>SJYO01016970.1:24084885-24684885 GCA_006410555.1 Capra ibex | reverse complement strand
AATTTTATTAAACAGACTGTTAAATATCTTGTTTACTAAAATGTTTATGAACATTTTTTTGTAAAACATGAAACGGTGTCTGAGGTTTTCACAACTTTACTTCGTAAAAAGTTAATTCATAGACGATAATCCTCGTGTTTTTTTATTACTATACCAAAATAATATAATCTATGATCTTAACTAATAGAAAATTCGTATAATCGTATTTTTTACATGAAGAATGACAAGAATGGATTTAATTTTTTTTGACTGGGACGAAAATCCCAGATTGTTAAATGACGTTCATAAATGTCGTGAAAAAAAAAGGACAACTTTATAGATGTTATTTTATTTATATTTATTAACTCTATAACTCTGTCTGAATTGTAAGACGAAGGATAGCACTTCTACTTATTCAGTTTTATTACCTTGACCCAGTTTTCCATCTTCTGAAACCCAAAGGTCCTGGTACTGATCCAAAACTAAAAAAAAATTACCGGTCTAGTGCCCCGAACGCCCTAGAATCAAGGGGTTAGTCCCTGACTTGGGTCCGGAGTCTTCACTTTCGGGGCTCAGGGTTGATGACCGGACGGTCCCTTAAGAAATCTAAAACTAGAAATGTATAAGGGAATACAGGTCACTTAAACATCCTACACCTGTTAAATTCTATAACGATTCGGAACCTTCTTTACTCACTGACATGGGACTCTGTTGAAACCTCTTACCAAAATCTCCCTCAGACGATTAAGATCTTTGACGATTCCCTCGACTCAGGACAGAACCCTTCTTTCCTTTTTACAACTCACGAAGTTTCATTGAGACTATGGAGAATTAAGGACTTGAACCTTTGGTCAAACCTATGACGAGTGTAAAGTGTAAGTAACCAACGAAAGAACAGCCCATACCTTTCTTTTCTCGTTCGTTGTGATGTATCCTCGTTGCATTCCGTAGTCTTCGGTTTGAGTACCGTCCTATCGGGGTGACACACCCCTCCCAGACCTAGGTCTAACCCCCACCTATTGGTTCTGTCGACGATTTCTGTGACTAGACGATCAGTTTGACGTTATAATGTCATTCTTTTAGTCTTTATACTACGGAATAAATGATTACTATTAGACATGTCTCTATCACCACACTGGATATCGTTTAAATTAAACGGAGGAGAGAAAGAGGACATCGTTCTAAGGGTGCTCGTAGAAACCCCAGACTGCAACCGTCACACTGAGGAATCCGTTCTCATCTTCAGTAAACAAAAGGGAAAGGATCTTCTTACGTATCCGGAAACACTAGGATTACGGATCCTGTGAGGTACAAAGGCTACTCCGTATTCCGAGATAATGTATTTCTTGTCATCTTACCGTTGGAAAAACCCTTTACCCCATTCTTTTCACTCTCTGTCACGGCTACTGTATCTGTCTGTCTATGTCACTTTGTGGAGGGTCTCGGAAGTGAGGGTGAGGTCTTGGTTCTGACGACTGACTTGTGTTAACTAAGTGAGAGGTTCTTAATGGGACTGATTCGTTTTGACAAAGAGAGTACGAATTTGAAGAGAAAACACCGTCGGATATAGACTATGGACCAGTCACACGCACATACTTGTAGACTGGGAAAATGGAGGTTACCCCGTTGAGGTCAAGATCTTCGAAGATAGCGTTGACGGAGTGTCAAGTAGAAGGAGGAGACGAGGTAAAGAAAGGAGTAAGGATTGTCCACACCAAGGGTTCCCGTGAAGAGTCATTTGTAGGGTGTACGTTTAGAATACCAAAGTTGTAAACAAATAAAGGACACCCTGAACTGGACGTTTTCATCTGATATCTCCTCAAGGTTCCTTCTGGCAGCAAAACCTCGAACAAGTGGATGGTCGTCCTCGTTAACGCGAACACTCGAAATTCCCTCTATCGTCAATACCCGTGACACCATAACCCACTAACAACGACCCATGTGACTACGGGATCTCTTTCTACGATTTTCCGATTCTTGCTAATTAATGCTTATCTTCAAATTCGCACTTTCGGATCCCCGGAGACGCAATCAAATGATCCCAATGATATTGTTTCGTGATTTCTGACCCACCGAATTTATTGTTTTTAAATAAAAAAGTGACAAGACCTCCGATCTTGAGTTCCAAAGTCGTGTCAACTAAGGAAGACACTTCCTTAGACAAAGTCCTTCCTAGACAAGGTCCCAAGAGAGGAACTGTACATCTACCGGAAGAAGTACAAGTGTACCGTAAGAAGGAAGTTTCTACGAACACTTTTGAAAAGGAGAAGAATATTCTCGTCGTTAGTAACCTAATCCTGAGTTAGTTTAATAATAATAAAATTGAATTAATAGAGAAATTTCTCATACAGAGGTTTATATCGGTGTAAGACAGCATGGTCCCCACTCCTAAACTAATGTACTTAAAAATCTCCTGTGTTAAGTCGGGTTTTAGTAGAGGGACCGTTGTTTTTCTCTAAAAGTAGAGTAGATATCGGTTGCCTTATCGAGTTTTCTTACAACTTAAAAGTCGGTACTGAACAAAAGACACAGTCGTAGTACCGAGACTAAAATTTCGAACATTGGACCCTACTTATGTAGATTTAACTAATTTTTACGGAGTGAAGGATCTCATGGTACCCGGAATCCTCATCTGATGAGGAGGAACCGTTTCCGACCAAGAAGGGTGAACGAACTTGTACAACGTCTCTTAAAACAGACGTTCTATTATTCCCTTGATTAAAGTGAAAGAGAAGACAGACAGTGAAGTTGTTGTTGTATTCGGTCGACCTTTACTCGACTCGGACGGTTCCCTCCCTTCCAGCTATGGGTGTTTTCCATATTCCTAATTAGTCATATATGACCGTCCTGGTCCTCTCTTCCGTATCGTAACTTGATCTCCGCTTCCGTCCACATTTCGTATGAAATGAAAATAGGAGATGTGAGTCATGAGGACTGGGATCTACATACTCTAAAAAAGGGTACGGTTCGTTGAAAGTTTAAACATTACCTGAGACTGGTCCACAGAATACTTAAATTGAGTTGGGACTGTGATTGATAGACGATCATGTCTGGGATGTCCAATTCCCCAGTCAGAGTGTTCTGACAAAGACAAAATCTACGGTCAGTGTTCAGGGTCAGTAAAAGACGTAGAGACTGGATGGTCGATACATGGTATCCAATGTTGTTGGTGGAGGAACCCAAGTTGTCAACAGATCTCACTGAGTATCCTTTATAAATCAATGTAAATGGTTAAATAATATTTTATAATCTTACGTCCTTGTCGGACTACCTTCTCCATATATCCCATTTCATAACCAACTTCCCCCACGAACTTCGAAATCCCGGGAGGGACCCATGTTGGAGGGTCGTGGAACTATATAAGTGGTTGTATCTCCGAGTAATTTAGAGTAACAAGTTCTCAATAATACCTCGAATTAAGATCGGAGGTGTTAGGAAGAAGAGTCTTCGGTCACCCTCGTCCCCAATCTTTAGGGTAAATTGGTGTACCAAAAAGACTACTTGTCGGGTAGGACTCCAATAGATCCCCGAGGTTGTATTCAGTAGTATAATTGTATGTAAGTCCACAGAAGTTTTTCACGACGAATGTTTAATTTTTTTTTTTTATGAGGACAGTGAGTTTTTTCATGGTCCTAAGGACCTAGGACCACGGTCCTTTGTTCCCGTTTCTTTTTTATGTAAAGATTAATATGGTTTCGTCTCGTCTTGTGTGTAAACCTACTAGCAATAACCATACTATTGTGAAAGAACTTACGACATAAATTAGGGACGTGTTCTTAGGTCACAATACCTGATTTTCAAACACCGGGGAGTACTTTAGGTACGTAATTTCGGGATTAGGGGTCACACTAACATGAACCTGTATCCCGGATACTACTCTACTACTCTTAGTTTACTCCTGTATTCCTACCCTGGGATGAGACTGTCACCACTACTACGATATTCTCCCTTTCTGTGACCTTGAGAGTCAGAACTGGTGAAGTCCTGCGTCGTTCTTCCTTCGGTATGAGTTCGGTCTTTCTCTCAAGAGTGGACCTTGATTTAAACGATCGTGGTTTTCGTCTCTGTAATGAAACGGTTGTTTCCAGGCAGATCAGTTCCGATACCAAAAAGGTCACCAGTACATACCTGCACTCTCAACCTGACACTTCTTTCGACTTGCGACTTCTTAACTACGAAAACTTGACACCACAACCTCTTTTGAGAACTCTCAGGGACCCTGACGTTCCTCCAGGTTGGTCAGATAAGATTTCCTCTAGTCGGAACCCACAAGAAACCTTCCTTACTACGATTTCGACTTTGAGGTCATGAAACCGGTGGAGTACACTTCTCAACTGAGTAACCTTTTCTGAGACTACGACCCTCCCTAACTCCCGTCCTCCTCTTCCCCTGCTGTCTCCTACTCTACCGACCTACCGTAGTGGCTGAGTTACCTGTTCTCAAACCCACTTGGGGTCCTCTACCACTACCTGTCCCTCCGGACCGCACGACCCTAAGTACCCCAACGTTTCTCAGCCTGTGCTGACTCGCTGACTTGACTTGACTAGAACTTGAAGGTCCGAAATTTTAACACTCTCTTATTCAAAGATAAAAAATTCGGGTGGGTCAGACACCTTAAAACAATAACGGAGAGTTTGATTCTAAGGGACCCCTCCCATACTTGGGTGACGAACCATCTTGTACGTATTCTGACCTAGAACTCCCACTATCTAGTTCTTTCTTTCTTTAATTTCAATCCATTTTCTCTCAAATAACGATACCTTTGTCAGAGGACACTATGTCTTAAGTCACGACCATACTAGGGTCCCCTACAATAATTAGATTGTGACCCAACTGGGAACTTTTATACCTTTTCACAACCATGTGATTTACTTCGTCTTTACAGTTTTGAAAACACATTTCCTTTTCTAGTTTTCAGAGTCCCTTAACTTGGACGATATTACCTGAATGACATACCGGTCTTTTGGGTGATTAACTGATACAAGTCACCTTTTCAGACTCCTATGAAGGGAATGGTTTTGCTATTCGTTAGACGATTGCTCTTTCGTGGTCTTCATACTTCCCCCAACAGGAAACATCCAGTCGAGACTAAATCTCTCTACGATAGTACGTCAACCCGAGGGACTACCGTTACATCTACTATACTAAGATATTTTTATTTACGGTCAACCACTACGAATTGACCGTTTTCGTTTCACCCACGTAAACAATATTACCATTCACTCCAGGTTCACCTTGATCCCCCGGACTGGATTTTTGTTGATACCCATACCACTTCTCTCGAACAATAAGGGACGCCGTCATATTTAACAGTCGGTTGTTCCCATAACAAGTCAGTACATGTTGTCTTCTTCTGTTCCTACCTACGAGTCGTCCATCGTCTGTTAACGAAGTTAGTTTTTAGTAGTACAGAACTACTCGAAGGTTTTGCCTCGGTCAAGAGTCTTGGTTCTGGGTGACTTTTCTCCCTCTACCACTTAGGAATATTACTTCCTGGAAGACTTTGGTGTCGTTCGTACGAGTCAGTACTAATGAGGTTCCTAGGAAGTTTCCGTTGATATTAGTGAATGAGTTTAGAAGTACATTACTCTTGTCTTCCTATATTTAGGGAAAAGCCCTGAAAATCTACATTCTAGACTCAACTGTCCTATCCCACACCTGTATATTCCTGATTCATGTTTCTCTTACACCTGAGCCCAGAAGACCGAGTGACCAGAAGACTCAGGTACTGGTCCCTCGGTAAATGGAAACCAGGGACTTACTCACGAACCGTATATGAACTGTTAGACTTCTTGAGGACTTAACTGAGCAATAGTACACGAGACTAACTAACTGGTTCACTGGACTTTTCGGAGGTCGGGACTCACTCTGTGTCGGTATTCCTGTCCCGAGTCGTCGTCCGGGTCGGACACTAGTTTTATTTACTAGGACGTCTGAAATACCTTAATCTCTATATACATGACCCCTTTCCGTGAACATCACGAACTGACCAACTAGTTTCCTATCTTACCCTTTTAGGTCCTTATTCACAAAACCCCTCTTTCTAGTAAGATTGATCGGTGAACCATCCTTGAATTAATACAACTTGGAGAAGGTAGGACGTTTACCGTCCATAAATAAAACTCTCTTTATCAGAGAGTTTAATAAAAAAACTCTCTTGAAAACCCACACTCATATGAAAAGGACGGGTGTCCCGAAATCGGTCGTAGTGACTCCTGGTTTGTTAAACTAGGTCACCGTACTTTGAATGGATTGGAACATAGTCTGGTTTCCTGAACAAGATATCTTTTCCCCTACACTATCAATTGTGTAATGGTACCTTAGGTGATAATAATATATTTGGTATGTTGGGTCTTTGACTACCGAACTACCTCTCTACCCTACTAAGAGACTTCCGATTCTACTCCATGACCTAATCTCTGATCAGAGACGTCCCTACTCCCCGATAAGGGGTCCGAGATTTAGTAACTGATACTATGTCCCTCTATGTAACGCCACAGGGTTTGTCCTCCTTATGAACCAGGTCCTTGGTTCCCCATCTTCATCCTCACCGGGACTACAGTAACGTTGGTTACCAGAGAACCCCTTAAACACCAAAGACACTGGGATCCGAGACATCCAAAATTTTAAAGACACAGTGTCTTCCCCTCGTAAAGGTGGTCCCGTGTCACTCACAGGGCAATTTGACGTGTGATGCCGACGCTTGGATAGTAAAAATCTAGGAACACGGTTTCTATTCGTCTGTTCCGTGTCTTAGTGGAAAAGACTTACTAGTCCCTATTGACTGGGACTAGTAAGTCTTTTCCATTTTAACGACAACGTGTCACTCCCGTCCCTTCTCAAACAAACCGCGACCTACTAGGTGACCTTGTACTGGACCGTGTGTTAATGGGTAGAACTACCGTGAACCTGTTTACGGGTCCGTACTCTTTCCGTACGATTATCCTCCGGTCTGGGGAGTTTCTACTCTCAGAACCAATGGGTTGATTCATTTAATGATTCTCGTTCTCTTCGTGATTAGTTCCCATACTCCTTAGATTTTACTCAACGTTTTCTCCCTTTTCTCCTCATGGTCGACGTCACCACCCCCGACATCCTCATGGTCGACGTCACCACCCCCGACATCAACAGGATAATTGGAAGTAGAGCATTCAATGAAATCCCTTTCTCTAGTCAGGTTAGGTCTGTTTATCAAAAAAAAAAAAAAAGGGGGTCTCTCCTACTCGAGAAATATATTCTCCGTTTATCGTGTGTTTCTGATCCTCCATCGTCTACGACACAACACAGTGGAACTGAGGGGGGACCCTACCTCCTGAGTAAGAGATCGACCGTCCTTACAACCGGTGACTACCAGGTATCGACTTAGGGAGAAACCTCTTGACGAGAGGTAAACTTCCTCCAACGAAACAAGTTTCAAATGTAAGGAAGACACCTCCCTCGAGTATTGGTATTTGCCTAACTACCTCCCCATGTCTTGGTCCTGGAAACTGAATCGACCTTGTTCAGACTTCCCGGTGAGATTGAGGTCTTGAGGAGTAGTCTACCCGACTCCACTAAGGACGTTGACCTAGTGTAAAGTGGAAAAGACAGACGACCCGGAGTGGAAAGTGGTCACGATGAGTACTCACACACGGGACACTTTGGAGACGTACCTTTCGAGTCTCAGACAAAGGGTCCCTTGGGTCAGACACTACCGATCATTTTCCTTGAGAATTTGTATGAACGTTATTCGGAAACCTTCATATAAGTACAATCAATGGAGATCGGACTCACACTCACTACTTAGGGTGGGTGGTTTTCCTTTGTGACCTACTTCACTTCCTTTCTGACACTGAACTTTATATTAAGGTTTATGTAAATTACTATACGAGGAAAGTCCTTTTAGAGAAGTAACCTAGTATTTCTTTCTTATTTTTAAAAATTCTTACCTTTTGGTCGAGTGGAGAAGTTTTTAATTTCAACTTTATTGACAATTTATATGGATTGGGAAACCCTCTCCTAAGATCTCCTCCCCATGAGTTCCTCGTGACTACTATCCATACACCCAGGGTTCCATTGTCCCCGAACCCGTCGTGGACAGCGGAGGGGGTTACGGATCAAAAAGGATACTCATAAACGAGAAAAAGGTGACAGACAAACAAGACCCTTCTTCTCTAAGGGTCGTGCATGGAGGGTTACGAGGGTCGTAGTCTATCATCTAGAAAGACATCTTCTCCCCTTTTGTCGGGAATCTATAAACCAACTCCTACATTTGGTACTATCTCTTCTTGTACATGTATAGTCTTCCAATATCAATGTGTAAATGGACACGCCTGGAGGTCTAAATTTTTTTTTTTTTTTTTTCTTACAGGACGGATACAAATCACACTTCAGACACACTGGGACCCGAGGACTTGAGACTTGTGCCTGAGTAGGGCCTTATTATTTCTTGGATCTTCCGAGTCTTCTACTTCAGGGTAACGGTATCTCGGAATCCGTTAGAGACCTGTAACTTATGTAGGGACTACTGTCGAAGGAATCAACAGTAAGTAAAGAAAGAGTTTTTTCTTATGTTTTACACGTTTTATGAAAATCAAAGACCAAAACATTAACGTTCGGCCGATTTGCCATTAAATGACATGAAAAGACAAACCTCTGCGATGGTGAAAACTTTTTGTAAAAGATGTAAAAAGAAGTAAACAACAGAATATCATCCTTTACTACGCGTATTGAACTCGGACGTAAAAGTAGTGTAATCCCTGGTGATCTTCTCAGAGAAAGGATTTCTCCCTCCGTTCCTACCGCTCATCCACCTTACACGATTTTTTGTACAAGGTCTCAAACAGAGTGGGTGTGTTGACCCTCCCCTGATTTACGAGAGATGTGTCTTCGTCGAGTGTGCCAAAGTAGAACTAGTTGAGGTGGAGGCACGACGTTTCAAAGTGTTGACTCTTTTTTTTTTCCCCCCCCCCGACTTCAGAAAAATTGTACCTAGTGCGTCTCGATCCAATAAAAATTTAAGTTAGTTCTGTAGACCGGGTCTCTGGAAACTGTCGTTTTACAGAAGGGAAGAAGAAACCAAAAAATATAAATCGGAGGTGGTATTCATTCGGTCCCTATTTATATCATATTGGTAGATCCATTAAGGTGTATCTGAGGTGAAGTACATTCACAACCTCCTGGGACACCTTCGACGAAGGGAAAGACCTATAGTACCCCCGTTGTCCCTAAAGTGTGTTTGAGAATGCTTCTGATAAAAATTTTTTTAACTGAAATTTTACTATGAAAACGGAACGTCTATTTACTTGAAGAACTCCAAGTGATACAGAATACTACTTGTTCTAGGTAGATATGGAGAGTACCAATTTAAAATCGTAACCTACGAGATTAACCAGACACACAGATTAAAAAGATAGGAATTTAATTTTTCATATCAATATATATGGACATCGACCTTGGTGTCAGGGTGATCGAAGGGTGTCCCCTTGTCTTTACGGAATATATATTTCCCAAAGATTTCGGAAAGGGACAATGGAAACGTTTTCTTCTGACCCAAAGATCACACTCTAGTGACGATCATGGTCACGTTTTGTCTCCCTGATAGGACTGGTCTCTCTCTCTCCTTAACCCAAAAGGAGAAAAAAAGTACTTAAAATAATCGGAACAATTCATCCCAGTAGATCCGTCGAATAGTTCTATGGTCAAACATCTACTTTATACTGGTATAGAGTTTCAGTTTCATCTGAAGAATCTCCCTGCGACCCCACCCCACGAGTCTCGGAGGATGACGTTGAAAGGTAGAAGAAGGGAAAGAGTCTAACAAAGACTGTGACGATGAGTTCTAAGAACTCGTGACTTCTTTGTGTCTATGGGACCTTTTGACAGACCTTTTTAAGACGAGATTAATTTAACATTATAGTATACCACACCAGGATTATCAAGGTAATACATTTTTCAAATCTGTCGTCCTCGGAGGACCCTCCACCCTAAACTCCTCACTGTCACTACAAAGACGAAAACCCTGGGACGATCCGTAGGAAGAAGGGTAGTGATAAACCGTAAAGACATAACCTTAGTGAAGCCCAATTCCGTGTTAATGATAATTCCCAGGGACAATCTTTTGTTTTGTTTTGAAATAAACTTTCATAGTGGTATAAGATGACCTTAGGTAGTAAGGTACACCTTATACCTATAAAGGGTACTACTATGTCTCGACCCTATTTGGTCAGGGTGGTCGTTTTGACTCTCAGTCCCTCTCTAGGAAAAAGCTAACACTGGAACACTTCAGTCCGTCACCTGTCTCTCTACGACTACATCTCTCTCCGTGCTCCTTTACCGAATCGGTTCTCTGTAACAAGTTACGTCGACTAAGACGTCGATACTACCCGGAGGGACACATTATCATGCCGTTTCCTTCTTAACCCGTAAAAGTGATCTTTTCTTCACTTTGTGTTTTCGACGTTTCTTTTCCTTCTACCACCGTACATCGGGTCTGAGACACAATGCTAAAACAGATTCTGACCGGACAACCATAAAGGTTCACGGATTACCTTACTTAGCTGTAACTTGATTAAACAACGACCAGGGACGTATCGTCTGATAGTAAACACCCTATTCCCGTTCGAGAGAATTTATACGTCTTCCTCCAACCTACTGGCCTGTCGATCAATAGTTCTTAAAGTTCGATGTCTAAATAGTCTAAACCCCATTCCATGAACAAAACTCAGAGCAAAATTATAAGAGAGATAAAGAATTTTTGACAATAGTTAAACAAAAGAACACAGACGGAAATAACTAATGTTTACAAGGGTTTACAGTTCTGGTACCTTTTACTGTTGTTTGATAGTTAAGGAATTCAATTGTTCGTGGTGTAAATGAGGTTTTCTAATGTTTCTTATCCCCCTTTTTTTCTTAGGGGTGTGTCTACTAAACTTAGTACAGTAAATATTTCTACATCTCTTTGTCTGAAATCAACCCCACGTTCGACGAACTTAAACTTAAATTAAATTTCTTCCTGTCAAAAAGATGTCCCAACCGTAAAACAGAAGGACTTCGGTCTTATCTAAAGTAGGTCTACGAAGTACAAAAACGGGACTTTCGTTTGTAAATGTACCCTTGACTCGACTTCCTTGACTTGTTTCGTTGGAATATTTGAGATTTAAACCCACTAACGTAGTGGCTTCAGGATTTGTATGGTACTCAGTCTAGGTCCAAAATAAAAATAACTCGTAAACGTTGATTAAGGGTGACTAGTTTCTGTTAAATCAGAGAGAGAGAGAGAGAGAAAAAGTTAGAAAAAAAAAAAACCGTTTATTTAGAATAAGACCCTCCTACTGTACCCTTAGTGAACAGAAGGGTTGTCGGTGTGTTAAACTAAGGTGACAACGTTACCCTTACACCTTACCCCCTTCCAACACGTAAACTCCTTAAGTAATTCGTTGACTTAAGTAATTTACAACCCTCATCTATTAAATCTGGAAATAACAATTGTATT
Organism: Capra ibex; assembly: GCA_006410555.1. Taxonomy (NCBI): domain Eukaryota; kingdom Metazoa; phylum Chordata; class Mammalia; order Artiodactyla; family Bovidae; genus Capra; species Capra ibex. The sequence goes on along the minus strand of SJYO01016970.1, from coordinate 24,673,433 downwards.
ATTAAATGTTGACACAGTAAAAATCCCGAACAAAACCAGCGTCTGTGTTAAATTAAATATAATTTACTTTTAATAGATGATGAATATAGCTGCTTTTATATTCTCAGAATCAACATCAATAACCACCCCAATGTCTCAGGGGTGGAACGAGAAGTGATTAGTCGAACTTGTCACACTCCTCACCCGTCTCCTCCTCACACTGGGTGCCACCTCTACCACGGTCACATTCCGTCCGTTGAATACATCTTCGAATTGAAACTTCAACCTTGATTCTTCGAGTCCAGAATGAAGACTGCTAGAGTCCATAAAGAAATGAAACCGACATTTTATTACTTCTACTATAAGAATAACACTCAAGTCCCTATCTAGTTACAAAGTCTTCCAGGTCTTGACTGTGTTAAACTCACATACACGAGTCAGCGAGTCAGCACAGGTTGACAGACGGTGGGATACCTGACATCGGACGGTCTTAGGAGACAGGTACCTTAAAAGGTCCGTTCTTACGACCTTACTCAACGACAAAAGAGGAGGTCCCATAGAAGACCTGGGTCCATAGTTTGGGTGTAGAGAATGTAGAGATCGAAGAAGTTTTTTCTTATATTTATATTTAAGAATAACAACAAGTCAATGAGTCAACACAGGTTGAGAAACGCTGGGGTACCTCACGTCGTCGTAGGTAGTTTCTCGACGGTAAACACGACTGCCCCGACGGAAAGATTCCCTCCGTCATTCCAGAAGAGATCTTGACCTTTCCCACATCGTCTTCTAACGACAAGTGACTATTGATTTCGAACAATTGTCCTTAAAATTCCACAACAGTGTAGTACTTGGAGAAGGTTATTCCGTTAGAGACGAAATATTTGTACTAATGAGGGTCCATGTTCAAAGAAAGGGTACACCGAGTCTTTCTTAAGTCAAGTCAAGTCAAGTCAGAGAGTCAACACAGGTTGAGAAACGTTGGGGTACTTAACATCGTGCGGTCCGGAGGGACAGGTAGTGGTTGAGGGTCTCAAGTGAGTTTGAGTGCGGGTAGCTCAACCACTACGGTAGGTCGGTAGAGTAGGAGACAGCAGGGGAAAAAGAGGACGGGGGTTAGGGAGGGTCGTAGTCTCAGAAAAGATTACTCATTTGAGAAACGTACTCCACCGGTTTCATGACCTCAAAGTCGAAATCGTAGTAAGGAAGGTTTCTTGTGGGTCCCGACTAGAGGAAATCTTACCTGACCAACCTAGAGGAACGTCAGGTTCCCTGAGAGTTCTCAGAAGAGGTTGTGGTGTCAAGTTTTCGTAGTTAAGAAGCCACGATTCGGAAGAAGTGTCAGGTTGAGAGTGTAGGTATGTACTGGTGTCCTTTTTGGTATCGGAACTGATCTGCCTGAAAACAACCGTTTCATTACAGAGGCGAAAAGTTATATGATAGATCCAACCAGTATTGAAAGGAAGGTTCCTCATTCACAGAAAAGTAAAGTACCGACGTTAGTGGTAGACGTCACTAAAACCTCGGGGGGCTTTATTTCAAACTGTGACAAAGGTGACTAAGGGGTAGATAAAGGGTACTCCACTACCCTGGTCTACGGTACTAGAATCAAAAGACTTACAACTCGAAATTCGGTTGGAAAAGTGAGAGGAGAAAGTGAAAGTAGTCTTTCTTAATGAGTCACCATTTCTTAGACGGACAACTAGTCCTCTAAGTCCAAACTAGGGACGTAGCCCTCCTAGGGGACTTCTTCCTTTACCGTTGGGTGAGGTCATAAGAACCGACCCTTTAGAGTACCTGTCTCCTCGGAACACCCGATGTCAGATACCCCAGTGTTTATCAACCTGTGCTGAATCACTCGTCTGTTGTTGTCTTCAAAGGATCTACCCTTGCTAATGCACAAACTTGAGCGTACAAGGTCTGGTAGTCGTACGATCTGGTAAGTCATGAGTGTCCACGGGTTCTTTGTAAAAGTTGGAGTAAAACATCCGTAACTGGACAAGTCACAGTATCTCAGTCTACGATCTACACGGGTTGGGACTTTAGGTACGAGTGAGTGGTGGGGAATCACGACTCCCTGAAGTTAGAACCTGTCAAAGGCATCCACAAAACTCGACAGACACACTAGAGTGACTAATGGACAAGTAAGTCAGTTTCACTGTAGGATGGAGAACCCTACTACGGGATTTTTGTGAAGGTGGTACCTCCCAACACGGGAGGAAGGACCACAGTATCGACCAGTGACCTTATTTCGAGAGACAAAACCCGAATCAATACGGGACTGGACCTTTTTACAGACGCATTCTTTATTAAAACTTAAGGATTCCAGTCATTTATTGGTACTTCACCAATGGTAGCTAAAGAACGACCATATATAAGATCTTACCCGAAAGGTCCACCGTCTCACCATTTATTAGGTGGACGGTCATGTCCACTAGGTTCTCTGTACTCAAGTTAGGGACCCCACCCTTCAAAGGGACCTCTTCCTTCACCGTTGGGTGAGGTCATAAAAACGGACCCTTTAGGGTACCTGACTCCTCGGACCGTCCGATATCAGGTGCCCCAGTGTTTCAGACCGTACTGACTCGTGTGTGTGTGTGTGCATAAAATCTCGTCGTCAGGGGTCAGTAAAACCGTAGTATCTGACCCAAACATCTTTTACAAAAGTATCTACACACCTCCCACCAAAGTCCTACTAAGTTCTGTAACGTAAACAACACGTGAAATAAAGATAATAATAACGTAGTCAAGGAGGAGTCTAGTAGTCCATGATGTAGGACCTCCATCCCCTGGGGACAAGATCTCACATGGGAGTAAGTCTCCTACAAATAGAACTTTCAAGTAAAACACCGGTCTAAGAGACCCCTTAATAATAATCAGGACCCCTTTTTCGTTCTCTCAAGGTCTTTTCGTAGACAAACAGGAAATAACTGATGTGGTTTCGGAAACTGACACACCTAGCGTTATTTAACACCTTTTAAGACTTTCTCTACCCTTATGGTCTGGTGGACTGGACGAAGAACTCTTTGGATATACGTCCAGTCCTTCGTTGTCAATCCTGACCTTTACCTTGTTGTCTGACCAAAGCTTATCCTTTTCCTCATGCAGCTCCGACATATAACAGTGGGACGATAAATTGAAGATACGTCTCATGTAGTACTCTTTACGATCCGACCTCCTTCGTATTCGACCTTAGTTCTAACGTCCCTCTTTATAGTTAGTGTAGTCTATACGTCTACTGTGGTGGGAATACCGTCTTTCACTTCTCCTTGATTTTTTGGAGAACTACTTTCACTTTCACCTCTCACTTTTTCAACCGAATTTCGAGTTGTAAGTCTTTTGCTTCTAGTACCGTTGACCAGGGTAGTGAAATACCCTTTATCTACCCCTTTGTCACCTTTGTCACCGACTGAATTAAAAAGACACGAGGTTTTAGTGACGTCTACCACTAATGTCGGTACTGTATTTTCTGCCAATGAGGAACCTTCCTTTCAATACTGGTTGGATCTGTCGTATAATTCTTCGTCTATGTAATGAAACGGTTGTTTCCAGGTAAATCAGTTCCGATACCAAAAAGGTCATCAGTACATACCTACACTCTCAACCTGATATTTCTTTCGACTCGCGGTTTCTTATCTGCGAAAACTTGACACCATAACCTCTTCTAAGAACTCTCAGGGAACCTGACGTTCCTCTAGGTTGGTCAGGTAGGATTTCCTCTAGTCAGGACAAGTAACCTTCCTGACTACAACTTCGACTTTGAGTTATGAAACCGGTGGACTACACTTGTCGAAAGAGTAAACATTTCTGGGACTACGACCCCTTCTAACTCCCGTCCTCCTCTTCCCTTGCTGTCTCCTACTCTACCAACCTACCGTAGTGGTTGAGTTGCCTGTACTGTACCCAAAACCACTTGAGGCCCTCAACCACTACCTGTCCCTCGGACTGTATGACGCTAAGTACCCCAGTGTTTATCAGTCTATGCTGACTTCCTGACTTGACTTGACTTGACCCCGAGTGGTCTGTATCCTTAACGCACCCTCTCTTCTTCCTAAAGATTTTTCTCTTTGTTTTCTAAGATTGAGTCTCGTCCCGAGGAAACATCTCTTTAAGAGGAGATGTCTGTGACGTAAAAAAAAGAGACGACAGAAAGTTGGGAAGGATGACAGTTTGTGTGTGTGTGTCTCAGGAGTATCCATGATTATTTTACAGGTGATCCTGGGTCATCGTAAACTGACGAATTCAAAGAGTTTTCGGAAGAGTTCAGGAATACGTTCTTCCGTCAAGAGAAAGAGGGTCTAAGTAGAGTTAGTCGAAGTGTAAATCTTCCCACTGGACAACTCTGGTCGTACGACCAGACAATACACGACCTAAATGTCACTAACTTATGTATAAAGAAAAAACTTCGACAATTCTTGGTGTACCGATAAATGGGGTCTCCACCCCGTAAAGATCTCTGCTAATTTACCTCTGAAAACTAAACTTCAGAACACGTTTTCCTTGTCGAGACCTGAGGGAGTTTCGACCTTGAATTTCAGACCTTTAATTGACTTGAGGAGACCTTTAATTTTACTTGAGTGAGAGTAAGACCACTGAGGAGGATCCTCGAACCTTTGTTATTGACACGACCACTTCCGAATCTTATGTAACCTTATCCGGACAGTTCACAGTCAAATATGTCCTCCGCTACGTCATACACGACTGTAGTACATTAGTTTTCCTTTTTTTTTTAACGTGGTACGCAGAACGGACCCTTTTTATCTGACGTTGAATCGTTCAACATAAAGTACGAGGGACTTATCTCGACGTTAAGGCAGGACATAAATAAGTAACTCACGGATAAATTGATGTACCACCACCAAATGTTCATTAGTCTCACACCCCGACAAAAGACCCGCAAATTTCTGTAGTCGAGACCACCTAGTCTAGTTTAGGTTGGGTGGAGTCGTCCATGATTGAACATATTCTTTTGGTCGACAGTTGTCCTTTCTCTTTGAGTCTCCCAAGTGGTTGAATTAGTAGGGAAACCGTCTGGGACCCTTTAAACGACGAACTAAAAAGTCACTACACAACCCGTTTACATCTTTCCGTCGTGGAAGGTAGTTAGCCTTTAGTTAATAATTCGACTGTCTTCACAACCGAAAAATTAATAGGTTTATCTACCTCTAAGTCCCTTGTCGTCTATAGAATTCTTTAATTGGATTTTCTCCTGTGTCCCATCCCTATTCCCCTTCTCCTCAAGTCTCTTTCGTTCCCCCAAACCCTTTGGACGAAGAGAGGAGGGTCTGACGTATGTCTTATCACAGAAGAGACGAGGACAGAGGGACCTTTGTAATAAGAAGACCACCGACGGTGACTCACAAGAGGACGTTCAATGGACCGTCCCAACGTCCTTTTTGATAATGTCTTTAGACGAAGGAAGGAAACGGGAGGGGACCTTGAAGGTCGGAAAGGACCTTTGTGAAAAAGACTTAAAGATAAGTAAAGTCGACACGTTACGTGTACAGTTTACGGTTTACTCGACCAGGACTACGACAAAGATTTATAAAAAACAGGTAGACCTTTAAGTGTTCCCGAAACAAGACATTTGGGGGTTACAATAGTCGAACCACAGGTCACCGGATTCTCAGTCGTATAGGGGGTGGGTGAGTTGTGTTTCCCTATAAAAACAAGATAACTGTATAAAAAAATTTGTCAAATTAACACTTTATATTGGTTTTTACTCATTCTGTTACGGTATCCACAATCAATTACGTCCTTCTAAAGACCGTCGTTCTACTCTATTTCAGTATTAGAGACATGGTTGGTTCCCGATAAAAAGTAAAACAAAGTCATCCACCAAGGGACTATCGAGTCGACCATTTCTTAGGTGGACGTTACACCCTCTGGACCCAAACAAGGGACCCAACCCTTCTAAGGGATCCCTTCCTTTTCCGATGGGTTGAGGTCATAAGACCGGACCTCTTAAGGTACTTGACATATCAGGTACCCCAGTGTTTATCGACCTGTGCTGACTCACTGAAAGTGAAATCAACCACTTCCTCCTTTAACCACCCTTCCCTGGTTCCCTGCTAGAGTAAAACTGAGACGACTAGACGAGACACTCACTTTAGTCCAGGAAGAGTTCGTACTATACAGAGTTTAAACGTTCTATAACGAATCATTCATTTAGTCCTACCGTTCAAAAAGAATAGATTATTCTCTTGATCCGACTTCAATAGTCTTGTGTCGTGGATCTGTCCTGTGGAGAGTGACATGTTAAAAGCATGTTGAAAGACTGAAGTTATCCTGTCTTATGTCTTAAATGTTCTCTACTCTTTGTTCCACCTATACAATACCAAGTTTACCGAACATATTTTCCCAATTCATCCTTACGAACCACTCTACGTTAATATTAACGGAAATTTTTTTTTATTACAAGTAACCTCATATCAACGAAATGTTACACAATTAAAGATGACATGTCATTTTACTTAGTCGGTGTATCAGTGTATATAGGGGCGGAAAAACCTAAAGGAAAGGTAAGTCCAGGAGTGTCTCGTAATTCATGAAAGGACACGATACGTCATACAAGAGTAATCAATGGATAAAATATCACAGTTATAATGTATATACAGTTAGGATTAGAAGGTTAAGAAGGGTGGGGAGAAAGGGAGAAACCATAGGTATGTATACAAGGTATTACACTGAAAATTCCTGTATATAAGTCTCCAGTCTCACGAACTAAATCTCTGATTCAGGATGGTGAAAAGATCGACTTACTGTGACCCACTAATCATAAAATAGGTTCGGAATCAAAGGATTCAACAGTGTATCCCCATCATTATGTGTATAGTGTATTTCTTACCATGTACATCCCTCGGGTACATTTTAGAATCGTGTCACCGACCGTGAATCATTCTTGAGTCATTTACGTTCGACGAGGACGACAATGGTGGAATGATCGCGACGACGAAGACACCCCGAAGAGTCTTGAGGGTTATATTATTACTCAGGGACTCAAATATCTTCTTCGGACGTCTCGAGTCGGACAGGTTCTGAATGGATTTAGTGATAGGGAAAAAGGTACCTTGTAGACCGACCTAAGTACAAAAGACCGGATGGCAAATCCTTTATAACACTGTCTGCATAGGGGTACCCTAGGACTGAGTATCAGAAATTGTAAACGACCTCTTTAAGGAGGGTGAAGAGAGATGGATGAGTTTAAGAGACGTAAGACAAGTCGAGTTGAGGACAGGACGGAGGCTTTCGGTCGAGAGTGGAGGGACCAGTCGTAAGTGAAGGAAAGAGACTTAAGCCAACCGGGTACAGTAAACGTTATATACAGTGAACCTAAAAAAGAACTATAACCGTGACAAAAGTATCTAAAGAATAGTGTGAACTAAACAGAAGAGATTGAAATAAAATGTATCATTCAGAAGTAGAATCGTTGGAAAGTGAAGTGACCGATCAGAATCTAGACCACACGAACGAGTTCTGGATTAACTCATTTCCAAAGGACTGCCAAATGGTCCATTTCTTAGACGGACGTTACATCCTCTACGTCCAAGCTAGGGACCCAGTCCTTCTGGGGGACCTCCTCCTTTACCGTTGGGTAAGGTCATAAGAACAGACCGTTTAAGGGACCTGTCTCTTCGGACCGACCGATACCAAGTGCCCCAGTGTTTCTCAGTCTGTATTGACTCGCGTGTACTCGTCCTCGGTAGTCATTTGTCAAGCTCGGACCGTGACGTACAACTAAGGGGGACGTCTCTTCAGACGTCGGAGTGAACGGTGGGAGGAGTTGAAGAAGGTCCCGGTCCCAAGAATCCGAAATCGGGTCGACACAATAGAGGGGAAGACTACAGAAAGGATAGAGTATCCTGTCATAAACAATAGTTTGAGTTTAAACTGACGATTGGGAGTCTCGGTTATTAACTCTTCGTTTACAACCATCTTTCCTTTTAACGAAATTAGTCTTTCAGTCGTTAGATCCCTCTTCCACCTAAGTACAGGGTTCTGAGTGAGGTTTCTAAGACGAGTCCGTACTGTCGAGAATTTCTCTCTTTCTCCTTTGTTAGAGTCTATCAATAATTCTAACCTCCAGTATCAGAAGTAGTAAAAGGGTAACTTACGTCTTGAAGACTGAAGCGGTTCATCAGGAAACCTACAAAGGAACGGACGTACCAGGTTGACGTTTAAATAGTTCTCCTCTCCCCGAAGGGAGTATTGAGTCTACCATTTCATAGACGAACGTTACGTCCTCTACGTCCAAGTGAGGAACCTCTTTCTAGGGGACCTCATCCTTTACCTTTGGGTGAGGTCATAAGAACGGACCTCTTAAAGTGTCTGTCTCCTCGGACCACCCGATGTCAGGTACCTAACGTTTCTCGGTCTGTGTTGACTTGTTGATTGTGATTCCCCTTCTGACAGTCAGTAAGAAATTGATGAATTAAGAGGTAATCATGAAGATTAGATCTTTTCTTTAGTTGTCCAATCTGTTCCGTGACACATGTCCTTTCGTTTTTAGCCCTCATTTCCGATTTTCAATAGATCACTAGAGTAAAAATCCTAATTCCAGACTCTTTTTGTCTCTACCTGTTTGTCTTTTTGTAGTTTTCTCGACGAATGTATAGATAACACGTTTTTCGACTAAACAACTCTAATATAAAGGGAAAAAAAGACTTCAGTTATAAAGTAAGACAAGAACCATTATATATAAAAGAGGTAGAAATTAAAATAAGAAATATAAAGGATCACTCCGAAACTAAATAGGTGTAAAATAACTGAATGACACGGATTTTTGGTACAACTACATCCCTCAACTAATGTTCTTATCTACATTATGTTCAAATAATTTCTCTAATTCTGGTGTCCGGGAACCTGATTTTATTAGACCGTAATTGAGGTAGGAAATGATCGACACACCGGAACATATTCAATTAATTCGAGATGATGTCAGAATAAATACTTTACTCGGTGGACCATCCCAACGAAAGGTGTAATTTGTTCTGTTACCTTCTGATAGTCGTCTCACGTGAGACCTTCCGAGTATCAGTACCAAGTCTAAATTCTGTGTAACGACAGTAGACCTCGTCTTCGTCTCCCCCGAAATCTTCCTCCTTCCTACGCTCGTCCTTAACGTCTGTTTATCCCTCTCAATGGTGTCTTCCGTTACCGTGGGGTGAGACCATGAGAACGGACCTCTTAGGGTACCTGCCTCCTCGGACCATCCGACGTCAGGTACCCTAGCGCTTCTCAGCCTGTGCTGCCTCTCTGAAGTGAAAGTGAAAAGTGAAAGTACGTAACCTCTTCCTTTACCGTTGGGTGAGGTCACAAGAACGGACTTCTTAGGGTCCCTGCCGTCTCGGTTCACCCGACGGCAGATACCCCAGCGTTTCTCAGCCTGTGCTGACGACACTAAATCGTCGTTGTCGTCGTTCCTGTCAACGTTTCTGACCAAGATGACTCCGTCTCACTCTCTACTCCAACCGTAGTATCTAACCTCTGTTTATCACCTCCAAAATTTAGGTTTTAATACCTTAAAATCTGTTACCTCTCAGTGATTTGTAAAGATTTGTTTTATCATTATGCTAGAGGAGAGACACAATCCTTCAATGGATATCCTTACGATTTCTCCTACTTAACCTCACCTCTCTAGTTAGTTCTCTAATTCGAGGTGGTAAAAAAAAAAAAAGACAAAGATAGGGGGACGAAGTCAAAGAAAAATGTATTATCCTCTGTTAAAAAGTACGTCGAAGGTAACTATTAGGAACTACTCTGAGAGGAACTTGAAAAATTAGAAAGAAATAGACTGATCCGGATAAATGAATTAGATCGGGTTTCTTACATAGGTCTTTGTTTTGTCTAGTATGTAAAAGACAAAATATACATTCGAAGTTGAGGGTAAGAAGTTCTCTATCCTTATGGTCCGGTCGGGCGGAGGACTCTTTAGACATACGTCCAGTTCTTTGTGGTCAATCTCGACCTGTACCTTGTTTCCTGACTAAGGTTTAACCCCTTCCTTATACAGTTCCGACATATAACAGTGGGATGACTAAATTGAATGTACGTCTCAATTACACTTTACGACCCGACCTAATTAGTGTTCGACTTTAGTTCTAACGACCCTCTTTATGGTTATTGGAGTCTATACGTCTACTGTGGTGGGAATACCGTCTTTCACTTCTCCTTGATTTCTCGGAGAATTACTTCCACTTTCTCCTCTCACTTTTTCGACCGAGTTTTGAGTTGTCTTTTGATTCAAAAGAGTTAAGTCTTTTGATTTTAGTACCGTAGACCATGATAATGAAGTACAGTTTAACTACCCTTTTGTTACCTTTGTCATTGTCTGAAATAAAAGAAACCAAGATTTTCGTGACTTCGACCACTGACATCTGTACTTTAATTTTCTACAAACGAGGAACCTTCTTTTCGATACTGTTTGGATCTGTCACATAATTTTTCGTCTCTGTAATGAAACGGTCTTTTTACAGGTAGATCAGTTTCGATACCAAAAAGGTCATCAGTGCATACCCACACCTTAAACCTGGTATTTCTTCCGACCTACGGTTTCTTAAGTACGAAAACTCGACATCGTAACCTCTTCTGAGAACTCTCAGGGAACCAGACGTTCCTTTAGTTTAGTCAGTTAGGATTTACTTTAGTTGGGACTTATAAGTAATCTACCTGACTACGACTTCGACTTCGAGGTTACGAGACCAGTGGACTACACTCCTCGGTTGAGTGACCTTTTCTGGGACTACGACCCTTTCTAACTTCTGTCCTCCTCTTCCCCTCCTGTCTCCTACTCTACAAACCTACCGTAGTGGCTCAGTTACCTGTACTCATACTCGTCCGAGGCCCTCCACCACTTCCGAGGCCCACCACGACCGCACGTCGTCAGGTACTCCAACGTTTCTCAGTCTGTTCTGACCTACTCTTGTTGTGAAGGGTTCCGACGACAGGTGATGGTATTGAAACGAAGTCTCTTAGTGGTGAGGAAAGAAGGTCAGACACGGTACAAAAGAGTCAACTCACGACTTAAGGTTCCCATTCACGAAATAAATATGTACTTGATCTTTTACCTATTATTCTTTCTAAAGTTATTGATAGTCGGGCAACCAATGTTATCTAAGAATTGGAGTCCTTCGTCTTGACTGTAAAACAAGACTTCAGGAGACTTTTGTTTTAATATAAATGTGGTCTACGCCAACGGGTTACGTTTGAAAGTTAGGTCAATCTACGTGTCCTCACAGATGACTACTGGAAAGTCGACGAACAGTCGTGGAAGGATAATTCGAGAGTCAGACGAATTTTATCTCGTTGTTATGGAGACCCGTGGAGCGAAAAACTTTTCGTTTGATTCGGTAGTCTATTCTGGTACCTCTGGACCCGAAATAGATTACGATGTGTGAGAAAAATTTTAACTAAGTCAAAAGACGGTTGGGTTTTACAGGTACTTTATCGGATCGACGACGATGTTCTTGTTAATAATAAGGTGGACTCCACTGAGCATGCCAGAGTTCCGGAGCGTTTGTAGGTAAATATGACTTCTACCCAACCTCTAGTTCGTCTGTACTCAGCCGTGAAGTCCGTCTGTTACTAACAGTCTGTACGACGTAACACTGTCGACCTCTTATCGGGGTACCGGACTACCTTTTTGTGTGAAGGTATAAAGGACCTCTAGTCGTACGTACCTTTACACGATTTAAAACAGGATTGTCTTTATGGTATTCCCATGTTTTCCGGAAGCTTAGTCTTAACAGACTTAAAAGTTTGACTGTCTGAACTACAAATATTCGTTTGTACCTTCGGAACACCTTTGAAGTTAAGTGGACGACATAGAGAGGGATATTAGATCACGGCTCAAAGTTAATTGACATTAAGTTCCACATGTATTAACGTTGAGTAGGTCTTCGCTAATAAAAAAACTCTCGAAGTTTTACTCTTTTACACGTGTAAGGAAATGTCCAAAGTAACTTTCTTTCAACTAAATTTATTTAGATGTCCGTGTATATGACATTACTGACTAAATGGGGTTTGTTTTACATGATAACTGTAGACATCTTTATATGTATCATTAAATAAAGAGACTAATGATAATAGAGTAATCACTACAGTACTTGATGTTCATCTTTATAGTAAACTCAGTGGTAAAACGTTGAAGAGATATTTTAAGGTCAAGTACAAACCTAAATATTCTGATCTATATAAACATAACAGACCAATGTTTAATCAAGGGTCACTAAGTACTCCAGTAGTGTCCTTTTACACTCTCTAGGGAAACCCCATAGTATTATGAGATTGTCCCTTTATTCATAATTGTAGACTTCGGTATTCTCGTCCCTGTAGATATAAAGTTCCTTTAAAGTTAGGACAGCATTTTTACTCAACGTTGTTTTAATGAGAGGTCTCAGTGACTTCTCATAGAGACACTCTATTGACTTAATCGGTGAGTCCTACAATTTCTGTTTCCACCTAGAACAAGTTAGTTTTACAAATAAGACGAATAATCAGGTCGACTTGTGAAGACACTTTAGTTTTGTCACATTTACAAACTTGATTTAAAGTTAAGTCAGTCTTACTAGGTAGAAATCCGAATACAAAGTGTGCGTTTGTTATTTTTATAGTTTAACAGAGAATATATATACTCAGACCCATGTTTTCCATTCCTGTCTTAATGTAGTTCAAAAACTGAAACTAAAGTCACTCAGTGCGTTTAGAGACAGTGTTTTACCTCTTAGTATTCATTCAAGTAACGTCTATTTACTAAAGTCTCGTCGGTTATGGGTAAGACCGGTTTAACGACTCAAGGGTCTAATAGACCTCAGAACTGGAACGGAGATTCCCAAATGAACCCAGAACTCTCTCCCCTGTCCGGAGGGTGATACCTCTTTTTATTTGGTTCAGTCAACCAAATCTAAATCCAGAATTTTTCAAGTTTCCAGAAGACACCGTGAATCCCTTAAGGGTCGGGTAAGATCTAAACTCGGAAGTTTTATAACTTCCCAGGTAGACCAGTGACCTACTCTCGGTACCCTTGAATGTTGGTTTCCGATGGTCCTTCATGGGATCTTTTCTGGGATTAAACGAAAAGTAGTTAGACTTAGAGTCACTGGGCGAAGATGAAAATCGTGTCTTTCGACTGGTTTAATCTTACAATGATGATCGTTAGTTTCGTCAAAAATAATAATAATAATAATAACGTAAAATCTGAAGCCGAAGACGGTTCTTAATCTACGACTTAACTTTAATTGGAGAGGAAACGGGTGTTAGGTTCATATGAAACAAAGATGTTAAATACTTAATGAGTAATGTCAGACGTGAGTAATCGAATCTTTGTGTCTAGACGGATATATCAAGAAGTTTGGAAGTTATAAAGAACCGAAGTATAAATTATATGAAGGAAGTTATAAAAAACCGAAGTATAAATTATGTGAAGGAAGTTATAAAAAACCGAACCATAAATTATGTCAAGAATTAGACCGGATCTGAATATGGAAATGGTAGAGAAAAGTGAAAAGAGTTGTGTTTGAACTAAAGAATCGACATAGTCCAATAAACGACAAACGTTTATTGCAGAAAACTACGGAAACGAACGAAACAAGAGAGACAGTAACAGGTAGAGTAACGACTGTAAGTAGAAAGTTTCAGATAGTGTTCACAATAGATGGAGGTATGTGTAAAAGAGTTGAGAGTGTCTGTTTTAATCACTTGGGGGATCGTACCAGTGAAATTATGAAGTGTGAAGAAGACATCAACGAGTCAATATCATCGTGAAAGGTATATTTTTGATCACTCTATCCTCTCGAATAATAAAGGACACGACTTCTAACATAATAAACTCAAGACTATTGTATAGGAACCCATCCTTCACCAGGTCCACTTGGACTCTCCACCCCTCCAGACTTTTAAGGAAGTACAAGTACTACTGAGTACGTTTATTAAGATTCACTCTACGTATCCTTCCGTCTCGATCCCCGATTTTAAAAGATGTTTACTCTTCCTACTAGTCCTCCAACATCTACTGGTGTGGTTAACTCGGGTTCTCACTGTATAAACGTACTACACTCAAAGTTCTTTCGCCGTCAAAACCGTTCTTCACCCCCAATCATAACCTGATCTTCACCGTTACTCTTAGTCCTTCCTGTAAGGTTGTATACTCACTCCGTTATTTTCAGAGGAGGTGCACTGGTCAGAAGTTTCGTTATGAAACTCCTGTTAACCCAAAATCAATTCTGTTCTTTACTCTTCTTACAAGACTCTTTCCTACTACCCACCCTCCTTATAAATTGACTGGTTCCAAACTCTCCCTCTCCTTTCCTCTCCCTACCCAGTCTAATTTACGTGGTTGGTCCTATTTCTCACAGACCCAACCGTCTCATTCTGAAATTTACCGTTACTTCTCATACCACCACACTCAGTATCGTGCAACCAGAACGACACATGGACCTTTTGACCTGTGTAAAGGTACTAAATTTTTCGAAAGGAGACACTATACTACCGAGTGTCGTGGTCCCGACAGACACTGAAGAACCTCCAACTACTAAATACACCAGATCTTAAATTAGGACCGAAACGGAACCCCACACATGTTTACGTCCGGTCACCACGTGGAGTGACCTGAAGATAGGGGAACGTATATTATTTTCCTCTAATCTAGATTATTAGCACCTCTAACTGAGATCGATAATCAGATGTTTTTCAAATAAATAAAAAGTCCCTCAAATCCGTCAGGTACAAAGAACTCAATTAAATTGTTAACTTTCTCCCAATGAAGGATTTCTGCTTTTCTTATTATATAATAAAAGAAGTGAAAGTACGTCCTTCTTAAATAATTCGTGACTAAAACCCAGAGTGAACTACACGATACTTCTTTACATATATAAGACACGAGACCTTCTAGAAAGTTTGATGATCCTCGGTATTGTATACGAGTCTTTATTTACCGCTTACGACTTCTGTATACCGAAGTACGTTCGAAAATTTTACTCTGAGGGGAGTGGGACCAGGTGAAGAACGAATCTGTTTAGCGAATTGTAAGTGGTAAAAATAAACGGGGAGTGATAGAACATCCCAATTAACCCTTCAAGTACTGGAATGTAGACTTCAAGAACTTCTAAGATCACTATTCCAGTCTAAATCTGACAGAACCGGAGTTCTATTATGTTAAAATTATGGTCTCCGTCTCGACCACTTTGTGTGTGTATCGAAGGAGGAGAGGAAAGGTAATCGTCAAATAAAAGGAGACCCTTTTAGACTTTCATCCTTTACTCTTCTATAAAGAACTAAGGACAAGTGTCCACCTCCTTTTCTAAGTCCATCGAACGTCGACTGACTAGACATCTTGGTGACGAATACACTGGTCCGTGGAACGATGATAGTTTAGTATCGTCTCTTACTGGATCTGTCCCCAGTACTCTGAAGACAAAATTTAAAAACGAGTCTGTGATTAAGTAACTCACTAGATACTTCAGTGAAGAGCTTTGACCAGGAAGGGGGAACCCTTTCACTCTCTAAACCCTGTCTCTCAAATATTGGGAAAGGTCGAATTTACAGACAACAAGGTTTTCAGGTGGAAACTTCACGACCCTAGTCATCCGTTGACCGAAAATCCACAAACTTACGAAACCGTAAGACGCTTGTCGACTATATAACCTAGTAAAAGTAAGTTTAAGTTTTAAGTAAAAAATTAACATTTTAAAACAAGTCCATATAAAACCTTACTAAAAACAAGGAGACGGACCTGTTTACAGAGACTTTTCCCTATCTCCACTATTAAATTACTATGGCTATTAAATACGTATTCCATCAAAACAAAACAAAACAAACTTTTGTGTAGGAACTTAGGGACCTTTGGGCTCCTTCTTTTACACTATACAGAGTCTTGTCCGAGGTCTACTCAAGTTCTGGTAGATCGATACTCATTTATACACAATCATAAAATTTGGTTAAAACGAACCTCATATCAACTACATGTTATATCACAATCAAAGACGACATGTCGTTTCACTTAGTCCATATACATATACATATATATATATATATATATATATATATATATATATATAAGTGAGACAAAATCTAAGAAAAGGGTATATCCAGTAATATCTCATGACTCATGTAAAGGGACTTGACACGGTAAGTTGTGGAGTACCAAACGGTATAGGGTGTCCGGTGGTTGACCAATAGAGACCAATCCTTTTATGACGATCACTTACTCCAACAGATAAACCCAATGTTTCTTTCTCCGACACAGTGTTAGACCGGTAAAGATTATTTACAAACAAAATTAAATAAATGAAATGTCAATGTCGATACACATGTCAACAATCAGACCTGGTAAAGACACACTGAAATTATTCAATAAATTAACAAATCTTGAAAGAAAGGAAGTAACCAAGTTCATTCGTGTAGTTGAAGTGCCTTAACAATACTCTCAAAATATCTACTACAAACACTTTTGTATAAAATTTGACAATTTGTGGTAACTGTACACCCAATAACATAGGTTAACCTGTTCATTACTGGGTTTGTTTAAATAAAAGGAAAACATTCGGGAGTTTCTGTTATTAATAAAGATGTGGTCTAAAAAAAGAGTAGTAACAAAACGTTTCACATTAGATGAGGTAGATGAAAACCATTTAAACGGTTAAACCATCGAAACCTAGTCTACCCTGTTTAAAAGACATTTAGGTAGGACTCGTCCTGGGACAATAACAACCTTCGGGTCTAATAATTAACTACGAACGTCGACGGTTCTGAAATGGTGTTAACCTCTTTATTGACACCTTTAATTTGAGTGTGGACTTAAGGGAATCTAAACAAGTAAATTTAGACTAGGAGTTTCATAAACAAGATGAGTAATACGATGGATTAAACGGTTTTTATTTAGTCCTCGGTCAGTTGTGAGTCTAGGACCCCATTAACCTCAAAAGTCACAGTCGTCATTACGGACGATCAAGACGTTCACACCTCACACACACACACACAACCTTTATACTTGATTCTCCTAAGGAAAACGGACGTTAACGTTTATCATAACCCCTCATAAAAGTCGTGTAGACCTTTACCTAAATTTTACGATGTTAGATTATTTTTATTTTCCGACGAACAAAAGTTTATGGTTAGAATGGTCTTCTTTTGTCCTACAAAAGTTTATAGTTAGAATGAACTTCTTTACCTGACCTCCTTATATAGGATTCAATAACAGTATCTTTATACCCATCATAGAAAGTTTTAATTACATACGAAGACTACGTTGTAGGAATCCCCTGTTCATTCGCACACTTATGTCGGTAATCTTATTCTACCTTATTGTAATAAGACTGTAATCAATGAATTACTAAGAAACATTCTCACTCATTTTCTTGTTTGTCCGAAGGGAGCACCGAGTCTGTCATTTATTAGACGGTGTTACACCCTCTGGATCCAAACTAGGGACCCAACCCTTCCAGGGGATCTTCGCCCGTACCGTTGGGTGAGGTCATAAGAACGGACCTCTTAGGGGTCCCTGTCTCTTCGGACCTCCCGATGTCAGGTAGCCCGATGTTTCTCAACCTGTACTGATTCGTGTCGTGTCGTGTTTCCTTTGTTTGTGTGCTGTCCTCTGTCTAAAGTAACACAACTGAACTATCAGTCGTTACCATGGGACTGACGAACTTTAGACACATCATAAAACAATACTTATTGACAGTCCTTTATTTATTCTCCACTCCTAAGTCCGTTCATTTTAAGAGTGAATGAGTCATTTTTAACAAATCTATAACCTCCAATCCCCCGGACGAAGAATAAATCCCGAGACTTGTCTCCCTTGAAGTGTTTCTCTTCCTGTCCGTCCCCTAGTCAGTAAAGACGGGACATGAAACACTTGACCAAGACATGACTACCAAAGAGGAGTGAGTAAGTGGATCAGTGGTCGTCTCTACTACCTTGTCGTCTCTTCAACCCTATTACCGATTCCTAAGACACTCACGAGTCGGTGAAGTCGCCACAAACTGAGACACACTGGGATGCCTGACATCGGGTGGTCCGAGGAGACAGGTACCCAACGGTACAGGGGGACGCCCCCTAGAAGGGATGGTCCCTGACTTGGACACGGAGAACACAGAGGACGAGACTTCCGTCTAAGAAACGGTGACTCGGTAGTCCCTTCGGGTCCTTAAGACCGAACCCAAAAGGGAACGTGTCGACTTCTTAAGAGTATATGGTCGACTCGTAGGATGTTAAGTTGAGTTAAGACTGTGATAGATACTAGTCGACGGTGTCCAATTCCCGATCAGAGTGTTCTGACGGGACGTGAAGTTTTTCTCACTTTCACAATCAGAGAGTTAGTACAGACTAAGAAATGCTGGCGTACGTGATATCGGGTGGTCCGAGGAGACAGGAACCTTAAATGGTCCGTTCTTGTGACCTCACCCAACGGTAAGGGAAAAGGTTCGTTCGAAGGACTGAGTCCCTAGTTTGGTCCGAGAGGACGTGACGTCAACCTAAGAAATGGTAGATTCTGGTCCCCTCGGAATACCCGGTGGTTCCTCTACTGTGAGTGTTTAGGTCCAACAATAGACATGAAGACTGACCGTCCAATATTTATACTTCAAAGGTGTTGGGGAAGAACCCAACTAATTAAACGGTCTTGTCGAATGTCTGAGTCCTTTGGTCAAACGAGTGATCTAGTAGGTAAATGAAGTTTCTTTATAATTAGTTGGAAGTCTATTTCTCTATGAATCCCACTCCAGGACTTGTTTCCTTGAAGAGAAGGATACCTCAAATCCCGGATTGTGTTACCATGTACCTTCGTAAGACCAAGGAGTTAGACCTTTGAGAGTCTTGGGTCTAAAAAACCAAAATTACTTCCAGAGTAATATGTCCGGACTAATTAATGTAGTAACTGACAACCACTATTAAGTTAAAGTTAGGGAGGGGCGAAGGAGTCTGGAGTCCCCCACTCTGACTTTCAAGGTTAAGAGTTTAATGTACAACCAAGGAAACCACTGGTCGGGTTAGACATCTGAACCACCCCAGATGTTCAGTAGAGTAAGTGGATTATTTTCTGTGGAAGTACTAAAAATAGTGAATCCCTTGGACTTTTCAAAATCCTCGAGACACAGACTTTTCTTCTGTTACTATGTTATATATAAAGTATGGTAGTGTGACCCGGACCCCAGAACCCATATAGTATCCCCTTGTTTTTCCTCTCCTCTACCCGGAACACCTCGTTACTGGAACTTGGGGTCATTTCACCGGGTCGATACCAACCCTACTATGGTCATTCTAACCGATGAAAAGGGACCCCCTCCTTTCTCTTCTCACCTTTCGGTCTTTGTCAGATTCGAGTCCGGTCACGGTCGACACCCCCTATCCTTCCTACCGTCTCTGGAGGGACTCGTGAGACCTTCTCTGTCTTTATGAGTTCTTTTACAGAGACGGAATTTCTTCGATTAGTTGGACACTTTCGTGTGTGGTGTAAAGAAAAACGTGTCTTACTTCTGTTTTTTTAAGGATATGTAAGATTTTTTATCGTAGGTTCTTTTTACAGACAAATATAAATGTACGAAATCTAGTTTCAGAAATTCTCCCTAACCTCCTTGAAGAATCACCTGTCCAACCGTAAACCCCTCTATATACTTATGCACGAAGACGACAGTAGAGGTAGAACCAAGGTTCTATTCCTGTCATAAAAGACGTTGTTTTAGTTACCTAACTAAGACTTATTACTCTATATTATAAACTTCACTCCTGTCTGGATTTATAATGTTAGACCAATTAGAGAGAAAAAAAAAAAAAGGGTATCTGATACTGGACGTCGTCGATTTGGTCCTGGTACGGGAGCGGGTCGACAATAGAGGTCAATAAGTGAAGTCGTCTAATTACGTCTCTTGACAACGGGACAATAATCTTTACCTTACCACTAAAATTATCTTCAGAAGTAACTGTGGGTTTGAGTCTATCGTATTATACTTTACAACACTAGGAGATTCACTAATGACACCAAGACTTTCAGTTCAGACGTTCTAAAAGACTTAGGAAAGTAAAAGTAGGTTGACAGACCAACAGTATAACAATAACCCACATTAATTTACATTAATTTACCGTCACAAGACACGACGAAAGGTGTTCCTCAGACAACGGATCTTATATATCCTTAACACTCCGTCGCACTACAAAGACGGTTTACACCTTCACAAAAATCTAGTCTGTGTCGTCTGTCTCCGAGAAGTAGGATAACCTCAAATTTCTAACAGGGGACGGTTCACGGGACAGGGGAGTCGAAAGGTGAGACACGTCCCTTACGACTTCGGAGATAGGAGTGGGGTCTGGAGGTGTTACTTACTATTTTTAGGGACTCTATTAAGTACGACTTCGGAGTGTGTGGACATTACTCGTCCCGTGTGACTTTCCTTAATTCGTAGAGACGTCTTTGAATGACTCCGTTTTAGTAAAAGGTTTCTAACCAACCTCTGTGACACTGGAGTCTCATTACCTGAAGGACTACCTTCTTCGTTGGGTCCTGTTCTCCCTTTTGTCCCTGAGACCCCTCGTCTGTCTTGTTACTTTTTGATCGATCCCTCCTAGTGGTGATTTTACTCACTCCTTCTTGGTCTCTAAGAACAATTTTAGATGGTATATGAGAAATTAATACAGTTTAAACAGATAAAGAGTAACTTACATCTAGAACAGTAACAGTCGTTTTTGAAAACTCTAGAAATTTTCTGGTTCAATTTTTGAAGAAGGTCCCGATCACTTTCCCCTGAGAAAGGGGTTCTAGAGACAAATAATTCTCTGTTCTGTACTACGGATATCAACCGTTTCGACCGATTCGTCGAGGGAATCTCGTCCCTACTAGACTCCACCTTGCCTACATTATTATTATTATTTATCTTTATTTCATGTATTATTTACGTTACGAGAACTTAGTAGGGGTTTGGTAGGGAGATGGACCCAGGTACCTTTTTTAACAGAAGTTGTTTTGACCAGGGACTACGGTTTTTTCAACCCTTAATCTCTTAAGACTGGATTGCTTCAAAGGTCTTTGCATCCCTCTTGTCCCCAGTCGTTCGATACCGGACCCCCGGTTTAGATAGAATTTGTTTCAAATTAGTCTTGTGTGGGTAGGAGTAAATAAACACCTAACAGATACCAATGGAAACAACTATCGGTTCAACTTATCTATATCGTTTTTAGTATACTGGGTGTTTCGACTTTTATAAAGGTAGACTGGGAAAGATCTTTTTCAGACGTTGGGGAACACTAACTGAGTGTGTTTTGTAACGAACAGTGTTCGTAGATGTTAATCTTGGTATCTGTAGATAGACAAGTGACAAAAGACAAGTAAACGTTGGTAAGTGACCCGTGGATGATAGACAGGGTGAGAAGACCCTACGAATTTACTGACTTTTTCTGTTTTTAAGGAAAGAAGTACCACGAATGAAAGAGCACCCCTCTCTGTCTGGTATTTATTATTTGTTTTATTTTCACTGTAATAAACGATTCACGACTCCGTTTATTCTCTCGTCCACATGTTCCTACCCTCGGGAACCTTTCGCGACGTGTAACACCTTCGACCAAACTTTTCCACTGTAGACTTACTTCTGCACTTCCTTGAGCTCCGACGTCTAGACCTCCTTTTTACACAGTCTGGTCCCTCGTCGGTCACGCTTTGAGACTCATTGTCGAATACCCTGGTGTCCGACCGAAAGGTCTACGCACTTTTATTAGAGGTTTCAGGTGGGGAATTCGGGTTCGGCTAAAATTACTGAGGACGTCTAGAACTAGATCTTTCAGATCCCACCCCTGGCCTTTAAACATAAGACACTTTACCCCCTCGTAAAAATAAAAAAATCCACAGAGTAAAACCCTTAGTGATAGATTTAGTTTTAGTCTCACGGGAGGTTTATACGACTCACAGTAAGTCGGAGACGAATTTGTAAAGGTCATTACTCTTCGAGAGTTGAGAAACTCTTTCAAGTAAGGTATTTTGTAAATATTGTAAATTAATTAAATAAGTAAATAAGTTGTTTTCTACATATCGGAAGGATGACACTCAGTCCATGACCCCTATACTCGTTTGTGAAAGACACAGAAGTAACAAATAAAACGAACAGACAAAGACTAACGTTTTACATATACCATAAAATTAAAATCTGTCTAACCTTTTTTTTTATTTTGTGTATTCTTTTTTCAATGAGAAATAGAATGTTCATCGATACAATCATAACACCGTAAAAAGTAAAAGAAAGATCTAAATTTTTAAACTCGAGGGAAAAAGTTGATTATCAAACAATACTTATAAAGACAAAAATGTTTTTAAAAAATACACGAAAATTTTATTGTCAAATCATAAGATAAAATATATGTATACATATAAGGTATATATGTGTGATCACCTATTACCGATAAATCCAATAGAGTTTTACATGTGATGATGGGGTTTGAGACGTTTATTAATTAAAATAAAATTCAAAAAAAGGTCGTAAAGATCAATACATCCATTTACAGATGTTCACCTTAAAGACTTAATTTTCTAGATCTGAGAATTCACAAAACTTATGAAACGGTTTAACGGAGAGGTCTTTCTTACTAGGTTAAAGATGGAGATAAAGTTAATATATTTTTATAAGTATAAAAGTATGGGAACCGTTATGAAGATAAAATAAGAAAAATTATTTTTCGATATTAATGATCTTTCAAGAAAAAAAATACGACCCGAGTTAAAACGGATAAGTTTAGAAGTTAGATAACTAAACTGAAAACAGAGGACCTCAAAACACCCATTCAAGTTGTGGGTAAGAAATTTTACTTTAGAGTTTATAAATTTTTATTACTAGTACGGAGATGACATGAGACTGAGGTCAATCTCTTAATGAGAAAAGTGGGTGAAAGATCTGAGAGGCACCAAGACCAGAGTGACAAGATCTATTCGGAAACAATTAGTCAGAAAGAGAATTTTACATTACTGTTCCTAATTGACTTCTGACAGTGACTTTTTGTGGCTGAAGAAACAAAACTCGTTCTCAGAAGATTAACCACGTCCTTTCCATCCGCAATCGAAAAGAACCGTTTGCGCGGCAGGAAAACCGAGAATGTCTCCAACTATACTTGGTTTTAAGGATTCGCAAAAATACTTGTTAGAGCAACAGTATAGTCCGTAGACGACATGAAGTGATGACATCAACAAAAGACTCTGGGTGACTTCCTGAAATTATTTTTAGTCGTGTTGGTAATTAAGATTGAACAGTTCAGGAAAACTTTCGACTAAAGTAGTGGTCTACATATAGAATATGTTTGAGCTATTTCTATAGAGAACTGAACATTAATTCTTTTTATGTTCGAGTACAGATAACGTCTCAGGACGACGTGGGATAATCAGACATAACTAGGTAATTAGTTTGTCTGAGACCCATGTTGTGACTCAGGTTAGTCCGATGAACTTCGAGTAGGTCACACACACACACACACACACACACACACACACACATGCGATAAGGGTAACGATTCCTACATGTCCCCTTGAGAGATTTTTTTGGTGTTTGTTCTATAAAATATGAACGACTTTAGTTACGTACCGTAAAGGAACTGGGAAGACGGATACTAATGAAGAAAAAAAGGATTTTACCTTTAATCAAACCGTATTACTCAGTCAATAGGTACAACCTAGAAACTAAAGTCGAAATGAAGTCTTACCAATCCCAGTTGTAGTTCGATTCGAACTACGTTAAAGATCAAATATTGAGATAAAGAGGTAAAACTTTGCAACCTTATAAACGGGTATAGAATAGGTGACCTTCGAGAACGAAAAGATGTTTTAATTCTTAACACAAAAAAAGGGGATAAAAAGTCGAACGAACCACATATCGAAAAAACCTAGACTCCCAAAAATAAGTAAAGTTCGTTTCTCTAAAAAAAAAGAATAGGAGATCTAGAAGATCGTGGAAATTAAAGTCAAAGGGCTATTGAAGTTTCCATGGATGTGAAAGGTTAAACTTTCAGTAAGACGAACTACCTTTTCTATTAAAGTTCATCCTGAACTTTCGTACACGAAAACATAATAAAGAATTGTTACACAATATATAGAGGTAAACATCTAAATTCGGAAAGAGTAAAATTATAATATTAAAATTACTATGTTAAGTAATAAGGACTGTGAAGACGGTGTAGACAAAAATTGTATATACACTTTACTTAACGAGATAGTATCAATTAGAGATGTACGGTTTGTTAAGTCTAATAACGTTTTTATCAAATCGAGATCCTCTTCCGTTACCGTGGGGTGAGGTCATGAGAACGGACCTTTTAGGGTACCTACCTCCTCGGACCATCCGACGTCAGGTACCCCAGCGACTCTCAACCTGTGCTGAGTCACTGAAGTGAAAGTGAAAAGTGAAAGTACGTAACCTCTTCCTTTACCGTTGGGTGAGGTCACAAGAACGAACCTCTTAGGGTCCCCGTCACCTCGGACCACCCGACGGCAGAGACCCCAGCGTGTCTCAGCCTGTGCTGACTTCGCTGAATCGTCGTCAAATCGAGACCACTATGAATATACACTTATCTAGTCATCAATTGAGTCCGAATGAAAGAATATACACACGACGAAAATTTATCAAAGTTTCGTAAAATATGAAAACTAGAATTTTGGATATAGGTCAGTATTTCAATCTACCTAGTACAGATCGAAATATGGCAAATATGACAAGTCATATTTTTCTGTTTTTCTATACCGTGGTCTTCTACTCCGGGGGAGGGGGGGGTGTTGTTTCAACCTACCATAGGTTATACGATGACCCTTCTCACCTCCCGTTAATGATTATAGAGGTCTTTCTTACTTCACCAACCCGGTTTCACCCTTACTGTGAGTCAAAGCTTACACAGACCACCATTTTCATTTTAGGTCACGACATTTCTTGTCATGACATACCCTTGGACCTTACAATCCAGAAACTTAGTTTCATTTAACCTACACCGGTTCGTTCTTTACCGTTTTCATTTGTAGTTGTAGAATCCTTAGTCACTCCATTTTACCTGGCCTTACCCACTTAAATTAAGTCTACTAGTAATATAACTGGAGACACCCGTTTTTAGGGTATCTTCTTTACCACGTATCATTTGTTTTCTCAGGCTTTACGTCATAAACCCAAGTGGGAGTTTTTGTTGTCTTACTGAAACCAAATAAAACTTTCGTTTGGTAAGTTGTAGTGTCATTAAGTTTAGATATGAGGTTGGTGACTACGACTTCTTCGATTACAACTAGTCGAGATACTTCTGAAGGTTCAGGAAGATCTTGACTGTGGTTTCTTTCTACAGGAAAAGTAATATCCCCTAACCTTACGTTTGCATCCTTCAGTTCTCTATGGACCTCATTGTCCGTTTAAACCGGAACCCCATGTTCTATTTCGTCCCGTTTCCGAATGTCTCAAAACGGTTCTCTTACGTGACCAGTATCGTTTGTGAGAAAAGGTTATTGTGTTCTCTGTTGAGATGTATGTCGGTAGTGTTTTACTAGTTATGGGTTTAGTCTAACTAATGTAAGAAACATCGGTTTCCACCTCTTTGAGATATGTCACTTGTTTTTGTTCTGGACCTCGGTTGGTACCGATTAATAGTCGAGGAATATCGTTTTAAGTCTATATTCAATTTCTTTCACTCCCTTTAGTGATCCGGTAAGTCCATACTAGATTTAGTTTAGGGAATACTAATATGTCACCTCCACTACTTATCTAAGTTCCCTAATCTAGACCATCTGTCTCACGGACTTCTTGATACCTGTCTCCACCACCGAGTCTAGTCTGTACTTGAACCCACTTGAGGTCCTCTACTACCCCCTGTCCCTCCGGACCGTACGACTTCAGGTACCCCAACGTCTCAACCTATGTTGAATCGTTGACTTGTCGTTGTTCGAGAGTAAATGAACGACCGGATACGTTATACTCCACCACTACTTATCTAGCCTCTTCTGTTACCGTTGGGTGAGGTCATGAGAACGGACCTTTTATCTACCTCTATTAACGTAAAAGAATTCCTATTCTTAATACATATACATGTACACATACATATACATACATCTACTTATTTAGTAAAGAGACACGAGGAATAAACCCTCAATGATATCAAAGATGTCTTGAATTTTATATATATTTTGTTTTGATTGACCGAAAAATGATTTATATCCTTTCCTTTAAGTTAGTAAAGTTACACTCTCAACAGAATTTTATTTTGTTACATTATAAACTGATATCAAAAAGGGATCCCACTAGGTGGTAAGGGTCGACGACCTCTGACCCATCAAAGGGTTCTACGTCTGTAAAGTCACGGGTTTGACCCTTTCAATACACGTTTGACCCTACTAAGCCAGTTGAAGAGAAATAGGATTAAGAAGGGTGTACTGATGGTAAAATCTTTTCGATGTTATCAACTGATGAGAGGCTAAGATTTATACTGGTCAAAAATAAACCGGTTAAGAAACAAAATTTTATAATTAAATTCTATGACAACGGCCGATCAGATATCTGATGAGAAAATAAAAAAATTTGATGGGTGGGAAGAGAGAAAATGAGTAGTTAAAAGGAAGGAAAGAAAGAAAAAAAGAGTTACTCTCTCGTGGACCTGTGTTTCACGTGGTAATTATGTGGGTAAAGGTACAGGTCACTGGTATTTTACTAATAATTATGGAGGTCTATTAATCACAGACATAAAAGTAACTCTTTAAGTACGATAGAGACACAGATACTGGATATAAAAACACTAAATCTGAGAATTAACTTCTTTTTTTCTCCCTGTATTCAAAATACTTTATGAAAATTTGCAGTCCTCATTGGTCGGGTGGTCTTTAAGAACTTTCACGGTCGTACTAGAACTACAAAACAGGAGTCTACGGTAGTTTTAACACTTAGGAAATAACCAACTACCTCGGTTCCAAGTGTGTCTCGAGTCAATGTACACAACTGAGGTAGGTAAGACTGAATGTACGATGAATTATATCATTAGTTACCAATGTTTACCCACGAATACACGTTTTTCAGGCACTAGCGGTACAATGTATTGTTATAGTTTTCTGGACACTTATGCCATCTTGAAGGAGTAAAGAGTGAACTTCTTTGACTCTAGATCTCTCTGACTCCTTTAAAGGATTATAGTTTTGAGACCAATCACCGTCTCGACTCGAGAGGTAGTGGGTCTTAGGTACCGGAGTAAGGTCTGAGATTTGAGTTTCCCCTCCTCGAATCTGTCTCATTATTTCCGTTCTAACAAGTACTAGGTCGGAAAAGTGTCAGTAAAGGTCACCTTTGTCCGAACTTGGTTGAAACATTTTATAGAGGAACGTGGAAGAAGAAGAAACCGGTGAAACGTCGGACTCCGGAATGGACACTGGTCGTGACCCCAGTACGAGATGCACGAGTCAACGAGTCAGAATATCTGAGAAACACTGGGATACTTGACATTGGGTGGTCCGTGGAGACAGGGATCCTAAGAAGTCTGTTCTTAAGACCTCACCCAACGGTAAAGGATGAGGTCCCCTAGAAGGACTGAGTCCCTAGTTTGGACGTAAAGGACGTAACCGTCCACCTAAGGTAACACCAGTGACCAAAGGAATAAAAATAAGAACGAGTAACAACGGGTCTAAATAGGGGATTATGTAAAGAACGAGAAGGGTAGGAGTAAGGGAACTTGTATTTTAAAATTAAATACCTCGAGGGTGAAGTAGATCAGAACTGCTGACGGATCTTGTCGATGGGTTAACTGGTAACTTTTCGTCTTGTATTGATTACACCCTCGACAGTAAGACTTCACGACAATGGAAATAGACAACGAAAATAAGAACGAATGGTACATGAAATAACAGAGACAAATAGTATTTCGAAGATGTACTGATTATTAATGATCATAACAACTTGTGTTATACAAAAACTTCGAGACGAGGAGATCCAGACATTAAAAGGGGGTAGAAAGAATGTATTGTCTTTTAACGTATAGAAATTTTACAAATAACTTTTTGAGAATACGAGATTATAGTAAAATTATTCTATTTTAACATCGGATGTTAATAAAATTTTAACTGAAATTTAAAACCTTTTTAACCTTCAATGGTCTTTCAACGTTTCTCTCGTATTACTCACGGGGTCACCAAAAATAAGGTAAAAGGAGACTACACTTGTAGAATGTATTGGTACCACATAAACAGGTTTGATTCTTTATTTACAACCGCGTAGTGACAATTGCTTTGATGTCTGAAATAAACCTAAAGTGACAAAACAAGGTGACTACAGGAAAAAGGATAGGTTCTAGGTTTGGTACCAAGGTGTGACGTAACACAGTATTGTGAAAGGATCAGAAGAAGTTAGACACTATTAAGACCTCAGAAGAGAACAAAAAATTCTAGAACTGTCAAAACTCCTCCTGACGAGTTCGTAAAACATCTTACAGGGAGTTAAACCCAAATAGACTGTAAAAAGAACACTAGTCCGACCCAACATCTAAATCCCTTTTTATAGTATCTGTACTTCATGGGAAGAATAATTTAGGATAGTCCTGACGTATGGAAGTTGTACAAAATAGTGACTATTGGTCCACTATGACTGGAAGTAGTGGACCAATTCCAACATAAACGACCCAAAGAGGGGACGTTTAAATGACAAAAAGGGAATGGTACACGAGAAAAGGAACCCTCACTCAATGCTTCAGGTCGAGTGTGAGTCCCCTCCTTTTTGATATGAAAATGGAGGTTAGAAAATTGGATAAAATAGAGACGACCAGTCGAACGGAGTAAAACCTCAGATTCATAGAGATGGTGATCCACCTGGTGTAAATAAAGGATGAGCAAAAGATTTGTGAAATGAGGAAGGGAACAAACCATTGGTTGAGGGACTTTGAAGAGGTAAAAGTATATAAGAAAGAAGAGACGTCGTAGTTAGAATAAAATTAACAGAAGTTGACTTTGAATCACACCGCATGGTACCGAGAAAAAGGAACTAAGGGCTTTCAGATTTAACTTTTTACTCCACACAACCCGATCCTTTAATAAATACTTCCTTCTTTCTTTCTTTTACATCTGAATTATTTGTTTTTCAAGTTTATTGAGAGAACTGTTCGATTGTTGTCTACTCTTTCGATGATTCATTTATACTATATCCTTAAAGTTCCGCACAAGTCTCTCTACGTTTCTAGAAACACCTTCCTCCGGAAGAAGTAATTAGAAGAATGTAAACAGTTGATTGTGTGACTTTCCGTGGTTCAAGTATGGGTTATGTAGAAACAACAAATATGTCTAAACATATACATGTAACTATCTTTGTATATGGTTAAAGATATACTGTCTTTTTCGTTTTGAGATCCTTTTGGTTTCGTAACGATGTAACATCGTTCTGGAGGGTCGTCTACACCACGAAGTGACGGACCTAAATTTAGGTTCGAGTTGGTGAACGATCGAAACATTAGTACCTGTTCAACAAATGGGAGAGACACGACTAAATATCCTACTGATATAACAATCGTTAATACCATGTCTCTTCAACTCTCTTTATTCACTCAATTAAGTATATTTCGAGAATCGCCTCACGGACTGTACATTGTTCGTAAGCCAATTATACTAAATGACAATGACAATAATGAGTACTTCAAAATTCATATCTAGTTTGGTACTCAGAAAAGTATATACATCTGAAAATTTCATCTAAGTCCAAGTATCGATTTAACTCTCCGTTCATGTCTCTAAAGAGTACACGACAGACGGGGAAGTGGACATGTCGGAAGGTGTAGTAGTTGTAGAGGGAAACACTGGTAACTACTTGGATATGACTGTGTAGTATTGATGGGTTTTAGATGACAAATGGAACGTCAAATCAGGATCATAACATCTAGGATACCAAACCTGTTTGTACATTACTATATACCCCGAAGGGTCCATCATCATCATTTCTTAGGTGGACGGTTACATCCTCGATGCCCTCTGTCTCCAAGTTATGAACCCAGTCCATCTAGAGGACCTCCTCCTTTACGTTGGGTGAGGTCCTAAGAACGAACTTTTTGAGGTACCTGTCTTCTCATACCACCCGATGTCAAGTCACCCAGTGTGTCTCAACTTGTGCTGACTTGTACATAGGTAGTAATATTATAATATGTTGTATAAAAGTAACGCGACACGAGGTGGATAAATAGGAACGGGGTTTGTTCAAGAAAAATTTTCGTTTTAATAAAGTGTTATTTTTATGGTTTCAATGGGTTACTTAATTGAAGTTTTATAATTATAATTTAACAAAGACACTTCACTAAGTGGGGTAAAGAGAGAAAATTTCGTTTTAATAGTTAAATTAGGATGGGTAAAAAATTACGATTTGAAAAAGGACGTCAAACCCAAGGTAGTAATTCTATAAAATTTATTTCACCGAGACGTTGGTGATTTATGTTTTATTCTAAGACCGGTTTTCAAAAACGAAAGAAAGTGAACTATATCCTATCAAAATCCGTCTTCGACAAGGGACTAGATCCACAGGACTGAGACCAGTAGGTCTCCTTCCGTTTCTGGACCTGGGACTGAAATCTAATAACCTACTAAAATCGTCACAAATCCAGAAGGGGACACTGAGTCACTATTTTTCTTAGACGGACGTTAAGTCCTCTGAGTCCAAACCAGGGACCCCACTCGTCTAGGGGACCTCTTCCTGTACCGTTGGGGTGAGGTCATAAGAACGGACCTCTTCGGTTACCTGTCTTCTCGGACCGTTCGTTATCAAGTGTCCTAACGTTTCTCAGCCTATACTGACGTCACTGACTCGTTCGTGTGCGTGTCGTCAAAAATATAGAAATAGTTACCACTAGAAACGTATTAAACTTAAAAGGTTTTCTGTCTAATTAATTTGGTATGTAGAAATGGTTAATCCGGAGAAGAAGCAACTATTTATATTAGTATTTAATAAACATCTGTATCAAAACTCTAATCGATGCTTGTTGAGAAAGTGTCTCATTAAATCAATCACTTAATTTTTATAGTGTAGGCTGATGTTCATCGACTAGGGTTTCTTGACGACTCAACCCAACGGTACATAATCAAGTAATACGTTTATCCGTAGGGTTCTCCCGGTAGGGTTTCTGCTAATCGGAGAAAGTGGAAATTATCGGATTCTAGAGGCCAAGCACTACACACGTCTACTTTTATACAAGGCGGACACCCATTCCCACAATAATTACGTATTAAGAAATCGAAGAAAGAGGGATGTGACCTTAAGATAAAACCGTTTGGAGAACCCAAGTCAACAGTCTCTCTATTTTCAGACACACATGACGTCATCTTAGGACTCACTTAGAACCATTTAAATCACCCAGCCTAGATGACAGAAATAGACACCTATTTTGATGTAGAGGAGATGGGTCAACATGTAAAAGGAAAAACAAAAAAAGAAGTTTGAAATGTGAAAAATAAAACATAACCCCATACGACGATTCAGTGAAGTCAGCACAGGCTGAGACACGCTGTGGTCTCTGCCGTCGGGTGGTCCAGGGGGCAGGGACCCTAAGAGGTCCGTTCTTGTGATCTCACCCAACGGTAAAGGAAGAGGTCATGTACTGTCACTTTTCACTTTCACTTCAGCGAGTCAGCACAGACTGAGAATCATAACCCCATATCGGCTAATTGTTACACTATCAAAGGTCACTTGTCGTTTCCCTGAGTCGGTACGTATATGTACATAGGTAAGAGGGGGTTTGAGGGAAGGGTCGGTTCGACGATGTATTATATCTCGTCTGAAAGTTCACGATATGTCATCCAGGAACAACCAATAGGTAAAACTTATATCGTCACACATATACTGGAAAGGTTTCAGGGATTAATAGAGAAGGGGGTTGTGGACTAACATGATAAGTACCACGACGTTCCTCAGATTGGCAGAGAGGAGCCCAACCTTTGGAAAACTTACCCTGGGTAACAAAGACAGACATCTATATCTGTACAGTTTTTTCGGTTGACCTTAAGTCTGTGTCGGAACCCAGGTCCTTGATGACTAAGTGTCCGTTATAATCAGAATTCGTCTGACACGGACATGTACCTTCTTTCAGTCGGTCCCGGGAACCGTCCGAGTCTCTCTCACAATGGTGAACCACTGAGCTTACCAGTGAAGGTTTTTATTTTACATTAGAATGTCGGAAAACCTTTCCATAAACGACCTACGTCCGTAGACGACTGTAACTCTTCCACACTATCAAGTGTCCAGACTTTATCAATAGTACCCACAAGGGTCGTCACTTAGTAGTCATCGAAGTTGGAACCTTTTCAAGTTCTTACGATAGTCGTATTCACTGACAGTTAGGACTACCCGTCCTAAAAGACCGAAACGACTTTTACCAAGTTAATCAATCACTAAATATTTTTTCATTTAATTTTCTTTACGAAAAACGAGGTAGAAAAAAAATGGGGACTCTCAAGACGATCCTTAAGGGACAGTATTACCTCCTAAACCCCTATACTTCCGTCTGACGAAAAGAACCTTCCTAGGTTATGTCTCTCGGAAATCTCATAAACCTTTAAGAACCGGTGAACCAAGTAGAGGACAACCACCGTTATACACTACCTTGTCACTGGTCTTCGACACGAAATATACAGGGACCATGAATTTCTGTTACGGTTTTCCGGTTCCTTTTGTGACGTAATTTTTAGGTCGGTCGTAAAATCTCTTTCTCCACTAAGTTAAAGAAAATAATGGAGGAAATTTACTGAACAACATGAAGTAGGTTTCTAAAGGAAGAAGAGGTAGTAGGAGAAGAGGTCCCAAGAGATCCCGAGACGGGAACACTTAACGATGTCAGTAGTAAAGGTCTATGATTTCTTATACCGCGAAAGTGTAATAGGAGATGAGGAGACACGACTTCAGACTACAAGGAAGCAGACTGAGAAAGAGACCGTGAAAAGAAAAAGAAAAGGAAATGAATACACGACACGACACGAATCAATAAGTCAGTACAGACTGAGATGAAAGAAGAATAAGATACCAAACAACAAAAGGGAAGGTTATTCTCCACTACAATTACCATTTCTTTGGAGGACGGTTACGTCCTCCGTATTCTCTGGATCCAAACTAGGGACCCAACCCTTCTAGGGGACCTCCTCTCGCACCGTTGAGTGAGGTCCTAAGAACGGACTCTTAGGGTACCTGTCTCCTCGGACCGCCCTGTACCAGGTGTCCCAACGTTTACCAACCCGTGTGGACTTCGCTGAACCGTGGGTACGTGTGTGTCCGGGATACATAGACACACGAATGGAAACTAAGAGTCGGAAATTCCGAGTAAGAAAAGGAGAAGACTACAGAAAGTACGGGAGTTTATGTAAGCCAGTTTGGACCAGTCTCTTGTTCAAAGTATGGATGATAGTATTAACAAAAGTTCCAAAATCTAGTTATTCTTGGGAAATGGGAACCATAGAGAAGAAGTGTCTACCCTTTGACTCTGGGACTGACTAGTCAAAGGACTCTAGTCTGTCACCTAACGATCTTCTCACTCTCACCATTGTGTCCAAAGGACTCAAGGTTCTTCACTAATCGGTTCACTTGAGAGTAATGACTTGTACACCAGGGACCTGGTCACCGTACCCTTAGTACACCTTTACCCAATTTTTATGTCTAAGAGTCCGAGTCGGGGTCTGGAGGACTTAGTCGTTAACGTAAAATAGTCACAGGTTCCACAAGTCAAGTCAGGTCAAGTCAGCGAGTCAGTACAGGTTGAGAAACGTTGGGGTACTTGACATCGTACGGTCCGGAGGGACAGGTAGTGGTTGAGGACCTCAGGTGAGTTTGGGTACAGGTAACTCAACAACTATGGTAGGTTGGTAGAGTAGGAGACAACAGGAGAAGAGGAGGACGGGAGTTAGAAAGGGTCGTAGTCCCAGAAAAGATTACTCAGTCGAGAAGGGTAGTGCACCGGTTTCATAACCTCAAAATCGAAGTTGTAATCAGAAAGGTTACTTGGGGGTTCTGACTAGAAGAAATCCTATCTGACCAATCTAGAGGAACGTCAGGTTCCCTGAGAGTTCTCAGAAAAGGTTGTGGTGTCAAGTTTTCGTAGTTAAGAAGTCGTGAGTCGAAAGAAATATCAGGTTGAGAGTGTAGGCAAGCACTGGTGACCTTTTTGGTATTGGAACTAATCTGCCTAGTACCAACCGTTTCATTACAGAGACGAAAAATTATACGAAAGATCCAACCCGTATTTAAAGGAAGGTTCCTCATTCGTAGAAAATTAAAGTACCGACGTTAGTGGTAGATGTCACTAAAACCTCGGGTCTTTTTATTTCAGGTGGTGACAAAGGTCACAAAGGGGTAGATAAAGAATACTTCACTACCCTGACCTACGGTACTAGAATCAAAAGACTTACAACTCGAACTAAGTACACGTTTAATTTCAGACTTGTTGAAACTTGATCTGAGGAGACATAACTTCGTTTAGAGGGACTTTGTGTGACACATCGTAACTATCCAAACGAAACGTAGACACTCCGAAGAAGACTCAGGACCGATGGGGACTATCTTCACATACTCTTCTTTCTGTGTTCGAAACCGGAAAGTCGTAGAACTAAGACATTATACCTAAAGTGTAGTTGACGTGAAAACTTCTCAAAGTTCTCGTCACTGTTTCGTTCACCTTCAAGAAAAGATTCGTTAATCAAAAGAGACACGAAGTCAAGTCAAGTCAGCGAGTCAGTACAGGTTGAGAAACGTTGGGTTTCTTGGTGTCTACGGTCCGGTGGGACAGGTAGTGGTTAGGTTCTCAAATTGGCTTGAGTACAGGTGAGTCAGTCACTACGGTAGGTTGGTAGAGTAGGAGACAACAGGGGAAGAGGAGGACTGGGGTTAGGGAGGGTAGTAGTCTCACAAAAGGTTACTCAGTTGTGAAGCGTACTCCACCGGTTTCATGACCTCAAAGTGGAAATCGTAGTAAGGAAGGTTTCTTTCGGGTCCTGACTAGAGGAAGTCTTACCTGACCAACCTAGAGGAACGTCAGGTTCCCTGAGAGTTCTCAGAAGAGGTTGTTGTGTCAAGTTTTCGTAGTTAAGAAGCCGCGAGTCGAGAGAAGTGTCAGGTTGAGAATGTAGGTATGTACTGATGACCTTTTTGGTATTGGAACTGATCTACCTGGAAACGACCGTTTCATTACAGAGACGTAAACTTATACNGACAACGAAGGACTGGACATATATCCAAAGAGTTCCCCTTCCAGTCCACCAGACCATAAAGGTAGAGAAAGTCTTAAAAGGTGTCACATAACACTAGATGTGTCAGTTTCCGAAACCGTATCAGTTATTTCGTCTTTCTCTACAAAAAGACCTTGAGGAAACGAAAAAACTACTAGGGCGCCTACAACCGTTAAACTAGAGACCAAGGAGACGGAAAAGATTTTGATCGAACTCGTAGACCTTCAAGTGCCGAGTGTATAACGGCTTGGGACCGAACCTCTTAAAACTCGTAATGTAATGATCGAACACTCTACTCACGTTAACACGTCATCAAACTCGTAAGAAACCGTAACGGAAAGAAACCCTAACCTTACTTTTGACTGGAAAAGGTCAGGACACCGGTGACGACTCAAAAGCTTTAAACGACCGTATAACTCACGTCGTGAGAGTCGTAACAGAAAGTCATAAACTTTATCGAGTTGACCTTAAGGTAGTGGAGATGATCGAAACAAGTATCACTACGAAAGATTCCGGGTGTACTAAAGTGTAAGGTCCTACAGACCGAAATCCACACACTAGTGTGGTAACACTAATAGAACCAGTACTTCTATAAAAAACATGTCAAGAAGACACATAAGGACGGTCGCGAAGAATTATAGAAGACGAAGACAATCCAGGTATGGTAAGACAGGAAATAGTTCGGGTAGAAACGTACTTTATAAGGGAACCATAGAGAGTAAAAGAACTTCTCTAGAGATCAGAAAGGGTAAGACAACAAAAGGAGTTAAAGAAACGTGACTAGGGACTCCTTCCGAAAGAATAGAGAAGAACGATAAGAAACCTTGAGACGTAAGTCTACGAATATAGAAAGGAAAAGAGGAAACGAAAAGTAAAGAGAAGAAAAGTGACGAGAAACATTCCGGAGAGGTCTGTCAGTAAAACGAAAAAACGTAAAGAAAAGGTACCTCTACCAGAACTAGGGACAGAGGACATGTTACAGTGTTTGGAGGTGAGTATCAAATAGTCCGTGAGGTAGATAGTCTAGATCAGGGAATTTAGATAAAGAGTGAAAGTGACATATTAGTATTCTCTAAACTAAATCCAGTATCTGACCAAGGTTTATCCTTTTCCTCATGCAGTCCCGACATATAACAGTGGGACTAATAAATTGAATATACGTCTCGTGTAGTACTCTTTACGACCCGACCTTCTTTGTGTTCCACCTTAGTTCTAACAACCCTCTTTATAGTTATTGGAGTCTATACGTCTACTGTGGTGGGAATACTGTCTTTCACTTCTCCTTGATTTTTCGGAGAACTACTTTCACTTTCTCCTCTCACTTTTACAACCGAATTTCGAGTTGTAAGTCTTTTGCTTCTAGTACCGTAGNCAGTCCCGACATATAACAGTGGGACGAATAAATTGAATATACGTCTCGTGTAGTACTCTTTACGACCCGACCTTCTTTGTGTTCCACCTTAGTTCTTACAACCCTCTTTATAGTCATTGGAGTCTATACGTCTACTGTGGTGGGAATACTGTCTTTCACTTCTCCTTGATTTTTCGGAGAACTACTTTCACTTTCTCCTCTCACTTTTACAACCGAATTTCGAGTTGTAAGTCTTTTGCTTCTAGTACCGTAGACCAGGATAGTGAAGTACCGTTTATCTACCCTTTGTCACCTTTGTCACAGTCTGAAATAAAAAAACCCGAAGTTTTAGTGACGTCTACCACTGATGTCGGTACTTTAATTTTTTACGAATGAGAAACCTTCTTTTCAATACTGGTTGGATCTATCGTATAAGTTTTCGTCTCTGTAATGAAACGGTCGTTTCCAGGTAGGTCAGTTCCGATATCAAAAAGGACACCAGTACATACCTACACTCTCAACCTGACACTTCTCTCGACTCACGGTTTCTTAACTACGAAATCTTGACACTACAACCTCTTCTGAGAACTCTCAGGGAACCTGAAGTTCCTCTAGGTTGGCCAAGTAAGACTTCCTCTAGTCGGGACCCGAAAGAAACCTTCCTTACTACGATTTCGACTTTGGTCATCAAACCGACGGAGCACACTTCTCAACTGAGTAACCTTTTCTGAGACTACGACCCTCCCTAACTCCCGTCTTCTTCTTCCCCTACTGTCTCCTACTCTACCGACCTACCGTAGTGACTGAGCTACCTGTACTCAGACTCACTTGAGGCCCTCAACAACTACCTGTCCCTTCGGACCACACGACCCTAAGTACCCCAGCATTTCTCAGTCTGTGCTGAATCGCTGACTTGACTTGACTTACCAGATCACCAAAAGGGATGAAAGAGGTTAAATTCACACTTAAACCGTTATTCCTCAAGTACTAGACTCGGTGTCAGTCGAGGACTAGAACAAAAACAACTGACATATCTCGAAGAGGTAGAAACCGACGTTTCTTATATTAGTTAGACTAAAGCCACAACTGGTAGACCACTACAGGTACACATCTCAGAAGAGAACACAACAACCTTCTCCCACAAACGATACTGGTCACGTAAGAGAACCGTTTTAAGATAATCGGAAACGGGACGAAGTAAGACATAAGGTTCCGGTTTAAACGGACAATGAGGTCCACAAAGAACAGAAGTAAGAAAACGTAAGGTCAGGGGATATTACTGTTCCTGTAGAAAAAATCCACAATCAAGATTTTCCAGAACCAGAAATATCTTGGTAAGTTGAAGTCGAAGAAGTCGTAATGATCAACCCCTTACCTGTACCTAACCACACTACAACTTACCAAACGGAACCTTTACTTGTCACTAGTAAGAAAGCAAAAACTCTAATGTAGGTTCATGACGTAAAGCCTGAGAAAACAACTGGTACTAACGATGAGGTAAAGAAGATTCCCTAAGGACAGGTGTCATCATCTATATTACCAGTAGACTCAATTTAAGTGGGTAAGGTCCGGTAAAATAAAGCGACTAAGGATCTTACAACTGTAAGTGAGAACGGTAGAAGACAAACTGGTGAAGGTTAAACGGAACTAAGTACCTGGACTTTAAGGTTTAAAGATACGTTATAACGAGAAATGTCGTAGCCTGGAACGAACATAGTGGTCAGTGTTGGTGTCGACCCATAACAAAAAAGAAACCGAGGTAGGAAAATTAAGAAAGACCTCAATAAAGAGGTGACTAGAGGTCATCGTATAACCCATGAATGACTGGACCCCTCAAGGAGAAAGTCATAGGATAGTAAAACGGAAAAGTATGACAAGTACCCCAAGAGTTCCGTTCTTATGACTTCACCAAACGGTAAGGGAAGAGGTCACCTGGCGTAAGACAGTCGGGAGAGGTGGTACTGAGCGGGTAGAACCCACCGGGGTGTCCGTACCGAATCAAAGTAACTCAATCTGTTCCGACACCAGGTACACCAATCTGACTGATGAAAAGACACTCATACCAAAGTCACACAGACGGGAGACTACGGGAGAACGTTGTGGATGGCAGAATGAACCCAAAGAGAATGGAACCTACACCCTATAGAGAAGTGTCGACGAGGTCGTTTCGTGTCGGTGACGAGGAATGGAACCTGCTCACTATAGAGGAGTGACGGCATAGAGGAGTGAGTGGATGAGTGTCCCATAGAGACACGAATGAATAAACATCAAACGACTAAGTTAAATTATAGACGTTTGGATAACCATTTTTGTCTCCGTAGCAGAGAAATTGACAGAAATAGACAACAAAACTTATATAACAGACGGTAAAAGGTTCACGGAGTACCCTATAAAGTTATAGGTTTTACTAAAAATAACAAAAGGGTTTGACATTATTTTCTCCACAATAGTGAAAGTAAGGGGACTGACCTAAAATTTAAATCTCCTTCGCGTCACGTACGTAAACTGTTCCTCTCCACATTTCATTTTAGATAAACTATGGTCTTAACTTTACTTAGTGACCGTATCCTTTGTCACTACTTATAAAAGAACGTCTCTCTTTCACAACAGTCTACATTGGAGATAGTATAGTCAAGTACATATTCCCTGTGCAAGGTCGAATCCCAAAATTTTCTATTCACGACTCATTAGCACTTTTTACCCACAATTTCCTTAAAGGTCCATCCTTTCTTATTTCTTACTTTTACTTCGAACTCCTTTAATTTTTTTTTTTTTTGTGAGAACTTATAAAAAGATGGAAAAAAAAAAAGTAAAAAGTCAAGGTTTATTTGTAGCAAAAGTATACTTTCTGAGAGCTCTTCCCTAACATTACCTCGACACAGTCAGGACGTGTAAGAACTTACATAGGCACTAAACTCTAACTTAAATAAAATACAAGGACTCACAAAGACGGTTGACTCTCCTCTGGAAATCTTACATGTAATAAATTCTTCAATACTCTGTTCGGTCGCTACCAGGTGTCTAGCCGTCGGAGACGGGTGGTATTAAACTTGGATCTTAGTCACAAAACGAGTTATAATATCGTTCGGAGTCGTTCAACTCAAAGACTTTGAGTAGAAGATACTAAGAAGATTGAGATGTACGGATTTTTAATCCTACTTACCGTTTTAATTTCGGTGGAAGGGAGGTTTTAAGTGACTTGGATAACGAAGATAGAGACTATGTCTCCTCTTAGACTTATACTGATTACGGAAGCCTGTTTCCAGTGTTTATGCTCCGAAATTGCAAGTCTTTATACGTCTTTTTTGTAGGGAGGTTTGAACGGTTTTATAAAGAAATCAGTGTGTGTTCAAATGGATTACAGTCATTGAGTATTAATTAATCCTTCATCTACTCCTTTTACTTTTGGGTTATTGTATCACGGACCGTCTTCCCCCTGTTCTTTACTACCGACCACGTGACTCTGCTGGGTCTCCCTACCATGCCCCTCCCTCCTCCCTCCCGTCCAGTCCTACCCCTTGTGCACATATGGACACCGTCTATGTACAACTACATACCGTTTTGGTTATGTTATAACATTTCTTTTTTTTAATTTTTTTTTCTTTCTTACCGACTACACTGGGAGTGGGAGTAGGGGAGTACCTTTTAAGGAGTGAACAGGTACTTCTCCTTCCAGTATTAGTAAGTCTTTATCAAGATCTGAGACCGGTAGTCGATCCGACTGTCAACAGGAGTGTGTGTAAGAGTGAAAACACTGGAAAACCTCCCCCTGGAAGGTGAGGGAGGGGTAGGAAATGAGGGTGGAGACTTCTCAATAACGGACTCAGACGATTTTAAGAGATCGTCAATAGATACTACTATTGAAATGTTAATGTCTTTCACTATGTTGAAGACCTTCCGTTCTATTTTTACGTAGAATAAAGGTGAAACGGTACAACTACGTAAATGGAATGAAAGTTAAAACTTTAAGGAGTTGTCACTCGTTTTCTTACAAGAAACTGTAAACACCACTACAATAATAATTGAGTCAGACATGACAAATCCTCCACGTTTCACTACGTTAAACTCTCCTTTTAAATTTTAAAGGACCGAAGATACGATATATTATATATATATGTAAATATAAATATATATGTTGAAGTGTAAGTTTCTTTCTCCTAACAGAATCATGAAATCATTGTCTTTCCTATAAAAATAACTTTAGATTCAGTTTTTAAGTGTCATTAAGGGTCATCGTATGTTTACTACACAAGATATATAAATGTAATTCCATCGGATCTTATGAAAATACGATAAGATTAATGGAAGGAAGAATCCTTAATGAGAACTTTTAACTTCTTTTTTTATACACGATTCTTAGTACCGACGAAACGTTTGTCAAGTCCACATGCAAACTCCGTAGAGTTCGTTTTACGTAAAACCTTCCGAAACCAAATATAGAAAGTATATAGTAAAGAGGAAAACTTCTAAAAGTATGTGAAACTTTAGAGAAGGAACTTTCTCTTATTTACTTTCTACTATCGTAAGAATTTATACTTACTAAGTAACTACAATTCGTATCCTAAAACCGAGAACCCACATAGATATTTTCCCTATAAACTTCTCACAAAGTACAGGGAGGGTGGTCGAAAAGGAAATGAGTTCAAGATTACAACCAAGACTCGTTCACGATGTAAATATGATCGTAGAGTTCCAAGGACACTCTCTTTATAAAGTCCAAGTCAATTCAGTCAACACAGGTTGAGAACACTGGGGTACTTGATATCGTGCGGTCCGAAGGAAGTTGTAGAGGGTCTCTGATGAGTTTGAATACAGGTAACTTAGTCACTACGGTAGGTCGGTGGAGTAGGAGACAACAGGGGAAGAGGAGGACGGAAGTTAGAAAGGGTCGTACTCCCAGAAAAGTTTACTCATGCGAGAAACGTAGTCCACTAGTGTCAATACCTCGAAGTCGAAATCGTAGTGAGGAAGGTCACTTATAAGTCCCAACTAAAGAAAATTCTAACTCACCAAACTAGAGGAAGGTCAGGTTCCATGAGAGTTCTCATAAGTGGTTGTGATGTCAAGTTTTTGTCAAGAAGACGCGAGTTGAAAGAAATTCCAGGTTGTGAGTGTAAGTATGTGTTGAGGACCTTTTTGGTGTCGAAACTGATACTGATTTTTGTTTCGAAACAACCGTTTTGTTAGAGGGACGAAAAATTACACGACAGATCCAACCAGTATCGAAAAGAAGGTTCCTCGTTCGTAGAAACTTAAAGTACCGACGTCAGTGGTAGACGTCACTAAAACCTGGGCTTCTTTTGTTTCAGAGAGTGACAAAGGTGACAAAAAGGTAGATAAACGGTACTTCACTACCCTGGTCTACGGTACTGGAATCGAAAAACTTACAACTCAGAATTCGGTTGAAAAAGTGAGAGGAGAAAGTGAAAGTAGTTGTCGGAGAAATTAAGGAGAAAGACGGTATTCTCACCACAGTACATGTATAGACTCCAATAAGTGTAAAGAAGGTCCCTAGAACTAAGGTCGAACACAAAGCAGATGGAACCGTAAAGAGTACTACATGAGACGAATATTCAATTTATTCGTCCCACTGTTATATGTAGAAACTGCTTGAGGAACAGGTTAGAACTCGGTCAGACAACGAGGTTCAGACCAAAATTGACAACGAAGAACTAGACCAATGTCTAAAGAGTCCTCTGTCCATATCACCAGACCATAAGGGTAGAGAAATTCTTGAACGGTTTCAAACAACACTAAGTGTGTTAGTTTCCGAAATCACATCAGTCACTTCGTCTTCATCCACAAAAGAGTTTAAGAGAACGAAAAAGATACTAGGTTACCTACAACCGTTATACTAGAGACCAAGGTTGTACCACATTTACAAATTTATTTCGTAAGTCCATCATCAGTATCTCATATGTATATGTTTGATAAACGTGGTACGGTATCAACTCGTAGTCACCGTATAAAGTGAGTAAGTAAGTAAGAAGTCGTTTATAACTCATGGGTACATAGGTATATATAAGAAAAAAGATTCGAAACTCTGATCCCGTAACTTGTTCTTTTTATTAGGGACAGGAGTACTCCGAATGAAAGAGTATACCATTAGTCTCTTATTCTTAATCTTCATGACTACACCTTTTTAATTTCGTTTCATTCTCTCTCTCCTACTTTTGATAAAATCTATCACACCAATTTTTTTTTCGGAGGAACTATAGTGTACACCAAACAGAAAGAGACAGACTGAATGAAGTTTATACGGTCAGAGATCTAGATAGGTCTAACACCGTTCACTGTAATAAAGTAATAATGACCGACTTATCATATACACACACATATATATATATATATATATATATATATGGTATAGAAAAGATAAACAAATAGACAGTCACCCATAAATCCAACGAGGGTACCGAACCGATAACATTTACCAAGACGATACTTGTCACTTCCGAAGAGTCTACCACGATCATCACTTCTCGGACGGACGGTCAAGTCCTCTGTATTCTCTACCCTCGAGTCAAGGACTCAGTTCTACTAGAGGACCTCCTCCCTTACCGTTGGGTGAGGTCATAAGAACGGACCTCTTGGGTTCTGTCTCTTCGGACCACCCGATACCAAGTATCTCAGTGTTTCTCAGTCTGTACTGACTTCGGTGACTCGTGTGTGTGTGCTTATAACCCCACGTACATAGAAAGACTCACTGTTAAGAGAGACCTATATACGGATCCGCTCTCTAACGTCCTAACATACAAACGATAACGACAAATCAGCGATTCAACACAGGTTTGAAACACTGGGATACTTGATGTCGGGTAGCACGAAGAGACAGGTACCCTAAAGGGTCCGTTCTTATAACCTCACCCAAAGGTAAAGGAGGAGGTCCCCTAGAAGGACTAGGTCCCTAACTTGGGTACAGAGGACGTAACCGTCCACCTAAGAAATGTTGACTCGGTGGTCCCTTCGACATATACACCTTAGATTTTTTTTTTTTTTACATGTTTACTTGAATAAAATGTTTTATCTTTATACATAAAAATGTTTTGTCTTTATACAGATAGGTATCTGTTTGTTTTGTTCAAATACAAATGGTTTCCACCATAGACCCCTTCCTCCTCTCTATTTAATCCTCAACCCTTAATTGTCTATGTATTATGATAAATATTTTACCAATTCGCCATTTCCTTGATACCACGTTCCTTGATGTGAGTGATAGAACATTATCGGATATTACCCTTTCTTGGATTATTTGACACACAGATATATATATATATACTTAGTGAAACAACTTGTGACTTTACTTTGTGTTGTAACATTTAATTATCATGAAGTTGACTTTTTTTCTTACCCCTTTTTTCATTTCTTTTCGATAACTTATCGACTATAAACTCGTCTATAGACTTATTTTTAATTCTTACTCGTTACTACTTGGTATATATCAACACCCAGACCTTATCACAAGATCTACCTCCCTTGTTGTCCATGTTTCTGGGACCTCCGTCCTGACTCAAACCCCAGAATCTCGTCACGAGATGTTATCCTTACATTACTGTCGGTGTGTCCGTTAAAATTTTTAAAATCGTTCGTGTTATTTTTTCCTTTATACGAAAGTTTTCATTTTTGTTTGTTCACTTTAACTAAATTGATATACAAAATGGTAAATTTACATTTTAGTTCCAGTCGTAATACTTATTATAAAATGTAAAAAAATATCTTGAAAAAAAGGTTTAGACCACCCATAAAATATATACTTCGTATAGAGTTGAGTCTTCACTTTACAAATAACTTACATTAACTAGACTTAAACCTAAGGTATTTTAAACATTAGCTATTTTATCCAAGGGACAGGAAGAGACTTCCTGATCCTTCGGACCGTACGAGGTCAGGTACCTCAACGTTTGTTAGTCTGTACTGACTCACTGACTTGTTGTCCAAGTATATAGGTACAACAGACCTGTATGGAGTTCCAAAAGACTAGTAATTTAACCATGAGTAAAATTTAAATTTAAATGACTCTTAATTTTATTCTTTAAGTCAAGAAGTCAGAGGATCGTTTGTAAAGTTAATGAGTTTTCCTTGTATACCGATTACCGATGATATTACTTCGATTCTTCCAGTTTGACCGACTTTTTCT
This sequence comes from Capra ibex, assembly GCA_006410555.1. Lineage (NCBI taxonomy): Eukaryota > Metazoa > Chordata > Mammalia > Artiodactyla > Bovidae > Capra > Capra ibex. The sequence goes on along the minus strand of SJYO01016970.1, from coordinate 24,628,826 downwards.
GGTCTCATAAACCTCTCAATCTGTTTCCGGTCCTCTGTCTTTCGAATCCTCAGAACCACCCCTTTACAAACCTAAAGTAAACTGAACACGAACCTTCAGAAACTTTCACACACTCATCCACTTACTGTGTCAGACTACACACGGATTCATCTAGGTGAGACCGAAGTCATCCTCTTTCTCATCTTTGTACCTCTGGGTCATCCTCTAGTAATCCATCCATCCATTCCCTACTTTCACCGAACCAGGTCACGTCCTCCCTCTTCAACAACCAAAGTCCCATGTAGGACTTCAAACTCAACTATCATCAACGATGACCTAACAAACGTCCCACCCGTCGTTTCTCCTCAGGTCCCACTGAAGAGTCTAAACCCGAACTCGTTTTACCGTTGGGTGAGGTCATAAGAACGGACCTCTTAAGGTACCTGTCTTCTCGGACCGTCCGATATCAGGCATCCCAACGTTCTCAGTCTGTGCTGAATCTCTGATTTGGTGGTGGTAGTGGTTGTGATACTTACCACCACGACGACAACTCTACCGACACTGGTTCCATCCTCCCTTAACCTCCCTCCCGTATTATACCTGTGAAATTAACTCTGAACACATAAATCCGAAACCTCACCTGTCGACTTAAACCTTACGTTACCCTTTCCAATCCTGACCTCTGTAGATAAATCACCATGTATAAATTTCAGTAGACTTCTCTAGTGACTTACTTACATTATAAAATACATGTAATGTATGTAAGTCTCTAGTGAGTCCCTGACTCCCATGTGTCCTTTTCCTTACTCAAACTCTTTACTCAGGTTCCCGTGAGACTCTAAATTACAATACTTCTTCTCTACTTCAGTCGTTACTTATCATTTCTACCTTACTTGTCATTTCCTCCTCCTTTTGATACTCTCACACTTCAGAATTTCGTTTCAAATCGTCAGTAAAAACCGATCCTTTTATATCACGTGAGTTTATCCTATAAACTTCTCAAATTATTACCCTGTAAAGTGTTGCCACACTACTCTTCCATCTCCCTCGGGTTCCTTTATTAAATCAATAGGTTTCTCATCAGAACTACAATGGTGACGATCCAGACTTCCCTGTTCTTCTCTTTCTTTTGTTCTCACTCTCGTTCTTTAACTCTTTCTCCTACTATCTCTGGTTCTCTATCTCTGTCTCTATCTGTCTCTCTTGAACCTCCTTAGTGGGCTATCCTAAACTCCGAAATCCGACTTCCTATCGTCAGATACCACGTCCTTTGTTTGTTCCTTTGACTATTAGGTTGGAGAGAAAAGAGGATAGAAAGTTACAAGACTGTAACCGACTTAAGTATGTCTTCGGTTTAGGAAGGTCTTCCCTGGACAACGGAATCAGATACGTAGGTGGAGGGTCCCGTATCACGTCTTACCTCCACTATTCCACACTTAGACCTCCCCTGTACGTTCTATTGGTCGAACGGTTCACTTCTTTCGACAATCGTCCTAATATTTACTCCTACTACACTTTGTCTTAGACGGACGTTCAAAAAAAAAAAAAAATTGAATATAGGATTAACTTTCTACGAATTGTTCTCTGTGGTCTACCGGCTTAGGCCTCTAAAACTTAGTAACAGGAACACACGGAAGAGAGAAAGAAGGGAGAAAAAATGAAAGAAGAAGGGATGTGTAAGGTGAATCGTAAAGTAAAAAGTAAAATAAGTGAAGGGAGAAAAAGAAAAAAGGAGAGAAAACATAAAAGTAATGGGAAGATAAAGAAAGAGAGAAGAAAAGTAAGTCAGGATACGTGAGATCAGAAATGGGGAACAAATTACTGAGCTCAACCACGTACCTTCGAAGATTCTTGTCGAATTTTTGTTTTATCACAAATTTACGGTGAATGTGTAAAAAAAAAAAAAATCGGATCTATTACGGTACCTATCTTCTCGGAATGTCCGATGACAAGTGCCCGAACGTCTCAACCTGTGTTGACTTTTGTGTTTTGAGTGTGGTTGAATCTTATGTCTCTTTTTCGTAGTCATAGGTTTTTAATATATACCTACCGTTCATCTGGATTATAGAGACGTAAAATTTTATTATTAAAGAGAAAGTATCAACTCACCTACTCACTGTACTCGTTCATATTAACCTTTTTCGATTTACATAATCCGATGTCTTTTTCGAGATATCGTCTCAAAGTGTTTGAACTCGTCCGTAGTCCTAGTGGATCCCCGAATAATTTGGTGTCTAAAGAACCATTGTAAGGGTCTCAGAGACTAAGTCCTCTTGACCCCACTTCTGGTTCTTAAAGGTAAAGATTGTTCAAGGTCCCACTTCAACTACGACGGTGACCAGACCCTTCTTCGTACCTATATATTTCTGTCTCTTATGGTCATCTGGGACTGTACCCTAACCCTCATCTCTCTCATTTGTATCCTACTTAGTGATCTACGAAATTCTCCCTTCACCCTCCTACCACGAGACTGATCACTATTTAAAATACTGTAAGTCTCCCTCTGATCACTGAGCGATTCTTTACACCCTACTCGTCACTATATCTGTCTTTTCTTAGCGGTCCCAGGATACCTAAAGTCGTACTACTTATGTAGGTTTTGTTGACCGTATGGTTCCCTCTATTAATGTAATTCCGTTGATTACAACTTATGGAGAATACACGAGTCTACTAGGTGATAGATGATCCAAAGAGATTATTTCACAGAGTACCCATGAAATTTGCGTTAGAGAAGATTTCAGAAAAATAGTGGAAGGGAAGTAGGAGTTTGGAGAAAAGGAAGGATATGAACGGTGGACGTAGTCACTGGGGTGATCGTTTCATCTTAAGAAAAAAAAAATTAAAATTAAAAATGAAATAAAATGAAATGTTATGACATAACCAAAACGGTATGTAACTGTACTTAGGTGGTGTCCACATGTACTCAAGGGTTTGTACTTGACGGGAGGGTGGAGGGAGGGGTATGGTAGAGAGACGCAGTAGGGTCTCGTGGTCGGGTTCGTAGGACATAGGACGTAACTTGTATCTGACCGCTAAGTAAAGAATGTACTATCATATGTACAAAGTTACGGTAAGAGGGTTTAGTAGGGTGGGAGAGGGAGAGGGAGTCTCAGGTTTTCAGACGAGATGCGTAGACACAGAGAAAACGACAGAACGTATGTCCCAGTGGTAATGGTAGAAAGATTTAAGGTACATATACACAATCATATGACATAACCACAAAAAGAAAGACCGAATGAAGTGAGACATATTAGCCGAGGTCAAAGTGGGTAGAGTAGTCTTGACTAAGTTGACATAAGAAAAATTACCGACTCATTATGAGGTAACACATATACATGGTGTCGAAAGAATAGGTAAGTAGACGACTACCTGTAGATCCAACAAAGGTACAGGACCGATAGTATTTGTCACGACGCTACTTGTAACCCCATGTACACAGAGAAAGATAAGACATAAGGAGTCACACATACGGGTCGTCACCCTAACGACCCAGTATTCCGTCAAGATAAACGTTAAAAAATTCCTTAGAGGTGTGACAAGAGGTATCACCGACATGATCAAACGTAAGGGTGGTTGTCATATTCTCCCAAGGGAAAAGAGGTGTGGGAGAGGTCGTAAATAACAAACGTCTGAAAGCCTAGAGTCGGTAAGACTGACCACACTTCACCATGGAGTAACACCAGAACTAAACGTAAAGAGATTATTACTCACTACAACTCGTAGAAAAGTACACAAACAATCGGTAGGTATACAGAAGAAACCTCTTTACAGACAAATCAAGAAACCGGGTAAAAAACTAACCCAACAAATAAAAAGACCTTAACTCGACGTATTCAACGAACATATAAAAACTCTAATCAACAAACAGTCTTAAGATTCTCGGTAAGGTTCTAGGTTATAAGGAAAGTTAAACAGAAGGACATATGCCTGTACTGACTCACTTACTTGACTTGACTTGACTTGACTTATTAAACACTTGGGTAGAACACAAAAAGGGTAGGGGATGATTACGACAGAGTCGAGTTCGAGAGTTGTAAGGAGTGGACCTCTATCTGAGATTAAAAAGGAGGAACTTAACAAGTTGGTGCGAAACTCCTCTCAATACAAGATTTTATGTCTAGACCAGAATGGGAAAAAGTAGGAAGAGGATACTCCAAGTATACCACGTACGTCAGAAATACTGTCCTATGGACCGATCAAAGGAGTACGGAAGGACGAGAGGGACAAAGAAATACGAAGGAGGAGTTTAAGTAAAAGTTCGTTATTGTTCAGTACGTACAAAGGGGTCAGTGTAGTGTAAAGGCGTTCGGACACAGTAAAAGAACTGGACAGATAGAAGACGTCAGTAACGGTGTCAGTAGACGAAAGGAAAGGTTCGAGACACTTCAAATGAGGAACTTCTTTAGACTGGGTTCTGTTTTCGTTTTAAAGAGAATACACGAGGAAGAAGAGGAAACTGTTTAAAATGAAAGACGAATCATATACTGTACCAATAATAATACCAAAATATGTAGACGGGTCCACCACGAACGATTATGAATTCTTGGGTGGACGGTCACGTCTACTGTATTTTCTGTACTCAAGTTAGGGGTCCAGTCCTTCTAAGGGGACCTCCTCCTTTACCGTTGGGCGAGATCATAATAACGGACCTCTTAGGGTACCTGTCTCCTCGGACCACCCGATGTCAAGTACCTCAGTGTTTCCCAGTCTATACTGACTTCCTTGAATTGTATGGAAATGAGTAACCTGTAATTAAACTCGTTTGAGGTCCTCTATCACTTCCTGTCCTTTCGAACCACACGACGTCGGGTACCCCAGTGTCTCAGTCTGTGGTGAATCACTGGTTTTGTTTTAGTGAAAGATACTATAGACAACGAACTCCCCACTTCAACGTCGAAAAAGTAGAAAGATAGTAGTATCGAATCTTTCCACTATTTTAAATTCGATATCTTAGTAAAGTCCTGTGACCCTTTTGAATAAGATCTAAACCTAATTTAATTCTACTTGACCTCTGATTCTCCTTCTTGTGAGTCCAGTAAACTAAAATCAATTTTACACAGTTCGAGATGACTTCCCCTAAGACACATTCCCTACGAGAACTTGTAGGGTAGTCTGAAACGAGTCGAAAGTAGAGTAACTTATCGTAGTTCATGTTCAAGAACTTGGGTTAATTCAGACGGTCGACAGAAGAAGTACGGGATCCGCTACATGAATACAAGAAAATTTGTGGTAAAAGGTTCGCGACATGACTTGTGAACCCAACAATACTAGAGTAAGTTAGAAAGGTCATTGGTCTGGTAATGGGTGTCAACATAGTTTGGAGAGACTAATTTCGGTACTTGAGATTGGTCGAATGGTCCAGAACCTCGTTCAATAAATTGGAGATATCCGGAGTCGAAAGTGTAGAGATTTTGTCCTAACGATTATCGTAAATGGAGATATAAACAATACGTGTACCCACTCAGTTATAACATTGTATCGACTCTGGAGGACTTTGTACGGTTCACGATACATTCACTAACAATTTCTTTAACATAACACGTGAAGAAAGATTAAAGAGGTAGAAGCAAGACGGTTGGTTCACAAAGAAGAGTGTCGAAGAGAGTCCTCACCACAAAAGAAAAGGTTTCCAATATCCCAACAGACTTTTATACCTTAATCTATGGTCTTCCTGACCCTAGATAAAGTCTCAGACGATGGCCACGGACGTAGTAGAAATCGTATAGTAATTGAGGAGTTCATGAGTCCAGTAAGTGTTACCCCAACTGTATTCATAATGACAGAAATTTCTGGTACCCTTCCAGATTACTTTTATAAGTATAATATATAAGCACATATATATGTGTACTTAATATTCGACATTCTCTGATTTTGTTACAATTTACTTCTTGTTACTATCGTTATCGATATTTACATCGAATATGTCGACTGGATCAGAAGTTTAGTGAGTTTATTGACGGTGTAACATCCCTCCGGTAAGGGTGGTGGTGACAGGTTGAGAAGACCCAATCCCACAGGGACGTCGGTATAGAATGGGAGGGTTGGTTTATACTTCTTTATATCTGTTACTACCAGACCTTAGGGAAAATTCCAGACCTTAAGAAGTTAGTAGAGGCTGTGTACTAATTTGTGTAAGTTCATAATGTACTGTGTCTTTCATCATTATGGTGCACAAGTTAGTGTCGAAAACAAGGACAACTGAGGATCCTCGAATAATTGAGGATGTGCCGAAAGGAAAAGAAGGAGAACAGGGTGGGTGTGGTTAGTAATAAGAGGGAAGAGGACTCAGTTTTATTGTAGAGTTCTGATATTTAATCAGGTGTAAAATAAAGGAACCTTAAGGAAGGGAAAACGATTAGAAATGTGTGTTTTTAATACTTTCGGTCACCTAGTAAAAATTGGAATAGGTTACTTACGAAATATGAATAAAATTTTTAAATGAGAAGGAAATACTAAAACTAGTGACGAACCATCAAGGTTGTCAAAAGTTTCGATGATATTTAAACTTTTGACAATAGAACTGTAACAACTTTTGAAAGAAACCTTTTATCCTCCGCCCCAGAGTAAAATAAGTAGTTCAATCTAAAAGGAAACTGAAATTCCAGTGAGACCCAGAAAAAAAAAAAAACGTCGGGACCCGTTAGACACCCCGTAGAAAAGTAAATTTATTATAACGTCATTTGTCTCTTTACAGTCTCTGGTCTTCCTCTTGTTGTCCCTTTATAGTGAATTCTACTATAAGTCTGTCTAGAAGATATCTCAATTGTCCAAAATTAAGACTTATTTAAGTTGTCACTCAAAAGGTTTTTTTACAGACAGAGGGTGAAACTACTAATACTATATGAATGTTTATTTAGTGTCAACTTAAGTATCTGGGTTTAATAAACAGCATTTCTTTACTTGTACCGTTATACGAAAGATACGGAAAGGTTAATCTCAAATCTAGTTAAATAGAAACACTTCTATAACGGACCAACTTAAAAAAAATTATATAATACTGTACAATAACCTCGGTTGATCGACCTTGTGTTCCAAGGACTCTGAGTTGTAAGTAATAAATAGGTAAATATGATTATTTGGAAATATAGGGTGTACAGGGGTCGAGTCTAAACTTGTCCCGGAGTCTTCGTGTTGGACGAAATTTAAATACTGTGTTGTCGTTAACGAATACTGTTTCTTCTTACTGTATTTACACGTAGGTAAAAGGGGGGTGTTCTTCTGTTTACTATTCTATATAAAAAAAATTCTTTACCGTAAAGAGAGAGAAGAATCTTCTTTTTAATCGGAATTCTTTTTCTTTGAGTTACTAGTATTCGGTATTTTCGTCTTCTTTTTAACTGAAACCCTACATCCTACCCTAACTCAGTATTATATCTTCACCGACCAGAAAATGATGGCTTCCCGTCTTGGTTAACTAAAGACTTAGTGTTGAGATTTGAACGAAAGGAAGAAGGAGAAAAGGGGAGGGAGAGGGGGACCCTTCTCTTACATCTATGATCCACCGCACAGAGAAAACTAAACGGTGTGATACAGAATTAATAGTCACGAGCTTCTAGTCCGTGACCATAAAAGATTGAAGTTTCCGAAGTCGTCGGGCTCGTCGTACTCCCTTTAGTCTACACGGTCTTACGTCTCACTGTTGTTATACCACAGAAGTATAAAAGCCTCACAGTCGAGTAAAAAATAAACACCATGTAGTTTCACTTTTGCTCCTGTGCTCCTCCCAAAATGAGAAACAATAAGAGAAGAATTCACTGTCGTTACAGAAGGGCAAGTTACGGATCCGGTCCCATGAATCTCTTGTTACGAAGACTAAAATTATACGGAGGATGAATGTCTTGAACCTTTTTTATCGATACCTACTACTTGACCTTGTCTTTTCATAGTACGAATATTCCTTTGTACTAACCTCTAAGGTTCCCCTACAGACCTCATTAAATGTGTACCGATCCATAAGTACTCATTATTCTTTCATTGTCATTACTCTTGTTATTATCATCGTCATTAACGTCACTGTCGTCCTCGTCGATTATAAGTAACGAACGTTCAACAGTCTGTGATACAGTTGGCGAAGATATATACTATCTGACCTCCGAACATCTCCAATTTATTGAACGGATTACAATACGTCATACTGTACCTCAGTCCTAAGATTGGGTCTAGTAACCTGAACCTCGGGTGATACTACTAATGATTGTCAAATCACCTCTGTATGGAATTTTATCTCACGTCTCAGACTTAAGTCATCTCCCCCGTTTGTAGTATTATCAGTTTTAATGGGAGCTCATGATAATTTAACCAGTATTCTATGCTGTATGGAAATTTAATGACCTACACATGCAAGTGGACCTACTCCCGTGCCGTTCGGTGAGGTCATAAGAAAGAAAGGAATCAAGTAGATAAAAATTAACTTCCTATTAATGTTACAACACGACCCAAAACGGTATATAGTTGTACCTAGTCAGTATTTATATATATACAGGGAAGTAAGGACCTTTCTCATCCTACCTTTATATATGTCATTGTATGCATTTTATTTATCGGTCACCCTTAAACGATATACTGGGTCCCTTGAGATTGTCCCCGAAACACTGTTGGATGTACGCATCCTACCCGATCCTTCATCACCCCTCCTCGTGAAGTCACAAGAACGGACTTCGTAGGGGTACCTGTCTCCTCGGACCACCTAATGTCAGACGAAGAGAGAACGTCTCTCAACCTGTGTTGACTTCGTTGAAGTCTATATACGTGTACACCCATCTTGAAGGGACGTAACGAATATTCCTTATAAATAATTTATCTTCTTGTATCATCATTCTACGTTAAAATCTAATTAAAATTCTACGTTTTGTGTGTCACTTGTATTTGTCAACGTAAACGTACATATCGTACCTACACATTGAACACACGTACACACACGATTCAACGAAGTCAGTACAGACTGAGAAACGATGGGATATCCGACATCGGACGGTCCAAGGAGACAGGTACCCTAAGAGGTCCATTCTGATGACCTCACCTAACGGAACGGGAGGAGGTCGCCTAGAAAGACTGGGTCTTTAACTTGGACACAGAGGACACCGAGGACGTAACGTCCACTAAGAAATGGAGACTCGGTGACCCCTTCGGGACTCATTGTACTGTAGTCACATTATACTTCTATCATTATACTACTATGACCTACATCTAAAGAGATAAGATTTCCTCCGTTACGTTATATATCCAATATTTGTGTCGTAAACTCACTCAAATACTGGAGAAAAGGGGTTCCTTTACGTGGAAAGTGAAGTCAGATTACTTACCACATTGATTCCCTACACCTCCAACCGGGACGAGTCTTCGTTCCCGAAGTCTACTAAGTTTATGAGATCAGACGAACTGACGATGAGGAGACACGGAATCACGTAGAGTGACGTTGAGACACACGAACTCTTTATAAAGTTTTTTACAATCCATTCACTTATAAATTCCTACAATTCTATATTCCTACAATTCATCGAGTAGATTTCAGTGTGTCGGTGATGTAAAATTCCTAAAAGACCCTTTAAGAATCTTTTAGAAGAAGACAGGAAAACAGTCCACCGGTAGAAAGGAAGTGGACACTTTCTCTGCTCGAACTATTTAACGAGGACCTTCTCGCACACGGTACCCCTAACCGGAGACTAAGAGATCCCTATAGGACATTCATAGTCGTTCCCCTCGTCTATTACCGTCCCGTACAAGTCGTTTTACATAGAGAGTACAGGACAAAAGACTATTTAATACGTACGACCGACGGACCTTATAAAGACCAACTCTTCTCTCCTGTGGGTGGAGAATCGTAGATTTAACTCTTTTCTTGGCAACAAGAATCTACAGTAGTGACGGTTAGTTGGGACTTTATTTTCTCCCTCAGGTAAAGATGTCCTGGGGTCCCTTGACTACTTGTCCGACCAGGTGTCTCGAACTGTCCAAAGAGAAAGAGAATTAACTCCCGTTCCCTCTCGAAGTGATAGTGAAACCTTGGTTTTCTTCCTTTGGAGTGTTTGGTCTCCCGACTCTTTGGATGCATCTATGATAGACTAATAAAGAATTGTGGGAGAATCTTTTAATTTTCCTAAAACCTCTTTTTAGGAACTCAGACTACCGACGGGTGATCTCAAAACTTATGAAGTGAGTACTGGACTATTCTTCCCGGTGAAAAAAGATGTTTTTCCTCCTATAACGGGTACTTCACAACAACAGAAGACTAGGTGACCCGAAAGGAACACGAGAAGACAGAGGGTATCTGGGAACCTCTTGACGTACCACCTAACATTGGTCGAGGGGGACCAAAGACCGTACCGTAACACCTACCCGAGTAGAAACTTACTTTGGTATAAGTGGTTCTATCAAAACACATATCTATAGAGAGTCTTAGATAGTAATTGTAATCTTGTGAAACCAACTGTGTAAAGATACTCCCGTACCGACCCACGAACACAAACATTGGTTGTGTGTGTGTTTAGAACAAAAGATTTAGTCAACTAAAAAATTAGAGAAAACAATTGGAGTGAACACGCCTCAATTTAGTTAGTTTAGTAGGAGTCAAGTACCGAGTAAAAGTAGGAACCAGGTTCATTCTGAGAAAAGAACAAATAAATGAATAAAAAGAGAAGTGGGAGAACCGATAAATGGAGTAGTTTGGTGAGTAAGATTACACAATAGTAGTTTGTGTGTGACAACAACAACGACACTACACTCATCAACGAGTCAGCACAGGTTGAGAAACACTGGGGTACCTCATATATCGGACGGTCCGAGGAGACAGGTACTTTAAAAGGTCCGTACTCATGACCTCACCCAACGGTAAAGGACAAGGCCCTCTAGAAGGACTGGGTCCCTAGTTTGGACTCAGAGAACGTAGAAGACGTGACTGTCCGTCTAAGAAATGACGATGACAGTGTACCCTTCGGGTTTATATATAACCCAAAATGAATATAAAAACTAAAAATGTTTACCGAAACCTAATATCTAGAGTTGGACAAAAAGAGAATAAAAAAGTGGATATGACATAAACAACCTTGGTAAATACAATGAAGGTTTACGAAGGATCAGACGGTACCATAAGTAGGTGGTGTAAAATGGATAGATAACGGAGGTTTAAAGTGGTGGTATTTGTCTCAACATTATTGGTATAGACATGAACAAGTACACACATGAACAAACTCAAAAACAATAAGTCAGATAATAGTCAGCATAGACTGAGAAACACTGGGGTACCTGATGCCGTGTGGTCCGAAGGGACAGGAAGTGGTAGAGGACCTCGGACGTGTTTAAGTACAGGTAGTTTAGTTACTACGATAGGATGGTAAAACAGGAGACAACAGGGGAAGAGGAGGACGAAAGTTAGAAAGGGTCGTAGTCCCAGAAAAGGTTTCACAACCGAGAAGTGTAGACCATCGGTTTCATAACCTCGAAGTCGAAGTCGTAGTCAGGAAGGTTACTTATAAGTTCCAACTAAAGAAAATCCTAACTCATCAAACTAGAGGAACGTCAAGTTCCCTGAGAGTTCAGAAAAGGTTGTGGTGTCAAGTTTTCGTAGTTAAGAACAAACTATTAAAAGAATTTTATATAACAACCCCTGTCTTGACCGTATAGTTTTTCATTTAGATTTCAATTAAATTAGTTCGTGACAGTCTAATCGTGGATCTTAACGAAGTACACAGATATGAAGGTCATGTTATATCGAATCAAACCTACGTATCAAAAGATTACTAAGTACCACGAGAAGATACCTGAAGAACAGGACATTAGACTGTAAACATTTAAAAGGAGAAGAAGATAATACTGATGCCTATAAACTAAAAAAACCAGATATAAACATCTTCAAGAAACAATAAAAATTTTTAGTATACGTACAGTAGAGTTAGACGGTAGGTAGAAAGTTCCAATAAACACTCCAAGAAAGAACGGAAGTAATCGTCCATCTCAATTTACGCGAGACACTACTTCTTTGTCAGTAAGACTTAACGACGGATCCACAAAATGTCATACCGTGGTGACGAGTGTGGGTCTCAGACCTATAAATCTAATTCTTGAACTCGAACCCTAAGGTCGGTGTTCAAGAACGAAACGAGAAGGACCCCCTGTGAAAATTTATTGATGAAACTCAACTCGGGTCTTTTTGAGTCACTCGTGTCCGGGTTAGCGGGGGTATTCAATGTCCACGGAAGATAGGACGAGACATAGAGGACGAGTGAACACTGGACCCTACTTCCTCACATTCGCCACGGGAAAGGAGTCAAGTGACCCGGGGACAGAGGGGGAGTAGTAAAAACCCTAACCATTCATTGTGTAACCACTAAAGTGAAAGAAACGAACTCACATAACTTTGACGTGGAAGTCAGTTTTGTCAGGTCCTCAAAAGCGGAGGGGTCTCGTACTCACGTCTATGACTCTTTCTAGTTGGTTGGGACACTCATACTAAACGTGGTGAAGTGAGACGTCCTGTGTTAGACATATCAGAATTATGTGGTTGTTTCCCTTGAGACCGTGTCATCCAAGAAGAAGTAAGGGAAAGTCAGTTCCCCTTTTTCCACTGTATCAAGACCTGGAACTTTACACTCGTTTTCGTAAACGAAAAGGTCATTTCCCTACCTCAAACAGTAACCTAGGAGGAACGGAGGAACGAGGAACCTCGGACTACGTACTAACAGATAACCGTTGAGTTATGGTAAAAGAGGGAAACTACAAGAAGGACTCGATATCCCGGTCTTCGAACTCTTGATGAACAGAGTCTAAAGAACGGTCGTCTCAAAGGTATATTTCGGTCGTGAATATACTCTAGACCTTACGTCTTCTCTTCGTTTTTTCGGTAAAGTAACTAGGAACCTGTCGTCACTCGTCTAGGTATCTGAAGTCGTCTCCTCTCTATAAACGTCACCAAAGACCAGAAAAAGGGGTCCTCTACCTTGACCGTTGGGTGAGATCATAAGAACGGACCTCTTAGAGTACCTGTCTCCTCGGACTGTCCGAGGTCAGATACCCCAACGTGTCTCAGCCTGTGCTGGCTCACTGATTTGTACATACGTACGACCAGTAAGAGAAATCACAGTGGTCAAAACTACGACTCGTCCCGTTAGTACTAGTCAACAAAGACATCAAAGACGTCGAAGGATTAGGGGTTTCGATCAACGTTTGAGACTTAGTCGTTACTGAAAACGTCTGGAGGTAAGAAGGTCTGGTGGTAGGGCTATTAAGGTATTTGTGACTTTAGGGGAAAAGTAAATTTTATCGATGTCTTCAAAGACAAAAGGGGTTACCGGAACTGACTATGTTTGTCTTTTACACTACGATTTGGGACACGGAAGGTAGAGAATTTGTTGGGACGTCGTTATAAGGTTGGTCGACTCTCCGACTGTGTCTTTCTATCATGTAAGAACTACTATAACTCGGTTACCTGGTCGAGGTTTGACGAAATATGAAAGTGACAAAAAATTACACTTCTTTTTATTTTACATAAACAATCGGTATAATCAATACAAGAGTAAAAATTTGTTTCGTAAGGATTACAAAGGGTAAGGAGTCGAACAGTAGACATTTGACCCCGGTGTTGCTTCAAGTCATACATGTTGTTTCCACGAATCGTATAATGTCGGTGAATTTACAACCACTAATTATGACTTATTAAAATGATCAGGAGTTTAATTTTTATTCTATGTAGAGAAGGAAACGTACCCCAAAAGTTCTTCCTCTTATTTGGTACATATATCTAATGCGAAAAGATTTAAGTTCGGACTTATTAGTCACGATAATCACTTACGATTCATTATTATAAAAACCTACCTATATAAAATAACGTAACTGTTTATTCAAATCGTCTTCATAATGTATCTCTAGACACATACTTGACGTATGGTATAAAAGTTTTGTATTCCTTCTCTAACTCGAACTCTATCGGGATACGTTACATGTCTTTTTGTTTGGAATTACAATACCCATATTGAAAGAGAGGATTACCTTACAAGATATTTATAAAGAGTAAAGTATTATTGAATAAATTTTATCCCACTGGTAAATGTTTACAAGTCGACCTCTAGTTTTTTTTTTTTTTTCTTTCTTTTACAACTAATATAGAACAGTTGTCTCCTATTGACTCTCCAGTAATATGAGGAATGACAAGATACTTTGGTTCTGATATTAGTCACGAAACCAGTCTTTTTAGATAAAAGGAGTGGGTCACCAAAATGTTCGTATCACAGAAATTATACCTTTCCATAAACCGAACAGGTTGAAGAGATCGTCACAAGTATTTAGTTCTATTAGTCATAGTCGTCTTTTTTGTTCTCCTTTTATAATACTGTTTTGTGTTCACTCTGTACTTTCTTATAAAAGTTTCCATGTTATGATTACTTTTTGTATTTTGGTGATAAAAAAAAGGTCTTACTAAATAGACGAGTACTACTTAGAAAGGTTTAAACAAAGTGAGAGTCCTATAAGTTCCTGATGTCTCTACATAATCATAAAACCGAAACCTCAGTATTTTAATGAACATAAAAACTTAGTTCAAAATGGAACTCCAGATATATTTATTTTAACAAAAGAATTCACGATCACAAAGTATTATTAGAAACGTAACAACGACATCGCGTTTGATATTAAAGAAGTTCTTCAGTTCCGAAAATTTTACACTAAATTTATAAACGATTATCATTATTATTCTAGGAAAAAAAAAAAAGAAGAATGGTGGAACTTGTCATAAGACCAGAGCCACCTGACTATGGTTTAACCGTTTGGTGTCATTTTAACGAGTATGTGACTTGGACCCTCTATTTTGTCGACTCACTGTCCACCCTGATTAGTCAACCATCCATTTTTTAGTTCTAACCTAAACTACTCCCCTAAAGAACCAGGCACCACGTAAGTTAGGAGAAAAGTTATATGACTTTTCAGTAAAAAAAAAATTCGATTCAAACTAAAAGTAATAAGGGGTTGACATCCATACAGTTACAAGAAGTTGCCTAACGGAAGAGTGACCCGGATTAAGACGTGGGTTGGTTCACCGGACTCCCCTTCTAAGTCTCCATTCCTCGTCGCCGACACGGAACGACCTCGTCGGCACTTCTCTATGGGGTGCGGGTTCCATTCTCTTTGGGTTCATTCTACCATCCACAACGTTCTCCCGTAGTCTCCCGTCTGTGTGACTTTGGTATGAGTGTCTTTTGATCAGTTGGATTAGTGTGATCCCGGTGTCGGAACAGATTGAGTTACTTTGGTTCGGTACGGACGACCCGTTGGGATCTGCCCGCCCAGTACCACCTCTCCAGACTGTCTTACACCAGGTGACCTCTTCCCTTACCGTTCGGTGAAGTCATAAGAACGGAACTCTTGGGGTACTTGTCTTGTATTACCATCCCTCTTTTAATTTACGGACCCGAGGATACTTTAGAACGAAACTTCTGGACGACAACAATACAGTCATCAATCAACGTTTTTTATTCATTTATTTATTTTTATTTTCAGTAAGTCACTCCACCGTAGTTCAACCAATGAAAGTAGACCACTGTCTGAATCGAGGAGAAGTCTGGTCAAGAAAGGACTAGTGGGTATCACCACTTCTCTCCACTAGTAAAATTGTGGGTTTAATCCAGATATTATAACATTCTTTAGGATGTGTCTATTGCAAAGGAAATAAGAAGAGATCTAATCTTTGAGAAAAAATTTTTAAATGAAAGTACCTCATATCGACTTAATATTACAATCAGTCACGACATGTCGGTTCACTGAGTAAATATGTATGTATATGTAAGAAAAAGTATAAGAAAAGGGAATCCCAAATAACGTCCTATAACTTGTATTAAGGGATCCGATGTATCGTAATGGAACAACAGATAGGTAAGATATATATTGTCGAACGTAGACAATTAGGGTTTCAGGGTTAGGTAGGGAGGTGGTGTCAAGAATTGTTTTCCCACAAAGGTCCATAGACCTCCCTCGTAACGGATTTAATATGTCACTTAAGAAAGAGACAGAGAAATTCTCCAAGACGATTCAATTCACGTAAAGACAATTTTTCTTTCACTTTCCTTTCACTTCAACGAGTCACACAGACTGAGAAACGCTGGGGTACCTGACATCGGATAGTCCGAGGAGACAGGTACCCTAAAAGGTCCGTTCTCACGACCTCACCTAACGGTAAAATTCTCGAATGTCATAGAACTAAGAGGTGAGAAAGAGGAGCGAGAAAGAGTGAC
The DNA here is from genome assembly GCA_006410555.1 of Capra ibex. Taxonomy (NCBI): domain Eukaryota; kingdom Metazoa; phylum Chordata; class Mammalia; order Artiodactyla; family Bovidae; genus Capra; species Capra ibex. The sequence continues at coordinate 24,612,633 of SJYO01016970.1, read as the reverse complement.
GATACTGGAACGTCGTAAGTTACCAAACGAAACAATACCCCACCTTTAAGTATATGACTTCAGGATTCGGAGTCTTGGAGTCTGATATAAACCTCTGTCATGGAAATTCCTGGATTGACTCTGTTTTACTCTCGGATTCCCCCACCCGGGATTAGGTCATACCGGGCACAGAAACATTCTTCTTCTCTAATCCTGGACTTGTGTCTCCTTTCCGGTACACTTTTGGGTCCTTCTTCCACCGGAAGAAGTTCGGTTCGACTCTCCGGAGTCCTCTTTGGTTGTGACAACTATGATACCGGAGTCTGAAGGTCGGAGACCTGACACTTCTTTTATGTAAAGGTAACAAGTCCGGTAGATCAGACACCGTGAAGTAATAACGTCGGGGTCCTTTGACTCCGTGAGACCCGTCGATGTGACCACCAACCCTACGTCTCTCGAAGGAACCACTACCTTTGTGATTCCACCCAGTCGTCCACCCCCTTCTATGTGTGCTACAACGGAGATATCCGTAACCCCCTCTCCCACACCCCTGACACACGGCACACCCAAGTCCCGTCGCACTCCTTAACTTTTGTTCTTCCGGACCCGTAACGACTGTGTTTCAGGTCTACAAATCCGACGGTCCCGAATTAGAAGGAAGTAACTGTTCCAATTAAATGAAATTTTTTCCGTTGATTATTAACAAAAATTCTCGTATTGTCCTCTTACGAACACTACTTTCGTCGGTAGGAGACGAGTGGGAGTGGGAAGGAGGGTCATCGTTGGTGGAAGTTGAGAAGACCGACACAGGAGATGATAATTCAAGTAGAAAATTTATTATACAAATATAAGAATAAGATAAGTGAGTTACTTATAAATTATTCCAAGTCTTGATCAACGTCCATGGGTCGTCACTTATTTTATCAGGTTTAAGTGACAGGGGTACCTCGACTATAAAGGAACCCCCTCCTCTCGTTCCTCGTTTTACTTATCCATTTAACACACTCTACATTATCACGATGACACTTTGGTACAGTATACTCTTACACTATAGACTTAATTTTTCGTGTGGGGATTTGGACCTTAATTCGTTCCCTCACCGAGCATTCCTGTAGACTCCTACTTCTAACGTCCCTGTCTTTTGTGTTTATGTTTCGGGGAATCCACCCCCACGAATTCTGCACGAAATCTTTGTTCTCACCACTCCTTCACCTCACTCGTCCCCACCAGGACACCTACACCGACCCCTCCTGTTCGTTTCACGTTCCTTCCCACTACCTCTCAGAACTCGGGTGGTTTCGGAAGTCGAGAGTGAGACTTTCTACCCTCGGTACCCTCCTAAAACTCATCTTTTCACTGTTCTAGGTCTGGTCTGTCCGAATCGTTCTCGGAAAGACCAACGACCACATTCTACTCTACCTTCTCCCCGACTCGACCTTCCTTCGTCATTGGTCCGATGACATCGGTGTACCGGATCTCCCACTCCTTACCCCCTCGAACCCCGTATAAAACCTCCATCTCAACCAACCTAATCGACTATGTAACTCAACTTACTCGAATATGTAACGTACACCCCCCACGACCCTTCTTCTGTCAGTTCCTACTACGGTTCGAAAAACCGAAATCCTTGACTTCTTACCTTAAAGGCGATTGTTGTGACCCACTCGAAAATATTTTTCGTTTAAGTTCTCCCTTGTTGTACCAGATCCTGTCAAAATCAAATAGACAACAGTACTACCTTAATCGTCGTCGAAGGAAAGGGAGAGTTTTCGTACAATCAGACTAACAATACCAACGGAACGAGAATTCACCCCTACACTTCTTCCGTCTTCTCACCCCCTAAACCACTCTCCGACACGGCCCATGTCTGACAGTCTAGGAAGTTGTAGAGGTGGTAAACGTGTCGTTTTATTCAAATTTTAAGAAGTTGTACAGTGAAGGTCAGAGGTGATCTCTAAAGTGAGGATCCCAAGCGGTACATAAATATATCAATTGTTTGTGTCACTTGTGTAATCCACGGTCCGTGCCAAGATCCATCCAACATTTATCAATGACTGAAATAGTAGTATTACCAAAATGGCCCCTCTTCTCACCGATATCTTTGAGTACAACTCTTTTTTCTTTATAACAATACTTAAAACTTTCGGAAAGGGTTATAGAAAGTCTAGAGTCTCAGGTGACAACAACTCTTTAGTAAAAGTAAGAATTATATACAATAGAGTAGGTGAAAACATTTCTGAAGAACAGGGATCAAAAGATTTTACAGTTCTTGGAGTCACGGTTGTAAAAACCTAGTAACGTAAAACAGGGATGTTAAACCTCTGAGTTTGCACAGACAGACCCTTTAAGTATAAGTAAGAGAGGGAGTCTTAAAAAAGAAAAAAAGAAACACTTGTAGAAAATAACCCAAAAAGAGAGAAAAATAAAACACAAGATAGAAGACGAGATTAAAGACCTTTTTTTTTTAGAATTGAAGATTGAGAAAAGAGTTTGTAAAATAAAACCGAAATAAAAATTTTAAAAATAAAAAGAGAGTTCTTGACAATGAAGAGGAGACTAACCGGAGAAAAGAATCGTCAAACAAACACAAAGTAACCACGTTATAAAACGGAATAAAGAGACCCCTACGAATAAATAAAAACGACCAGGAAACCGAAGGTCGTGGTAAGACCGAAGAAAGTCATCACGGGATTTGAAACCCCCGTATATAAACAACTAAACTAAATCAGAGACACAGTCCTACCTCCGAAAAGTATTTACAGGTCACTACGAACCAAAAGATCAGTATAGTTTTATGCTCCGACTTTCAAACACCTCTCGAGGGATTCGGAGAACTTGAACAGAAGATGACCTCCTACCGAAACGTCACTCTATGGAGTAGGGTGGGAACGGATGGAGAAAAAGTTCCCCAAGAAGGTCAAGAAGTCTCTTTTGAAGACAGATTCTCTATAACCTGACCTCCTATCCCCGATCGAAGGGTGGTAGGTCACATGTAAAAGTAAAACAAAGGGACAAAATTAGCCTTAGACTGGAGGTGAGGTCGGATGAGAGTGACACGAACCACGTGGATTAGGACTCAAAGAGTCCCAAAAAAAAAAAAGAAAAAAGGATGGTATTAAGTTAATGTACCTACACCATCCCTGGACCGAAGTACCTGGTTCTCCCCTCAAGATATCAAGGTTTGATTGTGTGTCTGAAAGGTGGGTAGAGGGATGATACTCGGGGACCTACTTTAGGGTTCGGGGGTCGTCCGAATTACCTGAACGAAAAGAAGACATAAGAGAAAACGTTCGTCGTCAATGTAAATGACCCAGACGAAAACAAGGAGGTTTAAAAATTATGTAAGAGAGTAGGGAACAACAGTAGAAAGGACAAGAGAAACAGAAAAGAACCTAAACTAACGTAAAAATTTTTTCAAATACAGACAAAAAAGTCTCAAACCTTCCCCGTCTTTTATCTAGGTACGAACGGTACGTTAATTAACTGAAAACTAGATTTTGGATAGGTGTTTTTTTATTTTAGTTTAGGATAAAACCTATGTAACAACTCTATCTATTTTTGATGTAAAACTCAATAGTTAGTTTGAATACGGAGACGTAGAATATTCAAAGTTGGAATGGGAACTCTTTTTTTTTTTTTGTTTATGTATTCGGTCCAGTCATAGGATAACTCAGTTAAAACTTTACGTAACTTTCTTTTTTCTTTCACGATCAAATTAAAAAACAGAGTTTTCGTAAGTTATTAAGTACATTTAACTAGGTAATAAAATCCTCCTCGATCGGGGAGGGGAGTGGTTGACGTACAACCATCCGACGCGAAAGAGACGGAAACACGACTAAGACTGAAGAAGACACTGTCACCTAGTCCAACTCTCGTCAAAAGATACTTGTCGGGTGACAGAAAGTAGTCTTCATTTCAAAGTACTACGTAAGTAAGGGTACGGAAACGTGAGTCCACTACCCTATCAGACAGAGGGTTCTCTCGACTGTCCCGAAAACCTTCCAGTCTAGTCTCGAAATCCCCAGTAAGTCTAGTACTCCTATTTTGTGTCCTGACTTCGACAGACGTGTCGAGAGTTAGGACCGAGAACCAGAAGTACACACATGTGTACTAAAAAAAAAAAAATGTGTTTACCGTAGTATGAGTTACTCTGACTGTACGATGGATGACACGATTACTCCGTGGATACCATAGTATGGTATACACGTCAAAACGTTCAACATAAAAGTACGTTTATAAACAAAACCTCGAAAAAAGGTACAACTAAGTACATTTGAAATAAGTAGTGAAAATTGAAGACTTATGGTAAGGTCACTTATTTTACGGTATAAAAGACATAACCGTTCAAAAGGTCTCGGAGGTCCACAGAGAGTTGAATTCTTCGGATGTCTTCCTACAGACTTAGTACCTGATATTCTTTCCGAGGAGGAAATTTGATTCTAAAGATCAGGAAAGTCGTTCAAGAGGTAAGAGACGACCTGGTCTACAAAGAGGAGGGAACGGTCTTGTCTCCATGGACCTGTCTACGGGAGTCTACCGGTAGAGAAGGAATAATTAACTACCCTAATCGTCCGTCAGTTTCGTCTCTAAAATACGTGGGTACAGAACGTTTACAGTGACCCATGTTTCCACGGGTGACGATTGTGGAGGTTCTTCACCCCCACGTGACGACGTTTACCCGAGGATGGGAATTAGTGACGGAGGTCAACTCGAACACCCTTTAGTCTGTGGTTCTGTAGTAAGTCCCGTACAAAACTCGTTCAATTACGTTAGTATTCTGTGTTTATTGATAGTAGACTTAACGATCTTACCAACACTCCTTAGTGATTAATTTATCTAATGTTTCGTAAAATAATAATAATAAACGTTTTTCGGGTAGTCTCTTTACCTCAGAATCTCCGACCGTAGTCCAGTCGTACTTTAGAGGAAGAGTCCTTTTGTCTGAGGTAGAACGTTAAGTACTTCGATACTTTAAAGATTAAACTCCTAAACGCTTTTCTACGTGTTAGACAACGAAGCATGTCAGGTACTGACCTATGCTAAACCGGGTAGACGAGTAACCTCTTAGTGAACCCATACGGAAGAGAAATCATAAAATTAAAGTCCACATCCACAAACCTTTTCCCTCAATGATTTTAATTAACACAGTTCTACTCTATACATTTGAATATTTCACTTCGGTGTACAAATCGTTACGATTTGTTATCAAGACAGGTCAATAGAGACGTCTTTCAAGACTACCCGTGTCTATAAGTAAATGAAGATACATAATTGGTGGAAAGATAATTCTCTCCTTTGTAAATTTTTTTATAAAACATGAATCGAGTCTTAAACCACTTCTCTTAGAACTGTCACCACCACTCGTAAAGTCCCACTCTCCCTGAAAGTCAATAAATTAATTGTTTATCAAAGACAAACGGAGGAACTACAGTCTCGAACTTAACTTACGTCCCAATCCTTTTTGTTTCTAGCAGAAACGGAAAGACCTTGAGAGTCCGAGGACTCCGAGTTTTTATTTATTGGTACGATTACGCATACACTAAAGTTATCACCTTCACGACACCCACCGACATGGTATACAGTGGCACTCCTTACTGGACCGGACCCTTAGTCCTCTCATCCTATGGTGAAAGCAGAACTTTACACTTCTCAGTTGTCCTAAAATCTACCCGGTCTTCCCCACCTACTCGTCATTCACACTTTTAGACATGGACTTTCCACCGTTGTGGAAATTTCGGGAACAACACTCTGACCCAATCCCAGCCCCCTGTCTTTCGGGACAGTGGACAGGGGTCTCCCATCTCTCTTACCCGTCCACCCTTTTCTCCTACGGACCTCACATTCCTCCTCGACTTCCCCATCCGGAACGAGACTCCAATACGACTTCCGTTTCCCTTTGGCTACTTCATAAACTTATTCTTGTGAAACCAACGTCTCATTTGTTCCTCTCTTCTCCTTGACCCTCGGGTTCCGTCAGGTCCACTCTCATTAAAATATTTTGTATGATGTATGGGTATCACCACTCCTCTCTCTCGCTTTCGTTCTCTATACGTCTGCACACATACACGCACACACACACACACTTTCTCTCTCTCTCTGGACGTCTGTGCACACATACACGCACACACACACGTTTTCTCTCTCTCTGGACGTCTTTACACATACACACGCACACACACATTCTCTCTGTCTCTAGACGTCTGTGCACACACACACACACACACACACACTTTCTCTCTCTCTGGACGTCTGTTCACACACACACACACACTTTCTCTCTCTCTCTACTCAAGTTTCGAACTCCCCGAACCCAAAATTTCAGTTTCGACCCCTATGGTAAGACTCTGTTAATATTTTAAATTTGACCCAGGAGCGAGACACTATAGTCCCACCAATTATCTCGTTGGGTGTTTCTCTTAATGTTACTATTCGAAGTCGATGTTACCAAATATATAAAAAGATGGTGAAAAGTATGTTCTTATTGTTTTGGTTTTCGATTTAAATCGAGACGGTACAAGGTTGGCACACTGAAACTCGTCAAAGAATTACGAAACCCGGAATCAAAGAAGTAAAGACAATGGATCACGATTGTCACAAGGAACTCTCAACTTGTTGGTCAGTTTCGTGTATTGTGCACACACAGACACACACAAAAACACGAACATGCACATACACACCTCCCATCACCTCCTGTCTCCTCTGACCACCCAATGACAGATACCCCAACGTTTCTCAGTCTGTGCCGAATCACTGACTTGTTGTTATTATTGCACACATACACACTGACACACGTACAGATACATATACACACACACACGCATTTGACCGAAGGGGAAGAGGACCTGTACCGTGTCGTCCGTGAGGGGTGGTAGTCACACTTGGGGAGGGAGAAGGAACCACTACACCAGGTCCGGATGTGGAAGAGAACAACGGAAGTCCGTTACCGAGGGATTAAATTGAGGTTCCTCTTGGCGAAGTCCTCACTTTCTGACTTGAGTCTGGACGAAAAAGTTTACACATACTCGTGGAAAGAAAGTTACACATCGATTATTAAATTTGAGTTCATCCAGATAAGCCTCTAAGATATCCTTTTTGTGGCCATCGAAACCCGTTCCTGAGTTCAGAGAACCCGGAACAAAGGAAATCGGGAGTCCTGGGTCCCTTGAGTCCCAATCTTAGTCCCAGTTGGGGACGGACCAAACGTCTATTTCAGACTAACCTTGTGTCGGTGTAGGTAAGTAAATGAATCACGACTTATCAACGGTGTCTCTGATTTATGAACGGTCACCTGACATTTGGGAGTTTATAAATAATAGACCACGAAGTGACTGTTTCAAACGGTTGACGATTCTATCTAGGAACCAGAGTCGGAAGGGAAAGAAGGAGAAAGTACAAAAGAAGCAGGGGAGATGGGGTTGAGGAAGAAAGAAGATAAAGAAAGAGAGGAAGAAGTGCAGACTGAGAAAGATGGTTGTTATATAATATATAATTATTTTCGGAATATGTTCTGTTTTTACCCTGAGTAGATAAAGTTTCTACACCGACACCCCTATCAAAAGTCAATGAAGTTAAACTTTTAGTGATTTGACTTAGCACCGAAGGAACCATCGAGTCGACCCTTTATTAGAAAACCGTTAAGTCCTTTGGGTCCAAGTTAAGGACCCAACCCTTCTAGGGGACCTCTTCCCTATCCGATGGGTGAGGTCATAATAACCCAAAGAGACCACCAAGTCTACCACTTCTTAGGTAGACGTTACCTCCTCTGGACCCGAGTCCTCTGAACCAAAAGTAGTGGACCCAAATTAGGGACCAAACCCTTCTAGGGGACCTTATCCCGTACCGTTGGATGAGGTTACAAGAACGGATCTCTTAGAGATACCTGCCTCCTTGGACCACCAGATCAGATCTTAAATATAGAACTGAGAACTCTTGAGGAATATCTGAAATCTTTTTATCAGTTCACTTTGTTACACTGAACGGTGGAAGGGGGTAGGGTAGGGGCGAGGGGACGACCGTTTTGGAAGGAAATAAACAAAAGTAGAAGACAAGGGGTGCACAAAGAACAGTGGGGACATTCAGTCAGACTCTAGGGGTCAGGGACGACGGTAGATCGACGGGTCCTTGGGATGGGTCCCGTACGTGAACTGGAAACGGGGTCGTAGACGTCAAGGTCCGAAAAGACCTAGAGTAGAGACTCCCTCTTTAAAGTCCATGAGAGGAGTCATAGACGAAGGATGACTCACTGTCGACCTATTAGTCTATGTAATTCCAAAAATTAAAATATTTCTGACAATTAAAAATGATTATCGAATTACTTAAATAAGGAGGGTCCATTGTGTAAACGTAAGATTAGTCCCGAAAGTCCTGCTACCACACGATCAATTGGGTCTCCTTCCGGAAGTAGTCCCCCCTTACGTCCGGTATAAGTCTCTTAAATTCTCCGTAGATCTCATTCTTTTCGAAGACCCACGCAGAGTGTAGAGACATTTTTACCGTTAGGTAAGGAGAACAAGAACGGTGAAGTGATAAAGTACGGTGAAACGAGTCTACTCATCCGTCGAAGCATACAATCCGACACAGGGAAGATGAATATTCGGTTTACTGGTACTCGTACACTGTACTGTAAAGACACCGAGTCTGAGATAGACAGGTAACGTCACTATTCTCCTTTAGTCGAATCAAAAGACGTATATTTCCAGAGTCATTTACAAGGAATAACAGGGTAGTTTCACGTTACGTCTGGAGAATGTATACCCTATTCTTTAAAAGTAGAAACAGAGTACGTGTTGTCCAAGTGACTAAATCTTCTATTTCGAAAACCCCCCTGGAAGAAACACCAGGTCACCAATTCTGAAGTGGAAGATCACGTTCCCCACACCCAAACTGGGGACCATCCCCTCGATTCTAGGGTGTATGGGTCGTCTTTTTTTTTAAGTTTTGTATTTCGTCTTTGTTAAAACATTGTCTAAGTTATCTGAAATTTTACCAAGTGTATTTTTTTTTAGATTTTTTTTTTGAAAAAACAGAAAAAGAGAAGAGGTAGAGTAAGAAGTTCCCCTGTTAGTGACTTTAGTCTCTTCAGTTTTTGTGTTCTCTGTAATCTTTCATTCTTGGACGAAGTAAATGTAGAGTTTGCGTTCCTCTCGGATTGACCAAATAAATCCCAGTAGTCTCCAGATCAATCGTCGTCTACCTCTCGACTTTCGTTCGGAGGTTTAAGGGTCACAGACGTTCAGTCTTTCGTTTTTCGTGTAAAGGAGGGGACTTTGAAGATAGGATATAGTTTCTTTTACGACTTAGTTTTGAGGTGGAAACCTTGTTGTGTGCATTTCTTAACGAGTTCTTTGGAGGTCCTGACCATTCCACCGTATAAAGTAGGGTAAACCTGGTCCCTTTACCAGTTCGAGAGTTTAGGTGAATTGCTTCGGTTTTTCATCCAGTAACATGGAACGGGTAGTAAATAGTACAAAGAATTCAGACAAAGACATTGATCGTTACTTTGGACTGAAGTAGTGTGAATAATACCCTACTTTTGACTCGAAGACACACAACTACCGTGTCTAGACCCCTGAATGGGACGGGTGAACTTGAAATTTATCTGGAGAATGGCAAATACGACATAAGTAAGGTGGTACGTTTCTCGAGAGAGGAGTAACGACCTCTCGGATTGTTCTTTCACCGGTCGACGAAGTTCATCGGGATCAGAACTCCCATTATTGTTGGATCGGCCGACACCCAGAGAGGAGGGTGGGGAGAAAAGTTAGGGGTACGTTGACAAACTCAGAGAGGAACGTGGTCGACGGGGTGGGAGGGAAAGTTTTTAATGAAAGTCATTAATGAGGTCGAGTTCCTACGACAGGTTAGATTTTCTCGATTACTCTTGGTCAGGAAGTTAGATTTGACATTAGTCGAATATTGTTCGAGGGAAAAGGACGCGAAGTAATGACACTGTGTTAGATAAAAAGTATGGAGTTTTACTATTCCGGCTCAACCCCCTTTTCTTAGAGATAGTGGTCCGAACGTACTTTCCCTCTACCCGAATTCGTACGTCTTAACTAAATAAACGTAAGAAGATAACGAAACCACCGACGTAGAAACTTTCTTCAATTATAGCATAAAAACTAAACCGGGATTCTTGTCGTCCCGGACTGTTAGTTCGTGCGAAATAATGGTCGGTCCTTCCCTTTTTTTTTTTTTTTTATCGGGTCACCTCGAGTTCACGTAGCACTAAATAAACCTGTACACCTCTGAACCTCGTCTTTTCGTAAAATTTAAGACAACCCCGTAGACGGTTATGAAAGAAATAGTCTCACAAACAAGAGGGACTTTATACCTACTAACAATGGACATTTGGATAATCGATGAATGGACGGAATGAAAAGTACACATTTGAGAAGTAACAAGTAAAGGTTTCTTTCTTGTACCTCCCGAGGCCGGTGCCCCCAAGAGTGATCCTCAAACCCTTTAGACGAACGGATTATAACATCTCAGACAACTATTTGTGGGTCTGATAAAATTAGAGGAAAGGTTCAAATAGGAGGACTCAAGTAAAGGTTTGACAGTACAAAACGGACCACACTAATTTCGGCCCGGACTGCTTCGCCGGCGTAGGAGGACCGTACTAAAGGATCCGTACCTCCGACACCGTCTGGTACGGATAATTAGGGTGGGATTACTAATTTCTCCGACTACCCGACGTTGTAGACTACCCAATTATGGCCATCGGCTCAGGAACCCAAATTAGGTTGAGTCCGTAGTGAAACTTACTCTGTCAAACTACTCGAAGTCATTCCGACCCTGACGACAGTAACAGGTAAAATCAGAGGTTTATGGTCCTTTTCTATTTTCAGTCAGAGTTTCTCGATCTGTCGAGGATCCTCAAACTTACAGTTATCGTATTTCTATAGTTTACGTCTAACCTCATAAAAACAATTTATTGACAATTACCCTTCTCTTTGGTGTGTTTCTTGGGGCCACGTGATAAGATGATTGGAGGGACGGTTCTTATCTTTTTTTTTTTTTTTTATCTTGAGTAATCGGTCTAAAATTTTCAACAAAAAGTGACGAAATAGATTTTTACACATGTTGTACTCCAATTTAACCTTTTAGAAAATGGGGTAAGGAAGTAACCATCTTTTATTTACTTATGTTGGGTAAATTTCGATCTTCGAGTTGTTAAATGAGTAATCTGTGTTATTGGTCATTCGACCATGGAGGTGAGTTCACCCCAGAACTAGTCTGTTAGTTCCTTCCACCCAGAGACGACGGAGAGGTAGAAGTTCTCGTGACCCTAGGTTGAATGAAAAAAAAAAAAAAAAATCAAAAAATAAAAAAATTAAAATTTTAGAAATTAAGAATGTACGCAAGGGTTTGTACTTGGGGGGAGGGTGGAGGGAGGGGTATTGTAGAATGAAAATTTTAACGTTCCGACAGTCTCCTCGGTCTATCTCGTAGACGTGAAGTNCACCCCAGAACTAGTCTGTTAGTCCCTTCCACCCAGAGACGACGGAGAGGTAGAAGTTCTCGTGACCCTAGGTTGAATGAAAAAAAAAAAAAAAATCAAAAAATAAAAAAATTAAAATTTTAGAAATTAAGGATGTACGCAAGGGTTTGTACTTGGGGGGAGGGTGGAGGGAGGGGTATTGTAGAATGAAAATTTTAACGTTCCGACAGTCTCCTCGGTCTATCTCGTAGACGTGAAGTCCGTTCAGGTATTTAATTGAAGATCATCAATACCGTAAGACTTTCTTACCTCAAAAGTAACCTTAAGTACCAAGCAGACAAAGTCCTTACAATACATTGGTACGGACAATACGTCCCTCTTACAAGATTGAGAGTACAAACGTCTTTCCTTAAAAAGAACGGTTTCGTTCTGAAATCCAATAGTAGGAGAGGAGGAAGACGAAGGGAGGGAAGGAGGGAGGACCTGAGAAAGAAAAACTTCCACTGGTCGACTTTTATACGTTTCCCCTTACGGAAATGTAAACTACGGTCCCCTGTCTTAAGTATCGGAGGAGGTCTGAAAAGTTAGTCCTAAAAGAACATACTCACAATCTAAACTTCCTTAAACTCAACCGACCGGCTTATATACTTAAATATGTAGTGACATAATAAAAGAATTGCCTACAACTAAAGGTTATGCGAATCGGAGAGAGTACAAAATAGGTGGACGGGTATTCGTAGTGTTAACACTTGACACAACGTTCATTTTTGAGTCCAAAGACAGTGTGTATATCCAGAAACGATTTCTATTTTCATCTTTCGTGGTCTAACAGAGTCCTTATTATGTTTAAATGTTAGGACATACCACTGAAAGTAGAATCAGTTGTATGTGTGTTATACGTCATTTAGAAATAAAGATTGATTCTTGTAAATAACTGTAGAAGACATACCACTTCTTCTTGTGATCCATAACTCTTATAGTCTGCACATTAAGGACCTTAGATTTATTTCTAAAAAGAACTATTACAATTCTTTTTCCCCTTTATTATTAAATTTTTCGCATGAGAATTTCCATATGGATTTTTATTATAAGTCTAATATCAAACCCTTCTATGTAAAGATAACCACTATATTACTTCGATCAGTCACATAGGTGTTCATAAATTTCTACAAACGAAACAAACTACTGGTTAAATCCTAATATCAAATTTCAAAGGGGTTTATTCGGTCCCTTATACATTTACTAAAATTTGTGTATTATCGAAGTCACGTTAAAGAATCCTACATTTCTGTGTACTTCTTAGGAATAACAGTTTCTGAAATGTTGGATTATCTTCTATATCTTTGTGACTTTAGTTTCAAATTTTTATAGGTGTATAACATAAATATTTATATCAAATTTAACTCGATTATGTAAAAAGTTGTCGATTACGTAAAAATTCACTTTTTTCAAGTTTTCGCATGGACCTTTGTATAACTAATCTTTATAAAACTCATTTGACAAATGCTGAACACCGTGTTTTACTTAAGACACCACTAAAATGTGACTCCCGGTGTATCTTCCACCCCTTCTGTTAGTTCTATTTTGCCGACGTCCAGGTACACGAATCTAAAATCTTGATTACAAAGAATACACAAAGCAAAAGGAAAGAGGGTAGAAAGGATGGTGAAGAGGGATGGAGGGAGTTCTGAACCCAATAGTACATTGAGTAGACACTGAAAAAGAGAAATTTTAAGTGAAAATATCTTCTTATAACAAGTTTTTTTATGTAAAACAATATCTTTTGTCAGATTAAAGAATTTTCTCTCAAAGTATTATATGTTAAAATAGTACCATTGAAATAGTAATTGTTGTGAAGTACTACATTGGAATAATAACAATTATTTTTCGACTTTATTCGCGGAATTGTAAAAGTGAGTCACAAAAATTATACTTTGTCAGTACCCAATTAGAAAGTCTCTCCCCGAATTACTGTTACCTTATAATACTTTTATATATTTATAATGTTATGTTTAACCAAGATCAATCGTTCGAACGTAGGAGAACTACCTTATATTTTTATTAGGAAACTCCTAAATAATTGGACTCTAGGTTCGTAATCAATACCTAAAAGAAGACTCTCAAGTAAACCAATCAATCGTTTAGATTCAAAAATCGAAACGGAACTTGACTTTTTGCTTGAAGGGTCCACCGGGATCACCATTCCTTGAACGGACGATTTCTCTGCGTCCAACTTAGGGATTCAACCCTTCCAGGGAACCTCATCTTTTACCGTTGGGTGGGGTCATAGGAACGGACCTCTTAGAGTACCTGTCTCCTCGGACCGTCCGATAACAGGTGTCTTAACGTTTCTTAACCTGTACTGACTTGGTTGTTGTGTTCTTACTTTGACCACTGACTTTTCGGTCTCTCTTTACCTTAATTATTTTACAATAAGTAACGATTCTAAAGATTAGACCCGTTATTTAAGTGTACTATTTATTTAAGTTTGTTATTGAAGTTTCTTTATTTAAGTTTGTTAACGTTACGTGGTAACAAAATCGTAGAGTACAAAAGATAAAAATGTAAATGTAGAGTACAAGATGAACCATGACACCCCCCAGTCTCCCGTGGGGTTTATACTCACTGTCCTCTACCACTTTATCCCTATCCGTAGGTCCTCCTCCTTCACCCTTCTAGGGTTCATGGAACTTATCAAAATCTTAAGACGAAATCCCATCAGTTTGGTCTCCAGGTGTACCTATTGCTATGATATTCATTGTGATTGAGAACCATAATTGCATAAAGAATCAAGACAAGTTATCTACAGGTCCTTCTATAGTATCTTGACCACCGACACTCGACCCTTTAGTTTCTCGTTTTAAACTTTTGCTCCTCTGTCTTATTCTTGTAAGTTCTTTCTTACGTGACACATATTTCTTCTTTACGAAGACCCCTCATAAACTAAATGTTCAACGTCTGTAGTAGATCAAGTCAAGTCAGTGAGTCAACACGGACTGAGAAACACTAGGGTACCTGACGTAGTGCGGTCCGAAGTGACAGGAAGTGGTTGAGGGCCTCAAATGTGTTTGAGTACAAGTAACTCAGTCACTACGGTAGGTTGGTAGAGTAGGAGACAGTAGGTGAAGCGGAGGGTGGGAGTTAGAAAGGGTCGTAATCCCAGAAAAGTTTACTCAGTCGAGAAGGGTAGTCCACCGGTTTCATAACCTCAAAGTCGAAGTTGTAGTCAGGAAGGTTACTTGTGGGTCCTTACCAGAGGAAATCCTACCTGACCAACCTACAGGAACGTCATTCCCCTAGAGTTCACAGAGGAAGTTGTGGTGTCAAGTTTTCGTAGTCAAAGATCTACGAGTCGAAAGACATATCAGGTTGAGAGTGTAGGTTATACGGATGACCTTTTTGATATCGGAACTGATCTGTCTGGACACAACCGTTTCGTTACAGAGACTAAAAATTATACGACAGATCTAAACAGTATTGAAAGGAAGGTTTCTCATTCACAGAAAATTAAAGTACCGACGTCAGTGGTAGACGTCACTAAAACCTCGGGTCTTTTTATTTCAAAGGTGACAAAGGGGTAGATAAACGGTACTTCACTACCCTGGCCTACGGTACTAAAATCAAAGGACTTATAACTCGAAATTCGGTTGAAAAAGTGAGAGGAGAAAGTAAAAGTAGTTCTCGAGAAATCAAGACGAAGTGAAAGAAGGTATTCCCCCCACAGTGGACGTATAGAAGACGAAGACAATCCAGGTATGGTAACCACAGGAAATAACTCGGGTAGAAACATACTTTATAAGGGAACCATAGAGATTATAACTACAATAACTATAAAGAGGGTCGTTAGAACTAACATCGAACATGAAGTAGGTCGGGTCGTGAAGAATACTACATGAGACGTATATTCAATTTGTTCGTCTCACTGTTATATGTCGGAACTGCATGAGGAAAAGGACAAGCCTTGGTCAGACAATAAGGTACAGGTCAAGATTGACAACGAAGGACTGGACGTATATCTAAAGAGTTCTCCGTCCAGTCCACCAGACCATAAGGGTAAAGAAAGTCTTAAAAGGTGTCAAATAACACTAAGTATGTCAGTTTCCAAAACCATATCAATTATTTCGTCTTTATCTACAAAAAGACCTTGAGAGAACGAAAAAACTACTAGGTATCTTACAACCGTTAAACTAGAGACCAAGGAGACGGAAAAGATTTTGGTCGAACTTGTAGATCTTCAAGTACCAAGTACATAACGACTTTGGACCGAACCTTTAAAACTCGTAATGGAATGATCGCACACTCTACTTACGTCAACACGTCATCAAACTCGTAAGAAACCATAACGGAAAGAAACCCTAACCTTACTTTTAACTGGAAAAAGTCAGGACACCGGTGACGAGTCAAAGGTTTAAACGACCGTATAACTCACGTCGTGAAAGTGTCGTAGTAGAAAATCCTAAACTTTATCGAGTTGACCTTAAGATAGTGTAGGTGATCGAAACAAACATCACTACGAAAGATTCCGGGTGAACTGAAGTGTAAGGTCCTACAGACCGAGATCCACTTACTAGTGAGGTAGCATTAATAGACCCAGTACTACTAGAAAAAACATGTCAAGAAGACACATGAGAACGAGGGAGAAGAAGTATAGAAGACGAAGACAATCCAGGTATGCTAAACACATGAAATAACTCGGGTAGAAACATACTTTATAAGGGAACCATAGAGATTATAAGAACTTCTCTAGAGATCAGAAAGGATAAGATAATAAAAGGAGATAAAGAAACGTGACTAGTGACTCCTTCCGAAAGAATAGAGAGGAACGATAAGAAACCTTGAGACGTAAGTAACTGGTTACACCGTTCCTTCGAGAAAATGAATCCTTTTTGAAATCATTTTTCCTCACAAAATATCATGAATGTCCTAAATAGGTATAAATGTGAAATGAGATCCCGAGTTAATCATGTCTGTCATAGTAACGATTATACTATATGTTCTTTTTTATCAACAATTAATATGATATCTGACCTCCAATAGTCATGTTTATTGTTTTAGTATTTCCAAACCACTTAAGTGGTATCATTCAGTCAACCCCTTTTCATACGATTTTGTTATGTGTACGTTAGTGACTAACAATTGAATTTTTTTTTTTTTCTTTTTTAGGAGTACTCAGTCGGTCTTTGCAGTGTCAGAACGTCTAAAAGAGAAAAATCTGGTTTCATTTAGGCAAAGATTCTCCTGTAAGAGACAGACTCAGTGCGACTATTTTGTACGACTTGTCTCTCTGTCCTTCTACTGTGGATTTGTCAAAGATGGGGACCCCTACTAGTCGTACCACCTCCTTTGTTTTTAGCACAAAAAGTGACCGATTAAGACAAAAGCTCAATTTTATTTGAACCTTTTAATAGAAAATGTTCTCTTCGTACAAAAGAACAGTACTTTTCCGAAAATTGGTGAAAAGTGAGCATTTTAAACTTTACAAAAATTCGTACCAAAACCAAACCCCATTAAAAACGGAGGTGTTAACAAGTACCACTCTTCACATTGATAGACCACTAATTGTACACGCACGTACGATTCACCGAAGTCAGTACAGGTTGAGAAACGCTGAGGTACCGGACATCGGGAGGTCCGAGGAGACAGGTTCCCTAAGAGGTCCGTTCTTATGACCTCACCCAACGACACGGGAAGAGGTCCCCTAGAAGGGGTGAGTCCCTAACTTGGACATAGTGAAATACAGAGGACACGACCATCAGGTCAAGAAATGATAGTCGCGGTAGACCCTTCGGACTACTATTTGTGTATAAATAACTTTACGAAAGATGTTCGTTACAAATATCTTTACGAAAGATATTAACGAAACCCACAATTCTCGTAATGTTATTAAATAAAATGAAATTTTTATTGAGGAGGTCGGAAGATCACGACGACCTAGAAGAAACGAAATCCTTTCACTCATCAAACACGTGTTTGATACGACTTCGTTCGACTACATTGTTTACGATACTCCAGCCCTCCAGTCCAAAGGAACCAAGACCGAGGTCCCTAGATTTCTTACGAAGGAAGTCAAGTCAAGTCAAGTCAAGTCAATTCAGTCAGTCATCACAGGCTGGGAAACACTGGGGTGTCTGACGTCGTGCGGTCAGGAGGGACAGGTAGTGGTTGAAGGTTTAAAGGAATGAGTTTGGGTACAGGTAACTCAGCCACTACGATAGGTTGGCAGAGTAGGAGATAGTAGGGGAAGAGGAGGGCAGAAGTTAGAAAGGGTCGTAGTCCCAGAAAAGTTTACTCAGTCGAGAAGCGTAGTCCACTGGTTTCATAACCTCAAAGTCGAAGTTGTAGTCAGGAAGGTTACTTATAAGTCCTGACTAAAGGAAATCCTACCTGACCAACCTAGAGGACCAACAGGTTCCCTGAGAGTTCTCAGAAGAGGTTGTGGCGTCAAGTTTTCGTAGTTAATAAACCACGAGTTCACGAAGAGACCTTTCACTTCAGCGAGTCAGTACAGGTTGAAAAACGCTGGGGTACCTGAGATCGGATGCTCCAAGGTGGTAGGTACCTCAAAAGGTCCGTCCTTATGACCTCACCCAACGGTAAAGGAAGAGGTCCCCTAGAAGGGCTGGGTCCCTAACTCGGACACAGAGGGTGTACTATCCGTAACATCCGTCTGTGAAATGGTAGACTCGGTGGTCCCTTCGACCCTACAATACAAGTTTCATCAAATAAATGGAATGGGAAATGAAACAACCCTCCTTTTCAAACGGGGGTTTAAAGGTCTTAAAGTCATGAAAATTAAAGGACCCATGTGACCTCACCAACGAATAAGATTGTTATGTATGAATTTTATAGAGCTAAAACTTCGTTCATGAACAGTCGGTCTGGATATGAAACGTTGACTTCCTTCCGTGTGTCTGTGACGTTTAAATCGTGTGGACGAGATTTTCGTATTACTTAAGGAGAGTAGAGAGGAAAAGAGAGAAAAAGAAGTAGATTTGAAGGAATAGAAAATAAAGTAAAGAGTGGACGGGGGATAGTAAAAGTCCTACGAAACCTCTCATGGATGGGTAAGTGATTCAAATTTATAACACAAACGATATATATAGAAAATTTTCCTTAACAAACACCTAGTCGAAAGACAGTGTATTTTTCATGTCTAAGGTAAAATCAACCTAGAAGGACATGAGAATTTGAATCGTGACTTTAGGAAAGACCCTCTGTCATAACTTATCACTGATATTTAAATCTGAGAACACTGAGGTCGAAACACTAGGGGAAACACGGTGAATACTGGAGTCAAAAAAAAAATTGGAGTCTCGTGGATTGTCGAAGTTTAGAATCAACGGAACCAAGGTAAAGTGTTTTACTTCTACACTGTCTCCACTTTATTCTATTAGGTGAATTTTAGGAATTACATCAAAGAACCCCCGAAGGCACCACCGAGTCTACCATTCCCTAGATGGAAGTTACATCCTTTGAACCCAAGTCAGGGACCGAGCCCTTCTAGGGGACCTCTTAACTTACCGATGGGTGAAGTCATAAGAACGGACCTCTTAAGGTACCTGTCTCCTCGGACCTCCCGATGTCAGGTACCCCAGTACTTCTCAACCTGTGCAGACTGGTTGATTGTGAAAGTGACTATCATTAAGAAGTCAACTCAACTTATAAGAAATAGTCGTAGTAGTAGTAGAAACAGTTCCACGGTTCACGATCTCCCATAGAAAAACCTTGTAGTTAACACGAACTCTTAAATTCCTTTTCTTAATTGACTGAAATGAGTATTTATTAACTTTCATAGTAAACATGTAAACTTTGTTTACATCGAGATAACGTCTTGTCTTACGTTCAGTATACCTAAAGAGTTTCATTTTATTCTGAAGTGTATTAAAACATGAACATCGTCTTTCGGAGACTACCTCAGATAAGTGAAAGAAGACTGTGAACCTCATAAGATGAGGTCCCCTATAAAACTGTCCACGACGATGACCGATACCCGAAGGGACCACCGAGTCTCCTATTTTGCAGACGGACGTTACGTCCTCTGGGCCCAAGCTAGGGACCCAACCCTTCTAGGGGACCTCTTCCTTTACCGTTGGGTGAGGTCATAAGAATGGACCTCTTAGGGTACCTGTCTCCTCGGACCGCCCGATATCAGGTACCCCAGCGTTTCTCAGCCTGTGCTAACTCACTGAAGTTTACCCTATATTTTCTCGGTGTTATGCGTATGTCACCGTATACACCACCTAAACATTACATTGTTGAATCGATTCGAACACAACGTAAAGGTTGTTGAAGAAAAGGACTTGTCAAAACTAAATCGTTCCTGATAGTCTCTGTCAAAGCCCCTGTACATCTGTCACGCATACCTCACTAGTATAAGGAAAAATGACCTCTCCAGACACCATTAGTACTCCGTAGTAACGGTAGACGTGGACAACAGTAAATGGACTGCCGAGTGGACGAACCGCAACCCGTTGTCGACCTGGGAGGTGCAGAGGAAGACCTAGAACATAGAGGTCGAGGTCCAAGTACTACTCTCCGTTGGCGGAAATATCGTCCATGTTGACCTATGTGTTAAAGACTCCGGACTTATATGTTACTTTTATACCTCGGAGACGAGTTTATAATAATTCTTAAAGTTCTACCGTTGTCGTCTTGTAATTTGGAAGACACTTATTGGTATCCTTACTCCAGAGATATGGTGTTTCGGTAGGTAAAAAAGTGTCACAATAAAGTTGCTGTGGTCACCCCAAAGAGATAAAAGAGATTAAGGAAGTGACTCCAAATAAATAAAAATCATCACCCTTATTATAAACTTTTAGAATTCTTCTAGGCTCTGAATTATTACTCTTTTGACTACTTCTACTGTTCTACAGTCCAGGAGGAAGTTCTTGTACCCCTCTAGACTCCTTCACCTCTTACAGGAAACCTGTCTGTATGTCCGGTGACTTTCTTATATCCACCCCGAGCTCCCGTCTACAGTCGTGTGAAAGGGACACTCCCCACTCTCTTGTGTATAAAATCCGGAACACCCAGTATACAAGTGATAACGTTGATGAGTCGAGACCATATCATCATGGTACTTTTGTCGGTAGGTGTTATATATTTACTTTCTTTCACCTAGGTAAGGTTATCTTGTAATAAATAACTGTGACTTGTAACTTTAAGTATAGTAAAAGTACACGGTGTTTTATAAATAACTAAAAAAGGTCGGTAAATTTTTACATTTTTGGTAAGAATCGAAAGTCCGACTTGTTTTTGTCCGTCGTCTGACCTCGAACGGTTAGAGAAAAGATCTTCGTTTGTAGGGACCAATACAAACAGATTTGAACTGAACCAGTGATCTGGTCTCAAATACCACCCAGTGATACGTAACCCCAGTGACTTCTCGATAGTGTTACGTCTTAGGACTCGGAGTCTTTAGTCATATACCTTGTTCATGAGGTCTAGTTGGGATACATTTTATTGAAATTTTTTGTTAGATACATCCTAAATTCATCGGAAAAGAGACTAAGGGGGAGAAACGAATACTCCTTTCTTTTAAACTTGTGGTCTGTTAAGATTTCCGACTCTGTTTTGATGTGCATATTTATAAAAACCTGTGTAGATGTGTAAGTACAAACCTATTACAGGTAGATCCACGTGTGTACACACATGATTACTGTATACATACTGTAGGGTTTAAAGATAGATACTTGTACATACTAATACCTCCGTGACCATGGACGAGTGCGTTATGTTGTACATGTTTGAGAACAAAACGTCGATAAAGTCTGTCACTACTTCTGGGTTTACAAATAGACTCTTTTTATTAACCAAGGCATGGTATATGTACGAAACTGTGTCCTACCTCATCTTTACTAGCATATTGTGATAGTGGAGACGACTTCAACCTCCATCCCCTTCGTTTACAATAAACGAGGTCCGAAGTTCGGAGTAATTATACACAACTACTCCAGGAAGTAGTGTAGTTTCTTCATGGTAGAAAATCTCTGTCAACGAAACTTATTTTCCAAATTTGTACCCATGTTTCATTTAAAAGAATTTAAATGATTTACTCGTGTGTGTAAGTTGATAACAATGTTTATAATGAGTGAGTACCTAAAATATCACTAGACTAATTAAACTTTACTAAAAGTCTACTTCCTGTTCTGGTAAATTAGAGGAATTTTACGATAAGAAACTAAAATCGGATGGAAAAAAGAAGGAAATCAAACATATCAAAACGAAATTTGAACTGAAAGGGAAAGGGTAAATCTCTCTACAAGAGTTTGTGTTCTGATTAAGGACGACCATTACAACGAGTAATCCTTGTAAAGGTCGTTCTCTCCACTTACCACGTCGTTTATAGAGAAGTAAAGGTCGTACCGTTTATTAGACAGTTCTGTTGTGGGATCGGTTAACAAATTAACGCATAGTCCAAATCCACTGTCTTGAACCTGTACTGTACTGTTTTCCCGAATCCTTGCCGATAGGTAGAAGGAAGGGAAATCTTGTCGGCTCAGAAGTTATTTCTGTAGACAATTCAGAAATAAAGGATTCCGTATATCTTGGTCGGAAGAATGGAAAGTTAATCATTACCTCCTTGAAGTTTATCCACTCCAAAGTAAAACCAAAAACGATAACGACCGTCCAAAGTCTATGAACCTCTCAAATTACCTAAGGTAGAGGAGGAGAAGGGACAAAAAAAAAAAAAAAGTATGAGAGTCCTACCAAGGATAATCTTCAAGTAACCTAAGAAAAAGAAGGAACGTACGTTAATTAATAAAAACTCTATAACCGGTCCTCTCTTTCTTTTCTTTTTAGAAAAACTTTTCTAATAAAAAGAAGGAAAAAAAATTTTTATTATTGGTGGAAAATCTCGACGACTTACTTAAGTAGACTTAATGTGGAAGTGTGTAGTAGTGAACGTTTATTTAAGAAGAACTTGAATCAAAGGATTTTAAAAGTATTTCAAATCTTACACGGGTTCTGTTTTTTCCCAGAAAGACATAATTAGGATAAAAATAAAATTCCAAACTAGATAAAAACCTAGGAGAAGAAAAATTGTCAAGGACTTGATCAAACAACCTCGTCCGTTACCGTGGGGTGAGGTCATAAGAACGGACCTTTTAGGATGTCTGCCTCCCGACGTTAGGTACCCCAACGTTTCTCAACCTGTACTGACTCACTGAAGTGAATGAAAAGTGAAAATACGTAACCTCTTCCTTTACCGTTGGGAGAGGTCACAAGAACGGACCTCTTAGGGTCCCTACCCCCTCGGACCACCTGACGGTAGAGACCCCAGCGTGTCTCAGCCTGTACTGACTTCACTGAATCGTCGTCGTCGTCGTCGTCTTGATCAAACATAGTTTGATCTCCAATTCTAAAGGTTTAATAATTATATACATGTAGACCTCTGGACTAGGTACCATGATCTATGTCGATGAACGACATTTGCACAATCTTAGAGGGAAGATTTATATAAAGAAGAGGATAAAGATGAAACACGTTCTCCTCTGATTCGGAATAAAAGTGAAATTGGAGTCGGATTGGGATCACTAGCGATATGTGATTTAGTGAGTGGGTAAGCAGGTAGGTAAATTACATAAAATGATCCACGGGTGAGATACGGAATATGAATCGATAAATGACCTTTTTATTACCACCCTAATTTTGAGTCTGTGTCAGAGGAGGAGTCTCTTGAACCTCAGATTACTCCTTATTCTATGATTAAAAATTTTTAGAGTGTTTATTAATATATAAAAGTAACGTCCTCTACATGTACCCTTGAAAACTATCCTGTTCACATGGACCAGTCCCGTCCGTTCCTTCTGATGAGGTTCCTTTACTACTGTCTCGACTTCTTATCTCCCACTTCTTCTCCTTCTCCTTCTGTTCCTCCCAGTGGCCCCCTTTTTTCGTCACCTTCTTACCTTTGATCTCTCCGTTACTTGATGGGAAGGGGGTGGAGGTTTAGAGTGTAATTTTATTGTCGTGAGATAAAAGTACAATACATACTGATCCCGAACGTGTACACGAAACTTATCACCACTACCTTCCTACCCAAAAGGAACTCTTGGTGTGTCCCAAAACTCAGTATTGATCTTTTGTTATATCTTATGTTTGTGGACTTCTAGATAATACAACCTTTTTCACACGGAAAAGTCTTTTGTAAACGTTCACCCAAAGATAAAGAGGAGGGTCGGATAGTCAGAAAAGAGTACACCTAATAGATGTCCTCTGTACAAACTAGTGAAGATTGGTTAATCCATTGTTATAAGGGTGTAGTTTAGAATGTAACACAGAGTTGAGGATAATAAGACCAGAACCTTCTCAATCCTTTACCGTATAGTCTACACCCCATCCTATACATGATGTATATACTCAAATACTAAGTCCTGCACTCTAACTTAATCTCGAATCAAATTTGGAGTTTCCCGAAGAGAACACCGAGTCTACCATTTCTTAGACTGATGTTACGCCCTCTTGGTCCAAACTAGGGACCCAGTCCTTCTAGGGGACCTCTTCCCGTACCGATGGGTGAGGTCATAAGAACGGACCTCTTAAGGTGTCAGTCTCCTCGGACCGTCTGATTTCAGGTGCCCTAGCGTTTCTCAGTCTGTACTGACTCACTGATTGTGAATTTTGTGTTCAACTCGGTAAAGAGGGAGTTACAAGAAGGGTATTGCAGTCACGTTACACAGGAGTTATTTATATATATATATATATATAAATTAAAAATTTCCTTCTTTTCGGAATGGAAGAGTATCGTAGAAAGTAAAATCTTTCTGTTTTTCGTTCGGACAGGTCTCTACCTCCGAAAGAAGAGGGTATTAAAAGAGAGAAGGTAAATTAAAATAAGGATTCGAAGATAAAATCGAGGAAAATGTTAAAGTAGATCGGTGGGAAAGAAGAGCGTACGGGTCCCGACCGTCCCCTACGCTGGTGCGAGAGACGGACACCTGGATGTCGTAAATCGTGAAACGTGACAGGGGAGGAACGGCTCGATCCTTCGGACCTGGTCTAACCCTTCCTTGTGCACACTCGTCAACAGGAAACAAGAACAGAACCGAGGAGCGAGACCGGTACACAAGATCCGTCCTGAAGGTTAATCCCGCGGACCTTCTTTGCTCGTCTAACCTCCACGGTACAGGAGGAGGCGGCGGTCGTCCCGACCCCCACCGTATTATACGGTGGGTTTTGAGTAGTCCTTTCCGAACAAAGGTTCCTTCCTTTTACACCGTAAAGTCGGGGGTCCATTTCCTATCTCCTTGTGTACCCTTCACACCACCTAGACCCCGTCCCACATCTATTTAGTCACTCAGGTATAAAAACATTATTCTACTTATACAGGGTTTGGACTCATATTAAAAACGAACATTGACAACGTATACAACTTCGCGACACAGGAATTCACTCGATATTCCAGTAAGTCCGAAGAAAAGGGAATTCGGAAGAAAAAGACTACAATGTGAGTGATATCCATGATATACTAATTATGTACGTAATTTGTGAACATCCATTCATATATTCATGGTATTTATGTCTATGAACACCAAAACAAACGAAGATATAGGATCACAGTCTTACCTTGGACCGTGTACCATTCATGATCGCATTATAAGTCTTATAAATAAATTAATAGCTAAGTCATGACCATCGTTGGTTAGGTTTCTACATTTTTGTTAGTCATATGATCCTACTGGTAGTTAGAACTATTTGAGAGTTACTTACAACCAACTTACTGAATTACTTTACGTGACAAAGGTGTATTCACGACTTATATATGAAAATTTAACTAAAAACTCTTGAATGGATAAATTTTATCCAGACATACCTACACTCTCAACCTGAAATTTCTTTCGACTCTCGGCTTCTTAACTACGAAAACTTGACACCACAACCTCTTCTGAGAACTCTCAGAAAACTTGACGTTCCTCTAAATTGGTCAGGTAGGATTTCCTCTAGTCAGGACCCACAAGTAACCTTCCTAACTACAACTTCGACTTTGAGGTTATGAAACCGGTGGACTACTCTTCTTGACTGAGTAAACTTTTCCGGGACTACGACCCTTTCTAACTCCCGTCCTCCTCTTCCCCTACTGTCTCCTACTCTACCAACCTACCGTAGTAGCTGTGTTACCTGTACCCAAACCCACCTGAGGTCCTCAACCATACCTGTCCCTCCGGACCACACGACACCAAGTACCCCAACGTCTCAGTCTATACTGACTCGCTGACTTGACTTGGCTCAGTAAAGTGTGTGTGAATGATTTTGCACATATACTTATATTTTTAAGAAGTCGAACAGATTATTAGTTTCTGTATGTTTAAATTGTATAACATAACAACAAAGAGACTTGAAGGTTTTACTTCTGTTTATTACAAAGGAATTGTCTATACTTTAGACACTCACTTGTCGGGACCTCAGGTTAATAAGATGTCCAGTGAGAGAGATCGGACCTTTTACCAAAGTAAGTGTAACTGGACATTGTCCTATTTACCTATTTTATAATGTATATAATGTGTTTGAAAATTTTATATAAATTCTCACAAAACGACTCATTAAGGAGGACATTTAAAATAACATTTTTTAATGAAATACTTACGTGTTTCAATATGAATACAAGTAGTATGGTAAAAATTATTATTAATTTTTTACTCTCAACGAGTTTTACAAGTCTTTGTCTCTTAGTGATTTCTGTAATGCAACGTAGGTGCGATCCAATAGGACAGATACGTCGTGGACTATTTTCCCTGAAACGTGTAATATTATTGTGTGTCCTCACTATTTCTAACTATAAATAAGTGGTTTAACAATATCGTTTCCACCAGATCGATGGTTTTCTGGTGTAAGGTAAGTCTTTAATAACTCGTATTTTTTCTTGCTGGGGGAGTTGTTTTGCCATAAATATGAAAGTATAAAAACAAACTTTTTGTGTATGGACATACCTTATGTACTCTAGTCTACCGTGATTCATGTCTCGTAGACACGAGAGATCATAGACAGTCAGTCAGTCAGACAAGTCAACGAGTCAACACAGACTGAGACGCTGGGTACTTAACGTCGTGCGGTCCGGAGGGACAGGTAGTGGTTGAGGGCCTCAAGTGAGTTTGAGTGCAGGTAGTTCAGCCACTACGGTAGGTCGGTAGAGTAGGAGCCAGCAAGGGAAGAGGAGGACGGGGGTTAGGGAGGGTCGTAGTCTCAGAAAAGGTCACTCAGTTGAGAAGTGTACTCCACCGGTTTCATGACCTCAAAGTCGAAATCGTAGTCAGGAAGGTTTCTTGTGGGGGGGGTCCTGACTAGAGGAAATCTTACCTGACCAACCGAGAGGAACGTCAGGTTCCCTGAGAGTTCTCAGAAGAGGTTGTGGTGTCAAGTTTTCGTAGTTAAGAAGTCGTGAGTCGAAAGAAGTGTCAGTTTGAGAGTATAGGTATGTACTCGTGTCCTTTTTGGTATCGGAACTGATCTTCCTGGAAACAACCGTTTCATTGCAGAGACGAAAACTTATACGATAGATCCTACCAGTATTGAAAGGAAGGTTTCTCATTCACAGAAAATTAAAGTACCGACGTTAGTGGTAGACGTCACTAAAACCTCGGGTCTTTTTGTTTCAGACTGTGACAAAGGTGACAAAGGGGTAAATAAAGGGTACTTCACTACCCTAGTCTACGGTACTAGAATCAAAAGACTTACAACTCGAAATTCGGTTGAAAAAGTGAGAGGAGAAAAGTGAAAGTAGTTCTCCGAAAAACCAAGGAGAAGTGTAAGACAGTATTCCCACCACAGTAGACGTATAGACTCCAACAACTATAAACAGGACCGTTAGAACTAAGGTCGAACACGAAGAAGGTAGGGTCACAAAGAGTACTACATGAGACGTATCTTCAATTTATTCGTCCCACTATCATAGACATCATATCACATCTATAATGTCGAAATAGATGTATAGTGATGTATCTATTTCTCTATTCCTTTTAGACTTCATCACATAGGGTCATACAAGTACCATCATTAAATGACCCTTAACCTATTAATAAAACGAAAGAGAGAACAACAGAAACAATTAGGCGTAACAGATTAAAAAGATGGTAATGGTACGTAAAGAACACTTTAACTTTTACTTATTATTATTTACCTATCTCTCATAGGGAAACCCTAAAACCATTTCACTTTACTTCATTTCACTTCACTTCACTACAACAACAGAACAGACTAAGAAACACTGGGGTACCTGAAATCGGATGGTCCAAGGAGGTAGGTGCCCTAAATGGTCCGTTCTTATGACCTCACCCAACGGTAAAGGAGAGGTCCTCCAGAAGGACTGGGTCCCTAACTCGGACCCAGAGAACGTAACATCCA
Source organism: Capra ibex (assembly GCA_006410555.1). Taxonomy (NCBI): domain Eukaryota; kingdom Metazoa; phylum Chordata; class Mammalia; order Artiodactyla; family Bovidae; genus Capra; species Capra ibex. The sequence goes on along the minus strand of SJYO01016970.1, from coordinate 24,584,870 downwards.
CCTACGAAATGGCAGACTCGGTGGTCCCTTCGGGTCTCTACTACCATGTTTGACCGGTAGGACGGATTCCTCATACCGTGTCCGAAACATGGACCTCTCTGGGGACGAGGTAAGGAGTCAGTCAAGACACATTGGGGTTGATTTAGTGGATTGGTGACCCCGTTTTGGACTTAACATCCTGATCAAACTCCTTCTCTCTGTTACAATTCTAAAACTGTATGAAGGTCGTGTCTCATCTGGGAGACAGTCAACAATAAATAACAATGACAATACTCCTCTGTTAAGGAACTTCAAACTCTCGTCCGCACCTGAAAAACCAGAAAGACTCGAGACAGCTGACTTTTTTATATCAGTGGAGGACTTTCATCAATAAAATAAACCACCCTTACAAATCCTGAGATTAGGGTCCTCTGTCGTATAGTCATTGAGACTCTTTTGACGAGGTTCCTCCGTCCTCCCCTTCAATCCGATATATGTTCAAACGTTGTTTCCTTCGTCCGTCAGACATGGACCTTCTAGTCCATAGTTCAATTCCTTAAATCGTAAGATACATACCCGTCTACGTTCGGACACTTGAGTGACTTAAGTAAGGAAAGTATACGTTGGGTCGAGAGACCCCGATTAGGACAAAGGAACAAGTGGAACGGAGTACGTAAGGGGGTCGAGGAATCATCAGTAAGACTACCCACCGTCGTAGGTGACTAGTGTCGAAACCCTCGGGAGTAAGTGTAAATCACCGGTCTTTAACGACTACCGACACTGTAAAAAACAAATAACTATATCGTTCTCTATAAAAATGAAGTGTCTGAGTAGAGGTACACGGGACTAACTTTTGGATGGGTAATCCTTTGGACGACAACAATACCCATGATCAGTGTGTCACTGTGGAACTCTGTCCTCGGGACACATTCCTTTTCCTTGGTTCAGGACTTTATCAATTCCTCCCTCAAATCCTAAAATTCGAAGGTAGGGATCCAGAGCCAAAATCAAGTACAGACGAGTTCCTCAGATGTAGTAGAAAACTCTCACTACTGGGGAGAAGCCCCAAAGGGGACGCCGGGTCTCCATTTCTCAGACGGACACTTTCTCTTCTGCTCCCTCTACGCCTAAGTCAGGGACCCAACCCGTCTAGGGGTCCCCCTCCCGTACCATCGGGTGGGATCATAAGAACGGACCTCTTAGGGCCCCTGTCTCCTCGAACCGCCCGATGTCAGGCACCCCAGTGTCCCAATCTGTGCTGACTTCACTGAGTCGTGCGTACGTACGTTGGGGACAAACTGTTTGTGTACCTTGGTTCTCTATTAGAGACACAACCTAAAAGGGAATTTCGATTTTATTAATCTTTTACGTGTCTGTGTCTTCCGATATATGTATATGTGTACTCGGATTGACGAAGGTGGTTCGAGTCAAAAGATGAAAGTGTATATTGTCAACTATTATTTTCCCCCGACACAGGAGTAGGAGAAACGTAAGAACCGGTACAAAGACACGGAGGATTCTTAGTTCTACTATAATGTTCTTATGAAAGATCCCTGATTTATGTATTAGGTCTTTCTTCTTGTCCGGAACACCTATACTTGACCTTTAATAAGATGTTTGCAAATGTTATCACCCCCCGACTCCCAGGAGAGCTGAAAGAGTAGACAAGGGGACACCGTTTAATGTCGAGATGTCTCGTCCCACAAATCTCAGACGATGACATCTTGTCTCAACCGAAACGACATTTCAGGAACAGAGAATGGAAAAATTAAATGTTGATTTGATTGCTTGAATTAATTTTGTATTTTCTCATTTGTACAAAGGTCTAAATTTTTGTTTCACGACCCTATATCCGTTCTAATAGTCCATCTGCCCGAAGGGATTATCGAGTCGACCATTTCTTAGACGAACGTTACGCCCTCTGGACCCAAGTTAGGAACCCAACCTTTCTAGGGGACCTCTTCCCTTTCCGATGAGTGCAGTCATAAGACCGGACCTCTTAAGGTTCCTGACATGCATATCAGGTACCCCAGTGTTTCTCAGCCTGTGTTGATTAGTTTAAAGTGAAAGTGAAAGTAACACAGCTAACGTCTAAATGTTGACAAATACTAATCTATAGAAAATTTTTGTTACAGATTTTTCTATACAGTTATGGTTTCTCCCTTTCACAGTACGGTTAAAAGATCCGTGTCATTTAATTAAGACTTGACCTTGAATTATGGAGATTGTTTGTTGGACGAACTTTAGAAAAATACCACGAGAATAATTTTCCATTCATAGTAACCTCCTCCATTCATAGTAAAGTCTTTCAGAAGGGACCACCGAGTCTACCGTTTCTTACACGGGTGTTACGTCCTTCGTTTCCAACCTAGGGACCCAGCCCTTTCTAGGGGACGTTCTCCTTTACCGGTGGATGAGGTCACAAGAACGGACCTCTTAAAGTACCTGTCTCTTCGGACCGCCCGATATTAGGTACTCCAGTGTTTGTCGACCTGTGTTTACTCACTAATTATGTGTGTAGTAAACTCCTTTACTGGTGGTCACAAATCGAGAAGAGAATTTTTCCAGAAGGAAGAAATTCCGTACATAAAAACCGAAAACGTTTTTTCTCATTATGAAGTCCTTTTCATTTCTTTTTTGAAGGACCTTGGTGAGTTTTACATAAAACAGCCCCACCCCCCATAAAATACTAATTAAACTAGAAGTCGACAAAGTCAGATGTATTTAATCAAACCCTATTATACTAACTTAGGGTCTTTTGTTTTAATTACAGAAAAAGAATATGTAAACACATATATTCATCCGGACCGAGTACTTTTACAACTATTCATCAATTTCGAATATAAAATACTGATTTAGTTAGACTTAGACAAGAAATAGGGATCACAAGGGTTGTGTACAAGGTAAGGGTCAATCAGATCAAGAATCCATTAATCTTATTAAGGGTTACCGTTCTATACGAAATGAGGGTCTCTTTAAAGAAATCCTCCTCTTCCCTTATCCCTTAATCTTCCGAACCAAAGTTCTAAGTTGGGATGGTGAACGGTCGGTATTTTGACGACCATTTATTTGGTGTGAAAGACTCCGACTTAAAGAGTAGAATTATCTCGAGATGATATTATGGACATAGTTTCCTGACGACACTTCTTATTAAATCTATCGTATAGTTTTAACACCTCGTAATACATTACATTCCCGACTAATATTAAATCATTTCTAACCGGTTAACGTATCTAATGTATCAATTGAACTAGTTAAGACGTCGATTAACTTAGTTACATCTATCGTTCGGTATATTAGTTTAGGAGTTTCTTAATGGGTCTCAACCCATTAATTCCCAGGGGGACCTATTTTATATAAAATGGAAAGATCTGACAAAGGAGTAAACTCTTTTCTTTAGTGACGTAAACTTCTAAATTCCAGAAAGGGTTGTGACTGAAGATACTACTATCTTTGGTAAAAAAGTTTTCAATAATTCAGTAAAATTTCATTCTGTAAAAAGTGTCAAAATTAAGGACAGTAAACTAGGAAAAACGTTATCTTATTTTTAGACGGTGACTCTAGACAACACAACCGTAGTGTCACAGTTTCTATGAGTTTTTGTTTGTCTATTTATCTTTCACTTTTGTATTTCCAGTCTCACAGTAAACCCTTCGACCGTCTGTCGTACCACGGTTGGTCGAGAGTTAATGTCCGCTAGACCCCCAAGTTTACGTAACCAAAGTAAATTGAGTCACCCTCCGACCATGGATGGTGACAAAGGATTTGACCAAGAAGACACAGTAGGTCCTAAAGTACGAATTATGACTTCACTAGTTTCGGTCGAAGTGGTTGACTGAGACCCAACATTGACCAGTAGGTCGGGGTCTCCGAACACATAGTATTGTAGCGACGTGACCCACTGATGTCTTAAAAGTGTGACGATGATATAGCACTTCGTCTCATCGACCTTTAATCTAGTTCCCCTATCCTTACAAAAATATCTGGTTACTTCTAAGGGACACTTTGACAAGAGATCCTTAAGGATCATTTTACTGTGCTAATCCTACGTTTTGTTTTCATAAGATATTTTACTTCTCGACCTATCACATCGATTCTAAATAATTCGTGAATGATGCACAGTCTTTAATAAGACCAATAATGTGTGTAGTAAACTAAACCAGGAGAGTTGAAAAGAAATTTTTTCCGTACCAATCGAGGTAAGAGTATTTGTTTACTTCCCTGATTCCACAACTCTCCAATTTATTGAATAGGTTTCGGTGTGTGTAGACACGTTAAAGGTTGTACGTGTTTCTCCGTCTTATCGTCGATTAACGTCTATACTTGGTTTGATGTCACAATACATATGAATCGATGGGTGTCATAAGGGAGGTGACAGATATGTGGACACACTTAGTATTGTGAAAGTTATAGGACTGTAGGGACGTGTCTCTTGTAATATGAGGAGGTATCGTCCACAAGTTGTGTGTTCTAAAGTCGGTCGTGAATACTCGAGAAAAAAAAAAGGAAGGTATCCTTTCTTTGTTCATACTGGTAAGGTTCAATTAAAGTAGGATTTCCCTGTGCTATTTTCTGCTAACTAAGAAAATCAAAGTACGGGAAACCACGGTAAAGTTTTAAATTATGTAGGACTTGTCTTTAACTAATGTCGTGTGAAACCATCAAGTTGGTAGAAAGGGATTCTCCTTACACACACACTCTCTCTCTTTCTCTCTCTTAACCTACCCATATTCGTACACGGATACATTGACACTCCAATAAATTCCCTTTCAGGGGAACTTTTTTTTTACGTTTCTGGTTTATCTTATTTATCTAAAGGTTCTTACAGAGTTTTCAAAACATCAATATAATCCTAACGATAAATAACGTCTTTTCACCCCGTCATAGCATAATACGAGTCGTAAAGGTACGTCTCATCTCTGCTGACTGTAGTCCTGAATTAGTATCGTGAATGAAATACAGTACCTTTCACTACAGTCACGTCGAAGGTCCTCCACACAAGTTTACTCTAAATCAGGAATCCCGTCACTATCAACACCACAGTGGGTTCACTTTTAGATTTGTTCAAGTGTCGTCTTGTGTGATTGAGAGATTTCGTAATAAAGTTCGAAAGAGATTTTATTTTCGAGATACTCTTCAATGAAATTCACAGACGTACGTTTACATAAAAGTGGAACCACCCCTAATCTTAGATTTAAATCTTACCCTTTACTCAAATTAACTTTGGAAAGTCGTAGCCACGAAAACCTCCGTCTGACTGTCTATGTTCGTACGTAGGAAAGTCCTCCGTCTAGGGGTGACGAGAAGACTACCGACAGGTAACCCATGGTGAGTGTCTTACGTAGAGGAAATGGAGGTGTTGTACCGTCGAACCCTCCTACCCCTCACTCTCTCTAGTTTTCTTTCCTAACATCGTCTTACCCTTTTATTAGTCTCACTATAAAATTTACTGTTATCTCTAATATTATAGGATGGATACTTTGACACCGGTCATATATTTGTAACTTACGTGTGAACGAGTTCCTGATCTTTACGGTATACTTAATTTTGTGACTAAACCGATTTATTCTAACGCCCGTTAAGACTAAGTCTAAATGGAAAAGTCAAATTATAACAAGAAATGCAATTTATTATATTCAAACTTCGTTAATGTAGAAGGTGTACTGAGACGTGTCAATAAATCTACTTTGAATACGAATTGAAAAAACTGAGTTCTCTTCTTCGTACACCAGTCCGAGATAGTAAACTGTCTCTTCCTTTACTCCAAGTCACACGACTTATATGAACCAATCCAAGTATATTCGTCACTATCGTACCTAAAACTTACGTACCCTGAGAAAGGAGATGTGGTTCCACGGGAGGACGGTAGTGAGTGGTTCCCGTTACGTAGAGGAAGGAAGGGTTAGAAAGTATCGGAGTACTGAGGATATCGTCCGACTTAGACTGATTACCGGTATACTTACATAATCCAAGATTAAGGACCTTTGATGTTTTCGGATCAAATACACCTTTTTTTTCAGAGACATCTACACTAATTCAAATTTTATAATACTACTCTTCCATTATGACTAATACACTTACTCGGTATCTACAGTAGTGTCCATAAGAATACTCTTCTCTATGTCCCTCTGAGTTGTATGCGTATCTCCTCCTCCACTTTTCTGCCTCCAACGTCACTACGTCGGCGTTCGGTTCCTTTCCGTCTTCAGGGGTCTTCGACTTGTGCATTGAGAAGGAATCACGGAGGTCTCCCTCCGATAAGACACGAACTAAACCCGTAAATACCGACGTGAAAAAAATAAAAAACGAAGTGGTACACTAGACACCCTTAGAAATAAGGAATCAAGAGACTGGTCCCTAGTTTAGTACGGAGGACGTTACCTTCAAGGTCCAGAATTGGTGACCCGACGGTCTCTTCAGGGTGTAAAACCGTAATTCTAGACAGTCTCTTATTTAACGATAACAAAATTCGGTGGTGTGAACACCATGAAACAATCCCGTCGGTGTCGTTTGATTTTGTTGAAGTTTTATGTAAAATAAAGTTAAAGGCACGAGAGGGAACGACAGAAGAGGAGAGGGGAGTTGTACGAAGACTCGAGTCCGTTAGACAGTGGGTGAGGATTGGCACGATCTAAGATGGAAGAAACAAGAGTAAGGGTTGTAGATTAATTAATGGTCTAGGAGTACTGCAATAGAACTTTTGTCCGAAGAACCTAGAAGTGAGTGAGAGGTAAGGGTCTTAAAATAGTAGAATTCTAAAGACGGTACAAGAGATGTGAGGGAATAAGTGAGGGATAAGGTGGTTGTCTTAACGGAAAGTTTTTACCGTGTAAACTGTGTATAAGTACACGAATTTTGATAGATATTTAAATTCAAGTGATTTCATCACTGTCTTACACCCCAAAGTGAGTCCCGACACGGTGAATGATACACTTACATCCGACCAATGAAGAGTCCCGGAGTAAAGTCGAAGAGTTATAACTCCTATCATTATTACGGAGGGAGTTTTTCCCCAGTAGTCCTTATTTACTCAATTCTGGACATTTCGTATGTCTTCTTATAGAGCCGGTGAGTTCTTAATTCGTCCTTTTGATACCGAACAGTCATTATTGTTGATATTATAAATTTTCTTCATAATCGACAAAAATTATACACGTCTTGTTGGTAGTTTAAGAAATGTAAGAATAGTACAGAGGGCGATGTTAGAGTAGAAGACGGTGTGAAAAATAATCAATCCCAAGAGATCTCTTGTCTGCCTCTTCCGCTACCGTAGGGTGAGGTCATGAGAACGGACCTTTTAGGGTACCTGACTTTTCGGACCATCCGATGTCAGGTACCCCAACGCTTCTCAGTCTGTGCGGACTCGCTGGAGTGAAAGTGAAAAGTAAAAGTACGTAACCTCTTCCTTTACCGTTGGGTGAGGTCACAAGAACGGACCTCTTAGGGTCCCTACCACCTCGGACCACCCGACCGCCTGTGCTGACTTCGCTGAATCGTCGTCGTCGTCGTCGTCTCTTGTCTTCGTTGTCTTATACAGAGACACACACACAATACTTATCTATGTCTGTATATCTATCTATATCTATCCATATCTTTCCGTATCGATATCATGTGGATATATCAATGTCTATCTGTATTTATATCTATAACTATCTATATCGATATCTTGTCGATAGATATTTAAACAACAACTCCAACAACAAGTCAGGGATTCAGTACAGGCTGAGAAACACTAGGGTACCTGACATCGTATGGTCCGAAGAGACAGGAAGTGATACAGAACCTCTAAAGAACTTGAGTATAGGTAACTCAGCTACTACGGTAGGTTAGTAAAGTAGAAGACAGTGGGGGAACAGGAGGAAGGAAGTTAAAAAGGGTCGTAGTCCCAGAAAAGGTTACTCGACCGAGTAGTGAAGTCCACCGGCTTCTTCACCTCGAAGTCGATATCTATCTATTTCTATGTCTATATCTTTCTCTAAATAATATTCTTGAATCGAGTATACTAACACCTCCAACTGTTCAGACGTCCAGACGTTAACCATTCGGGACCTCTGAGTTCTCTCGACTACTATATTGAGATCAGACTTATGACCGTCCGAACTCCAAGTCATTCTTGGTTACAAAGTCGAGTTTCGGTCTCCGTTCTTTTCTGGTTGCAGGGTCGAGTTTCCGTTACTCCGTCCTCTTCAAGAGAGAGTGAGTTTTCGTCCAGTCGGGATAACAAATGAGTCCGGATGTCGGTTAATCTACTCGGGGAGTGGTCCAATCTCTCCTGTTAGACGAAATGAGTCAGATGGTTGACTTTACAGATCGAGAAGGTTAGAGTGTCTTTGTGAGGCTTATTATAAAATGGGTTGACCTTTTCTAGAACTACGTCCCTTTCTAACTTCCGTCCTCCTCTTCCCCTTCTGTCTCCTACTCTAGAAACCTACCGTAGTGACTGAGTTACCTGTACTCAAACTCGTTCGAGACCCTCAACCACTACCTGTCCCTTCGGACCCCACGAAGTCAGGTACGCGAGTGTTTCTCGGTCTGTACTGACTCACTGACTTGTCGTTTATAGACCCAAGGAGTACCGGGTCACTTTAACTGTGTTGTAATTGGTAGTGTGAAAGGATTCATGACAGACACGGTCGAGTCGTTTATAAACCACTAAAGGACTCTTTAGTGGAGTATGAAAGACAAACAAAAGAATCTACCAGGAAATACGAAGAAGATACAGGGAGGAAAAGAGACCGGACCTTTTCAAGAAACATAAAAAGTGTTTACACAAGTTTACAGTGGAGGAAAAGATGAACCGTTAAGTTAAGGAAAAAGTGTCACTCTAACCCGAACAGTACGGGACATGGTGGTCTGTCGTGAGTGAAGTGTCTTTACTAGTGGATCACAATGTTGACCTACCCGTCGTAGGTCAGTTTCAATCTGGAATACCTCCTGTCCTTGTTTCGAAGGGTAGAATAAAAAGATCCTCAAACTCACTGACTAGGCCACGGACCGTGCAAGTCAAGTCAAGTCAAGTCAAGTCAGCGAGTCAGTACAGGTTGAGAAACGCTGGGGTACTTGACGTCGTACGGTCCGGAGGGACAGGTAGTGGTTGAGGGTCTCAAATTAGTTTGAGTACAGGTAACTCAGTCACTACGGTAGGTTGGTAGAGTAGGAGACAACAGGGGAAGAGGAGGACGGGGGTTAGAAAAAGTCGTAGTCCCAGAAAAGTTTACTCAGTCGAGAAGTGTAGTCCACTGGTTTCATAACCTCAAAGTCGAAATTATAGTCACGAAGGTTACTTGTGGGTCCTGACTAGAGGAAATCTTACCTGACCAACCTAGAGGAACGTCAGGTTCCCTGAGAGTTCTCAGAAAAGGTTGTGGTGTCAAGTTTTCGTAGTTAAGAAACCACGAGTCGAAAGAAATATCAGGTTCACAGTGAAGGTATGTGCTGATGACCTTTCCCCTATCATCAAGTTATTTACGAACAACTTAATTAAGAACCAAAGAAACCCCTTTGTCTTTTATACTTGGAACTGCTATTCGTTACTCCCCAGTAATTCTCCTTAAGATCAATCACGGTCGAAATGGTGAGGGATTGACTTCAAAAAGAGTTTTCCGTAAGACGACAAATAGGGGACGTCTCCCTTAGACTCCTGACGGTCGGTTTGACGGGACCGACTCACTTAGTGACACTACCACGGATCCCTCTCTTCGTTAGAAACTTCGTGGGTCCGTCATTGGAAATAAATTACCCGTTCTATCTTTAGTTACTGTGTATACCGTAATTCGTTAAATCTAAGACCTAATCAAACGTCACTATCGACAACTAGTTTTCTTTTTATCTAAATTTATTAGAAGTTTGGTAAAAAAAAGGTCATTTTAAGGGTCCCGTAAACAACATAAAGAATTATTTTTAAGTCAATAAATTTAAACGTGCGTCTTCCCTTTTTTTCGTTAACACATTTGTCAATAGATTTTTTTTACGTATGTGATTTATTTCTAGTGTCTGACACTTTATACCGTCTAACAGGGGAGATAAAGAACGGACGTACTCTCTATACAGATAATAATAGATAACGAAATAAGATTTGAAATTTGTAGAATTTCTATACGTTTTATAACCACACGTGTTTAGTTCTTCGACTCTTTTTTTAGAGAGACTTGGTTTTATTTCTTATACACAATCATTGTGAAACATAGTGAGTCTCAAGTCATACACTTTGTCTTTGATGAAATCTGTATATTCGTCTTTCCCTGGATTATATCCTGTAATTCCCGAATCTTCTAACAACACTTCCGACCGTGACACCTACACTTCCCGGTGGAGACACCGATGTCTTGTCCGTCGAGTACCTGGTTCTACGACGACACCGACGACACACACACGCGTACGAGTCAGTGAGTCAACACAGACTGTGAAACTCTGGGTACCTGACATCGAGAGGTCCGAGAGGACAGGTATCCTGAAAGGTCCATTCTTATAATCTCACCCAAGGGTAAAGGATAAAGTCCGCTAGAAGGTCTGGGTCCCTACCTTGGTCGTAGAGGACGTTACCGTCCGTCTAAGACATGGTGACTCGGTCGACCCTTCGGGTCGACTTTGGTAACTGAGGTCTGTGGGTCTACGACCACTAGGTTGTCACCTTACGCAGGGAATAGTGACTGTATAGGGAACAGGACAGTAAACTACCCGGTCTGTCGTTATTATTATGTCGGAATTGATATCTCAGTTGTGTTATATGGGTAGTTGTCAGGTTTGATTGGTTCCACAGGAAGTCATCCACTATCTGTTCATTTGACATCATTAAGTCTGCCACCTTATCAATGGTCTCGAATTTTCTTTACTCGATAACCCGGTACTTTTCTGTACCTCCTTGGAACTTACGTATGATGATTCTCTTTTCTCGGTCAGACGTCTGATGTATGACATACTAAGGTTGATCCGATGTGACACCCATTTCGTTGTAATACCTGACTCTTCTACCACTAAAGGTTCTGATCCCTCCTTTCCCATCCTACTTATCGTCCTAGTATCTCCAAAACCCCTCCCGTAACTTTAATACGACACATTACGATATTTTCGACTTATGTACAGTATTATATAAACAGGTGTCTCTTGCACGTTGGTTCTCATTTAGGATGGTATTTGATGTCTGACCCACTATTACTACGTACGTAGTTACATCGTATATATGGTGATATAGTTTATATGGTGATATGGTTTATATCGGTAGTTGACGTCGTTTATATGGTGACACTACTTACTATGACTTTTGTTCCCCTCCAATACGGGTCACCTCCGTACCGTCTGTGTCCTTTAGAAACGTAGAAGACGAATTAAAACGATACTTTGATTTTGACGAGATTTTGACCAGAAGAAGAAGAAGAAAAAATAAAAATAAAAAAAATTCCGGTTGGAGACCGTATACACATTAAACAACATGTTTGAAACTTCTCCTTGAATGTCTAGATCAGGTTTAGGATATAAACTTTTTATTTCTTTGACTGTGAAACACGATAGACTCTTGTAAAATCGACCTTTTTATCGACTCGACTGTGTATTCTAGTTTAACAGTTTAATCTAAAAGTGTCCAATCTGAAAGGGTCTTGCATAGAAATGATTTATTAAAAAGTCTGTTCGGTGACTTCAGTGTCCAGTTCTTGTCTTCTCACGTCGGGGGAACCAAGGAAGGAAGGGGGACGTAGGTGTATTAGACTAGGGGTAATCTACTTCAGATCGGTTTCCTGTGTCCAGTGGAGTGTGTCGTCTCTTGTAGACCCAACACTTTATAGAGTCAAAACATGGGGTCTACCAGTGGATTTAATATACTGAAAAAGATCCGTAGGTCCAGAGTATTTAGGTGTCTAGGATCCATCCAGATGGAATTTATCGGGATTTTGTCAGTGTAAGACGATTCTTGTAAGGTATCAATACCTACGAGAAGGATCCTCTATAACCATTGTATAAATACTTCTTGATGTCGATAGTGGTACTTTTATACTGTCAATGGTCGGGAGGGTGAAAAAGAGAAAGGAACCCTAATATAGGGAATCATTACTTTTCTCTTTGGCTGACACCCGGTCGACAAGATGCAGGAAGAAGGGATCATAGTCGGGATGTCTTTTCAACTTTCTTATCATTTTATTTGAGTAGATCTAAGTGATGTCTATTGTAAAATACAATAGATAAGGAAGGAAAGCGAGAGAGACCACAGACACATAGAATCTAACCTACAGGGATTTTGACTAGGATTCTACTCCTAAAGACACTTTCACTAAATAATTTTTACACGAGTGGACCCTTTTTCCTTTCTTTCAACCCCTCTCGTCCTTCTGTAATTCTTTTCCCACACTAAAGTCCGATTTCAGTTCAAAGTGAGATTAGGATACATCTAAAGAACTTTGGTGCTTCGGAATTCACACCCTACAATCTACCTTTTTCTTTTTAACCACGTACCTGTGTGTCTTTAAATTTTTTTTTTTCCCTAGACCTTCTTATTGGTTAGAGTGTTTGTCACACACACAAACACACACACACATGTGTATCGGGAAGTATGTATATAGAAAACCACTTAGTGAACTTTCTTTCAACATTCGTAGAAACTGTGAAGTGAACGTTTGTGAAGTCGAGAATAGAGGATTTATTGTATTGGTATTATGGTAATTATGTAAGTTTTTACAATCGCGATTAGATTACAATTAGATTATATCTAAGGAGTGAGTTTAACGGGATTATTACCAAAAATTTAACAAACTAAAAAAGGGACTAAGTTTTAGAATAGTTTCCTAGAGTGTAAGGATATTAACAGTAGAGAAATCTGGGGAGATTAGATTGTGACCTCTCCCATCGGTAAGGGAAGAGATCCCCTAGAAGGATTGGGTTCCTAGCTTGGGTCCAGAGGACGTAACGTCCACCTAAGAAATGATAGACTCGGTGGACCCTTCGGGTTAATAAACTAAAAAAAAAAAAAAAGACTAAGTCCCAGATGCCTTCCTAGTGTGTAAGGATATTAACAGTGGAGAACTGTTAATCCGATCAAGGTGGTTGAAAAAACTGAAAATACTTTAATTATGAAAATCTCAGATTTAAAATATTTTCTAGGGTGACAAAGATAAACAGACTGACAAAGGAATGTTAGACTACGACCAATTTATTGATACCTTTTATGTTTATCCACTATAAAACAAAACAGCCTCATAGAATCGTCCTCTGCATGTTCCAGTCGGTAGGGTGATAACCACCATAACAAAGTAGTGAACCAACTCTACAAGTGGTCTAATACTATGGGACTTTCATAGTATACTGAATTCGACAGAATGTTGACAGAACAAGATGTGGTGTCAAGAACGGTTCGAGAGTGACTGTTACAGAAACAGTTAAAGATTAAGAGATCAGTATATCAAAACTTCAGTCGTTTATCTTTGTTTTGACAAGTATGTTTAGATGTATAACTGCTAGGCAAGAGAACGGTTAAAAGTTCAAAGAAGGAAATACGACAAAGAGTCTATATAAGGGAATAGAGGTTATACGTTGGATTAAATCAAGAATTTTAAAACAAGGTACTTGAGAACCTTGTCTACAATATCAGTCGAGAAAACATAATATCAGTCTAAAAAGATAAAGGTAAGACCTGGATAAGCTATTATTTCAACTGAAAAATTTTTCATAAAATCGACAATTGTATCATCAATATTCTTTAACTAAACAGTAAAAAAAGAGAAATCAACTATACTTTCAATCAAAAGTTTATTCTGATTTTAAAATTAATACTCTAAATTACCATCAGTAGTTAAAGTGGCTGATGGAGGTTGATTTTAAAATTGACAACTAGGTTTTCTGTTTAGATAAGACATAATAAATCTAAAACTCGTTACAAAAGGATAATTATAAAGTGACAAAAAAATTTATAAGTATCCCAAAAAACTATAAATAAACAATTAATAGAAACCTAGGACATAAGCAAATAACCCGGAGACATTGATACGTGACCCCTGAACTTATTGTCTTTAAATAACAGAGTCTCGAACCTCCGATCTTCAGACTGTAGTTTCACAGTCATACTAACTTGGACAAAACACAGAGAGGGGATCGAAACTACGAAACGACCTTAGGAACATAGGAACCAAACATCTTCGTAACGGGGCAGAGACGGAAGTATAAGTGTACCGTAAGAAGGACGTACACAGACGGAGGTTTAAAAGGAAGAAAAATATTCCTGTGATCAGTATAACCCAATCCTAGGGTAGTATAAGGTGATACTGGTGTAGAATTTTCACTAATTTAGACGTTGTCGGGATGAAGGTATGTTCCAGTGTAAGACTCCATAACTCCCAATTCTACAGTTGTATACTTGAGACAACCCTGTGTTCAATCAAGTTTTGTTTAGAAATATATGTGAGGATATACGGTCCTGTACTTGATAACGAAATATTTATAAACTAGATCACTTTCGTAGTAAATATTACAGAACGGACTTCGGAAAGAATGAATTAAGATTAGGTCAATAAAAGAACATCTTATAAGGTAATTTTAAAGGAAATGTGAATGGTAGACGATACCATTTTAGTCTAGAAATGATTACAGATATTTGTGACTAACACAAATACATGATTAACCCATGGTAAACAGTAGTTCACTTTCCTTGGGTAAAGTATATTAGTCACAACCCCGACTTAGATCCCCGTGTTTTATCTCGTACTCCTATAACAGACCCAAAGAACGTAAATTGAAAGAGGACGAAACTGATGTAAAAGTCTGATTTAAAAAGGGGAACCATTGGTAAAACTATAACGGTCCAGGTGTGACTATCGGATAGTTGACTCGTTTGGTTGACCTTTATTTTACGTATAAGAAAAGGTTTTCTAGAGAACGTCTGATGACTAATACGTAGAGTAACTGGTTTCGACCCAGTATATAAACAGGGACTTGACTATTGAGTCAAGTCAAGTCAAGTTAGCGAGTCAACACAGACTGAGAAACACTGGGATACTTGTCGTCGTACGGTCCGAAGGGACAGGTAACGGTTGAGGACCTCGTATGAGGTTGTGTACGGTCGACTCAACCACTACGGTAGGTTAGTAAAGTAGGTGATTCAGGGGAAAACGAGGACGGAAGTTAGAAAGGGTTGTAGTCCCAGAAAAGGTTACTCAGTCAAGAAACGTAGTGTACCGTTTTAATAATCTCAAAGTCGAAGTTGTAGTCAAGGAGGTTACTTATAAGTCCTGACTAAAGGAAATCCTACCTTACCAACCTAGAGGAACGTCAGGTTTCCTGAGAGTTCTCAGAAGAGATCGTGGTGTTAAGTTTTCGTAGTTAAGAAGTCGTGAGTCGAAAGAAATATCAGGTTGAGGGTGTAGGTATGTACTGATGACCACTTTGGTTTTGAAACTGATTTGTCTGGAAACGACCGTTTCATTATAGAGACGAAAAATTATACGACAGATCCAACCAGTATCGAAAAGAAGGTTCCTCGTTCACAGAGAATTAGAGTACCAAGGCCACTAGAAGTCCCTGAAACCTCAGGTTTTTTTATTTCAGACAGTGATAAAGGTAAAAAGGGGGTAGATAAACGGTACTTTACTACCCTGGTCTACGGTACTAGAATCAAAAGACTTACAACTCAAAATTCGGTCGAAAAAGTGGGATGAGAAAGGGAAAGTAGTTCTCCGAGAAATCAAGGAGAAGTGAAAGACGGTATTCCCACCCCAGTAGACGTATAGACTCCAATAACTCTAAAGAGGGTCGTTAAAACTAAGGTCAAACACGAAGAAGGTCGGGTCACAAAGAGTACTACATGAGACGTATATTCAATTTATTCGTCCCACTGTTATATGTCGGAACTGCGTGAGGAAAAGGATAAACCTTGGTCAGACAACAAGGTACGGGTCAAGATTGACAACGAAGAACTGGACGTACATCTAAAGAGTCCTCGGTCCAATCCCCTAGACCATAAGGGTAGAGAAAGTCTTAAAAGGTGTCAAATAACACTAGGGTATCAGTTTCCGAAACCGCATCAGTTATTTCGTCTTCCTCTACAAAAAGACCTTGAGAGATCGAAAGAGCTACTAGGGTGCCTACAACCGTTAAATTAGAAACCTTCACTATTGACGTTGTCACATCAACCACTACGAGACCTCGACGTCCGTTTCGAACCTCACTCCTCACTTCACTTCACTTTCAACGAGTCACCACAGACTGAGATGCTAAGGTACCTGTTATGTCAAGTACCTTAAGAGGAACGGTCTAATGACCTCACCCATTGAAAAAGAGGAGGTCCCCTAGAAGGGTTGGGTCCTTAGTTTGGGTAAAGAGGACGTAACGTCCTCCTAAGAAATGATCGAGTCAGTGTTCCCTTCGGGTAGAATAAGTTTCCTTTAGGTCCTAATAAAAAAGAAGTGTTCTTTAATTACTTACGACTACTATGTTTTGTTTGTTTGTTTTTGGTTTATTGAGTGGTATACAAGTGATATCGAATACAAAAACGAAGAGTATAAAACTAACCGTGAAATTTATTTACTTATACATACGTAAATGTGTTTACATAGACTCAAAGTATTAAAGACGTCACGACATCTTTTAGTTCACCTACGTTTAGAGGCATAGAACTAATTCTCTCAAAAGTTCTTGTGTGGAGAGACCCCGTTTCACGTCATACGAAAATAGAACGTCCTTATTGTATACCTAATTGGTTATGAAACTTATATTTTTCATGTTATATTTGCATAGGAAATTAATACGAAGACTTTTATTACAGACACAAGGGACAGATAATCCTTATTGTAGTCCATCGTCTTCATTTTGGATTACTTTCTCTTACTTTAATTAGTACGACCCTGGTTTATTTTCTGACTTCGTTTTCTCGATCCGTCTCTGAGAAAGAAGAACCTATGTTTTGGTTTAGGTTTGTACTCAAGTTGAACGATTTTTTATTTAGTGCAGGTGAAAAAAGTGTGCGAAGAAATACATAACGTTTTTTACTGGAAATTTGATGGAACTCTCTATCGTCGACTGATCTTTTAATGTCAATAATCGTCCTATTGGTCTCTAATCTCATAAATCTCATAACATTTTTTTTTACGATTCTCTGTCTACAATTGTTAAACGTTGGAATTTTCTGTCGATGTCATTTTGGGATATAACATCACAAAGATTTCCTACTAACCCCTAAGAACTACTATATGACATGGATCTTTAGACTTACACCAATTCATTGTTATAGTAAAAAGTCTTTAAATAGTATTTTAAAACTAAACCCTTCCAATCTCCTTTACTGTTACAAATACTTCATCAGTGGAGGTAAGGTCTCTAAAAATTCACATTACAAAAGGAAAACATTTTTATTTGTCATTTTTACGTATATTAAAAACTTTCTGTGAAATTTTTATTTCTCATGGATCGATAATATCAGACAAGTCACAATTGGGAAGTCATCTTCCCGTTTACGTTCGCATTTAATCCACAATCGTTAGAACACAATATGAGTAACACCAATTAAAGGGAAGTTGGGACCTCGTTAGTAAACTATTAGTAAAAAGAAACGAAGAGTCTCCCTTCGAGGTCGCTTCAAAGAAGACCCGTTTTCACCCTCCTTTTGTACTCGAGACCTTCGTCCACCTAAACACAAAGTTGGTGTGATACGGGGATTTCAGACGTTTCTGATGTATTCTAGTGTCAATTCGAGCGTCTGAGGTCTTGGTCGGACTAACCCAAGTTCAGGACCAAGACTGAGAACAAACGACATATTGGAATGAGGTTACTGAATTGAAAGATATGGTCCCAAAGGAGTAAGGAGTTTACTTCTACTATTATTATGCACGGTGACGTCGATACTCTTCATTTTCCAAATTATAAACATTTCTCGAACTTTGTAACGGGTCCCGCCCTAAACGACAATGGACGATAAACTTTCGAGAATCTATTGGTTTGGGTAATGGAGAAGTCACTTTGTCTTAACTTTACTACAATACTCTACATCAAATATTTTACGGATTTACAAAATAAACCTCATCGGTAGGTCTCTTACTATCAACTAAAGGTTGACTACTCTTAAAAGGCACTACTATCGACTTGAACTGAGGTCCTCTATCAGATATTTTACTGTGTCAACAGAAGTGACTTTCGTTGAAGTCTAAAATCACAACCGAGATCCTATAAGAGAAAGGTGGTGACAATGGTATAGGAAAATTACAAACGATATCTAAGTATAGTTACATTATTTGGAAATAATTGAATAAAACACATAATGAGAGAGTCCATGACTTAATCCTCCGTCTATTTTCCTCCTTTTGTCAATAAACTGTAGGGATGACCCTAAGGATAAAACGAGGATAGGTCACAAATTGTGAATATACAAGGAGTGAAATTAATTACATGGTGGTACAGGGACCAAGAAGTTTTGGAACTGGAAGGAGAAAAGACGTGAGGTGTACGTCGGTTGTCGATTCGGAACAGTTCAAAGACGTATCCCGGAGACGGGTGACGGTGACAGAGTCAGAACCAGGAGTAAAAGGAAACGAATGTGAGAACTACATCGGACTACTTGTGGGGGTTGTGTGTACTCGGGGTGGACAAGACAGATAGAGCCGAGACCCACGTTTAATTGTTATTCTATGACAAGTTTAAGGAGCCTTATCGCAACCAAAGGTTCGACGGTGAGGTTGCCCGAAAATGCAAAAGAGAAATACGTATTGTACTAAGGGAACATGGATGGAAAGACGAGAAGGACATTACAGAAATGAACCCGACAAAAGAAATGAACCCCCTTACATGGATGGGTAAGATGTTGGTTTAGGGTGGATAGAAGTCACCCGCTAAAGTTTTGGACAGAAAAAGGTACTTCAGAAGGGGTCAAAAGAGAAGAAGGGGAGACGGGTGAGGGAGAGAGTGATAACTTCACTAGAGGTAGAAATGGAGAGAATGTAGTGAATACAATTAGAACATAGTATAAATAAAAGACGACGAGAAAATAAAGGATGTGACATTTAAGAACCTCTTATTTTATATCAGACTAAATAGTGTCACAGAGGTATTACGGATTGTATCACTTATACTTGTGAGTTTTAATGAATAAATTACTAACTTACTTATTTACCCTTTTTTCTCAGTACCGTAAATAGGAAGTTCTCAAGCATTGATGACTTCTAATCGATAGATGGATAAATGTGTGTATGTGTGTTGGATTATGTGTTTCTACTGAGTTTTTTCCATTTTGTTTGTTTGTTTGTTCGTTAAACACTCTTGTTCTACCGTCTTCTCATCCACCTGCACCTCATGTAGGAGAGGTACCTATGTAGTCCTTATGTGGAAGTCTGTGTCTTCACGTACGTCTTGTGGTCGACTCTCACCTACCCTCATGAACTGGCCACCTTTTATTACATATCTTGGTGTGTTTTGAACCATCCTACTTCCTTGATCACCCCCTGTTTTTCCTCACAATCATCCTGACCTGGACGGGAACCGATCTCCCCCTTAACTTCGTCCCCAGACTGGGGGTGTAGTCCCGTTAACAGACTCACTCTCCTCTTTGTGACTCCCGACTCTGACTTTGTCGACTAGACACCGTCGGATTTACCTTGCTCTTAGTCTGTCAGGAACGACGTCGGTATGAATGGGACCTGTCCTTACGTGCAGGGGACCTTCCACGTCTTCGACCCTCGACCTCAAATCCCTAACACCTTGTTAGGGTCCCGCTTCCGACGACAACTGACACCTCTCTCCTTAGTTCTCCTATACTCCCTCCTCTGACACCACCCTTTACGGACACCTCCTTTCGACCAGTTGGAACATTCGTTCCACTATGACGACTCAATACGTATCCCCCACCTCGGTAGTGGTATCGGAGAGAGAGGGGTGTACGGTCGTAGTGTGTATGTATGTTATCTCCGTTATCTCTCCTGTTATCTCTCCGACCTGGTAGTTTGCGGACTGTATGACGTGATGTCTCATCCTGGGGTGGGTCCCACGAGGAAATTCACTGACTACACGACTTGATGTCTCGTCCTGGGGTGGGTACCATAGGGAAATTCACGGACTACATGGTTATATGTCTCATCCTGGGGTCGGCCCACCCCCCAGGGAGATTCACGGACGACACACCGTGTTGTCTCTTCCTGGGGTTCGTTCCCTCGGGAGATTCATGGTCTTGTCCGCCTCGATACTTCTTTCTGGTCGGTTTCTCCAAAAGACTAGCGGTGGGCGTTCTCCGAACTCTTTTCTGAGACTACCCCGGTCTTGAGGACGTCACCTCCGTCAGGCACAAGGACGTGTGAACCGCGACGGTCCCAGGAACGTTCGGTTCGTCGACGTGATGGAAGTACGAGTTGAGACTGACCCCGTCTCGACGGTGTCCCTTTTCTACAGAACGTAGACACGTACGTCCCAGTGAAGCCATCACAGGCTGAGAAACGCTGGAACACCTGACATCGGACGGTCCGAAGAGACAGTCCCTCCCCTCAAGAGGTCCGTTCTTCTGACCTCGTATAACCGGTCATAACCAACGGTATGGGAAGATCTCGTGATATAAAGGACGATGGGATCGACGGTTGAGGGGACTCATGGACCACGACGGTGTTGGGGACACTGAGTTCGTCGACGTGGTGGAGGTGTGGACCGGGAGTGTCCTCGTTTGGGTTCAGGAGGTCCCGTCGGGGTCCTCGTTTAGGGACACCTACTGGGTGTACCTCTCCACCTTTATTTTGGTGTCAACTTAGGTCCCCGTCACACCGATTCCTTCTTCTGGGTTTTGGAAGGGTGGTCGACATGTTCGACGTCTAATTTAGGTATACTAGTGGATCCTTCTGAGACAGATACCTTATATATTTTCCATTAACTCTCGAGTGTGTGTGTGTGTGTGTGTGTGTGTGTGTGTGTGTGCGAGATCAAGACTATCGACACCTGTAACTTCCGTTTTTATGTGTCCTCATCCTGGTCTAATCTTAGACTCGACGGGGTTGTCGTCCGGGTCTTTAGTCGTCACAATCTCCCGTAGGACCCCTCCACTCCACTTGACAGTGAGGGTGGTGTTCTTTCCTGAGACTGTCGTCTCTGAGTTCTTTTTGTAAGTAATAAGAATACAAAACTGAACAAGACATCTAAGAAAACCCATAAAAAAGAAAAGAAAAAAAGAAAATAAAGGGGAGACAACATCAACAACTAAAATAACCGTGATACTTTAGATTAATTCGAAAACTCGAAAAAAGGGGGAATCACTGCAAAAAATAACAATATTTGGAGACGGAGATGTGACCCGAAAACGTCAAGACACCTCAAAAGAAAAAAAGAGAGAGAGAAAAATTAAAATTAAAAATTTGGATAAAAATAAAAAAGATGTAAATAAGAAAACAAACGAAAAGGATGACAAGAAAAGGGGAACGTCAATTAAAAATTACATATATTTAGAAAAAATAGATGGAGATAAATTGAAACGTATAAATGAAAAAGAAAAGAAAGGAGAATTGTATATATAACCAAAATAAAAGTAACGAAATAAGGGGTCAACCGTGGAACGAAATCAAAACAAAAGGTCAAACACGAAATCAATCAAAACAAGAATTTGCCATTTATATTCAAAACTAAAGGAAACAAACGACCTAGTTAGATGACATGACATAAAGAAAACCTGACAAAAATGAAACGAGTACCCATATATACATATACACATATAAGGTAATAAAATTAATAATAAAAGGGCTAAAACATTGACGGTAAACAGACCCCAAGTAGAAACCAAAGAGTAAAAACCTATAAATAAAGTTAGAGTGAATGAAGGCATTGTTTGGTGAACACCTTAGAAGAAAGGATTCGTCTCTAGTTCGGGACTCGGAAACCTCACCCTCGTGACTAAGGTCCTGGGATTTGACGGTCTCTTGATTGGGATCCCTTATAGTTTATCACTCTTGAGTGAGTTTCCCTTGGTGAACTTATGTTCTGGGTCGTAGTGGGTTGGCGGTCATCGTGGAACACGTCCTGCGGAGTAGATTTGTTGTTTGTTTTGTTTTTATGTTTGGGTTAGTAGTCGTCTGTCCTAATGGTGAAGTGAGTCGGAACGGGTAGTCTCCTTTTTGTTTGTTTGTTTTTGGGTTGTGTTTAGAGTGGTAGATGGTTCGAATGTGTTCGGTGACCTGGTTTGAATCCTTCCTTCTTTGGTTTTCCTTCTTTCTTAAGTTAGAACTTTGGAACCTTTTCCTCTGGAGTTTGTGTTATTCAATTTATTTTTTATTACTTTTCCGTCTCTTTATGATGTGTTTACTTCCGTTTTTGATCTTTGTGTTTTCAGGTTTATTTACTTCTCCTTTATCTACTTGATGAACTTTTTATTAAGTATTTTTACTATCATTTCTACTAGTTTTTGGAACTTTCGTTTTACCTTTTTTACGTTCTTAGTTAATTGTTACTGGATCTTCTTAAATTTGTATGTCTCCGTTTGTTGTATTAATGACTTTAATTTTTATGAGATCTTCTTTAGTTATCATCTTATAGACTTCGTCTTCTTGTTTAGTGACTCAACCTTCAATTTTACCACCTTTATTGAAGATTTCTCGTCTTATTTCATTTTTCTTACTTTTCTTGACTCCTATCAGAGTCTCTGGAGACTTTCACTTTCACTTCAGTAAGTCAGTACAGGTGAGAAACACTGGGGTACCTGACATCGGATGGTCCTAGGAGTCAGGTACCCTAAAAGGTCCGTTCTTATGACCTTAACCAACGGTAAAGGAAGAGGTCCCCTAGAAGGACTGGGTCCCTAGTTTCGGTACGTAACATCCGTCTACGAAATGGTAGACTCGGTGGTCCCTGTTATAGTTTGCGTGGTTGCACGTTAAATATTCCCAGGGTCTTCTTCTTCTCTTTTTCTTTCGTATACTCTTTTTTAAACTTCTCTAATATCAACTTTTAAAGAAGTTGTACCTTTTCCTTTATCAGTTAGTTCAGGTTCTCCGTGTTCTTAGGGTATCTCCTATTTCGGTTTCTCTTTGTACGTTTCTGTGTATGATTAGTTTGATTGTTTCTGATTTGTGCTTCTCTTATAATTTTCATCGTTCCCTCTTCGTTGTTCATTATATGTTCCCTTTGAGGTATGAGAATAGTCAACTAGAAAGTCGTCTTTGAGACGTTCGGTCTTTACTTACCGTCCTATATAAATTTCATGACTTTCCCCTTTTTTGTTGTTGGTTCTAATGACATGGTCGTTCCTAGAGTGAGTTTTAACTACCTTTTCATTTTTCTAAAAGTCTGTTCGTTTTCAATTCTCTTAAGTCATGGTGGTTTGGTCGAAACGTTGTTTACAATTTCCCCGAAAATATCAGTTCTTTATGTTCTCTTCTTTTTCTAGATGTTTTAGTTAGGGGTTTGTTAATTCTTTTGCCGTTATCATTGTATATATAGTTATAATGAAATTCACATTTACCTAATTTACAAGGTTGGTTTTCTGTGTCTGACCGACTTACCTAATTTTTTTTGTTCTGGGTATATATACGACAGATGTTCTTTGGGTGAAGTCTGGATTTCTGTGTCTATCTGACTTTCATTCTCCTACTTTTAGATATATATAAGGTACTTTTACCTTCCTTTTCTTCCGACCTCATCATTAGGAGTATAATCTGTTTTATCTGGAATTTTATTTCTTCTAATGTTCACTATTCCTTCCTGTGATGTGTTACTAGTTCCCTAGTTAGGTTCTCTTTCTGTTGCTCACATTTATAAAAACGTGGGTTGTATCCTCGTGGAGTTATGTATTTTGTTTGTGGTTGCGTCTTTTTTCCTCTTTAACTATCATTGTGTTATTATCATTCTCTGAAATTGTGAGACGAGGTGGTTACCTGTCTAGTAGTTTTGTCCTTTAATTTTTCCTTTGTGTTCAGAATTTACTATGTAATCTCCTTTACCTCGAGTAACTATAGAAGTCCTGTAAGGTGGATTTACGTCTTCTTATGTGGAAGAAGAGTTCACGTGTACCTTGTAAGAGGTCCTTTCTGGTGTAAAATCCAGTATTCAGTTTGCAGTCATTTAAATTCTTTTGACTTTAGTATAGTTCGTAGAAGAGGTTGGTGTTACAATACTCTGATCTATAGGTAATTTTCTTTTTTTGACATTCTTTGTTTTTACGTACCTCTAATTTGTTGTACAAAGATTTATTGTTTGTCCAATGACTTCTTTAGTTTTCCCTTTATTTTTTTTTAAGATCTTTGTTTATTGTCACTTTTGTGTTGTTGAGTTTTGGATACCCGATATCGTTTTGGTCAAGATTCTCCCTTCAAATATCGTTATGTTAGGATGGAGTTCTTTGTTCTTTTTGAAGTTTATCTGTTGGATTAACTGTGGATTTTGTTGACCTTTTTCTTGTTTTTGGGATGTTTAATCATCTTCCTTTCTTAGCATTTTTAGACTCGTCTTTATTTACTTTTTCTTTTCTTTCTTTGTTTTCATTTCTAATTATTTTAATTTTCGACCAAGAAACTCTTCTCTTTGTTTTAACTGTTTGGAAATCGGTCTGAGTAGTTCTTTTTTTTTTTTTTTTCTCTTCCGAGTTTAATTGTTTTAATCTTTACTTTTTCCTCTCCAATGTTGTCTATTACTTCTTTATGTTTCCTAATATTCTCTGATAATACTTGTTGATATACCGTTATTTTACCTATTGGACCTTCTTTACCTGTCTAAGAATCTTTTCAAGTGAGAAGGTTCTGACTTGGTCCTTCTTTATCCTTAATACTTGTTGGGTTAATGTTTGTGACTTTGACTTAGACACTATTTTTTAGAGGGGTTTTTGTTTTCGGGTCCTGGTCTACCGAAGTGTCCTCTTAAGACAGTTTGTAAATTTCATCTCGATTACGGATAGGAAGATTTTGAGAAAGTTTTTTAACGTCTCCTTCCTTGTGAAGATTTGAGTAAGATACTCTGGTGGTAGTGGGATTACAGTTTTGGTCCATTTCTGTTGTGTGTTTTTCTTTTGATGTCCGGTTATAGTGACTACTTGTATCTACGTTTTTAAGAGTTGTTTTAAAATCGTTTGTCTTAAGTCGTTGTCTAGTTTTTCGAGTGTGTGGTACTAGTTCAAACCATATAAGGTCCTTACGTTCTTAAGAAGTTATACACGTTTAGTTAGTTACACTATGTGGTATATTTGTGTAACTTTCTATTTTTAGTATACTATCAGAGTTATCTACGTCTTTTCCGGAAACTGTTTTAAGTCGTGGGTAAATATTAATTTTAATAAAATTTTTACCTGTATCTTCTTGGATGGAGTTGTATCATTTCCGGTATATACTATTCGGATGTCGTTTGTAATAAGAGTCACCACTTTTTGTCTTTCGTAAGGGGGATTCTAGTCCTTGTTCTGTTCCCACAAGTGAAAGTGGTGACAATAAGTCGTATTAAAACCTTCAGGATCGATGTCGTTATTCTCTTCTCCTTCTTTATTTTCCTTAGGTCTATCCTTTTCTTCTTCATTTCGAGAGTAACAAACGTCTACTGTTTTACGAGATGTATCTTTTGGGATTTTTCTGTCATAGTCTTTTAATGATCTCGACTAGTCCCTTAAATCGTTTCAACGTCCTATGTTTTAGCTATGTGTCTTTAGTGAACGTAAAGATATATGGTTGTCACTTTTTAGTCTTTCTCTTTAATTCCTTAGTTAGGGTAAGTAGTAACGTTGTTTCATAATTTTCATAATTTATAGATCCTTATTTGAATGGATTCCTCAGTGATTACTTTCTTTAGTTTCTACTGTATTTGTCTTCCTCTTTGTAAGGTACAAGGACCCATCCTTTTTGTTATAACGCTTTTACTGATATGATGGTTTATGTTAGATGTCTAAGTTACACTAGTGATAGTTTAATCGTTACTGTAAAAAGTGTCTTCATCTTGTTTTTTAAAGTGTTAAGTATACCTTTGTGTTTTCTGGAGCTTATCGGTTTCGTCAGAACTCTTTCTTCTAGCCTCGTCCTCCTTAGTTGGAAGGACTGAAGTCTACTATGATGTTTCGATGTTAGTGGTTCTGATATACCATGACCGTGTTTTTGTCTTTATACCTGGTTACCTTGTTTTATCTATCGTGTCTTTATTTGAGTACGTGGATATCCATGGAATAAAAACTGTTTTCTTTGTTCTTATGTGTTGCCCCGTTTCTCTCGGAGAAGTTATTTACCCCGACCCTTTGACCTGTCGATGTACATTTTCTTACTTAAATATTGTGAAGGATTGTGGTATGTGTTTCTATTTATGTGTTTCTATCTGAGTTTTACCTAATTTCTGGATTTACATCCTGGTCTTTGATATTTTGAGAATCTCCTTTTGTATCCGTCTTGTGAACTACTGTATTTAGTTTCGTTCTAGGAGATCCTGGGTGGAGAATTTCATTACCTTTATTTTCGTTTTCATTTAGTTCACCCTGGACTAATTTGAATTTTAGAAAACGTGTCGTTTCCTTTGATATTCGTTTCACTTTTCTGGTGGGAGTGTTAACCTCTTTTATTATCGTTTGTTTTATTGACTGTTTACTAATTAAAGGTTTTATATGTTCCTCGAGTATGTTTAGTCATGGTCTTTTTGTTTGATGAGTTAGTTTTTCACTCACTTCTGTATTTGTCTGTAAAGAGGTTTCTTCTGTATGTCTACCGATTGTTTGTGTACTTTTCTACGAGTTGTAACGAGTAATAATCTCTTTACGTTTAGTTTTGATGTTACTCTATAGTGGAGTGTGGTCAGTCTTACCGGTAGTAGTTTTTTAGATGTTTGTTATTTAAGACCTCTCCCACACTTCTTTTCCCTTACGAGAATGTGACAACCACCCTTACATTTAACTATGTCGATGATACCTTCTACCATACCTCTAAGGAAATTTTTAATCCTTATTGTGGTGATATACTGGGTCGTTAGGGTGAGAATCCATATATCGGACCCCTTTGGTTTTAACTTTTTCTGTGTACATAGGGTAACAAATAACGTCGTGACAAATGTTATCGATCTTGTGTCTTCGTTGGATCTACAGGTAGTTGTCTACTTACTTATTTCTTTAACACCATGTATACGTGTTACCGTATAATGAGTCGGTGTTTTTCCTCGTGTAAACTCAGTCAAGACTACTCCACCTACTTGGACTTTGGATAATATGTCTCACTTTACTCAGTCTTTCTCTTTCTTTGTAGTATAGGATTGTGTATATATGTCTGAGATCTTCTTACCATGACTTCTTGAATAAGTGCCCCGTCTTTACCTCTTTGTCTTGTCTCTTATCTGAATACCTGTACCCCGCTCCCTTCCTCTCCCATTCTACATACCTCTCTCATTGTACCTTTGTATATAATGGTACACATTTTATCTATCGGTTACCCTTAAACGACACACCGAGTCCTTTGAGTTTGTCTCCGAGACATAGTTGGATCTCCCCACCCTACCCCTTCCTCTACCCTCCCTCCAAGCTTTCCTTCCCCTATATACATATGGAGACCGACTAAGTACAACTCCAAACTGTCTTTTGTTGTTTTAAGATATTTCGTTAATAGGAAGTCATTTTTTTTCTTTTTTTCCTTTTGTTTGTTTGTTTTTGAGAACATTTTTGTAGAAAATTCGTTCACATTCGACTCCTTACGAAGTAAGACTGACCCTTTAAACTTCCGTCATCGTCATCGTCGTCGTCCTGAAGAATCCCCTCCAATTTAAAATCAACTTGAACCTTCCGTTCCATCTTCTTTGACATCGAACCTTAGTTTCTATGAATTAAGACCCTTCATAACAGAGGAAATCCTCCCTACGTGACAGTCGTAACACCTGGATTCAACTGATGACGAAGAGGTCCCAGTTCTTCTGGACGGAGGGAGGATTCCGTTATTTTACTAACTGTTCCACTTTATTTCAAAATTAAAAAGGTAAGAATTGACACCACAACTCTCGACCCGAAGGAGAAGATTACCTATTATCGTGTCTTAACGTTCGTACGTAGTAAAGAGTATTGTATCTCGTTCTAAATTTCCCAAACTTCTGGTGAAGTACGTAAACAGGTAAGAATACGGAAAATAATTAATAGAAGACCCTGACCTTAACGTGTCCTAAACGACATGGTTTAAATTTCTTATCGCCACTGTAAAATAGTCGGATAGAAAAGGATCTTCCTTCTTAAAGGTATCAGTATATTGGTTCTTCCGGTGACATGTCTCTCCTTTTTGATCTCAGGGAAGGTAATAAGTCTTTCAACTCGTGATTATAAATTTAGTTCTGACATAAATTATAAATTTAGTCACGACAGAAGTCCTTCGTCACGGGTCTGACCAGAGTAACCCTGAACAATAGGTACTTGAATAGATTTACAATACTACCACTGGGAGTATTCATGTAAGGGGACCCTACTCAAAAAGAAGAGTTATACTAGATTCGACTTAATTACACTATCTTAACGAAAGAATTATAATACACCCCTGTTGACGTAATAACTTATGATGTATAAAAATACTTGATATCTGGCGAGGGAAATGAGTCACATTAAGTGTCAATGATTTTTAAATTCCTTCTCTACACGAGTAAGTTGTAAAAAGAATGAGCGGTAAGACAAACTACTACCGTCTCACTCGACGCTTAGTTTGAATTATACATAGTCATACTAAGAAATCACGATACAGTTTAGATTAAAACTTTCTCAATTAAGTAAATTCCCACTGCTATCCTGTACATCCAACTGTTCGTCCTTTTAAACTCACTACTTTACGACGTGTGCATTTTTACCACGAATTATTCACTTCCGATTGAACTTGACCATCTCTCCCCTGGGTACTGTGGCAGACACGCCACAAAGGGGAGAACGAGTAGGTGGAAGGTGTCACCCTCGGTGGTGCAAGGTTCCCCCATGTGTGTCTGTCAGAACCAAAGCTCCGTATATTATTCGAGATAATAAATTTATATTCCTTTAGGGAAGAAAAAAATTTGAATCAAAAAGTCAACACAAAACCAGAAAAAGATGGGTTTCTCAACTTCGTTTAAATTAAATGGTGTCGAAAGAATGAATATATACTAATAGGACTCGATATTTTTTTAAGATATACGGTAAATTTTTTTGGGTGGTTCAATTATAAAATGTATATTATTACTAAATGTTGAACATCATCTGAAGATTCGTAGGATCGATATCCAACTACTAATAAGAAATTTCAAAAAAATTTAATTTTTTATATATAACCAAGGACGTTTGGTCCTCTGGATCCAAACTAGGGACCCAGTCCTTCTTAAGGGCCTCTTTCCTTACTGTTGGGTGAGATCATAAGAACGGTTTTCTTAGGGTACTTGTCTCCTTGGACCACCCGATGTCAGGTATCTCAACGTTTGTCAGTTTATGCTGACTCACTGACGAGGACGACGACGACGATTCAGCGAAGTCAACACAGACTGAGACACACTGGGGTATCTACCGTCGGGTGGTCCGGGTCCGTTCTTGTGACCTCACCCAACGGTAAAGGAAGAGGTTACGTACTTTCACTTTTTACTTTCACTTCAACGAGTCAGCGCAGGCTGAGAATCGCTGGGGTACCTGACGTCGGATGGTCCGAGGAGGTAGGCACCCTAAAAGGTCTGTTCTCATGACCTCACCCCACGGTAACGGAAGAGGCCTGACTCACTGACTGTATCGACTAAACGTTACAACACCAATCAAAGTCCACATGTCTTTTCACTAATTCAAATGTATTTGTTTACAGATAATAAAAAATCTAAGAAAAGGGTAAATCAAACAATACCTCATAACTCATCTCAAGGGACACGATATGACTTCCAGGAACAACTGATAGAAAGAATGCGTATCATCACACATATACGATTGGGGTTAGAGAATTAAAGAAGGAGGGGGATTGAAAGAGAAACCTATATGTATTTTAACAAAAGATTCATACATTTAGATAAAGATGAAAAATTAATTCAAGTAAACATAGTAAAAATCTAAAGTGTACGTTCACTATAGTATACTACAAACAGAAACAGACTGAATGAAGTGAATCATACTATTAGAGATCTATGTAGATCTCTTAGAGATCTATTAAAGATCTATGTAGAGACCTATGTACACAATAACGTTTACCGTAATAAAGGAAGAAAAAATACTGACTTATTATAAGGTAACGTATATACATGGTATAGAAGAAATAGGTAAGTAGACAACCTGTAAATCTAACAAAGGTACAGAAACGATAATATTTATCACGACGTTACCTGTAACTCCGTGAGGTTACTATGTACATCCGAAGGGACCATCAAGTAGATCATTTCTTAGGGGGACGTTACGTCCTCTAGAACCAAGTTAGGGGTCCATTCCTTCCCTATCTCTTCCCTAGAGGTAATCTCTTCCCTATCCGATGGATGAGGTCATAAGGGCCCGAAAGGACCACCGAGTCGACCATTTCTTGGGTGGACGTTACACCCTCTGGACCCAAACTAACAACTCAACCCTTCTAAGGGACATCTTCCCTTGTCGATAGGTAAGGTCATAAGACCAGACCTCTTAAGGTACCTACCATATCAGGTACCCCAACGTTTCTCGACATGTACTGACTCACTGAAAGTGAAAGAAAGTTACTATGTACGTAGGATTATTAATAAAAAGACATATTTTGTTCACAATCTTTCACTTCTGAAAAAGAGGTTTATTATCTTTGTAAGGAGTTTACGATACATTCGAACCGACCAACGTCGTCTTAGAGGTAAAAAAAAAGATCCTTATTTTGTGATCAGAAATTATAGATTCGAAGTAACATCTCCCTTTTCTATAAATACTATACAGAATGTTGTAAAGGGAAAATAGGACCCATGAGAAGACGTTTTGGTTTGAAGTATAGATCACACCTAAGACCGATATAGCTTCTTAGTAAAGTGTTCTTAAAGATTTAGACCTCAGATACCTCAACTTTGTTTTTAGGGTAAACTACCGTCTCCGACTTTCTATATTTTGAGTACACGACACCTGAAGATGTAAGAATACTTTACCTCTTTATAACACTCTGTCGTACTAGAACTGTAGGTCTTGTTAGTCTTTCTTCTCTACCTTTTCTCCACCGGAATTGTATGGTCCAGTGGCAACTACAACCCACGTCACTGTAGAAACAGAAAGGTCGACGAACCCCACGATTGAAACCTAAAACGTTCAGTAATAGTAAGGAAAGATGACCTTGTACAACCTCTCACAAGAACATTCAACACCGGTTTGGAGATTTGAGAGACTGAATAAGACTCTCAGTCCTTCGACTTCCATATACTTACCCCTTTCTGATCTACTCTCGGAACCCTATACCTCCTTTACTTTTAACCACCGGGACGAATTCGAACTTTCTCCCTCTGGTCCACTTTCTTTTTATGGACTGGACTTCGTTTCCTAGAGTTTACAAGGTTATCAGGAGTCTATTAGAGGTTTTATATGTTTGTCGACCATATCGAGTTATAGTTTTTTTGTTTGTTAGACTAATTTTTTTTTATTCTAATTTTTGGATTTATTCGTAAAGAAGTTTCTTCCGTATGTCTACCGGTTGTTTGTATTC
Source organism: Capra ibex (assembly GCA_006410555.1). Lineage (NCBI taxonomy): Eukaryota > Metazoa > Chordata > Mammalia > Artiodactyla > Bovidae > Capra > Capra ibex. The sequence continues at coordinate 24,553,404 of SJYO01016970.1, read as the reverse complement.
TTTTGTCCGAGTTGTAGTGATTAATAATCTCTTTACGTTTAGTTTTGAGTTACTTCATAGTGAAGTGTGACCAGTCTTATCACTAGTACCTTTTTTTAGGTGTTTATTATTTACGACATCTCCCACACGTCTTTCCCCTTTGGAGAATGTGAAAACCACCCTTATATTTAACTATGTTGGTAATTGACCTTTTACAGTCAAAAGTAAGGTTAGGATTTCTTTCCGTTACGGTTTCTTACGAGTTTGATGGCGTGTTAACGTGAGTAGAGTGTACGATCATTTCGTTACGAGTTTTAAGAGGTTTGGTCCGAAGTCATTATACACTTGGCACTTGAAGGTCTATAAGTTCCACCAAAATCTTTTCCGTCTCCTTGCTCTCTAGTTTAACGGTTGTAGGTGACCTAGTACATTTTCTTACTCTCAAGGTCTTTTTGTAGATGAAGACGAAATAACTGATACGGTTTCGGAAACTGACACACCTAGTGTTATTTGAGACCTTTTAAGACTTTCTCTACCCTTATGGTCTGGTGGACTGGACGGAGAACTCTTTGGATATACGTCCAGTCCTTCATTATCAATCTTGACTTGACGTGTACCTGGTTGTCTGTCCAAGGTTTATCCTTTTCCTCTTGTAGTTCCGACATATAACAGTGGGACGAATAAATTGAATATACGTCTCATGTAGTACTTTTTACGACCCGATCTGCTTCGTGTTCGACCTTAGTTCTAACGACCCTCTTTATAGTTATTGTAGTCTATACGTCTACTGTGGTGGGAATACCGTCTTTCACTTCTCCTTGATTTTCGCAGAACTACTTTCACTTTCTCCTCTCACCTTTTCAACCGAATTTCGAGTTGTAAGTCTTTGGATTCTAGTACCGTAGACCAGGGTAGTGAAGTACCCTTTATCTACCCCTTTGTCACCTTTGTCACAGTCTGAAATATAAAACCCCGAGGTTTTAGTGACGTCTACCACTAACGTCGGTACTTTAATTTTCTGCGAATGAGGAACCTTCTTTTCAATACTGGTTGGATCTGTCGTATAATTTTTCGTCTCTATAATGAAACGGTTGTTTCCAGGAAGATCAGTTCCGATAGCAAAAAGGTCATCAGTACACACCTACACTATCGACCTGATACTTCTTTCGACTCGTGGTTTCTTGACTACGAAAACTTGACACCACAACCTCTTCAAAGAACTCTCAGGGAACCTGACGTTCCTCTAGGTTGGTCAGGCAGGATTTTCTCTAGTCAGGACCCACAAGTAACCTTCCTGACTACGATTTCGACTTTGAGGTCCAGAAACCGGTGGAGTGCACTTCTCAACTGAGTGACCCTTTCTGCGACTACGACCTCCCTAACTCCCGTCTTCCTCTTCCCCTACTGTCTCCTACTCTACCGACCTACTGTAGTGGCTGAACTACCTGCACTCAAACTCACTTGAGGCCCTCTACCACTACCTGTCCCTCCGGACCGTACGACGCTGAGTGCCTTAACGTTTCTCGACCTGTGCTGACTCGATGACTTAGCTTGACTTGACTTGTTGGTGATTTACAGGTAATTGCCCTTACCTATTTCTTCCACTCCGTGCATACATTTCACCTTATAATGAGTCAGTCTTTTCCTTGTTTTAACACGGTCAATGTCTCTACACCTACCTGGATCCCTGACAACGTGTCTCACTTCATGTAGTCTTTCTCTTTTCGTTTATAGTATACGATTGTGTATTTACACCTTAGATCTTCTTACCAGTCTACTTGTATAAACGTTTCGTCTTTATCTCTGTAACTACACCTCTTATTTAAATACTTATGATTCATCCCTTCCCCCCACCTGACCCTCTAACTCCAACTGTATATATGGGATTATACTGCATACGTGCTGACTTCGCTGAATCGTCGTCGTCGTCGTCGTGCTACATATTTCATCTATTCATTACTCCTAGTTGACATATCGTGTCCTTTGAGATGATTCCAAGACACCACTGTATTTACCCTTTCTTTAAGTTTCTTCTTCCTTACATACATATTCATATCGACTATATGAAACGACATGTTATCTTTGATTACATTCTAACATTTCGTTGATATGGGGTAAATTTTTTCGATTAATCTTCTGTCGGTGATACTTTTTCAGGAGACTCATCCTTATTCCCCAGATAAGAGTTCACGGATCCCGAAATAGGTTCCCACCCTTCTCTTGCACTCCTAGGAGTCGCAAGACTACGAATTCCTGACTGAGATCACGTCCCGGTGGAAGTGTCGTTACGGGTTTTCTCCTCCTGATTTATTTATAACCAATCCCAAAACCTTTACTATCTTTTTTCGTTATCAGGAAGAAGGAGAGTTTGGACCTTTTACTTAGTTCGGAGTGGGTGACGATCATCTAGGGTTATCGGGATTTGAAACAATTGTTTATACTTTAACGCTCTCTCGGTTCCTCTCAAGATATATAAAAATCCCTGTTTTGCCCGTAAAGAAATCTCATGAATATAAAGTCTTATACAAATGTACTTTGTCTCTTAAACCTGTTTTAGTGGGGTCTAGTCTTTTATCTTTACGTTAGACTTCATCCCCGAACGGACCACGGAGTCACCATTTCTTAGGCAGACGGTTGCGTCCTCTGTGTCCAAACTAGGGACCCAGTCCTTCTAGGTGACCTCTTCACTGACCGTTGAGTGAGGTCATAAGAACCGACCCTTTAGGGAACCTGTCTCCTCGAACTACCCGATGTCAGTACCCCCAGTGTTCTCAGTCTGTGTTGACTCGTTGATTTGTTATTGTTGTTATACTTCATCTACGAACCGGGTTCAAGAAGAGACTCTTCAGATTTATGATCAGTAACACCCCAAGAACCCAGGTCGACCTATGAATCAAAAACAACGACCGACGTTTCGTCTATTTACAAAGTCTCCCGTCTCAATCCACGGCGAACACAAAGTCCTTTCATTTTCGACAAGGCAACGTGTTAGTCGACTGTACCTTAATACTTTGTGGAATACTAAATCAAGTCGTTTTTGACGGTCTTTTGAGGGAGGATTTTAAGGGTAGAATGGAACCCTCTACTCCGCTATGTTTCCAAAAACACTTATCGTACGAAATTGAAAGATGTAGTCCAATGACGTTTCGGTATTTAGTTCTGATAAAAAGTAAGAAGGGAGGACACCCGTGGGGAGACAGACCGATGTAGGACCCCACCTTCCGGAAAGGAGATGGGGTCTACACAAACCTTACGTCATTAAGAGAGTGAGAAGAGACAGTGATTAACGGAACAGAGAACTTCGTCCGTCAACGTTCAACTCACGTGTCCTCCTACACTGATACTCCAGAATAATTTAGTCCCGGTCAGTCCAATCTTCGACACTGTATTGAATACACACTGGGGTTTGAACGAATGGGTTTAAGGACTTGGACTTGAGTGTAATGTCAAGTAACGTAATTAATACCAACATATTAATTTTTTTTTTTTGTGAAGTTTTATAAACTGTTTTCTTCCCAGACTCTTAAAATGACCCAAAGGGACCAAACCAAACACAAGTTTACCACTTTGTAAATCAAACAGGTGAAAGAGACCAGTGGGGCATCGAGTGAATAGTTCTCTTTATGGTGAAAAGAGGTAAGAAATCTCAGAAAGAAGAGGATTATCTGACTCCAATTCTTGTATAAGTAAATTTTATTCACCATTAAATCTAAGGAAGTGTAAACATATTCTAATCGTGTGTTTCGGATTGGATACGTAATGAGTATTGGTAGGACACACCATCGTCAATCGACGGTTCCACTTGTTCGGACGAAATAGTACCACCGGAATCTTTAATATCCTCAGTATAAGTGGGATTTAAGGAAAGACCCCTCTCTTCCCGTACTATCCCGAATTATATGTGTGTTTATTCACCCTTCGTTCAACCTTTCGACTCGGAAAGAACATGTGTCCCTCGAGATACGATGTGTCTATTTCCCTAACGTGAAGACGAGAATAATTAGTGTTTCCTCCATGTACGAATCGGGTCATTCTACAGAAATAATGAAATAATCGAAAGACCCACCGAGTCTACCATTTCTTAGACGGACGTTACATTCGTTGGACCCAAACTGGGGACCCAACCCTTCTAGGGGACCTCTTCCTTTACCGTTGGAGGAGTTCATAAGCACGGACCTCTTAAGGTACCTGTCTTCTCGCACCACCCGATGTCGGGCACCACAGTGTTTCTCAGCCTGTACTGACTCACTGATTGTAAATGAATGAATGAATATGTAAGAAACACGGATCCGAACGTCAAACGTAAGAATTTCACAAAATATAAGAGAGAAGATGCACCCGATTCGTGTTCAGATTAGAAACACTTAAGTGGTTTATTGGGTTAATCGATTTCTCCTCTTACTACGATTAGAGAGACTTACCCAGACGTCCTACGGTGTATGGAGGTTCGTTTGTGGTTTTGTCGTTTACGAAAGACTTCTAGACTAGGAGAATATGGTGTTTCACAACTAATCTAATTAACTTAAAAAGTGAGGAGATGACCCATAAAGGAACCAAACAGAATTGTCACACGTCTGTTTCATCATCCTGACGTCAAGACTTGGGAATCTCCGACATGAACTAGAATGGGTCTTAAGGAGACTTCTGTGTGCACTACTTACTACTCTGGACGAGAGGACAGTATTTAGGGTCGTTTATCTCCTCCCTCTGGTCCAACTGTGTAGTGGAGACACCTGACCCGATGTCTGAGGGTCGACTAAATAGACGGGTAAAGACGAGTAATATTTTCTACCTTTACCAAATCGAGGTTGTAAAATGTCTTTGTAAACCAGTCCCACGTGGATAAAGTTTTTCTCTGCTAACAAAAGTAAGGTAAATAATAAGAGGTTTTCGGTAACAAGAAATTAGATCTCTCCAGTGATGGTCCGGAGGTGGTTGTCTGGGAAAAAACAAGAATCTTTATTTTTCGCTTTGTGACCTTAACCGATTCGGGAAGATAAGAACTTTTCTTTGTACATACGTCCTTCGAGTTGGAAAGGACTATGGTTCACTACCAATTTCACTTATTACCACTCTATAGTCCGTCTACACAAGATTTCCAAAAAGTCGATGAAGGGTCGACACACTATGATAATGTAAGATATTTTATAATTATTAATAATTGTAAAGAGATATTCGTATTATAATTATATATCAGACAGAATTGTATATTACAAGTATTAATAATTACAATAATTTACTATCTGTAATGGAAGACTCTGAGTCAAGAAGTAGACGATTTACCGACGTAGTATTACGGACAGAGGATCTCAATTTATTGTGAACAGTGTATCATTCACGATTTATTTATTAACGAAAGTGTGTACTCGTCGTAGAAACGTAAGGATGGTTGTACTTTTGGTTGTCATATGTTCCTTCCTCTAAAGTGCTAAAAATCGGACCTACAGAGAGAAGGTAATCTAGAACTGTGAAATTATGGGTCCTTTAACATTTACCAGATGGACCGAACCCAAGTACGTATGAACTAGAACGTAACTTACAACGTTAGTAGAGGTAAGTGAATATCTTACTTCAGGTCAAAGGAATCAAAGTGAATTGTGTAAATATGTAGGAGTATGAACTGGAGTAAATGACACATGAAAAAAGTCGTTATACATATAAAGGGTACTCTAGTAGTTTAACGACGTAAAGTAACTTTGACACACGGATATATAGATAAAAAGGGTGATCTAATCTTTGATAGGTTCCCGTCTCTACAAGTATAGTCACAGACTATGATTCTCCACGAACGGGGTTTAGACTAAAATTCCACCAAATTCGAACCACAATCAGGGGTGTACCATGTCACCATTTCTTATACGGACGGTTCCGTCCTCTGTGTTCTCTGTGTCCAAGTTAGGGACCCAGTCCTTCTAGGTGACCTCTTCCTTTACCGTTGAGTGAGGTCATAAGAACGAACCCTTTAGGGTACCTGTCTCCTCGGACCTCCCGATGTCATGGACCCTAGTGTTTCTCAACCTGTGTTGACTTGTGTGTGTGTGTGTGTGTGTGTGTCTTCGAATCACAACCCTACCCTCACCGATACACTTAGAGAGAGTAACACACATACTCATATCTTTTTCGTTTACACTAATGTCCACCAGGAGATATTTTTATAAATATCTATACGTATATATGTGTCTAATTACATATGTATATATAAAGAAACGATAGAATTTATTCGTCTGTATTTCTTTCCCGTCGGATCATAGTTACTCGTGTAGATAGTAGGTCTACAACCAAAGATTATAAAAAGAGATTAATTTCCTTGGTGTCTAAGAACCTTTTTTACTGACTAAGATCCTAACCCCGTTCTTTCAATATTCTATTCGGATTTCGAAGAACAGTCAGGATTTTATTCCTTCACAATTTTGTGTATGTGTGTGTTATTCTTCCCGTGTTTTTGTTTAATTTTAAGGGTTAACGGTTTTTGACCTTATTAAACTGGTTTTGTGATAATTCCATCATCATCTATCATTAAGTTTTTTCTCTGTTTATAGATACTCAGAGATGACTATATTTATTTACGTATTTACTTTACTATTGACCCTCTCTTCTCTGTTTACAGGACTCGCGTGATTAAATACGTACATGGATTTCCTCATCCTACCGTATTGGGTAGTAAGAAATTCACACCCAACACATATCTCTGAAAGAGGGGTTTTCGTCTCGTACCTTTCCCTCCCCCCCCCCTTTATCACATTGAAATGTCATCTCTTTGGACTGGGTGTGATGAAGTCGGTCCACTAACTCCAGTTGTAGTCATCAGTATTCGATACATCTATCATACATTGGAACTATACTATCCCACTTTTACCGTGAAGAGACGTTAGAAGGAGAGATTTAGAGTATTGGGGTCAGATTAGTACTCTTTTTGGAGTCTGTTTAAGGTCGTCTCCCCGTAGGATGTCATAAGAACCGGTTATGAGGGAGTTTGACAGTTCCAATAGTTATCGTTCCTTTTCAGACTCTTCGAGAACATCGGTTCTCCTCAGATTCTTCTGTACTACTGATTTACGTTGTAACACAGGATCTGCTTTTGGACCTTTTCCTTGTCCTACAATCCTTATTTTCCTCCATTAGACTTATTTCATACCTGAAATCAATTTTGGTTACGTAGTAGACAAGTAATTAAGACCCTTCATGTGGTATGACTATATTCTACAATTATTATCCCCGTTGACTCATATCGTATCTAATCTTGAGAGACTTGATAGAAGAAGTAAAAGGACATTTAGATTTTAACCATATTTTTATTTCAGATAAATTTTACAGATTTATCTTTTTATTTTTTTTATTCACTCCTCATTTTAGTCCTAATAGACTGATTACATCTTCTTTATAATGAAGAAAGAATTGTCTCTACGGGAAAAGGGACGGTAATGACCTATCAAGTCCACTTTATAGATCCTGTGTTTTGTTGAGTTAGTAACGGAGAGAGAAGACGAACTAATACACATACACCTATACTTACCTTTCTTCTATGTACCCTAGAAAGGATATTATTTTTATTACACAAAATTGTGTTCAGTGTAAAAATTTTAGTCTTCGAAGTACCGAATTATGTGTAAATGAGTAGAAAAAACATCACGGAGTCTCCACCATCTGACGAAGTCTTATTTTGGGTTGGGTAGAGGAAGGACCGGTGACCAGTCTTTGAGTAACTTCACCTACTACTCGTTTTTGAAGCATGGAAAATTCTCTTCACGTAGATACCGGTGTCTTCAACGACGACTGAGAGACCCACTTTTTGTCTTCCCAATACACGACACCAGATTTAGTCACCACTCTTCCTGTTCGTCCCAAAGGAAAACTTCGGTTGACAGAACTGAATACCTACTCAGACGGACGATGTTTTATTCCCCGTAAGGATAATGTCTGGTCCTTCCTGACCTCTTTCTTTCACGTTTAGACATAGTTCAACGTAGTATTTACGATTGGATTCACAAAAGTTAAACCAGTAGTAATTTTTTCCCTCTTCTTATAAGGTCCTGAGTGACCATGATGGCACGGAAAAGTGGACCTCGGGTTTTCCCGATCGTCTTAGGTGTTTGAAAAGTCACAAAGATTTTGTCTACTACAGACGGTCATACAATATTCTTTCGGGGATTTGTTTCTTCCAATCTTTGGACCCTGGTTTCGTGAATTCTAAGTCGTAGAGAATGAGGTGTACAAAACGTTGATGTATAGTCGTTTAACGAGACTTCTCTCTCTTAATATTCTTTTTTCTCCTTCTCCCACGATTTGAAAACCGGTTCTCTCACTTCCTCTGGTTTCTTTTACGGTCTATACTCTACAAGATTCTCACTGTTTATTTATTTTAGTTTATTATTATTATTATTATTATTATAATTATATAAGTGGGATCAGGAACGAAACAGGTTTGACTATAAGACCCAGTGTTTCTACTTAAGGGTTAAAAGATATTCTCGACTGAAAGTGTAATGAGAACCCGTCTTCATAATATTCTTAAGTCAAGTCAAGTCAAGTCAAGTAAAGTCAAGTCAGCGAGTCAGCACAGGTTGAGAAACGCTGGGGTACTTAACGTCGTGCGGTCCGGAGGGACAGGTAGTGGTTGAGGGCCTCAAGTGAGTCTGAGTACAGGTAACTCAGGCACTACGGTAGGTCTGTAGAGTAGGAGCCAGCAGGGGAAGAGGAAGACGGGGGTTAGGGAGGGTCGTAGTCTCAGAAAGGGTTACTTAGTTGAAAAACGTACTCCACCGGTTTCATGACCTCAGAGTCGACATCGTAGTAAGGAAGGTTTCTTTAGGGTCCCGACTACAGGAAGTCTTACCTGACCAACCTAGAGGAACGTCAGGTTCCCTGAGAGTTCTCAGAAGAGGTTGTGGTGTCAAGTTTTCGTAGTTAAGAAGTCGTGAGTCGAAAGAAGTGTCAGGTTGAGAGTGTAGGTATGCACTGGTGACCTTATTGGTATCGGAACGGATCTGTCTGGAAACAACCGTTTCATTACAGAGACGAAAACTTATACGATCGATCCAACCAGTATTGAAAAGAAGGTTCCTCATTCGCAGAAAATTAAAGTACCGACGTTAGTGGTAGACGTCACTAAAACCTCGGGGGTTTTTATTTCAGACTGTGACAAAGGGGTAGATAAAGGGTACTTCACTACCCTGACCTACGGTACTAGAAGCAAAAGACTTACAACTCGAAATTCGGTTGAAAAAGTCAGAGGAGAAAGTGAAAGTAGTTCTCCGAAAAATCGAGGAGACGTGAAAGACGGTATTCCAACCACAGTAGACGTATAGACTTCAATAACTATAAAGAGGGCCGTTAGAAATAAGGTCGAACACAAAGAAGGGCAGGTCGCAAAGAGTACTACATGAGACGTATCTTCAATTTATTCGTCCTACTGTTATATGTCGGAACTACGTGAGGAAAAGGATAAACCTTGGTCAGACAACAAGGTACAGGTAAAGATTGACAACGAAGGACTGGACGTATGTCTAAAGAGTTCTCCGTCCAATCCACCAGACCATAAGGGAAGAGAAAGTCTTAAAAGGTGTCACATAACACTAGGTGTGTCAGTTTCCGAAACCGTATCAGTTATTTCGTCTTTATCTACAAAAAGACCTTGAGAAAACGAAAAGGGTACTAGGTCACCTACAACCGTCAAACTAGAGACCAAGGAGACGGAAAAGATTTTGGTCGAGCTTGTAGACCTTCAAGTACCAAGTGTATAAAGACTTGGGACCTAACTTCTTAAAACTCGTAATGAAATGATCAGCCCTCACCTCACTCTAAGACTTCTGTACTTACCTTCTAAAGGGGAGTGTATTTCGATTCCTCGTAGGGTTTTACACCGTCAGACCGAATACTCTTCCTCTTCGTTCCTCTGACTTTACTTACTCGGACACTCCACCTTCTTTTTAGCTATTTTACTACAGGGTCACACCGCGCCACCCCACTTCTTTTACAAAGTTATTCCTCTCTAGTGACACAACTTACGACGACTACTCATTTCATTCTAATGAAGTTGTAATAGTGTAAAACTCTGGGAAACTCTAACATCTGTCGAGTCGCTATGGACACTTGATAGTCTAACGGGTCTGGTGTGACATTGATGGTGAATAGAACAATCTTTTCGGATACCGAACCTTAGTAAAAGGTCATAGACTTCTGTGTGTAAACTTCGGTCAACCCAGTAGAGTCGAGTCAACATTCAGGGAGAACTACTCATTCTCGTCGAATATACCAAGATCGTGTTATAAATCAGGTTCTTTTCGGACTCATCTAACTGTAACAAGGAAGGTGACGTCAACCGGGTGACGGTACTACGGATGGTTTACTTCTTATTTACCAAACCATAATTCCTAACGGTTGATTATATATTGGGTTTTCCCAATTGAGCTGTGATTCGGGCTGAAAAAAAAAAAAAATTCTTATATTAGTTTAGTGTTTCTTGTTTCTTCGTACAAGTATCTCTTGAGAACGACTGGGGTTTCCTTTCTTGCGGGGTTGGTAAACGGAAGGGTGTTCGTCCCTATTCCCTCCTCCTGAGTAATCTCCCTCTTGTCAAGAGAAGTCACAGGAACTGATTTCGTCTTACTGACTACGAGAAGCACCAATCTGACTTCCCTAGTGTGTGAACCCTCGATGAGTCTAGTTCCGTCAACCTCTTCAAAGGTCATCCGATACAAGACACAGGATTACTCTGGTGACTCTCTCGTCCCGATCCGATCTGCCCAGTTACCTAGGTAAAACGGTCACTCACTGCTCCGTAACCACCTGTCTGGGGTCCGTAGAATCCCCAGTGACAAGACCCGTTTTGCGGTTTTGACCTCGCACAAGTTGACGACGTTTCCCGATGTTTCTCAGCCGTCCCTCGGACTCCCGTTTATGTCTGCAGTACCACAACCCAGTCTATCTCACATCTTTACTCCTCCGGTGTCCCGTGTGTGCGATACGCCAGACCGGGAGGTCTCCAGTTGGTCCCCAAACTACCCGTCCGGTCTCCCGTCCGTCGTTGCCGTCCTTCGGCCGAGTCGTCGGGGTCCACACCTCCAGTTCGTATTCGGGAGTCCTTTAAAGGTTCGCACCCCTCCCTGTTCCTAAGAGCTTTTTGTTCGGACGAGATTTACCTTTGTGTACGGGAACAGTTCCTCCCCTGGTGACCTCGATAACGAGCTGGAACTCAAGACCAGAAAAGAGACGACACTCACCACAGTTTACGGTCCAGGTCTACCAGAGAGGACTCCGGACGTCCACCTCGACTGTTGACCGTCGGTCGACTCCGCCCACACGCTGGGACTCCTCTCTTTCCTGGTGCCGAGGGGTTGGGGACAACACAGACGTGGCCTCCCACTCGACTCTCGTCCTACTTCGTCACGGTGGTTGGGGTGGGGACTAAGGACGGTGAGGGAAGAACGGACAGAGTAATAATAATTACAGGAATAGTAATAATAGTCAAATAATAGTAATAATAGTCAAATAGTAATAATAGTCAAATAATCTCACTCCCCGATGTCAGGTACCCCAGAGTTCCTCAACCTGTGTTGACTAGCACACCTGTACGGTCTGGGGAACTCATACACTGTCCCGTCAGTGTGGTGTCCAAATATCTCTACACTGTTTCTACACTATAGAGGTATTTACAAACGTTTAATTTCTGTAAGTCGGTTAGTGGACCTACTAAACGTGTCCCTTCACTTACGAGGGACACGTTATGTTACGTGAAACAAAAAACGGAAACAAAGTACATTACGAGATATTTCATCTATACGAATAATAGTAAAACGTCTACTTCTAGGAATTCAGTTTCTCATACTCTTTAAACGGGTTTCAACGGGTAAACCCTTTTCTGTCTCGATCTGAGTTTCGGATAAGTCACAATAAGGTCTAGGGAACAGAAGGATCCACCGAGTTACCATTTCTTAGGTGGACGGTTCCATCCTCTTCGTCCTCCGCGTCCAAGTTAGGGACTCAACCCTTCTACGGGACCTCTTTCTTTACCGTTGGGAGAGGTTATAAGAATGGAACCTTTGGGGTACCTGTCTCCTCGGACCATCCGATATCAGGTATCCCACCGTTGCTCAACCTGTGTTGACTCGATGTGTGTGTGGTCTTGGGAACCCGTACACTACCCCGTCAGTGTTTTCCGTACAAACCAAATTCTCCGACACCAGTGGTAAAGTATGAAAGATTGTTAAAAAACTGTTTTTCGAACGTAAAAGGAAAAGGGGTCCCGGAGTGGTAAATCTACCGGCCACGACGAGTCTGGAAAATGACAAATGACATGAAGTGACGGAAGTGGGTTGGTGTCTGAGGGTAGGTAAACATCTTAACTCCTCTCAACTAAAAGGTTCCGTCAAATTGAAATGAATTAGACAGTAATTAAAAACGGACTTTCCTTTACCCTTTTCTATGATCGACCTCGGTCTCCCACTGACGTCAAAACGTATACCCCAAACCTTTCAACCTCCTTCACGTATGTATATTCTTTAACACTTACTTTAGAAAAAAATTATATCAACGAATAAACCGACGTGGCCTAGAATCAACACCGTACACCCCTGAAATCTGCACCGGACACTTGAAAAATAACACCTTACACCCTAGATCAAGGGACTGATTCCTAATTTGGGTCCAGGGGAGTTAACCCTCGAGTCTCAGAATCGATGACCTGGTGGTCCTTTCATCGACACTTACTTTAGAATTGGTTTCTAAGAACGTGTAGTCCTACACAAACCTACCCAAACGGACCCTTTAGAGTACCTGTCTTTTCGGACCCCTCTCACTCCCCGATGTCAGGTACCCCAGAGTTCCTCAACCTGTGTTGACTAGCACACCTGTACGGTCTGGGGAACTCATACACTGTCCCGTCAGTGTGGTGTCCAAATATCTCTACACTGTTTCTACACTATAGAGGTATTTACAAACGTTTAATTTCTGTAAGTCGGTTAGTGGACCTACTAAACGTGTCCCTTCACTTACGTAGGTTAATGCGTTAGTTTTAGTGATGTCAAAGGAGAGACGACCTGGTGGAGACAACATTTTGGGAGTTCCAGTCTCGGTTAGGAAGAGGGTCGGTCGAGACCCGGGGTTCCTCCTTGTAATTAAACGACTGGACCCGGTGGGACAGTACGTCTGTAGGAGACGAAAAGAGGGTGTGGTGAGAAATAGTTTTCCTGAGTCTACTTCTATAGAGACTCGTTCCTGTGTTCTGTGTATATATTTTAATTCGTGTCCAGACACTCGTACCGGTGGACTCTCGATGTTCGACTGAAAACCGAAGAAATAGTTCGACTACTTGTCCTGAATGGAGTCGTTAAAGACGAACTTGGTTTTGTAAACACAAAAAAACGGGTCCTTTATTCAGAGACTGACACCCATGTCACTATCTCTTCAAAAAATCTACTTTGTACTACCAAAGACTCATGACCGTAGGTCAAATAAAAATAACTATACTCAAATTCCTTTTTAACAGGGACACATTTGGGTCACTCTCGTCTGACCACGAGTCTGAAGAAAGTGAATGCAACCACCACCACCACAAATCAGTGTTTCAGGATAGACTGAGAAAACAGTAGGGTACCTAATATTGGGTGGTCCTAGGAGACAGGTACCCTAAAGGTTCCGTTCTTATGACCTCACCAAAAAGTAAAGGAAGAGGTCACCTAGAACAACCGGGTCCCTAGTTTGGGCACAGAGGACGGAACCATCCTAAGAAATGGTTACTTGGTGGTCTTTTCGGGAGAGGATGGAAGTAATGACAAAGTGTTTTATAATTTTCGGCAAGATTAAAAACGTTGTTTCCAGACAGATCAGTCCCATACCAAAAAGGTCACCAGTACATACCTACACTCTCAACCTGACACTTCTTTCGACTCACGACTTCTTAACTACGAAAACTTGACACCACAACCTCTTCTGAGAACTCTCAGGGAACCTGACGTTCCTCTAGGTTGGTCAGGTAAGATTTCCTCTAGTCGGGACCCTAAAGAAACCTTCCTTACTACGATTTCGACTTTCAGGTCATGAAGCAGGTGGAGTACGTTTCTCAACTGAGTAACCTTTTGTGAGACTACGACCCTCCCTAACCCCCGTCCTCCTCTTCCCCTGCTGTCCTACTCTACCGACCTACCGTAGTGACTGACCTACCTGTACTCAGACTCACTTGAGGTCCTCAACCACTACCTGTCCCTTCGGACCACACGACAGCAAGTACCCCAGTGTTTCTCAGTCTGTGCTGACTCGCTGACTTGACTTGACTTGACTACCGGACCGTTCGACTCAGACATCTAAAGTTGTACTGAAGACACGGACAAAGGCCAACTTAACACTTGGGGAGTAGGGTTTAAGTATACACCGTCAGGATTGGGGATCATAGAGTGTCACACCATATGGAGTGACACTTTATCCTAGTGATGTTTACATCAGTATGATCGTATTCATAAAAGGATTTGGTCATACTGACTACTAGAGTATTTCTCCCCTGTAAATCTACGTCCCACCGAGTCTGCCATTTCTGAAACGGACGTTACATCCTTTGGGTCCAAACTAGGGACCCAACCTTTCTAGAGGACCTCTTCTTTTACCGTTAGGTGAGATCATAAGAACGGACCTTTTAGGGTACCTGTCTCCTCGGACCACCCGATGTCAGGTACCCCAGTGTTTCTCAGTCTGTACTGACTCACTAATTGTGAAAGTGAACCTATATAACCCTCTCCCGGTACACTGATCACTCCGTCTCCAGTCCCACTACGTGGATAATCCAGTTTGTGTCTTGACAGTAGTATGGTGATCTCCGATCCACTCCCCGTACCTTATCTACGAGGGAGTCATGAATTTTCCTCGGTTAGGACGGAACTGGAACCTGAAGTCGAAGATCTTCACACCCTATTCAAATACAATAAAGAAATTATTCATTTAGTGTGTCGGGGGAAAAAAGAACCGTCTAAACAAAGAAAAACCACCACCACCCCCTTGTGTCGATGTAGGTAAATAAATGAATAAAATCAATATATACCGACACAGTCCAGAATCAACCCGAAGGGACCACCGAGTCACCATTTCTTAGACGGACGTTACGTCCTCTGGACCCAAGCTAGGGACCCAACCCTTCTAGGAGACCTCCTCCCGTACCGTTGGGTGAGGTCATGAAAACGGACCTCTTAAGGTACCTGTCTCCTCCGACCACCCGATGTCAGGTATCCTAGGATGCTTCAGCCTGTACTGACTCACTGATTCGCCGTCGTTGTCCAGAATCGACGTCGTACACCCTAGAAGTAACGTCATACGTGTGAGATCAACACCACACGTCCGCATCAACGAGGCACTGTACACTCTGGAAACAAGACCGTCTGAGAATTGATGATCTGTTGTATCGAGTCGACCATTTCTTAGATAGACGTTACATCCTCTAGGCTCAAGTTAAGGACCCAGCCCTTATAGGGGACCTCTTCCTTTACCGTTAGATACGGTCATAAGAACGGACTTTTTAGGGTACCTGTCTCTTCCGACCCCCCGATGTCAGGTACCCCAGCGTTCTTAGCCTGTACTGAATCGTTGATTTGGTGGTGGTGGTCTGGTGGTCCCTTCAGGGACAGATGTAATAAATTCAGTAGGTCGAACACCATGAAACAAAGTCACCAGGACCGTTTGAGAACAAAGATCAACTTAAACCGGTCACCCCTGGACCGTCCTCTGACCTCCCTTCTTCGACCCACCTAGTCAGACACATCTGGAACCGAGGAGGGGACATTCACACGAAACCTAATCAATATAGGACCGGTCTTCCTGACAAGGGTATTGAGAGGATACCAAGACTGATGGAGACAGAAGGGAGTTCTGAAGTCCGTTTTCCGGACATAATGGTCGGAAACGTTCCCTATGTCGTCGACTCAGGGACGATCGGAACTCACTGTACCACAGGGAACACTGACTGACGGGCCGTAGAAAGGTGGGAATTTTAGATAAGAAAACATTTATTTAGAAGTTACGTAAGATTTAAACTTATACGATAGACAAACCACAACCCCATGACTGAGGATGCCCGGAAGAGAGAAAAGATGTACATGAGTAAGAGAAACTGGTGGAGGAGGGACGGGCACCCCGAAGGGACTATCGAGTCAACCATTTCTTAGGTGGACATTACGTCCTCTGGGGACAAGTTGAGGACCCAACCCTTCTAGGTGACCTCTTCCCTATCCGATGAGTGAGGTTATAAGACCGGACCTCTTAAGGTACCTGATATATCAGTACTCCAACGTTTCTCAGTCTGTACTGACTGACTGAAAGTACAGGGACAAGTACTGACATATATGACATAAGTTATGAAGAGGTGACTTAAGGTCCGAAGAGATTGACTGATGAACAATAAAAGAGAATCAACAATTATCTGTAGTATTTGAGAATGTATAAGTTTTAGTTTAATAACTGTAACAGGGGGGTTGAAAGAGGAGAATGTTCCAAAGGACAGAGTGATTTACCTTGGGAGATAAGAAGGTCATTGACTCCTGTTTTGGAAATTCATTGTCCAATAAGGTTCCAATACAGAAACCGTAAAGTGTAAGTACAAGTTATCTACTCCTTTAGGAGAACTCAGATCTCATTTTTTGTTTGTTTGTTTGTTTGTTTTTTTGTGGGTCATACCGTTTTACCCTTGGGAACATATCACAAACACCCATACATTTGTGTCACGTCGACGACACTTTTTATAAAACCATCAAAGGGTTTTCCAATTTATATCTTGGTGATATATTACATCGTTAAGGTGAAGATCCATATATAGTTTTTCCTTACTTAAGTCCCTAAACTTGTCTATAAACATTTTTTACGAATATCATACTAATAAGTGGTATCGGTCTTCTATCTTTGTTGGGGTCACAAGTAGTTGTTATTGTTTTTAATCTATTTTACATCATGTATATAAGTTACCTTACGATAAGTCGTTATTTTTTCCTATGTCAGAAAATTTTCAAACATAACCTCATATCAACTAAATGTTGTAACACAAGTCAAGTCAAGTCAACGATTCAGCACAGAAAGAGAAACGCTGCGGTAGTTAACGTCGTGCGGTCCGGAGGGACAGGTAGTGGTTGAGGGCCTCAAGTGAGTATGAGTGCACCTAGCTCAGCCACTACGGTAGGTCGGTAGAGTAGGAGACAGCAGACGAAGAGGAGGACGGGGGTTAGGGAGGGTCGTAGTCTTAGAAAAGGTTACTCAGTTGTGAAGAGTACTTCACCGATTTCATGACCCCAAAGTCGAAATCGTAGTCAGGAAGGTTACTTGTGGGTCCTGACTAGAAATCTTACCTGACCAACCTAGAGGAACGTCAGGTCTCCTGAGAGTTCTCAGAAGAGGTTGTGGTGTCAAGTTTTCGTAGTTAAGAAACCTCGAGTCGAAAAAAGTGTCAGTTTTAGAGTATAGGTAAGTACTGATGACCTTTTTGGTATAGAAACTGATCTTCCTGAAAACCACCGTTTCATTATAGAGACGGAAAATTATACGACAGATCTAACCAGTATTGAAAAGAAGGTTCCTCGTACACAGAAAATTAAAGTACCGACGTTAGTGGTAGACGTCACTAAAACCTCGGGGGGTTTTATTTCAGTCGGTGACAAAGGGGTAGATAAAGGGTACTTCACTACCCTGGTCTACGGTACTAGAATCAAAAGACTTACAACTCAAAATTCGGTTGAAAAAGTGAGAGGAGAAAGTGAAAGTAGTTCTCCGAGAAAAATCAAAAAGAAGCGAAAGACGGCATTTCCACCACAGTAGATGTATAGACTCCAATAACTATAAAGAGGACCGTTAGAACTAAGGTCGAACAAGAAGAAGGACAGGTCGTAAAGAGTACTACATGAGACATATATTCAATTTATTCGTCCCACTGTTATATATCGGAACTCCATGAGGAAAGGACTAAACCTTGGTCAGAAAACAAGGTACAGAACAAGATTGATAACGATCAACTGGACGTATGTCTAAAGAGTCCTCCGTCCAGTCAACCAGACCATAAGGATAAAGAACTTCTTGAAAGGTGTCAAACAATACCAGGTGTGACAGTTTCCGAAACTGTATCAGTTATTTCGTCTTTACCTACAAAAAGACCTTGAGAGAACGATAAAGATACTAGATTGATTACAACCGTTAAACTAGAGACCAAGGAGACGGAAAAGATTTAGGTCGAACTTGTAGACCTTCAAGTACCAAGTGTATGACAACTTCGGACAGAACCTCTCAAAACTCGTAATGATACGGTTGTATACTCTACTCACATTAACACGTCATCAAACTCGTAGCAAACCGTAACGGAAAGAAACCCTAACTTTACTTTTGACTGGAAAAGGTCAGGACACCGGTGACGACAAAAGTTTTAATAACCGTATAACTCACCTTGTGAAAGTGTCGTAGTAGAAAGTCCTAAACTTCATCGAGTTGCCCTTAAGGTAATGGAGGTGAGCGAAAAAAATATCACTACGAAGGATTCCGGATGAACTGAAGTGTAAGGTCCTACAGACCGAGATCCACTCACTAGTGTAGTAGTACTAATAGACCCAACACTTCTAAAAACAAAAACCATATCAAAAAAACACATAAAACCGTGGAGAAGAATTATAGAAGACAAAGACAATCCAGGTATGGTAAAGACAGGAAATAACACGGGTAGAAACGTACTTTACAAGGGAACCATAGAGATTAAAAGAACTTCTCTAGCGATCAGAAAGGGTAAGATAATAAAAGGAGATAAAGAAACGTAACTTGTGACTCCTTCCGAAAGAATAGAGAGGAACGATAAGAAGCCTTGAGACGTAAGTTTACCTATATATAAAGGAAAAGGGGAAACGGAAAGGGAAGAAAAGTATCGACAAACATGTTATGTAATAGTAAAATTAATAAATTAAGAAATCATATGTTAACTCACCGTATTGTATATAAGAGCTGTAACACATAGCTTGTAAGAGAAAAAAGTATCGACAAACGTACAAACACAATATGTCATCGAATAATCAATAGATAAAATGTATGTCATTACACATATACAGATTGGTTTAACCGGTAAATACGGAAGGGAGAAGGGGGGACCATCGGTACTAATAATTCTTACTTCAAAACTATGTAGAATCTCTTCCCGTACCGTTGTTGTACATAACCTGGACTTTTTATAACGTAAATTATTTTATTCGGTCTGTGTCTTCTGTTCATACTAAGACGAATGTACCTTAAAATCTATGTCTTACATCTAACTACCAAATGTCCCCGATCTTGTTCTCCCTTTACCTCTTAAAACAAATTACACAGGTCTCACAAACAAATCCCATTACTTCTTCAAAACTCATATCTATCACTATTAACCATATGTTGTAACACTTACATAAAATATGATGAGTTAACATGTGATTTATTAATATATTAATTTTGTTATTTACTACATAACAAATATAAAATGGTGTCATTTTTATTTATGTTTATATGTATAGATCCTAAACTGGTGAAGATGGTTATGGTAGAGACAGGGTCGGTAGAACCGTAGAGTTCCCGTAGTACTACTATTCCAGACAGATCAGTTCCGGAACCAAACGGGTTACCAGTACATACCTACACTCTCAACCTGATATTTCTTTCGACTCACGGTTTCTTAACTACGAAAACTTGACACCACAACCTCTTCTGAGAACTCTCAGGGAACCTGAAGTTCCTCTAGGTTGGTCTGGTAGGATT
The DNA here is from genome assembly GCA_006410555.1 of Capra ibex. NCBI lineage: Eukaryota > Metazoa > Chordata > Mammalia > Artiodactyla > Bovidae > Capra > Capra ibex. The sequence goes on along the minus strand of SJYO01016970.1, from coordinate 24,533,703 downwards.
TCCTCTAGTCAGGACCCACAAGTAACCTTCCTGACTACAACTTCGACTTTGAGGTTATGAAACCGGTGGAGTACCCTCTCGACTGAATAACCTTTTCTGGGACTACGACCCTCCCTAATCCCCGTCCTCCTCTTCCCCTGCTGTCTCCTACTCTACCGACCTACCGTAGTGACTGAGTTACCTGTACCCAAACCCACCTGAAACCCTCAACCACTGCCTGTCCTTCCGGACCGCACGACACCAATTACCCCAGAGTTTCACAACGTATGCTGACTCACTGACTTGACTTGACTTGACTTGGACAAGTACCCAGAGACACGAACATATAAACAAAGGGATGTGGTATCAGAGGTGTGTCGTCGGTCTCACTAAGACAACTGTAGTTCTATTAAGTGTAATACAGGAAGAAGACTAGTTGTAAAAGATCCTCGAAAGGTAGAGAAAGTTACATTTTCAGTTGTAAGATTATGACCTTCTATTCGGAGAGTACCAGTCTGGAGTCCCGAGGAGGTACAGAATAGAGGAAAATAGGAGGGGAAGAGTGAGACGACACCGTTGTGGTCTGAGGAACGACGAGGGACTCGTGTGGATAATACGTTGGAGAATCTCCAGGAATGAGTAGGAAAGTCAGTAGTGACTCCCGAAGGGACTATGGGAGGTACTTCATCACGAGTGTAAGATGGGGTTCTACGGGAAAAAGTAGAGGACGAAGTGAAAAGAAGTATCTTTATACGTACGTTTTCGTAAACAAACAATAGACGTAAAGAGAGGGGTGGTGGTAGGAACTTCCATCCGTGAAACAAGGGACTACAGAGGAGAGGTGGATCTTACTGTGAACCGGGTACTATCCAGGAACCGTCCATAAAAAATTTCTTACTTACTTCCGTTTTCGATTCGAAGAAGACAAGGACCGGACTATCTATTAATTATTTTACTTACTTTAAAGGGGTAACAGAAGACTGTGTGAATCGGATAGAAAAAAAAAATTTTCAGTCAAAAAAGGAATAAAAGAAAGGTACATTTCATTTTTGAGTACCTTCTCCATTCTGTGGAGAATTCTGTTCGATACGGAGTAAGATGGACCAGACAGGAATGTAGAGATCGAAGTGTCGAACTAAAAGGGGTGGGTAACAAGATCTGCAGTCGTTCTGACCTGATTTGGACTTGAAGTAGGTTACACAACTTGAGAGGGGTTGGGGATTGTGAAATGAGTCACATAATGTGCCTCAAGAGGTCTCTTTATCTTACACACACACACACACACACACACACACACACACACACATCACTAGATAATATTCCTTAATTGAATGTATACTCTCAACTTTTTAGGGTTATAGGTGTTAACCGTTCGACCTTTGGGTGTTCCCGGTCACTATGTTTAGAATCAGACTTTTGACATCCGAACTCCGAGTTCTTCTCGGGTTTTCATATTTTGCTGACTACAGGGTCGAGGTTGTCGGTTACTCCTCCTTAAGATAGAGTAATCGTTACTTTCATAATCAACGAGTCAACACAGACTGAGACACTGGGGGTACCTGGCATCGGGCGGTCCGAGGAGACAGGTACCCTAAGAGGTCCGTTCTTAGAACCTCACCCAACGGTAAAGGAAGAGGTCCCCTAGACGGGTTGGGTCCCTACCTTAGGGTCAAAGGGTCTAACGTCCATCTAAGAAATTGCAAACTCGGTGATCCCTTCGAAAGAGAATAATTTCGGAAGTTGCCTAACTCACTACGGTAAGTGTTTCCCTCCTTGTAGACGAAATGAACCAGATTACTAGACTAACAAGTAGAGGAGGTTCCTGAGGGAGTTTTGTGTGTCTTATCACAAACTAGTTTATAGACCTGTGGGTTACTAGGTCAGTTCAACTGTGTATTTTTTATTAATAGTGTGAGTTAAAATCGAAAGAGAAGTGGACAGATTGAGATTGAGGATCTATAATCAACCCTATAAGGAGAATCCTTTACCAGAGATTAGTAGAGACCAGTAGATTCTGTAAGTACCCCGTTTGACAAAGAAGGATATTATAAAGCATGGAGACCTAAGGTTAAAGTTTAACCAAATCCCTCGTCGAAAAAGACAAATACTAACGGAAGATCTCGAACCGTGTTTCGGACCTCGTCCCTTCAACGAGGTCTTTATAAAAGGTTGACGTTTACTTGACTTCCGGACCTTAGAGTCTAAGGAAAGTTGACTCTTGTGCTCGTTTCCTACGACTCATTTCCTTCTCCTTCCTCCACCATTTCGACGGATCACACTATCCTAGAACCTTTGAGATTCCGATTTACCCCCGTCCACCCCCTCCTCTCTCTCCCTCTCAAACTTAATGTCCCGTCAAAACTCGTTGGTACTGTTTTAAGTATCGAAATCCCTTTGAAGGTTATTGGGTTGAAGTCTACCCCGAAGTCTCGAGAGTATATAATTAAGACTGAGGTGAGAAGTCAAGATCACCACCTTTACCCTGTCGTTGAAGTTATAATGTCCCCGAAACACTCTTTATGTCTTAGGGTCCTGAATGGAGTCTGGACGACTTAGTTTTACACGTAAAATGACACTAAGAGTCCACTGTCTCCTTCACGCTCTTTGAGACTCGAAACGATGATTTGTAAACGTACTTAACCCTCTTCTATGAACTGAAAATCTGTCTTTATAGAATAAACATTTAATCCCTGTTTATGAATCTCAACGACATTGTTGGTTCACTCTATGGACGATAAACGTCACAGACCTTGTCTCATATTAAAGGTATCCAAACTCAAAAGGAAAGAAATACCTTCGGTCCCCATTTACCGTCACCTATCTTATCTAGACACAAACGGAGAGATCTACGACGGTGTCCTGACACGAGTGGCGTGATGACTGTAAGAACCCGAAGATTCGAACGAAAACTTCGAGGTCACTTGATATTTATGTACATTTCTTGTACCAGTCATGGTGTACCAAACGGGTACCATAGGTAATTATATAACTAAGAAATGAGACTTATAACGAAAAAAATGGAAGACCCCATATGAAACATATAAATGACCTATAAATGGTTATAAATAACCTATGACGACGACGACGGCGATTCAGCGAAGTCAACACATGCTCAGACACGTTGGGGTATCTCTCGTCGGGTGGTCCGAGGAGGCAGGGGCCCTAAGAGGTCTGTTCTTGTGACCTCACCCAACGGCAAAGGAAGAGGTAATAATCTATGATTAATGTACATTTCGGAACACAATTCACGATAACATCTGCGTCTTTAAAAAAAATTTTTTTTTGTTTCTAAGAGAGGACTTACTTAAACATTATATAATCTCCTCGTATTTGTATATATTTAATTCAGTCTTTAACTTTCCATGGTCAGATAGACGATCCTTTCAATCTCTTACCTTTATAAAGAATAATCTTATATGAAGTACAAAGATATCATCGACAACAGAGTCATATGAAGAGTAGTAACTTTATGTATAAATTATTTTCTATAGAATCAACAGAGATGTCTTAATTACAAGAGAAAGATTGTCACGGAAGCAAAACTCGTTCTAAATAAGAGAAAGTATAATTTTTTAACCTTAATTATGCGAGAAAGACTTATCAAGTTAAATTAATGATGAAATTTTAAGTTTCTCTTTGTAGTAATTTATAATTATCCAGTTAGACGTTTTTGTTTAAAGTGACGTTCAAACTGAATCCATTTACCCTTAAACTCTTTCATACTGTCTCTAATTCTTCATTATCTTGATCCTTCGTCAAACGTAAAAGATCTAGAGGTAAATGAATAAATGTTTTTAGACTCAAAATCCTAATACCGAGGATTGTTAAGATATCCAGATACAAGCACCAGTCGTTCTTTTTCGTGATATTTTCGGGACGTCCACTATAATCACTCTGTCCACCAGACCATACTAGAAGTCTTCCCTCACTACCTCTGCTTCCGTTTGACGTGTCTGTTTGGACGAAACACATTCACCCGTCTGTAGTACCCTCAGCTCAACTTGTACGGTTCGTCCTACAGATCTACAGAAAAATTTCCTTTAATCTTTAAATATAAAAACACTATATAAGATAATTTTTATAACAAAACTAAAATTCGTATTATGTACGGTTCGATTCCAGATGGACGATTTATTTCGGAGTCCGAAGTTCAAACGTTGAAAAGTAGAGATGGTTCGTAGGTACTCGTCAGTTAGTAGTTAACGCTAACTGGCTGTCTTAGTTGGTGGTGGGTCACGAAGGGTCAGGGGTTTCGTAATCCGAGTAAACTTCGTGTAAAATGTAGTCGTCCTGGATGTGAGGTGGACGTCTCTGAGACTAAGTTAGTCAGGACCCAACCGTAGACCGTAATCGTCCGAAATTTTGAGGTCCCCACTAAGATTACACGTTGATCAAACTCTTGGCGATAGAGTTCCTTTGTAAAGGTGGAGGGGGTACCTACGGTCGTGGAGAAGACCGAGGGTACTGAGGACCACAGGGGTCCCGATACACTCCGGAAGAAGAATGTTTCAAACGGAAACGGTATAAGACCTCGACAATAACCACTACTCTACGACTTCAGTGTTTAGAGAGGAAAAAAGTTCTTACAGTAACTAAAACGAGTTCTCACCAAGTGTCGTTACGACGGGGGTTGGAGCAGGTGTGAGGTAACAAAGTCCAAAAGTAAAAGGATGGTCGACGTCTCTCCCTTCCTCTCTTACTTCCTTCTATAGAAGGGTGATAAAAAGTTAAAATACGACGGATTTGTTATAAGTATTGTTTGGGCCACCATTTAGAGAGTAAATGACAGTGTCAAAAAGATGACAAACCCACATGAAAAATATAACAATGAGGCAGTTTCTTAACTTTTGTTTAATTTAAGTCGTTTTATCTTCTAGGTCCCTTATGTCGTTTATTAATGAGGACGGTTCGTACTCATAAATCGTGGACGTACAAACCCTTTGTAAGTTTAACCAAACGAAACATATACGACATTTTCACGAGGGACCTCGACTCCTTTAGAGAAAACTTAAATGAACAATAAATACATAAATAAACTAAAACTTTTGTATCCGTTGTCCGCTTAATCCAATCCAACGTTCCAGAGACCCGCGTCGATACTCTAAAAATCTTACAGAGTAAACCAGACCTAGAGTATCACCTCAGTCCGAACCCAATAATTAGACGTCTAGACCCCGGCCTACCTAATATAATTTCGTTCTGAAACGTGTGAAAGTATATTGAGTAAAAACAGTACATCGTAATACAAAGAGTCACCGAATTCCAAGTGTTTACCGAGTATTTATAAAACACTTACTTCCAAACCCCTACTATCAAACAGTATCGGTCCTACTTAACTACACTCTCTATCTTCTTTTCTCTTCACTCGACGTCTTAAAAGTAACGAGGAGGTATAGAGCCCTTGACTAAATCTCCGGACTCATCAAAGAGGAATTAATGAAGTCTCTACCAAAACCTTTTACGTTGAGATTTACCTCGCGTCCTACTAAATATCGTGATAAAATACTCTACCTTAATTTTTAAGTTTGGTCTTATACCGTGACACCGTCGTACCCCGATGAGTAATTCGCCGTCACTTGCGACGGTAAGTAAACTGACGTGGACGGGACCCTCCTTGTGCGATGATGGACGGGTAAACTAACCCAAGTCGTCCTACCTTACTCTCTATGGGTCTAGTCACTAACCTCTTTTTAAGAAACACCCCTTAACTCTCTGTGAGGGGTGAAAGACTTTACCTTTGTCGGTCGTTGAATGTGGTATTACCTACTAAACCCCCTAAGGTACGACGGGTCTTAGGTATGTGTGTCGGGACGTTGAAATCTCGGATACCGAGTCGAAGAAGTAGACAGTTTACCCAAACCACCACGAGTATCCGACAAGATATTCCCACTCTCTTTTAGTATAAACCTCTTTGGTCACCACTCGATCTATTACCTTATTTTCACATTAAATATCACACATTAATATTTTAGGGGTTCCTTTGAGAGTTCTAGGAAAGTACGTAACAATCGTACTTCGTCTTGGCAACGATGTGTCCACCACGACATTCGTCTCTCACAAGGTTCTTCTTGGGTTGAAACATTTTTAGTCTGGTGATCGTCGGTAAATGAGAAACACCCCGAGACCGACACACGTGACTAATAAAACAACCTGACCATGAGTGTCAGATGAGTCTACACGTCTGTTCTACGTCAAAGAAGTAGTGTCGACATAGTAGGAACACTGGTGGGACGACGATTCAACACCCATATCTCGTTGAATCTTGGAACTCGGATTATATCCTTAATTTTTGTAGGGAAGTCCAAAGAGTCGGATAACCGGTTTTACAACAGAGAATTAAAGGTATTAAACGAGGGGTACTGAACGTAGGTACGACTCAGCGAAGTCAGTACCGGTTGGGATACCGGACATCGGACGGTCCGAGGAGACGGGTACCCTAAGAGGTCCGTTCTTATGAGAAGGTCCCCTTAGAAGGACTAGGTCTCTACCTTGAACGGATAGAATGGTAGAGGACGTAACCGTTCGTCCAAGAAATGGTGATCGTGGCGGACCCTTCGGGTTGCGGGTAGTTTTTACCGAAGACACTAGAGTTCTCCCGTCCTACTACCAAAAAAATTCCACGTCCACCTTAGGGCACTAGGGAGACGAGAGACTCCCTACAGGAAGAGACAGATCAGGGAGGGTCGTAGAGACCAACCGTATTGAACACTACTGAAACGAGAACGGGACGACCCAAGTCATCGTGAGGAGACATTGACCCGGAGTGGACCAAGAAACATCAAGAGAAACCAGAGTCGCTACAGGAGGAAGATGAGGACCAGGTTGGGAAGTAGTAGTCTCTCCGGATAAAAAAGAGTTGAGTTGAAGAAACATTAGTAGCGAGTACTTGACCGTCCTTCAAGATCTAGGATGGATATGGAGTGATCTTGGTTTTCTTCAGGTGACCGGTAAGGATACTAATGGTACAACCTCAATAGTTAATAGAAACAACAGTGGTGGAGAAGAGTAGGTGAAGAGTAGTCCAACCACGTCACTGTCAACTATTTTCATAGAAAGGATCTCAAGAAACGGTAAATTTTTTTTATACATTTTGTATAAGAGTAGAGACTCGAGTCTAGACCTCTCCTAAAATTTGGGAGTAACAGAGTAATGACGGAATCAGGACTCTTGACGTCCTGCGACTAACCCAAATAGAAACATCGTGTAGGAGACTAAGACCATTTACTTTCCATGTAGAGTCTATGTGAGACTTTCTGTCCAGTTCCAGACTCGTTAGGAGGTCGAAACCAAGAACTAAACGTTTTTACGAAATTGAAAACGTCCGAAAGAGTTGTTTCGGACCAAAGTCTCAGGTAACGGAACCACGTTTTAGAGGAAAATTTACGGTCTTTGTCTTTTAATCAATAAATAAAACTAGTATCATTAAGTTAAGTGTCAAGAAGTCCTACCTAGTCGAAGCTAAGATCCACGATTCCTACGACAAACTTTCCTTTATCTTAAAAACGAAGGTTCCTCGACAGTGATCACCCTTCTCTCTCTATTATTTGGTTTACTTATTCGTTTTATTTATTTATTCAATTACTATACACTATACTTCGGTTTATTTCGTTCTCTAATACTATTATTCCTGATTTCCATCTCACGACCCTAAGTGAAATTTTTACTGTGTACTCATTCTGGACTGTCTTCGATCTCTCGTTCGGTGTACGTAATTGTCCCTCTTCTTCTACGATCTCTTCCAGTGTATTTTTAATCTTCATCTTTACGAATAATTATAAGAAGTTTTATAGAGGTAATGGAACAGTAGTAGTTAAGGTTTTTTTATTATTATTACAAAGTAAAATCCACCTTTATAGGTCTGACTTATAATAATTCTTTAACACGAAGGATTTCTCAGTCAGTGCTGACTCGCTGACTTGACTGGACTTGACTTTCATAGTGTTAACGAAGGGGTCACAGGGTCGACCATTTCATGGGCGAACGATTACGTCTTCTACGTTCTCTCACACTCAAATTAGAGACCTATCTCTTTTATGGGACCTCTCCCTTTACCGTTGGGTGATGTCATAAGAACGGGTCTCTTAAGGTACCTGTCTCCTCGGACCGCCCGATATATCAGGTACGCCAACGTTTCTCAGCCTGTGTTGACTCGTACGTGTGTGTGTGTGTTTCATAGTGTTTCTTTTATGGTGTAAGTATAAACTTTTAGAAGATCATTAAAAGTAACGAATATACTGTTTTGATAAGTAAATGAGTACGTCTTATATTACTCACAACCCCTATTTTTTTACTTACACTACAACAGCAACGAAGGTTTTTCGAGACTAGTTAATCCCTCCTACCTGAATTAATATTTTCGTACATTACTTTAGTTATAGTCTTTGTACGTACGGTCGTTCCTCTCCGTAATCTATGGAGGAAAGAACCTTTGTCTGTTCCGTAGATTATACGGGACCTAACCTCACTTTCCAGTCCTCTCCAAAGAATCTCTTTCGTTAAAGACTCGACACAGAATTCCTAATCATTTATAGTATCTTATCCTACTGGACTCTTCTCCGTTGTGGTCAAGTATATATGGCTACTCTTGGACGTCCATTTAATTTTTATCGAGATTCAAAGATCCTCACTCCAAGTCCCGTACGTAACCTTTCATTCCTCGGACCTCTACACCTGTCTACTTCCTTAAGATAATTCGGGTCGACGTAAGAGTCCGTAAAGAAGACATGGTATCTATAGACATCGTCAAGTCAGTGAGACCGGAGTCGAGATGAACTCGATATGACCCACAGTCGTCGTAGATGGAGAGTCAAGTCAAGTCAAGTCAGTGAGTCAGTACAGGCTGAGAAACACTGGGGTACTTAGCGTCGTGCGGTCCGGAGGGACAGGTAATGGTCGAGGGCCTCAAGTGGGTCTGAGTGTAGGTAGTTCAGGCACTACGGTAGGTCGGTAGAGGAGGAGACAGCAGGGGAAGAGGAGGACGGGGCTTAGGAAGGGTCGTAGTCCCAGAAAGGGTTACTCAGTTGAGAAACGTACTCCACCGGTTTCATGACCTCAAAGTCGAAATCGTACTCATGAAGTTTCTTGCGGGTCCTGACTAGAGGAAATCTTACCTGACCGACCTGGAGGAACGTCAGGTTCCCTGAGAGTTCTCAGATGAGGTTGTAGTGTCAAGTTTTCGTAGTCAAGAAGCCACGAGTCAGGTTGAAAGAAGTGTCAGGTTGAGAGTGTACGTAAGTACTGGTGACCTTTTAGGTATCGGAACTGACCTGTCTGGAAACAAACGTTTCATTACAGAGACGAAAAGTTATACGATATATCCAACCAGTATTGAAAGGAAGGTTCCTCATTCGCAGAAAATTAAAGTACCGACGTCAGTGGTAGACGTCACTAAAACCTCGGGGGGTTTTTATTTCAGACTGTGACAAAGGTGACAAAGGGGTAGATAAAGGGTACTTCTTAGATGGAGATAAGTAGATTTCACAAAAGTAGAGGATTTTGGACTAATGTCGGACGGTAGAGGTCCGTGGGGAGGAAGTAATATAGACAGACCCCATTAGGTCGTTTATAAAAGGTATATCGGAATCAAAGGTAAGTAAAATCAAGTCGGTGAACGACGGATAAAAAAAGTATTTACACAGTACGTACAGATAAAAGGAACTTGTCTAATAAGTAAACTCCCGTGGTCATCGGAATACGAAGAGGATGTAGCAGGTGTAGTCACGAGATGAATATCATCTACAGGTTTTCAGGAACGACTTTTGTGTAAGACATTAGAGTCTAGATACGACAGATTATACCATCAATGGTAGGGGTTATTTTTCTTTACGTTCTTCCGTTTCACCAACAGACCCCTTCGGAATGTTTATCGACTCCTTTATTCACTTCACCTTCCGTTTTCTCTTTCCTTTTCTAGATGGGTTGACTTACGTCTCAAGGTCTCTTATCGTTCCTCTCTATTCTTTCGGAAGAATTCACGTGTTACGTTTTTTTATCTCCTTTTGGTATATTTTATCTCCTTTTGTTATGTTATCTCCTTTTGTTATTTTATCTCCTTTGTTATTTTACCATAGAGGTTAAAAGAAGTTTCTTAAAAGAACTTCTTTTAACCTCTGTGGTTCTATAGAAATAACACGTTTCTACCTGTACTATTCCCTGTCTTTACCGTCCATGGATTTCCTCCGTCCTCTCTAATTCTTCCCCACGGTTCTTATGTGTTTTGATATATTTTTTCCAAAACTATTGGACCTATTGGTGCTACCACATCAGTGAGTAGATCTCGGTCTATAGAACTTCACACTACAATTTACCCGGAACCCTTCGTAATGATATTTGTTTCGATCACCTTCACTACCTTAAGGTCGACTCGATAAAATTTATGATTTTCTACTATGACAATTTCACAACGCAAGTCATACAGTCGTTTAAACCTTTTGTCGTCACCGGTATCCTGACCATGTCGAGTCAAAAGTAAGGTTAAGGTTTCTTTCCGTTACGGTCTCTTACGAGTCTGATGTCATGTTAAAATGTATACTCGTTCCATTACGAGTTTTAGGAAGTTCGACCCGAAATCGTCATACATTGGGTTATTTCAGGTCTACATTCTCGACCTAAATCTTTTCCGTCTCCTTGGTCTCTAGTTTAACGATTGTAGGTAATCTAGTGTCTCTTTCGTTCTCTTAAAAAAAAAAATTTAGATGAAGACGAAGTAACTGATGCGATTTAAGAAACTGACACACCTAGTGTTGCTTGACCTTTTAAGAATTTCTCTACCCTTATGGTCTGGTAGAATGTACTGAGGACTCGTTAAACATACGTTTAGTTCTTCGTTGTAAATCTTGACCTGTACCTTGTCGTCTGACCAAGTTTAAACCCTTTCTTCATGTAGTTCCGACATATAATAATGGGTCAAATAAATTGAATATACGTCTCATGTCGTACACTTTACGACCCGACCTACTTCGTGTTCGACTTTAGATCAGGTCTCTTTATAGTTGTGGAATCAATACGTCTACTGTAGTGAGATTACTGTCTTTCACTTCTCCTTGATTCTTTGGAGAACTCCTCTCACTTTTTCGACTGAATTTTGAGTTGTAAGTTTTTTGATTCTAGTACCATAGACCACGACAGTGAATTTCCGTTCATCTACCCCTTTTTCATCTTTGTCACTGTCTGAAATAAAAAAACACGAGGTTTTAGAGATACCTGTTAATGTCGTCGGTACTTTAATTTTGACGAACGAGGAATTTTCTTTTCACTACTGTTTGGATCTGTCGTATAATTTTTCGTCTCTGTAGTGTGACTACTATTTCCAGGTGTATCAGTTTCTATACAAAAAAAAGTCCTCAGTACATACCAACACTCTCAACCTGGTACTTCTTACGACTCGTGGTTTCTTAACTACAAAACTTGACGCCACGACCTCTTCCGAGAACTTTTAGGGAACCTGTCGTTCTTTTAGTTTGGTCAGTTAGGATTTACTTTAGTTGGGACTTATAAGTAAACTTCCTGACCACGACTTCGACTTCGGGATTATGAAACCAGTGAACTACGTATCACGACTGACTAACCTTTTCTGGGACTACGTCCCTTTCTGACTTCCGTCTTCACCTACCCTACTGTCTCTTTCTCTAACAACCTATCGTAGTGACTGAGTTACCTGTACTCAAACACGTTCGAGGCCCTAAATCACTTCCTGTCCCTTGAGACCACACTACGTCAAGTACCCCAACGGTTCAGTCTGTACTGAATAACTGACTTGTTGTCGGTGTCCACCGATTAATTTAGTTTAAATTTTTATACTAATTTTTAACTCAAAGAGTGGAGTAATCAGTATCAGGTGTACGAATTATCGGGTTCTCACCGATCACCAATGTCGCGACCCATTGTGTCCTTTGTGAAGGTAAAAATATCCTTCAAGATAACCGGTAGTAACGAAAGAGAAGACGACGACGACGATTCAGCGAAGTCAACACAGGCTGAGACACACTGGGATATCTGCCGTCGGGTAGTCCGAGGCGGTAGGGACCCTAAGAGGTCCGTTCTTGTGACCTCACCCAACGGTAAAGGAAGAGGTGACGAAAGAGATCTTATGAATTTTTTTTCACGACCCCATATCCACGAAATGTGTCAACACAATCAAAGACGACATATCGTTTCACTCAATCGATATGTATATGTATATAGAGGAGATAAAAAACCTAAAGAAAGGGTTTTCTAGTGACTCATCTCAAAGGACACGATATGTCACCAAGAGTAATCAGTGGATAAAATGTGTGCCGTAGCTATGACATATATACAGTTAGGGTTAGAGGGTTAAGTAGGATGGGAGGAAAGTGGACGAAGCACAGGTATGTGAACGAAAGATACAAATACGGAGATAAAGACGAAACATTTATCCAAGTAGACTGGTAAAAAGATCTAAGACGTACACACAATACGCACAATTATACACTATAAACAAAAAGAAAAAGACTGAAGTGAGACACACTGTCAGAGATCTAGGTAGATCTTACGAAAGTTTCCGTAAAAGTCTACTCTTGGTGAAGTTCATTGAAACCTTAGTGTATATATTTAACAGTTTTCTCTTGGTAAGTCAAAATAACGTGTACTACAATTTTGATAACTATTTCGTAATATTAAACCGAGGTCTATTAAATAAAAATATTCGAACCGTTATGTGTTCTACATCTATAAACAACTTCTTTATTTTCACCATCACAAAATAACTATAAATGACACACGACTCGTGATACGATTATGATTATACGGTACGTATAACATACGATATGTATAAAAAAAAGTCTTATCCAAACGGAAAAGAACATCTCGTATGTATAGTCACATACAATATCTAAAAATATTAAATTAGAAGAAATCTTGTTGAGAAACTTTATATACAATGATTTCCACTTCCCGGACTCGAGTAAGACCACTTTGTTAAACGAACCTTATGTGTCGATCCTTCACTTTGACACTTGACGAGACAACACAGACTAAGACGTTGGGGCACCTGACATCGGACGGTCTGAGGAGACAGGTAACTCAAGAGGCCCGTTCTTATGACCTCTCCCAACGGTAAAGGAAGAGATCCCCTAGAAAGGATGGGTCCTTAGTTTGGGTCCAGTAAGAAATGACAGACTCGGTGGTCCCTTCGGGTAGCTTCTCAACAATAAGTTAACGTTTCAGTACAGACTGAGAAACACTGGGGTACCTGATGTCGTACGGTCCGAAGTAACAGGAAGAGGACCTCGAATGAGTTTGAGTACAGGTAACTCTACCATTACGATAAGTTGGTATAGTAGGAGACAGTGGGGGAAGAAGATGGAAGTTAGAAAGGGTCATAGTCTTAGAAAAGGTTACTAAACCGAGAAACGCAGTCCACCGGTTTTATAATCTCGAAGTCGAAGTCGTAGTCAGGAAGGTTACTTATAAGTCCCAACTAAAGGAATTCCTAACTGACCAAACTAGAGGAATTCCTAACTGACCAAACTAGAGGAAAGTCAGGTTCCCTGAAAGTTGTCAGAAGAGGTCGTCGTGTTAAGTTTTTGTAGTTAAGAAACCACGAGACCATTTTTTCCAATTTAATATTTTAACATATCGTGTGGGACTATACACACAAAATACTATTTTTGGTTTAAGTTACATAAAACTTATGTATATATATACATATACCGTATTTTATTTATCCGTCTTGGTTGTATGTCATATAGACAGATCCTGAACAACTGGGATTTCGGACAAGTCCCATATAAAGTATATATATTTATATATATGAACGTATGTGTGTATATATATAAGTCATAGTCAGTGACATAGATTCTTTACAATACTAAAAGACATAAATGAAGAAAAATATTTTATCTCTAGATGTCTAAATTTTAGTATAAAGTAGGAAGAGTTTAGGTAAAACAGAGAAAAGGAAGACGTTCATATTGACGATATGACTTCAAACTTACACATAAAGGTGGATGCAGAACCATAAAAGTGTATATGTGATATGTATACATGAATATTTCTTATATTTTTCCATCGTAAGACTGTTACAACCACAAAAGAGTGAACACTTCATCTCTAATCCTCGTAGATTTACGATAATTTACATCGTAAGACTGTAAGGTAAGTTATAAAACAAAGTTCTAATTAAGGTAAACTACGTACATCGAAACCAAGTAAATAGAGGTGACAACACATATTAAGATAACACTCTTACGTCATAACAAATAAATAGGTGACTGATAGGATAACTATCAATAAATACAATAAAGAGTGAAAAGAAATAATAATGTACGGTACGATATCTCTTCATGACAGGAATTCGTATAAAGTACATAAAGACATCCTATTTATGGATCCTCGTTACCAACATACGTCCCACACACCAATATACATAGGTGTATAATCATCCGAATCCATTTTAGAAGAGTTTTACCGTTAAAGTTAAATATAAGTGAAACTACCGCGAACTTTAAAGGATAAAAACGTGTAAGAACGTCATGAATCCTAAAAGTCCAAAAAATCAAAACAGTAGACTTACTCATACTTTACCATAAAATACAAACAAAATTGAAATTAAAGGAACCCGTATCAGTTCAACTCGGATAAAATGACATAGGTCATCAGAAAGTATAAAGAAGAAGACACTGAACGGTTTGTTATTTATGACGGGTTATAAAGGTAAGTCGATAACTAAATTAAAAGTAAAACTAAACACTCTCAAGAAGTATACAAGACCAACGATTAGTAAACAATAAATACACCCGACGTTGAAAGGTCAAACAGAAAAGAAACAAAAAAAGTTAAACAATCGTCAAAAATTGATTTATATTATCAGTCTAAATATTAAGGGAAGAGATACCAAACATAAGAACTATAGAACCAATTTTACATATATATATATATACATATACATGTACCTAAAGTTGTAACATTTTAGAGTACACAAAAGGATTTACAAAATTTCAATATGAAAGATGTGAATTCCGAAACCAGTTAAATCTAAAATAAAAACACATACTACATCATATCCGTGGGTCAAAACCAAAAATCTGTCCATTGGTTAAACCGATTCAAAACTTGTCGGTAGAGACAGTGGAGATATTAAATAGTTCAGGGACATATACACACCCGAACAGGAGAGAAGAAACGACAACCAGAGAAACAAACGAGGTAACAAATATTAGACCATTAAAGAATCCCACTTAAATGAACGAGAGAAATAAGAAACTTCAACCAAACCGATAAGAACTGGAAAAGAAAAAAGAAAAGTCAAACACCTTGTCGGACTGTTCAAAAGTAGATGTAAAAAAAAAAAAAAAGGTAAGACGGGTTGACGGATACAAAACTCAGGGTCAAACCATCATTGTTTCAACTTTTGAAGTAAAATACGACAGAGACTTTCTATTTTCAGGTAGAGTCCTTCCTACCACTCGATTTTAGTCTTTTAATTTATGTAACGTGGTAATTCGTCCCAATCTTGACTCATAGTCTGGGTAGTACGCGTCCTACTACTTGACTCTAGGTCCGTCCTCTTAACCCGTCCTATAACTCTAGGGGTTCCAGATACTGTTAACGGACCTATGGGACGCCCCCCACTCCACCCCTACAATCAGTGAGTTGTTTTTCGATTAAGTTTCAGTAATATTGACCTTTATCGTAACGAGATCAATTGTCGGTAAGGGGTTTCTCCGTTGAGGAGAGTAACATTACTCTGTCATACCGTGTTACCACATTAGTCTGAAAGGTTGAGGTTTCCCGTACCCAAAGTTAAGATCGTGGTGGTACTCCTCAACTTTCAGGAATCCACACCAAGATCTAGGAGAGATTCAGAGATATTTCACTCCTACTAGGATTAAAGATGGAGTGTTCACTCTTTTCGTGGTTCGTTACGTGAACCCTTTATTATTCACGAGTTCATTATAATAAAATAAGAGAATTTTTGTAGATGTCAGATAGTTTTACTGGGGTTTATGGTCCTTGACACAAGAGTAGGTAGGTCATAGGAGGAACAGGAGAAGTACACCCTTTAAACCCTTACCGTTTGGCGAAGTTATAGGAACGGAACTCTTGGGGTACTTGTCATACTTTTCCGTTTTTCTATACTGTGGCCTTCTACTCGGGGGGTCCAACCATCCTTCGAGGTTATTCGATGTCCCCTTCTCGTCTCTTTATCAAGGTCTTTCTTACACGTAAAGGTAAAGGATGTGTAACTCCGGTCATCGTCAAGTAGTGACGTGACCCCCGGTACGGATGTCTACGGAATATACCGTACATACAGGAAAGAGGAGGTTCAGAAGTGGACCCGAGTTTAGGACCGGTGAGAGTTCAAGAACAAATCCCTCTCACTGAATTGAGAAAAGACGGAGTCAAGACATTTACGCCGTTTCGTGTCGATCCCAATACTTACATTAAGTCACCCACTTCTACACTTTCACGTACCGTCTTACAAGTTGTGCATCTTCAGGAGGTATTTGTGCCAATTTACTTCTACTTATCGGAGCGATGTGGTATGTCACGTCTAACAGAGCCACTCGAGATCCGACACGGCGAAAATCCACGTACACAAACGTTTCCAATGACTCTCATTGAGTTGAAGAGAGTCAGAGTCCAGGAAGAAACAGTCGATCGTTATATTACAGGAAGAGTCTCCCAGTAAGACTCGTAATCATCTTTAAACATACCCTTGACGGACCGTGTAACCTTGAGGGACTGTTTATGTTCGAAAATAATAGTGAATTGAGAATCGTATCCTAGTGAACAAGTTTCGAAACAATTGAACCCCGATTATAAACCCAGTTCCTACTCCCACTATCGATCGGTTTTCATTATCTTCAAGATATAAATTATCTACTCTCCCCGTCTCGATCAAATGACCCTTGACTCTCTTGGGGAGGAAGTATGGGGGATTAGAAGACTTCTGTATTGGGTAGTGTAGGTTTAACCCACACCGGTCCACCATCCTACCCGTACCCCGTATTAGACTTCGAAAGAATCAAATACAGGTTTCCGATAAAATGAAGGAATTCTCATCACAGTGAAGACGAATAAATTGAAACGGTACTCCTCCTCTCTTTCATAAAAAAAAAAAAAAAGGATAGAACTCAGCGATATCCGACTGTGTCTTTGTAGACCAAAAAGGAGAAAGAGAGGTACGTAGAGTCCTACCCGTAAGGTTCGAGGGAAGGTCTACATAGACTCTTCTGTCTTACCCAACTCTAGCAGGACACGGTCGGGGAATCGATCCAGACATTCAACTCTTTTTGAACTCTTTTTACCTTTCCTTACTCTCAAACTTTAACAAAATTAGAAGTTCTTCAATCTACATTAATGTTTTATTTTGGAGTTATAGTGTCGACACCAATAGGTGGGTTTATGTTAGAAGTGTCAAACACTTAAGTCGAAAGGTAAGTAATCACCGACGGGGGGTCAATCACTATACAAGATTAGTATTTACTTAAGAATTATCGGAGTTTGGTTTCCTTAATATCGTGTTTCCAGTGACAAATAAAAATTTACCGAAAAACATTACATTATGGTTTATAGATACTATTTTTTAAAATGAAGAAGACCCTGACCAATCCCTATTTCTCCTATGAACGAAGTTTCGAGGTCCCTCTGTTACAGTGTAAAATCCGTCACGTCATTTACCTACAGGGTCCTCATCGGACATGAGTGTAGGTGTATTAGCGTCCGAAAATGAAGTTCCTTTTCATTAGACATCGAGTCGGAGACTCCCGGACATAATCGATCTTATATTCTGACCCCAAGACATCTTTTCTGGTTTAATTGTCACTGAATTCGTCCTATTTTTAATTAAATAAACCTTGGAATTTTAGATCCGACTACACTTCAAGACAACGTCTTGTATCAAGAGTCTTCAGGTTCAATGAAGTACTGCCAGGAGAAGGAACCAGTTGTCAATGGATCTAAAGTCGGTAATCTTCCTCCTTTCCCGTTCTGTTCCCGTGTAAGGAACTGAAATTCCAGTACCGGGTCTTCGAGACATGTAGTAAACACGAGTGTACAGTGACTGGGTTTGTACCAGTACACTGTGTGTAAGACGTCTCCTTCGACCCTATACATCAGGAATAAGACCCGACTGTTTTAGAGTCGATTTAAGGATTACCGGTGTCTCCAATATACTTTCTAGTGAACTCTTCAGTCCATCTAAAACACAAGTATCTCGGACTTCTGAAACTTAACCCATGTAGTATCCCGGATTGTCTACAAGTGTACGACTCGGTGGGGAGCTTCGGAACTACGCAGGGTCATCTTGATCGGTGGGGTAGACAAGG
Organism: Capra ibex; assembly: GCA_006410555.1. Lineage (NCBI taxonomy): Eukaryota > Metazoa > Chordata > Mammalia > Artiodactyla > Bovidae > Capra > Capra ibex. Next base: position 24,515,434 of record SJYO01016970.1, on the reverse strand, counting down.
GTCTTCAAATACGAAATCATTCTCCCAAAAGTCTGTGACGGGTATTAAACTTGGGAAAATACATAGATCAGATCATCTCTTCTATTCTCGATTCAATGATTACAATGTTCCTTTTCAATATACACGGTATTCTTTCTAAGATTAGTTCCCAATCCTTTAAGTCCTCCACTTCCCTAGGAAGGGTTTGTTTGCGGTAGAGAAGAGACTGGACGAGTAAACGATGTAGAAGAGGTTAGTATTTCGGGTCCCTGTGATCATAACCCAAAGTCTACTGGTCGTTTCTGCCGTCACTTCCTCTCCTACGATATTCGACTCGTTTGTTTTCACACTTTCAAAGTGAAACCGATCCTGTCTTCGAAGACTTCGACTCTTTATTGTCTATTCTGACTTTTCTTTCCGTTCCTTTCGACCCCAGTCACAGAAGGGTCCGTCCAGAAAACTGTGACCTGTTTACCTTAAGGTGAAGGATTCCCGTGAGTGACTGACCCCTCTTGTACTTCACATGTCTGCCACAGGATGTAATCACCGACAGGGGGTCAATCACTATACAAGATTAGTATTTACTTAAGAATTATCGGAGTTTGGTTTCCTTAATGTCGTGTTTTCAGTGACAAATAAAAATTTACCGAAAAACATTACATTATGGTTTATAGATACTATTTTTTTAAAATGTAGGAGGATTTCACCAGTCTCGAATTGTTGTATGACGAATTTCTCAGTATATCTACCATTCTTATATGACGATATTTTAGTGGACTTAAAGTCCTATTACCATTGTAGACCCAAACAACAACAAATCAACCATACAGCACAGGTTGAGAAGCACCGGGGTACCTGACATCGGACGGTCCCAGGAGACAGGTACACTGAAGAGTCCGATCTTATGACCTCACCCAACAGTAAAGTAAGAGGTCCCCTAGAAAGGTTGGGTCCCTAGTTTGGGTCCAGAGGGTGAGACGTCCGTCTGAGAAATCGACTCGGTGGCCCCTTCATACTGACCCCTCATTACACATTTACCCTAGTTCCTCCCTATGTGCCCCCCGATAGACTATTGGTTCCACCACGTATTTACATACAATTAAAATAATAATAAGAAAATTTATATGTCTTTACGAAGTATGTGACGACACATTCAGACGTATGTAGTGTTACCCTTAGTTCTCGGATTTTATTCTTCGGTCCTCTGGATTCGAGCTCCAGTCCGTCAAGTCGATTCATACACATGTTAGAAACCGTTGAATGAAATAAAAAGACTCAGAGTCTAAAGACTAGACGTCATTATCTAAGAGAACTTAAGTTTGAGACATATAAAATACTTTAAAAATATATACAAACATAAACCTGGAGTAAAAGTGTCTTCAGTATTCTAAGAGACTTATAAATTGATCATAAATCCCACCACCTCACACTTTTACAAAGAAAGAGATCAAATCTCCACTCGAAAAACATGTACTACCTTGTCTTTCATCTCTGATCTTGTATTACATTTCGCTAAACTTATTCCCTCAAGTCCTCCGACTTACTTCGATGATGCCATAGTCCTTGTCTACACCAATTTCTATGTTCATTAAAGAAAGAGTACACAACCTAGATTTTCTACAAATCTTACAGAGACCCTCCTAAAGAAAAAATAAATAAATAAATAAATAAAACCAAACAAACAATAAAACAAACAAGACCCCTTTAGCTAAAACAATTAACATGTACACTGTATAATTAGATTCTTTAACAAATTGATTAGAGAGATTTGAAGTCAATGAAAAAGACATTTGTCCCCTATTATGGTGAATGTTACATCCTAATAACAGTCCTACTTTACCCTATTACACTCGTATCACGATTCGTGTCAAAGACCATGGGTCACTCGTAGGTTATTTACAATCTCCATTACTACTGTTACTACCTCCTTCTCCTCCTCCCCTCCTTTTACTACTACCATTTTGCCTCCAAAGTTGTAAAATTTGTTACCTTATAAAAGGTCACTTTTGAGACCGTAAAATTTTCTCAACATAAACACACTTGCATTTATTTAGTCTTATTTGTGCAAACCAGGGGGACTTCACTTTGTGAATAAGGTACTGATGGTCCTCTCGATTTTCACGGGGGGTAGTCCGTTTGCCTACGACTCAAAATCAATGGGTGTTGTCTAAAACGTTATAGGTGAAAAGATAACTATTTCCAGATAAAAACTCTACAAAGACTTTACAACTAATCAGTTTAACCATTATATAGTGGTTAAGAAAAAGGAAGAATAATACAGGGGGGAAAGAGGGGGTACAGTAGTTGGAGGAGGAAGAGGTCGAGTAGGAGGAGAGGGAAGAGGAAGGAGAAGAGGAAGAAAGAAATAATAAAGGAGAAAAAGAAAATTAAGCTAAGGAAGAGAGTAGGTGAAGAAATAGTAGTATTACTAGTTGTTCTCATTTGCTGGAAAAAAAAGGAGGAGTTATAGAGAAGAAGAAAAGGACCTGGGGAGGGGGGGAATAAAGAAGGAAAATATATCAAGTCTCCTGGCTCTGTACAAGAAAGGTGGGAAGGGGGTCGGGTCTCTGTGTTCATCTTTGGACCAATTTGTTGGATCTACAGGTAGTCGTCTACTTATCTATTCTTTCGACACCATGTATATGTGTTACCTCATAATGAGTCGGTAATTTTTCTTATGTAAACTTAGTCAAGATTACTCTACCTACTTTGACCTCGGCTAATATGTCTCACTTCATTCGGTCTTTCTTTTTGTGGTTATGTCATATGATTGTGTATATATACCTTAAATCTTTCTACCGTTACTACTGGGACATACGTTCTGTCGTTTTTTCTGTGTCTACACATATCACCTGAAGACCTGAGTCTCCCTCCCCCTCTCCCACCCTACTAAACCCTCCTACCGTAACTTTGTACATATGATAGTACATTCTTAGCTTAGTCGTCAGATACAGGCTACGTCCTATGTCGTACGAACCCCGACCACGTGCCCCTACTGGGTCCCCCTACAACACCCCTCCCTCCACCCTCCCCACAAGTACAAACCCTAGCGTACATGTGGACACCACCTAAGTACAGTTACATACCGTTTTGGTTATGTCATAACATTTCATTTTATTTCATTTTTTTTTTTTTTTTCCGTTCTATTGGGTCGGAGGATCTGTACCCGCAGACACACCTCAACTGTAGCGGGTGTCCGTTTTGAGAAATCTCTGAACAGTCCGCGTACTCTGAACTGTACATCTTCAATGTTGCCTCCATCCAAGAATACACATACTTGTTTAGTGTTCATCTGTCTCCAAAGACACCGCAAAAAGGAGTACCAGTGAACCTTATTAAAAACGTCCCCTCTTTCCTCAGATTCTGTTTTCCTTTCTTAACTTTCTTCCTTACCTTCTTTGTCTCTTTCCGACTCCGTCTCTGAATCCTTCACTAAATTATTGTTAAAAACCGTGACCTAAGTTGTAAAGAGTTTGGTGTAAACACGTTTTTACAAACTAAAGTACCTTTTTTATGTAATTTTTAAAAAAACTTTAACTTATAAACTCAAACGAAGAAGAGTAAATATGGAGTCATAAATAACTTATTTTTAAACTCCCTTACTTAATAGAACAATTTTAAGTTCCACATTCATGATCGTGAATTTTAAAATTAATTTTTTTTTCTGTACGTTGTATTTTATATATACAGAAAAAGTCTCGTCAGAATAATCTGTACCCATCAATCTCGTTGATTTAAAAAACCCGACCAGAGTTATTCAGAACAAGTCATCTGTTTAGTTAAACTCTATTGTAAAGAATAAATTTTCTTCCGAAGAAAGAACGCCATACTAAACTTTACACATGTCGTCGTACAAGTATAAACACTATTTCAAACAGAATAAACGTTTGTAGTCATGTTCATTTTGTGATTGTAAATACTACTTACCGTACTCATTGATTGAACCCTATGTCTGGTATTAGTTTCTGTTACGTTGTCAAGAGGGAAAAAAGTACCAAAGTGCCAAAGTCAATGGGCACCAGTTGATACCAGGTGTTTATAATGTACCTTTTAAGGTCTTTATTCTTTAAGTATTCAAAATTTAACACACGACAAGACTTAACACACTACTTTAGAACACGGTAACACGAAGAAGGGACTTTACAGTCAGGAGGGAAACAGGTCACACGGGTACGGTATCTTCGATGGTAGGGAAACCATGTCCTTTCGTATGTCACATTTACCCCAGACCATGATAGGTACCAAAGTCCGTAGGTAACTCCAAGAACCTTGTGTAGGGGTCGTCTGTTCTTTCCTGCCGACATTTCTTTTAGTTGTTTTAGACAATAAAGAGTAAACAAAAACCGAGGTATAAATTTATTTTGTTTCACTTATACCATTTATAAAGTGTATACATTTATGACCACAGTGTAAGGATAATTAGTACATCACGTTGTAAACTATAAGAGTTAATTTTGGGAATTAAACGGACGATGTGACGGACATCAGGGAACTCATTTAATGAGAGAATAAAAAGACCTATTGAATAAATCCCTTTTTATTTTATTATTTTACTAGAACTTTACTTTTCCGGACTTTTATCGTGAGAATAAATTTAATGTTATGAAGTGTGAGTAGACTCTAAAGAAGTAGAGACGTTATTGCGTCGACAAAAGGAGTCCCACAAGAGTGTTCAAGTATTTCTTTTTTTAACAATACTCGGAAGGGTTTGGGGTTCCTTCCGTCGACACAAAAACTATTTGACCCGATGCCAAAGTTGTGAAGTTCGATATCTCTTTAAATGTGCCCTTAAAAGACGTAATATATAGGTACTCGTTATATAAAAGTTGTCATTGTTGTATGTGACATAAATCAGTCTCAAATGTACCGTTTCGCCAGTCCGACTTGTGACACTTTAATTTTTGGACTGGAAGTCGTCTTCGGAGACGGGATTTGTATGTCTTACAGTGAGTGAGACTGGACATCTTTTTGCGGTCCCTTTAGTCCCCTCCCACTTCTCTACGAACCTGACTTGAGGGGGTAGTCTACAGGTTCACAGTGTAAAAAGGGGTGTAAGTCATCTCCCCTATACAGTATTTAGTTACCGTAATAGGTTCTCAGAATCAATTCTTTTTCCCGAGCTCACCAACTTCTCAACCCTGAGACGGTTAGGTTTTAAGAGAACCAAGTCTCCGTCACGACTGAGAAGGAACGAGAGAGTGGAAACGACAGTTTCGTGAATAGGAAGACTAAAACCTGTTCCTTCACTTGTAGGGGTCCGCCTTGTATAAACTTTCAAAAGACACATGAAAAAGATTCTTCACTGGATCCAACACAGATGGGTTAACGTTCTTTTGTATGCCCGTTTTATGATTAGTCACACAAGTCAACGCCTTTCACGAACGAAAAGGGGCTGGACGGGAGGAGGGAGAATCAACGGAAACAGAGTGAACCTTGTCGGAGAACCTAGTAAGGAAGTCCGTCTCAGTAGCAAGAAACAGTCTAGACGAGAGATAGTTCGGTTAAGAGTAAATAAGTCACGACCAAAAAAGGAAGCACGTAGTAAATAGGACGACTGCAAAGAAAATGAAGGACGACGGGAGAACCCGAAGATGTCATACCGGTAACGTTATCTAACGAATTTTTTTTTTTTTTCGTGTTTTTTGTTTTTTGGGATGTGAAGTTGAATAAGACACTCGATACAGAGAAAAGTCTTGAGATAACAATAGTTAACGCACGAACAAGATTCGTCCATCACTATAACAATAATGTTCATAAGGGGTTTAAGTAAATAAATTGTAGATATTAAAAACTCGAGGATAATACCTAATACATAACCCAATACACATACACAAAAGATTACTTCCCGTGTCTCTCTGTCTATTCCTTTGTTTATTGACGTTATATAACACTACTTGTCTTAGTCTTTTCATCGTTGTGGATGTCACGATCTTGATTCCCGTAAAAACACCCCACTTTTTCGCTAAATTAGTTGGGATTTCCTGACTAGTAGTGTCTTCGTCGATCGTACGATTTTTTAAGTTCACTCGACACAGTAACTTGGTCGACAGAGTGAAATCAGAGGAAAACATTCACTCCGAGACTCTCTATTTTATTAAAAGGTTTCCAGTATCTTGATCATTTATCATCTCTGTCTCCAGTGTCCCCATAGACAAAGGTTCGTGTAACACATAGAATTGTGGTTGTCTGTCAAAAGGAAACAAAAAAGTATTCAGACCAAAATATAAAGACAGTCACGATCTTAACTACTGTGTTTATAAACAACGTATAATTCTTATTACTAGTATCTTTTGTTCGAGTACAAATGGTTTCTCATTCCAAACCCTTCCCTATTTGATCCTCGAACCCTAATTGTCTATGTGTGACGACATATGTTTTATTTGTAGTTCCTGGATGACATATAGAATCCATTGATATAAGTTATACAACACTATTGAATATTACCTTTCATTAGACTTTTTCTTATATGCCCGAAGGGACCACTGAGTCACAATTTCTCAGACGGATGGTCACACCCTCTGTGTCCAAACTAGGGACCCAACCCTTCTGAGAGACCCCTTCCTTTACTGTTGGTTAAGGTCATAAGAACAGACCCTTTAAGGTACTTGTTTCCTCGGACCGTCCCGTATCAGGTACCCCCAACGTTTTTCTCACTCTGTACTAAGTCACGGATTTGTTGTTGATATATATATATACTTAGACGAATGACATGTGGACTTTGATTATGTTGTAACATTTACTTGATTCTTCACTTCACTTGACTTTCGGTGAATCGACACAGGCTGAGAAAAGTTGGGGTACCTGACATGTCAGGTTCCTTAAGATGTCCGGTCTTATGACCTCACCCATCGGGAAGGGAAGAGGTCAGCTAGAAGGACTGGGTCCTTAGCTTGACCTCAAAGGACGTAACGTCACGTCAAGTCAAGTCAGTGAGTCAACACAGGCTGAGAAACGCTGGGGTCCTTAGCGTCGTGCGGTCCGGAGGGACAAGTAGTGGTAGAGGCCCTCAAGTGCGTCTGAGTACAGGTAGCTCAGGCACTACGGTAGGTCGGTAGAGTAGGAGCCAGCAGGGGAAGAGGAGGACGGGGGTTAGGGAGGGTCGTAGTCTCAGAAAAGGTCACTCAGTTGATTTTTGGTTGATGTGAAATTAATTTTTTTTTCTTATTACAACTGAAGGTTTACATCTACTTTCATTTAAGAAACTAAACTAATTGAAACTAAACTAATGATGAAACTAATTGAATGATGAATTGAATTATGAAAATGATTGGACAACTGATCCCGACTCCAAGTGTTATAACGTATGGTGTTGAGGGATACAGAGTACCATCTATAGTGACTAGTTCGTGATAGGAGACCAGATGATTAGGGTCCACATCAATCCTTCCCACTGATGTTAACATAAGGTCCTCAGGTGAGTATGTTTATTTGGTCGGAACCATTCACAATACTCAACTTAATAACTTAACACAGGGGGATTTCAAGTATACCCGAAGGGACTATCGAGTCAGTCATTTCTTAGAAGGACGTCCCGTCCTCTGGACCTAAACTAGGGACCCAACCCTTCTAGGGGACCTCTTCCTTTACCGTTTGGTGAGGTCGTAGAAACGGACCTTTTAGGGTACCTGTCTCCTCGGACCCCCACGACGTCAGGTATCCCGGTGTTTTTCATATCAGGTACCCCCATGTTGACTCGTTGATTGTGAAAGTTTCAAGTATACGACTTCAGAATTTGGGGTCATGGAGTCCTACATTGGAATAACTTCTATTTGTATTAACCCAATTTCATCCGATATTATCACCCGAGATTAGGTTATCATGACCAAAGAAACATTTTTCCCTCTTAAACTCTGTCAGTACTTGTGTCTCTCTACAGTATACAACTACTTACATCTTTAGATGTTCAGTTCCTTATATCTCCCAAAGGTCGACGACGACGACGACGACGATTCAGAGAAGTCAGCACAGGCTGAGACACACTGGGGTATCTGCCCTCGGGTAGTCCGAGGGGGTAGGGACCCTAAGAGGTCCTTTTGTGACCTCACTCAACGGTAAAGGAAGAGGTTACGTACTTACACTTTTCACGTTCACTTCAGCAAGTCAGCACAGGTTGAGAAACGTTTCCGCCTCCCAAAGGTCGTTTTGAGATCTTAGATTCTCTCTTCCTATTTTGTACAGAAGGGGGTGTCGGAAGTCCTCCTTAATTCGAACAAGTGTGAAACTAGAGTTTAAAGATCGGAGTTCTAGTCTGTTATTTAATTATAACAAATCGGGAGGTTAATCACTGTGAAATAGAACCGTTTAGACCGGTTGATTATACCGTCCAATCTGTTTTGGTAAAGGGGTAAAGATAGGACTCTTATACCCGTTTTTTATTTCCTTAGTTGAGGAGGAGAGGAGAGGTCGGTACTACTATCATAGGTGAAGATTGTATCCAACGACGATGCCGACGACGATTCAGCGAAGTCAGCACAGACTGAGACACACTGGGGTATCTGTCGTCGGGTGGTCCGAGGGGACAGGGACTCTAAGAGTTCCGTTCTTGTGACCTCACCCGACGGTAAAGGAAGAGGTTACGTACTTGTACTTCAGTGAGTCAGCACAGACTGAGAGTAGGTTTAAGTCAAAGGAGTAACTTAAGTTATATTACATACTAACGTGTACTGTCTTATTTAATCGTCAATTGTGACCCACGGTGGATACAGTTTACAGGAAATGCGATTCGTTCCAATCATAGAGTCCCTTGTTTAGTATCGGGGTGATCATACACCTCTTGATTAATATAAGAAATCTTCATACGTAGACCCTTGTCACCTTCAGGAGAGACCCGGTCATAAAGAGTCGGGGACAGGTTTGACATAGTAATTCTTTCCCATGGATAAGTCCGGTCTCGCTTCATGTCGTACGGTCATTGGGATTATAATCAGACACTAAGAATGCGTGTGGTAAAGTTGTTTACTAACAATGGTGTTATATCTTCCTATTGGTAGTTTTCTACACGTCCATTTACATAGACACACATATACATTACGATAAACTTTTAACCGGATAGAATATACGGTAACATTTTACTTATTTACTTACTTACTTATTCCGTACTCTACCACGGTTTCCCGTGTCCGAAACCTTACCTGTCTTGACCCAAAGTTCCTAATTCTGTCGATCGTAAACCTTTTATTTACAATGAAAGTGTAGGGAACGAAAGTAATGGTAAAAAGAAGTTCCTGACGTCGGGGGGAAGGTACTTTGTAGGACCGAAAGCACCAGGAGAAAGATCGAAATAGATCTTCGATCTAAAGGTGTTCCTTTAGAACAACTCCTTTACCAGCTCATTCAGAGTGAAGTCCGCGTTACTATGCAAGAAGGAGAAAATCCTTTCCTACTAAGAGAAGTCTTTGGTTAGAAAATATTTACTTCCAAAATAATTAGTTAATAGTAGAACCTTGTCTACTCACGTAGTCGTCTTTGGTTCGTAGTACATAACGAAATCGCTAGTTTCTCACATAACCTTACTGTACGTGTGAGAAAATACGGAGAGTTCCACGTGCAATGACAGTATCGGGGTATAAAGGTTGAGTAGACACGACCTACAGTTGGGCAAACCAAGGAGTGAGAAGATTTAACGGAACAATTGGTTGCCCGGGACTTCTGTGTAAGTAGTCAATCCCTTGAAACCTATTATATCGATTGATAACGACCACGGAATACCTAAGAGAGAGACACTGTCACCCCAAGAGTGACCACAGGATGAACTCAGAAAGACCGATGACTTCATATACGTATCTGTGTCTCTTAATTTCTTTACAGGAAACAGAAGGTGATGTAGTATCGAATTCAAGAAAATTTATTTAATTCAATGCGTTTGGTTGGAGTCTTATGTCACTGCGTGAGTCACAAAATGGTCTCCCTCCGTTTCTTAGTTCTAATGGAACTGAGTTCGGGTACTGGAAGAAGTTTGACATAACCAACTGAATCGACGGTAAAAGACCGGTCGTAAAATCCATTGTCAAAGGATGTTTTTGAAGGGAGACCACCTCTTTAAGGAAGATTACAAACGACGATCCCCTGAAGCGACCATCGAGTCGACCATTTCTTAGACGGTCGTTACGTCATCTCGGACCAAACTAAGAACCCAACCCTTCTAGGTGGCCTCTTCCCTATCCAATGGGTGAGGTCATAATAACCCGAAGATCTAACACGAAGGTTTTGAAGAGGAGGATTTTGACCTCGAGATCGAACTAAGATCACTCTTATTGATGCAGGTACGTTACAAACTCTGGATATGAGTCAAGTCAAGTCAAGTGAGTGAGTCAGTACAGGCTGACACGCTGGGGTACTTAGCGTCGTACGGTCCGGAGGAACAGGTAGTGGTTCAGTGTCTCAATGAGTTTGAGTACAGGTAGTTCAACCACTACGGTAGGTCGGTAGAGTAGGAGTAGTAGGGGAAGAGGAGGACGGGGGTTCGGGAGGGTCGTAGTCTCAGAAAAGTTTACTCAGTTGAGTAGCGTACTCCACCGGTTTCATGACCTTAAATTTGAAAACGTAGTAAGAAAGGTTTCTTGTGGGTCCTGACTAGAAGAAATCTTACCTGACCAACCTAGAGGAACGTCAGGTTCCCTGAGAGTCCTCAGAAGAGGTTGTGGTGTCGAGTTTTCGTCGTTAAGAAGTCACGAGTCGAAAGAAGTGTCAGGTTGAAAGTGTAGGTATGTACTGGTGACCTTTTTGGTATCGGAACTGATCTGTCTGGAAACAACCGTTTCATTACAGAGACGAAAACTTATACGATAGATCCAACCAGTATTGAAAAGAAGGTTCCTCATTCACAGAAAATTAAAGTACCGACGTCAGTGGTAGACGTCACTAAAACCTCGGGGGNCTGTGACAAAGGTGACAAAGGGGTAGATAAACGGTACTTCACTACCCTGGTCTACGGTACTAGAAGCAAAAGACTTACAACTCGAAATTCGGTTGAAAAAGTGAGAGGGAGAAAGTAAAGTAGTTCTTCGAAAAATCGAGGAGAAGTGAAAGAAGGTATTCCCACCACAGTAGACGTATAGACTCCACTAACTATAAAGAGGGTCTTTAGGGTCGAACACGAAGAAGTTCGTGTCACAAAGAGAACTACATGAGACGTATACTCAATTTATTTGTCCCACTGTTATATGTCGGAACTACATGAGGAAAAGGATAAACCTTGGTCAGACAACAAGGTATAGGTCAAGACTGACAACGAAGGACTGGACACATATCCAAAGAATTCTCCGTCCAGTCCACGAGACCATAAGGGTACAGAAAGTCTTAAAAGGTGTCAAATGACACTAGGTGTGTCAGTTTCCGAAACCGTATCAGTTATGTCGTCTTTACCTACAAAAGGACCTTGAGAGAACGAAAAAGGTACTAGGTCGCCTACAACCGTTAAACTAGAGACCAAGAAGACGGAAAAGATTTTGGTCGAACTTGTAGACCTTCGAGTGCCAAGTACATAACGACTTCGGACCGAACCTCTTAAAACTCGTAATAAAATGATCGTACACTCTACTCACGTTGACACGCCATCAAACTCGTAAGAAACCGTAACGGAAAGAAACCCTAACCTTACTTTTGACTGGAAAAGGACAGAACACCGGTGACGACTCAAAAGGTTTAAACGACCGTATGACTCACGTTGTGAACGTATCGTAGTAGAAAATACTAAACTTTGTCGAGTTGACCTTAAGGTAGTGGAGGTGATCGAAACAAGTATCACTACGAAAGATTCCGGGTGAACTGAAGTGTAAGGTCCTACAGACCGAGATCCACTCACTAGTGTGGTAGTACTATTAGAACCAGCACTTCTAGAAAAAACATGTCAAGAAGACACATCAGAACGGTGGAGAGGAATTATAGAAGACGAAGACAATCCAGGTATGGTAAAGCCAGGAAATAGTTCGGGTAGAAACGTACTATACAAGGGAACCATAGAGAATAAAAGAACTTCTCTAGAGATCAGAAAAGGTAAGACAATAAAAGGAGATAAAGAAACGTGACTAGTGACTCTCTCCGAAAGAACAGAGAGGAACGATAAGAAACCTTGAGACGTAAGTCTACGAATATAGAAAGGAAAAGAGGAAACGAAAAGTGAAGAGAAGAAAAGTGTTGATAAACATTCCGGAGGAGTCTGTCGGTAAAACGAAAAAACGTAAAAAAAAGGTACCCCTACCAGAACTAGGGACAGAGGACATGTTACAGTACTAGGAGTAAGGTATCAAGTAGTCCGTGAGATAGATAGTCTAGATCAGGGAATTTAGATAAAGAGTGAAGGTGACATATTAGCATTCCTTAAACTAAATCCAGTATGAACTTACCAGATCACTATAAGGGGTGAAAGAAGTTAAACTCAGACTTAAACCGTTATTCCTCAAGTACTAGACTCGGTGTCAGTCGAGGACCAGAACGAAAACGACTGACATATCTCGAAGAGGTAGAAACCGACGTTTCTTATATTGATTAGTTAGACTAAAGCCACAACTAGTAGACCACTACAGGTACACGTATCAGAAGAGAACACAACAACCTTCTCCCACAAAAGATACTGGTCACACAAGAGAACCGTTTTGAGATAATCGGAAACGGGACGAAGTAAGACATAAGGTTCCGGTTTAAACGGACAATGAGGTCCATAAAGAACTGAAGGATGAAAACGTAAGGTCAGGGGATATTACTTTTTCTGTAGAAAACCCCCACGATAAAGATTTTCCAGAACATCCAGAAGTATCTTGGTAAGTTGAAGTCGAAGAAGTCGTAATGACCAACCCCGTATCTGAACCTAATGACACTATAACTTACCAAACGGAACCTTTACTTGTCTCTAGTAAGACAGTAAAAACTCTAACGTAAGTTCATGGCACAAAGCCTGAGAACAACTGGTACTACCCATGAGGTAAAGAAGATTCCCTAAGGACGGGTGTCATCATCTATATTACCAGTAGACTGAATTTAAGTGGGTAAGGCCAGGTAAAATCAAGCGACTAAGGATCTTACAGTTGTAAGTGAGAACGGTAAAGGACAAACTGGTGAAGGTTAAACGGAACTAAGCACCTGAATTGTAAGGTCAAAGAATACATTATAACGAGAAATGTGTAGCCTGGAACGAAGATAGTAGTCAGTGTAGGTGTTGACCCATAACAAAAACGAAACCGTGATAGGGAAGTAAGAAAGACCTCAATAAAGAAGTGACTAGAGGTCATCGTATAACCCATGGATAGCTGGACCCCTGAAGGAAAAAGTCATAGGTTAGTAAAACGGAAAAGTATGAAAAGTACCCCAAGAGTTCGGTTCTTACGACTTCACCAAACGGTAAGGGAAGAGATCACCTGGTGTAAGACAGTCGGGAGAGGTGGTACTGGACGGGCAGAACCCACTGAGGTGTCCCGTACCGAATCAAAGTAACTCAATAAGTTCCGACACCATGATCACACTAATCTAACTGAACAAAAGACACTAATACCAAAGTCACACAAACGGGAGACTAAGGGAGAACGTTGTGGATGGCAGAATGAACCCAAAGAGAATGGAACTTGTACCCCATAGAGAAGTTCCGACGAGGTCGTTTCACGTCGACGACGAGGAATGAAACCTGTTCCCCATAGAGGAGTGGTGGTGGGAAGGAGTGGAACTTACACCTCATCGAGGAGATCCGGGACGACACAGGTACGTCGGTGGCGAGGAACCAATACCCCATCGAGGAGGACCGGCGGTGGGGACTGGAGTCTACACCCCATCGAGGAGAGTCGACGGGGACATTAAGGGACCTCTAGGTCACCAACCAATCCTGAGGTTCGAAGGTGACGGTTCTTGAACCCAAAATAGGGAGTAGTCCCCCGATTCTAGTGGGTTCGACCAAACCTAACCTAACGGTAAAGGAAGAGGTCCCTTAGAAGGGTTGGGTCCCTAGCTTGGGCCCAGATGAACATGATTTTTAACGAAAAACTAATAGACTTTATGTTTCAATTGTCCAGTAGACCATAAAAATTTTAAATAAAATAACTCTACGTCAACTAAATGTTACAACACAATTAAAAACAACATAACGTTTTACTAAGTCAATATATGTATATATAAGAAAAAGTATAATAAAAGATAATAACAATTGGTTCTCTGTGACTTATATCGATGGGACCATATGTCATCCTGGAACAACAAATAGGAAAGACACATATTATTATCAAACATACTAGTATGTCAAGAAAATAAACAGTGTAGACCGTTAAGAATTTATGTACATTGAAAGTTTCATTACATGGAGGGAGAGGTATTCTTTGATCGTAGTTATATTCATATAGAATACTAATGATAAAACGTATCTATAAGTAGAATAATTATTTTCATTGACTTACCCCTTTTTTCCAACAATTTATGGTAATAAACATTCTTTTTTTGTTATTCTTCGACTTCTATATTTATTGATTCGGTAACAGTATGAAAAGACTACAAAAAGATACTTCTACGACATTCTTCTATCGTGGCGAAAAAGTTTTTACTTCTCCGACATTCCCATATGATTAAATTACCGTAAGAAAGACATCTCCGACTTAACCGTCTGTTTCTGGAACTAAGTCCGACGTCACTCTCTACTTGGTTTGAGGGAACCTTCCTCTCGAATTCACACCGTCTGTGTAGTATCGACGTGTGCTGTTGAAAGGGACAAGATTTGTTCATACGGTTAACCTTTGGATGGACTTTTAGACGACGTTTCGTATGACTACTTTAGTGTCCCATTGTAAACATCAAATGTTTGTGGTAAAAAAGCAGATAAGGGAGTAGAGTTACTCTAGTGATACATCTCTCTGTCTTTCTCACTGTTGTCTTTTTCTAACAAAATTAACAGGAAAATCTTCCGTCAAGTTCTGTGTTCGATCACTTTGATCTATACGCCCACCTCTTGTTCCTAAACTTAAACTCCTGTTTCTCAAATCCTAAAGATGGGGGAAGGCGGTAAACGTCGCGTCGAGGTATTCTGCCGTCTACTTCGCAAACGAGGTTCTGTGACGTATTGTATACCACTCCCTTTAACTTTTCCCGATTTACCGTTTGTTTACGTTATAAAATGAGAAAAGTTAAATTCACTGTTTAACGATTTTCTTTATCCTATGTCACGAAAGTTGGAATTTATATTCCTTCTATAGGAAGTATTTTGTATCACTGACTATAACCTATGCATATTCTTCTTAAAAATTACTACATACATAAATCAATTCCCATGTTTGTAATAAAGGATCACCAAATCTTTTATCCGTCTTATGTTTAACAGTTCGGTTCTTTAAATATTTATGTCGTTTGAGAAGTCAAGAGTCTATTTGATTTTTATTTACTTCAGTAGTTATTATAGTTCCCGTTTAAATTATTATTAAAAAGTAAGTTGTAAATTATCAAAGATCTACCGAACTATATAGACGTTTTTATTTCTACCGTATATATATATTATACATATTTTATTTTCGTTTTCGAATTAATAAAAGGTCCTTTTCTTCGTATTTAGATTGTTTTGTACGTTAAATTTAAATAGTCAACGTGTTGATATTAGTCTATAGTATATCTCCTTACAAAATAAAGCGATAAATAAGTTAAACGAGGACTTTAAAAAAGAGTAAATCCTTTATAAGTGAAAAAAAGAGACGATTAAAAGAGGAAGGTAAGTATAAAAATATATACATGTCAAAAAATCAAAACGTTATAATCAACAATTTACCAACTTTTAGAGTAAAAATAAAAGAAATTGTGTCAAGTGTATACCGAAGCGTATTGACATAAATTTTTGAATTTACAGTAAAATGATTTGGGACATCGTAGTGATTACATTCACACGAGTGACCTTGTCTGAAAATAGACATGAAAAGACACTACGAGAAGAACTTTTATAATCAAATCCCAATCTTGTCTAAAAACACTGGACATTGTCGAAACATTGGAACTCGTCCTCTGATATTCTTTGAGTCAAAAGAAATATAGGTTAAATCTGATGGTTGTCCAAACGACACTTAAAATTTACCTATTACCACTTCGTGTATTAACAGATCGTGGATCGTTAAAGAGTTGATTCCGATCGGTTATCAAAGAAAAGAGGAGAAGAAAGGAAAAGGACTAAGAAAACTCTTATAACTGACAAGGAAAAAACAACAAAGGAAACTATGGGTTCTTACCACCTTCAAATCATCTTACGTGAATCCTTCTTTATCTTCAAATACTAAATAAACTATTCGGACGTACTCAACTACGGTATATTTCACTATCGATTTCGGAGACGATACGTCCTTACAATGACTTATCTTTTACTAAGACCTTTCTTTAGTTCACATAAATAGTCTGTAACTCACCGGGGACTTAGGACATCTTTGAGTATACACTACACACGAACCTCTGTGTTTATACTTGTCCAGTATTAGGAACGGGACTTCCACTTTGACTAAAGTACCTCTATATTTTATTCAATATTTCACAGGTATTTTGTCTCGCTTTACTTTCCTTTCGATCTAACTCCATATTTCTCACTCTACTCTCTTTCCTTTTGAAACAAAACTATACTTAAAGTCGTTCTATAAAGTTTGTCAATCTTTTTGTTTTTCCGTTTTTTTTTTTTTTTTTCCGACTCAAAAAGGGTAACAGGGTATAAGAGTGAAGTGTCACAACCTCAAATTGATGTTATACGTACAATATATTGGACTGTGCAAAATCCGATTGTCACCATGACACTTTTTGTTTGTTTTTGTCATGGAGATAGGCTTTTATCCGATTAGATAACTATTCTGAGCATCTAGTCGACCGAATAACCGAGTAATGAATTCCACTGGACACGGTTTTACTAAATCTCCACTAAATGGTACAGGTCATTTCACGTCATTGTCTTATCCTTCATTATTATTGTCGTCGTCACCAACCTTATCATCACCTGACGAAGCAACAACAACACATCAATGATTCAACATAAACTGAGAAACACTGGAGTACCTGATAACCATTCATTTACTGACGTAAACAACAAGGCAATCCAACGGATATGATAACGAGACAAAATAAATACAAAATGACTCAAGATTGTATACGAGAAAACGTAATATAAAAATGACTCGCCATTGAGTGTATGTTTTTTTTACGTGTCTATAATTCACACGACAAGTTACGTAAAAAATTCTGAAATAATAAAATCTCGTCGAAATCCAAGTATTGTTTTCACTATCCTTCTATTCGTTTCGTAAAACTGTTATCGTAAATAGACACATTGAATGTAGATATAGTTCTTATCATATAAAAGTAATTGAGTCTTTCAAGGACTCGTTTGAGACCTCTGTTCGTCACAAGATTAAAATATTGATGTCTAATCAAAAAGGATAAGACCTCTAAGAAGATCCTTATGGTAAACTTTTTTAAAACATAAGAGGATACAGACTGAAATAAGTCATATTACGAAAGCGATAAATCGGTACAACAATCCTATGACTATCAAACAATGAAAAGTAAAAACTTAAAATTAGTTACTACATAACTAGTTATAAATTTGACCTAATTTTTTTTAAGACTTACCATCGCAAACGATTAAAGGTCCTAAATTTGTGAGACTTTGATCTTTTAAAGGTCGATCATTGTCAAGAAGACAGTAAAACTTTTTAAGAATTTTCAACGTAGCACTCGAGACGCTGGGTTGTACTCTACCGAGGTTGAGGGTGACCCGTAGGAGGTTCCATACTTGTCGGACTAAAAGAATAGTTCAGGTGAGGTACACTTGTACGCACAACGAAGATATAGACGTGTCAATACCGATGTCGAGGATACTTATAGGAATATGTTTAGAAACCCACTTGTGTGTAAAAGTAACGAGAACATATTTATGAGTTCTCATCTTAACGAATCGAAAAATACCATTAACCGTAATAGTCAGAAAAGTTAAAATTTTTAAAACTACCTTCAGCAAAGTATAAGGGGGGAGAATATTGTCTATCACTACCAGATATAAAGAATACGAAAAACTGGTAGACATGTAGAAGAAAGTACTTCACAGAGTCAGAAGCTTGGTAAAGAAAAGTAGACAATAACTCAATATCCTAGGAAATGTATGATAAACGTACTCATGAAACTCATGAGTATACATACATTTGTATGTATATAGATAGATATACATTTGAAATGGACATATTATATAACGTATATTTATATATTTATAAAAGAATCCAACACTGAACTAGTAGTAAAAAAATACTACAGAAAAAATTTTTAATTCTTTGTTATCGAAAATCTCCTCAAAATACAAGTATAGTTTTAATTCACTTTTCATTTTTATAAATGGTATATTGGGGATAGTAACGTGTGTATGTGTGTGTGTGTGTTCGTGTGTGTCTGTATGGGGATTGGTGAACAGATAACTGTAGAGTGTATACCACGGAGAACTATTGTTTTCAAAAACTTTTTCAGAATAAATATAAAAAACCATCACGAAAGACACAGATTCTTTAGAAATGGATAATCCTTAGTTATTTATATAAAATATTATAAAAATATCTTCAGTATAACAAATTAAAAAAAAAAGAATAGTTAATTAATAAAGTTAAATTACTAAGACTTTCCACTCTTACTCCCAGTTCCATGTAAAAAAAAAGGTGAAGTCAGTCAAGTCAGTGAGTCAGTACAAGTGGAAAAACACTGAGGTACCTGACGTTGTACGGTCCGAAGGGACAGGTAGTGGTTGAGGGTCTCGAACGAGTTTGAGAACAGGTAGCTCAACCACTACGGTAGGTTGCTAGAGTAGGAGACAGCAGGGGAAGAGGAGGACAGAAGTTAGAAAGGGTCGTAGTCCCAGAAAAAGTCAAGAAGCGTAGTCCACCGCTTTCATAACCTCAAAGTCGTAGTCGTAGACAGGAAGGTTACTTATAAGTCCTGACTAAAGGAAATCCTACCTGACCAACATAGAGGAACGTCAGGTTCCCTGAGAGTTCTCAGAAGAGGTCGTGGTGTCGAGTTTTTGTAGTTAAGAAACCGTGAGTCGAAAGAAATATCAGGTTGATAGTGTAGGTATGTGTAGGTATGTACTGATGACCCTTTTGGTATGGAAACTGATCTTCCTGGAAACCACCGTTTCACTACAGAGACGAAAAATTATACGACAGATCCAACCAGTACCGAAAAGAAGGTTCCTCGTTCGCAGAAAATTAAAGTACTAACGTCAGTGGTAGACGTCACTAAAATCTTGGGGAGTTTTATTTCAGAGAGTGACAAAGGTAACAAAGAGGTTGATAAACGGCATTACACTATCCTGACCAACGGTACTAGAATCAAAAAACTTACAACTCGAAATTCGGTTGAAAAAATGCAAGGTGAAAGTGAAAGGAGTTCTCCGAGAAATCAAGAAGAAACGAAAGACGGTATTTTCACCACAGTGGACGCATAGACTCCAATAACTATAAAGAGGACCGTTAGAACTAAGGTCGAACACGAAGTAGGTCAGGTCCTAAAGCGTACTACATGAGACGTATATTCAATTTACTCGTCCCACTGTTATATGACGGAACTGCATGAGGAAAGAGTTAAACCTTGATCAGATAACAAGGTACAGGTCAAGATTGACAACGAAGAACTGGATGTAAGTCTCAACAGTCCTCCGTCCATTCCAATCTATAGGTTAACAACGTCATAGTACGTATTTATGTCAGAAACGGGGTAACTTAAAGAACCCGTGGAAACAACTTTTTGTGAACTGGTGTATTCAAATCCAGATTAAGACTTGAGAACTAAGACAAGACAAGGGGTTAGGTAGGAATATCTTTATTGGTGAAGAGAAGTAAAAAATATCTAAATATTCATCAGAACTTTAGTCTTCGTCATCCAGGAGGTTGAATTTAAAAAGAAAAGTTTTCAAAACCGATAAACTTGAAGAAATAGGAAACTTAGAAATATAAAATGCATGAAATTTTAGTTCATCAGGTAAAGACACCTTACTAGACGACACTAAAACAAACCCTTGTAAAAGTTGAAAATCTAGACGAATCCCTCCCATTACAGAAAATAGGTGAACCGGATCAGTGAGGTCCAGGTCCATAGTCCGTTTATCCCTGTTAGGGAATACGAGGGTCGAAGGGTCTACCACGTCACCAATTCTTAGGTGGACGATTACGTTCTTAACGTTTTCTGTACTCAAACTAGGGATCCAGTCCTTCTAAGGGACCTCCTCCCGTATCGTTGGGTGAGGTCATATGAACAAACCTCTTAGGGTACTTCTCTCCTTGGACCATCCGATGTCAGGTATCACAGTGTTTCTCAGTCTGTCCTGACTTCGCTGAATCGTACGTACGTGTACACATTCGAGATTTTATAGGTAAGACGAATATATGGAATCATCCAAAGTATCAAAAAAATGTGTGACATATATGTTGTATCATTAACCAGTTTCCACCTTCCCTTCGGATATGGACCTATGAACCTTAAAGGAGAGATGTATCTAAAAGGAGGGACTATAAGACGAGGTATTTGAAGCTGACAGAGTCATCGGAACTTTGACATCAGAACCGAAAGGACCTCGTACCTCTGATGACGATTTATAAACTAAAGTGAAGAAACACGACACTAAACCTTACACCAGAGACCGTCTTTTAAGTCTTCTTACACTAAGAATGGAAAACGTATACAAAAGAGAGTTTCTAATGTCTGGACTTAAGACAAAAAGTTACGTCTTTTTGTTAACGAAGTGTATAAAAGTGAGTTAAAACATCCATATCACTTCACTTTCACTTTCACTTTCACTTCAGCGAGTCAGCACCGACTGAGACGCTGGGGCACCTGACGTCGGGTGGTCCGAGGAGGCAGGTACCCTAAGAGGTCCGTTCTCATGACCTCACCCCACGGTAAAGGAAGAGGTAAAAATTCATATCACCTTCCAGTTTACGATATGAGAACTGAAACAGTTTCGGTCCTCGTCTTTATACAGTTATAAACGAAAAAAAAAGAAAGTTCTTTCTATTAAAATATCAACAAAAAACTCTCTTCTTTCACATCTTTAAAGAATAGAAAAGAAATAATAAGTAAGACTATAACGAAATCCTAATAGAAAGTCATAATACGACTGAAATTCACTGTAGACACTTAAAAAACAAGAGAAATAAAGTTTAGAAGGTGTATACACCATTAAAAGGGTGTTTAATGAGAGAATGTGTTACTTGAAGAAATACTTGAACGGAACAGAATACGTAAGTCCAAAAACTCTGGAGTTAACAAGTGAGATAATACTACTCATGAAATCCCTACTCCGTCTCTTGAGTAATACTAAAATCACGAAAGTGTCTTCTTGATACTACTATTTTGAACGTCCTTTTTCATCGAATTATTTCATATAAAATGTTAAAGATAAAAATACTTCGATAGTATCCTAAATAACATTTTAAGGAATCTTATACTAATTAAAATCAGACGTGTCTGGGTTATTAATAAAACTCTGTCTAAATCAACTAAAGAGTTGTAAATTAACCAAGTCGGATCCTATCCTAGACAAACTAAATCAACGATTATCTCAAATTTTGTTAAACTGATATAAAGTCTTATTCCTCTATTCCAAGTCTATACTAGTATTAGGTGCCTAGTGACTTAAATCTTTATTGACGATCACAAAGTCAGGTAGAATTATCAATTAAACCCAGTGACACAGTAGTCAAGGTAACGTATTACTAACGAGTTCTTTGTAACTAACTTGAGTGTGAGATGTTTCTCTAACTTGGGTTCTTTTGTTCCTTTAGCTCTAATTTAAATTGTACAAACATAATTAAAAGATCCCGACGGAATTATTTTCTAATATCTCACCGAATTTGTTGTTTTTAAACGAAGAACGTCAAAACCTCCGACCTTCAGGTTCTGGTTCCACAGTCGTCTAAATCAAAGAGGGTTCCGGAGAAGGGAACCGAATTTCTATAGCACGAAACAGGAGTGTATGTACACCGGAGACGTATGTGCAAGAACACTTAGAGAGAATAATATTTCTGTAGTCAGTATAACCTAATTCAGGGGTACGAATACCGGTATAAATCAGAATTAATGGAGAAATTTCCGGTATAGAGGTCTATATAAGTGTACCCCCGATCCCGAAGATGTATACGTAAACTTCCCTGTGTTAAGTAAGGTATTGTTAGTCGTACGATATCAATATAAGTAGATATTCTCATGTCTAATTTATTCTTTTTATCATTCGATACTTTAAAGAAGAGAATTCAAAATATTTGTTCCGAATTCTAATAAAAACATTTCTCATGTAATATTAGAGTACTAGGTCACTATGTCTAAACTCCTATGTTCCATTTTATCTTTTATATACTTGTACGAAACTTCAAATCTTTTGTACTATCTTCGTATTCCATAAATAGTAATGTACGTAATTGTAAGTCCGGAAGATTCGAAAAAAATCGAAGAAAAGACCTCTACACGAGAACCCGTCTCTGGAATGTGGGATCATACCTAAATTAAGGTGTAAAAAAGAGGGAATTTTCACTAAAGAATTAGGTTCAATAATTAATCTTTGGAGACGGTAGACTACCACACAAAACTCCCGTTCTTTTGAAGATTTAAGTGTATCCATTCCATTCCACTTCAGCGAGTCAGCACAGGCTGAGAAACGATGGGGCACCTGACATTGGATGATCCGAAGAGGTAGGTACCCTAAGAGGTCCGCTCTTATGACCTCACCTAACGGTAAAGGAAGAGGTCACCTAGAAGGGCTGGGTCCCTAGCTAGGACCCAGAGGACGTAACCTCCGTCTGCGAAATTGGAGACTCGGTGGTCCCTTCTAATAAAATACATATTTGTTCAAATCAGAAAACCGTCTCTAAAGTTCCTGTCCTACACAGGATCTGAGGGTCCATCGACTCTTTCTCTTGGGTCCATATGTCTTCGAGACCGACAATCTTTCGTCAGTCTTTCACATTTCTTTTAAATCTCTTTTTTCTCTTTATGTCGTATGTCTATATCTAAAAACCTTAGAGTAAGAACTTTTCTTGTCACTTTAGATAGAATCGGTGAGTTGAGTTCGGACTCACAAGGGAGTAGATCTAAAACTGGAAAACGCTTCCAATATTTAGATAGTGGATCATAATGTTAGACCGGGTATTAGTACGTATACACATGATGGGTCTCAATATTTAAGAAACTAAAAAGAGAAAATGAAAAAAAAAATTAAACTCTTTGAATGACATAGTTGAACTTATAGATCGAAGAGAACTTTTTAACTCCAATAGTCAGGTACAGTGTCTGAATTCGTATACCTTGGTTCGTCACCAATACAGAATTTTCACACATGTAAGAGAACAACCACCAATGACAGAGTTATGAAAAAAGTGGGTAAGTATAATAGATACGTCTGAGTTATAGGTAAACTTAAAAATTAGAAAACTACAGAGTCACTATCCCTCAAAGGTGTAGACTTCTGTCGAACTAAACTTGGTAAGAGACCTATACATGTGAGAGGCTACTAAAATTTGTGGTTTCTTCTCTTTATTAACCGTTGAGAGGGGTCGAACCAGATTGATACTTTTGTATAAAGAATAAACCCCCTTAAATATGTTTACTTCATACAACGTATCCCTCTTTCCTAACACAGTCAAGAAAGACTCAGTTCGGGTGACGGTAAACAATAAACGTATATTGTTCGAGAACCTTCGAAATGGCACTAGATCTCATGGACTGGAGTATACTAGATATAGACTGTACTTCCGGGTGGGAGCGGAAAGAGATCGGTCTCTAAAGTTGTGACCCATTCCCTAGACGACCTAGTTCCTCCGTACCGAGGGGTTTCGGGTGTGTAAGAGGTACAGGGGGGATAAGATCCGACACTGGGATCTTAGAGAAAGGGTCTTCTGGGTCTCGGTGACAGGTGTGGATGTGTCCAAGTGAGAGACTAAACAGGAAACTTCTTTTACCTCTGTGGTGACACAAATGAGGATCCGGACTCCTCACGGTTCAAAATTTATAAACTTTCTCTCAATACCTGTGTATTCTTATTCCAGAAAACACTTCATCCTGTCTTTTCTCTTTTCTCCTAGAATAACCACGGTTCCTAGAGGTCAACATCATAAAAGGACCTGGGTGTATGCAATCCCCACTGAGGTCTTGAACGGATGTAGAAGTTGGAGTTGTGGACGGAGAGACGGAGGTAAGTTGAGATCCACCTGTCCAAAAGAAGGTCTAGGTGTTCGTCTAGCTTGGACGACGGAAATATATAAAACAAAGAAAACGAACCTAATATGTGAGGGACCAACAAAGACACCGACCAAAGAGAATCTATAAGCTTGGACTCAAATTTTTAGGAGTGAAAAGATCTGAAAGGAAAAATGGGGAAAAATAATAGGAATATAACAAGTACCCCAAGAGTTCCGTTCTTATGACTTCACCAAACGATAAGGAAAGAGGTCACCCGGTGCAAAACAGTCTTGAGAGGTGGTACTGGGCAGACAGAACCCACCGGGATGTGCCGTGTCGAGTATCAAAGCAACTCAATCTGTTCCGACACCAGTCTAACCAATCAAAAGACACTAACTCCAAAGTCAGACAGACTGGAGACTACCTCCTATTCTCCGAATCCTTCGAAGTCCCACCCTCTTTGGTCCAGAAGAAGACTACCCACCCCGGTACGAGTCATTTAGAAATTAGGTTAAAAGACAACTTCCCGTCCCGACGGAAGGGAAGGACAGTAAACTGGACTCCGGTTTGATACCACCTCCATTACTTCTATTACCACTGGAGGAAGTTTTCCAGGGTACGTCCGTAACGATGTGAGTCACGGGATTCGGGACGACGTCCGGTGGTGGGTGGTGTGGAGACGACCGGACCTGTGTGTGCCCGTTCAGACCCAGTCAGAGAACCCCCCAAGACCATGTGTGTTCCAAGACAAACACGGGAGGTTCTCAGACAAAGGGGTCAGGACACATTCAAGACCACCGAGATACCACTCAATTACCACTGGAGAAGGTTCTCCCGAATACGGTATGGGTCCAAATGACGTGAGTCTCGGGGACGGGAACGTCGTCAGGTGACGACTGGACTGGGAGGAGTCCTCTGTGGGTTCATGTCAAGACAGAGTCAGAGACCCCCCCCAGAGACCCAGGACCATGTGTGTTCCATACAAACTCGGGAGACTCGTAGAGACCGTTATACCCCGAACTAAGATTTACCCTAAAACGGGAGGATGACAGAACGACCCCTAAGAGGAAACGGGAACTTGCACCCTATAGAAGAGTTTCAATGTGGTCGCGGTGCGTCGACGACGAGACCACGACGTGTCGTCTTGAGGAATAACTGTTTAAGTCTAAACTTAACTTCTTCCATCCCTTTTGGTGATCTGGTAAGTCCATACTAGATTTAGTTTAAGGAATCCTGATATGTCACTTCCACTTTTTATCTAAGTCCTCTAATCTAGACTATCTGTCTCACGGACTACTTGATACTTGTCTCCAAGTACTGTAACATGTCTTCTTTCCCTAGTTTTGGTAGGGTTTCTTTTTCTTTACGTTTTTCCTTTTTACCAACAGACTTCTCCGGAATTTTTGTCGATACTTTTCTGCTCTTCACTTTCCGTTTCCTCTTTTCCTTTCTATATGGGTAAACTTACGTGTCAAGGTTTTTATCGTTCCTCTCTATTCTTTCGGAAGGAGTTACTAGTTACGTTTCTTTATCTCCTTTTGTTATCTTACCCTTTCTGATCTCTAGAGAAGTTGTTTTAATCTATGGTTCCCTTGTAAAGTACGTTTCTACCCACATTATTTCCTGTCTTTACCATCCCTGGATTGTCTTTGTCTTCTATAATTCTTCTCCACCGTTCTTATGTGTTTTCTTGATATGTTTTTTATAGAAGTGCTGGATCTATTAGTGCTACCACACTAGTGAGTGGATCTCGGTCTGTAGGACCTTACACCTCAGTTCACCCGGAATCCTTCGTAGTGATATTTGTTTCGATCACCTCCACTACCTTAAAGTCACCTCGATAAAGTTTAGGACTTTCCACTACAACACTTTCACGACAATAGTATACGGTCGTTTAAACCTTTCGAGTCGTCACCGGTGTCCTGACCTTTCCAGTCAAAAGTAAGGTTAGGGTTTCTTTCTGTTACGTTTTCTTACGAGTTTGATGTGGTGTTAACATGAGTAGAGTGTTCAATCGTCTCATTACGAGTTTAAGAGGTTCAGTCTGAAGTTGTTATGTACTTGGCACTTGAAGGTCTACAAGTTCGATCAAATCTTTTCCGTCTCCTTGGTCTCTAGTTTAACGGTTGTAGACGACCTAGTACCCTTTTCGTTCTCTCAAGGTCTTTTTGTAGATAAAGACGAAATAACTGATACGGTTTCGGAAACTGACACACCTAGTGTTGTTTGATACCTTTTAAGAAGTTGTCTACCCTTATGGTCCGGTGGACTGGACGGAGGACTCTTTAGACATACGCCCAGTTCTTCGTTGTCAATCTTGACCTGTACCTTGTTGTCTGACCAAGGTTTAGCATCTTCCTCATGTAGTTCCGACATATAACAGTGGGACGAATAAATTAATATACGTCTTATGTAGTACTCTTTACAACCCGACTTACTTCGTGTTCGACCTTAGTTCTAACGGTCCTCTTTATAGTTATTGGTGTCTATACGACTACTGTGGTGGGAATACCGTCTTTCACTTCTCATTGATTTCTCGGAGAAGTACTTTCATTTTTTCCTCTCCCTTTTCAGTCGAATTTCGAGTTGTAAGTCTTTTGTTTCTCATACCGTAGACCAGGGTAGTGAAGTACCGTTTATCTACCCCTTTGTTACCTTTGTCAATGTCCGAAATAAAAGAACCCGAGGTTTTAGTGACGTCTACCACTGACGTCGGTACTTTAATTTGCTGCGTACAAGGAACCTTCTTTTAGATACTGGTTGGGTCTATCGTACAATTTTTCGTCTCTGTAATGAAACGGTTGTTTCTAGACAGATCAGTTCCGATACCAAAAAAGTCATCAGTACATGCCTACACTCTCTACCTGATATTTCTTTCGACTCGTGACTTCTTAATTACGAAAACTTGATACCACAACCCATTCTGAGAACTCTTAGCGAACCTGACGTTCCTCTAGGATGACCATCTAGGATTTCCTTTAGTCAGGACTTACAAGTAACCTTCGTGACTACGACTTCGACTTTGAGGTTATGAAACCGGTGGACTACCTTTCTCGACTGAGTACATTTTTCTGGTACTACGACCCTTTCTAACTTCCGTCCTCCTCTTCCCCTACTGTGTCCTACTCTACCAACCTACCGTAGTGGTTGAACTACCTGTACACCAACTCGTTCGAGGTCTTTAACCACTACCTGTCCCTCCGGACCGTTCGACGTCAGGTACCCTAACGTTTCTCAGTCTGTACTGACTTACTGTCTTGACTTGACTCAATAGTGATATCCGGTAAAATATTAGACTTTACTAGAAGATTTTCACAAACGCATACATAACAAGTAGAAAAGGATTACTTTATGTCTGCGGTATTCTCGTCTCTTGATAACCAGGACGGAGGACACGAGAAGCGTCCCGGATCGTGTCTGATTACGAGGTATTATAAACCAATTATTTACTAAATGACCCTTTAGCTGAGTTATTTATAGAAAACAGAACTTTTCATATCTCTGTTGACGTATATTTAAAGTAATAATTGTAAGTTGTCCTATCCGAGCCAATACAACGTCATACAGAGTCCAAATTCTGTGGAAAATGAAATTACAGAACCGACAACATTTATCACAACACTTCTTGAAACACTACGTACAAGGTAAAACTTAATACCAAAAGAGTTCCATATATGGGTCATCGCCCTATAGACTCAGTATACCATCGAGACAAAAATCAAATATTTGTCCCTCGAGGTATGAAAAGAGGTATCACCTACATAATTAAATGTAAAGGTGGTTCCGGTCTCCCAAGGGAAAAGAGGTGTGGGAGAGGTCGTAAGTGACAAACATCTAAAAAAACTACCACCATTAAGGCTGACCACACTCCACTATAGAGTAACCTCAAAACTCACCGTAAAGAGACTATTAATCTCTACAAGTTTATAGTATATAATTTCGTATGTGCACCTTAAATATTTTTACGATACCTACTTGGATAATCGTCCCGTCTTTATCCTTGATTCTGTATCTCGAACCTGAACACTTGTACCCCAGCCTCTCTCCTCCCACCCTACTTAACCCTCTAACCCTAACTGTATATATAAGTAATGGCACACATTTGGTCTATCGATCATCCTTGAACGACATCTCTTGGTCCTCGAGTCGATCCACGAGACATCACTGGATCTACCCACCCCAGCCCACCCAAACCTCTCTCCGGTTCTCCCTCTACTATATACATACGTATATCAACTAAGTAAAGTAATATGTCGTCTTTGATTGTGTTGTAACATTTCGTTAATATGAGGTTATTTTTTATTTATATAAATATCAGTTATTTTTTAGTCTTATTTTCTTTGTGTCGAAAATGAAGAGTAAGGGGGATATAGTGGTGACACTCAATCGATCGTCGAACTATGTCACAAGAATAAGACCCTGGGTCTAACCGTCTAAGAAGGAATAGACTTCGTTACGACTAACGGTACCGTGGTCGTTACCCTTTTTCCTTTCCGTCGTTCCGTGACCGACCGATAATCTTGTAATTGGACCTTCGTTGGGGTTTTCCCCGAAACGAATCTCAAAACCAGTTTCGTTTCGTCACTTACCAGTAATCTAATATGTTTATAGATAAAAAAAATTGTTTGTTAGAGTAATTTTCCTTTCCGATAACAGGATGTACAAATAAAACAGGGTAAAATCAAATTTTTCTTAAAATTAAGAAAGTTAACCATTATTGAACCGTAGACTAAGAAAATGGGAAACTATACACTAACGAAGGTGACTATATAAATTTTATTTTACTGTCTTGTAGTCCTCTTAATAAGAGGACGTATGTACCAACATGTTACTTTAATAAGGACTACACTTCTTATTCAACCGTAAAAAACCGACTAGTGTTGACCACTTTTGTCTCCCAGATATACAGAATTTACCTCACATAAAAAGTTTGAAAACTGTTCGCACCGCAGAGAACGAAAAAGGGTGTAAATTCAGTGGTAAGGAACAATAGTACGAAAAGAAGACGTGTGTCTTTGTCGTAGAACTTTCAACGGAAAATTGAACAATAGAGAACACCGAGGAAAAAGAGGACAAAGAAGGATTAAAGGTCAATAGACCAGTAGACTGACACATTTGTTAAACCCAAATACGTTCCCTAAATCTATAAAAAGTAATTTTAGGGACTTGTAAAACATTCTTGTTTTATTAATTTAGTCGTGGATTTTAATCAGGTAAAGTCTAGAAATAAAAGGATAGAAAGAAAGAAAAAGTGAAATCCTTTTTCGAAGGAATAAAAATTCTAATGATGTTCGAAAACTTAGGTTCTCTTGTTCTTTCTTACAGAAGCTTCTTCTCAGGAAGTCATACAGAGAGAAACTAATCTCTTTCGCAACCGAGATACACTGTTCGACGGTCTACCATGGGTCTTCGTAGATTTGATAGCAAAAACCAGTCTGATAACCTACACTGTACAAAAATATCCGTTATCGGTTATCTCGGGTCTCGATCCAAATAAGATTTATTCTGAACTCCTTTATCCGGTATTACTTTCTCAACAGTATGTTACAAATTTCTCTCCATTAAACATTATAAAAGTCCTTATGAATGACAGTACCGTTTAGTTCATAAATATTCATACGGAATGTCCGAAGACACCTTTGAAAGGGTAAATACATCTTTTTGTCTCCAAATTAAATTATAGATAATTCAGAGGTGTGTACGATTAGTGATATGAAATACGGAATGATTTAAATAAAATAAATTAGGGAGAGAAGTAGTTGGGTACTTTATGTCTAATACGAGTAAATAGAGAAGACAAAATCGGTTTCTTATTCACATAAATAGTTTCTCGAAACGTCTTATTCTTCGTGTTCCCCTGGTAGAGTGTCAGAATCAGAATTCTTCCTACTGTAAGGACCACCACAGACTTGTCAATCCTATAGGTACGGACACGGTGACAATAATTCAGAACAGGAATCTATAGTCTAATTGGTTCCTAAAGACTATTTTGAGATAATAAAATGGTGTATATCCAACACATAACCAAAGTATTTTAACATCGGTCCATCTCTGTTTACAGATAACAAAATAATGACTTAAACAAATAAACTTAACCATTGTAAAAAGTCATGGATTAAATATTATAATTTTTATGTTATTTTTGTTATAGTTAAAACTGGGATGGTGATTCTTTCTTGACTAAAAATGTATGACTTTATAAACGAAGGTCAGATTAAACATATATCATATATAATAACTGTAATACATGTAAAGTCCAAAATGTTTTATATCTAAAGTGGTAAATATTTCAAAACACGAGAGGAAGTGAATTTTAAAACGAACTGTAATAATTAGTTTATATAGTAAAATTGTTACAGAAAGTAAATACTTATAAGTTGTCAGTTATATAACAGAAGAGGTAACAAAGTCTCTACGACGCGACGACGACGACACACACACATTCTCTCTCTCATTCTGTTTGCATGTACCAGAAGTGGATAAGCAGATTTATATGAGCCAAAGTGAGGATATTGTTCAGTCTAAAGTTTTGGTGTATAAAATTAAAGGATATTTCCATAGTAAGAGGTCAGTAGGAAATCATAAAAAAAGACGTTACTAATCCCGAGATGTTTTTTTTTTTTTTCTTTCTTTCTTTCGTTGTACTTATTGTAACGACACTAGAGCTATTTTGGTAGTGTAGTTCCTTAACAAGAGACATGCCTATTCCAGATACTTCATATAAGGATAATCTATGACTCTACACCTTATTGTTCCTATGAAAGAAACTGGTCGATCACGACGAGTTACGTAGAAGAAGAAGGGGATCCTATTACGTTCCATCTGGACCTAACTCATGAGTTGTTATCGTTTATTAAAGTCAGAACTAGACGTAACAGGTCATACCATCGGTAATTGGGGTACACTGATAAATATAAATTTAATTCCACTTTATTTTAAATTTTAAATCAAGGAGTCAGTGTGATCGGTAAAAGGTTAACGAGTTATCAGTACACAGAGACAACAGATGACATAACTTTTCGTGTCTATATCTTATAAAGGTAGTAATCTCTTTCAAGATGACTTGATGTGACTAGATGTAATACCTAGTTTAATATTTAAAGATCTAAGGATATGAAGAAATGGAAAATACAATTAAATTTGATAGATGTACCAATCAATGAATAATAGTGTTGTATGAAAAAATAACGAAAATCTTAATCCATCGTATATTTAACGTTTATATACTAATTTAGATAGTACCGTAGGGCAGGGTAGTGAAGTACCCTTTATCTACCCCTTTGTCACCTTTGTCACCGACTGAAATAAAAAGACCCGAGGTTTTAGTGACGTCTACCACTGACGTCGGTACTTTAATTTCCTGCGAATGAGGAAGCGTCCTTTTAATAATAGTTGGATCTGTCGTATAAGTTTTCGTCTCTGTAATGAAACGGTCGGTTCCAGGCAGATCAGTTCCGATACCAAAAGATGACCTTTCACCAGTACTTACCTACACTCTCAACCTGATACTTCTTTCCACTCACGGTTTCTTGTCTACGAAAACTTGACACCTCAACCTCTTCTGAGGACTCTCAGGGAACCTGACGTTCCTCTAGGTTAGTCAGGTAGGATTTCCTCTAGTCAGGACCCACAAGTAACCTCCCTACCTACAACTTCGACTTTGAGGTTATGAAACCGGTGGACTACGTTTCTCGACTGAGTAAACTCTTCTGGGACTAGGACCCTTTCTAACTTCTGTCCTCCTCTTCCCCTGCTGTCTCCTACCGTAGGAGACCAACCTACCGTCTCCTACCAACCTACCGTAGTGACTGTTACCTGTACCCAAACCCACCTGAGGCCTTTAACCACTATCTGTCCCTCCGGACCGCACGACTTCAAGTACCCCAAAGTTTCTCAGCCTGTTCTGACTCGTTGACTTGACTTGACTTAGTAAATTATCATATAATAGTAGGACAGTATTAAAGAACATTACAACTGTGTGTTGGTAAATCCTCTACTGTTCTATCCCATAGTCTGAATGTTTCCTCTAATTTTAAAAAATAAAATAGATCTTAAATATATAAATGTACCAGTATAAACATACACGAGACAGGTGGAAACAAAAATAGTGGGACCGTAGGAGTGAGAGGGTGGTGTAAGGTTAGGTCAGAGTAAAGGATGTGACTAACATTATTTAGATTCACATCTGGAACGAGTCCTAGTAATGTTACCACGACTTTTAATACTTCCACGTCTCAGACGAAGACGGTACGACGGATACAGTACCAGCAGTGGTCTACATTGACGTTCGTCACTTATAGTCTCTCTCGAAGTCTCTTTTCGTCACAGTCAAAATCCACCCATTGTACCTTATAAAAATGCGGTAAACCCTGTAAATCCGAGTCTAACTTTTAGACGTTCGGTGTCAGTATAAAATCTTAAATTTTATTTGAGTATGGCTATCAAAGATGACTAAACTCCTCCTAAACTTTATTTGTTGAGTTATCCTGTAAAAGAATCCCGACCATTACCGTAAAAGTTTTACGAACCTATATTTATTTCGTTTGTATGTAAAGGTTACAGATTGACATACCAACATCTTACGAATCGGTATTTAGTCACACCTGGTGAAATTAAAGTAAAGAACGGATGTATTAGTTTTGTACTTCGAGGGAAAAGAAATTGTGTATTAAGAAGAGTTAGTAATGTATTTAACAGTATAAAGAAATATTGCTTCATTTACGGATCCAAGTCGATACTAAATGTCTAACACATTTAATAATCGGTATACCAACAATATACGGTAAGACGAATGTTTTATACAAGATTCATTTATGTAGATACTGATACTCTCCCCTAATAAGTAACGATAAATCTACAAAATTTATAGAAGAGATATCATTCCTGTTCATGAAGGTCGACCCAAGATAGTAAACAGGGTTTATGAAAAAAGAAAAGGGTTTACTAAAAATAGTAAGGTTGGATGTTTTCACTTTTTCCTGTCCCGAAGTCTTCTTATCTAAGTATGGTATCGATAGTAAATGATACTTGTATAATATGTAAAAACAACCGTAAAGAAAAAAAAATGGTAAAAATTCAATCAACCGACTTAAAAAGTGATAATATAAAGGATCCACGATGTACCCAAGCGTTTCTTAGTCTGTACGGACTTGTTGACTTGTTGTTCTACATGGGTAAATTATTATTGTAAATACTCCTGACCGCCCCCCTAGTTAAAGTTATTTTCACTGTATCTAACCATTACTCCACCGTTGATGAAATAAAAAGACTTTCTCTTTCAACAAAACCAACCACTTTTTGAAACGATTTTTGAATTCTCAACGACAGGTTGTTAGATTGAATGTACTCAACCTCCGCAAACTAGAAAATTTCCATACACACACACACACACACACACACACACAACTCCCGACCTATAAGTCCTCTCTCCTTCGAGACGTATGTCTGTTTTATTAGATCTCGAACTCTTCCCATTGGAACCTCTGTTACTTTTTCAATCTTCTCTACGTCTCTTCCCGTATGTTCTACTCTCATCAATTAAACGAAGGTCAAACTGAGAAGTATGGAAGGGTTTAGAAGTCATTTAAGGTGAACAAGAGTTTTTAGGATCGTCCTCTTTTTTAAAATACCTTGAACTATCTTTTCAGTTTATCTAAAAATACCTGTAGTGATCTGCACCCCATTTTGACTTATTATGGAACTCTATGTTTTCGGTTGCAGTCCTATCAGTACCTCATATCCGGGTTCTTAGTCAGGGACAACTACGGACATCGAGATTGTGTAAGTAACGTGTTTACGTAGTTAGTCAAACCAATAGATATGGGAATAGCTCCTTTAAATCGAAAACCATCATAAAAATGTTATGTTAACCACGATATTTCTTATGAAATGTACGGAGAAACTCGTGTGTCTTAAAGAGATTTTCTTACGTGGATCTTCACGGTAAAAACCAAGTAATTTTTTAATAACCCACAAAAGTTTAATAGGAGGTTTTATGTCATATGCCACATAAGGTTTTGTATCATATTAACACACGAAACTAAAAGTCGTATGATTTCAAGAATAAATGAGAGTAAAAATACTTACGTACTGTAACAGAAAGACTAACTTACACTTCACGGTAGAACAAAATAAAACAAAGTATGACTTATGATACACTAACCCTTTTAAATGGATAGAAATAACCGGTAACTCAAGGGATAAGAGACATACGGAGTTAAAAAGAAACCGTCTACGATAATTAGTAGAGGGAGGATCAATAAGTAGTTTAGAAATGGTTGACTAAAAATAAAATAAAATGTAGGGTTATATGAGTGAATTTGAATAAAGGATGAAAGGGAACTCTAACCTTCGCCAGTATACTGGGTCGAGACCGGTTATCTTTCATCATTCATATTCAGTAACCCTTAAAGTCTGTGAAAAATTTTCCGCACAAAAAATAAAACCCGAACGGTCCACCGTGATTACCATTTCTTGGGTGGACGGTTACTTCCTCTGCATTTTCTGCGTCTAATCTAGGGACCCAACCCTTCTAGGGGACCTCCTGTACCTTTAGGTGAGGTCATACGAACGGACCTCTTAGAGTACCTGTCTCCTCGGACCACCCAATGTCAGGTATCCCGGTGTGTCTCAGACTTTACTGAATCGTGTAAACGTGTAGAAAATAAAATCAGGGACCTTGAAGGGAAGGAAAAAAAAAAAAAAAATTAAGACCTTGAGTCTGAATTTCGGACCTCTTTCCCTCCATCAGACATGACATTCTACTTTCAAATAACTTGTCCTTTCTTCTACTCAAGAACTATTAGTCCACCGAGATCAGTGGACTTACCGAAGAAAAGACTGGGTTGAAAAGACTCTTTTGGTTGGGTATGACCGTATTCGGAGAGAGGAATTCAAAGACTTCATCGTCTTTAGGTAGACTTCTTATTTACATAGAACAAGGCTAAACATTACTCGAACAAAATGAAAAAAATTTGACTAAAGGATCTTAAAAATATATAAAATCTATCTTTATATAACAGTCAATATGGACGGTGTTTATCAAAGAGGGTTTCTGTCCCAGAAACAAGACCGAAAATAATAATAATAATAAAAAAAAAAAAACGATTAAAGTGGTGCTCATGACCCTCTCAGTGGAAGGGAATGATCCAGTGCCCAGGTAGAAAACATTTTACTTCCCGTCTCTTAGAGGTTCCGGACCACGTCGGGATATAAGGTGTTCTGGTACTTAAACACGAATTATTTGTGTAGAGACTTGTCATCTTGTCTCGTCATACTAGGAGTGTCGGGAAGTAGAAATATTTCGAGAAAGACGGGACGTCTATCGAGTGTGTTACGTCTGGCTAACGAATTCTACGATAAACGACGACGACGATTCAGCGAAGTCAGCACAGGCTGAGGCACGCTGGGGTATCTGCCGTCGGGTGGTCCGAGGGGACAGGGACCCTAAGAGGTCCGTTCTTGTGACCTCACCCAACGGTGAAGGAAGAGGTTACGTACTTTCACTTTTCACTTTCACTTCAGCGAGTCAGCACAGACTGAAAAGCGCTGGGGTACCTGACGTCGGATGGTCCGAGGAGGTAGGTACCCTAAAAGGTCCGTTCTCATGACCTCACCCCACGGTAAATTTTCGGACAAAATCTCACTAGGTAGAAAACCCCGTACATTAACTTTTAATACATAATGGGTTCTCTTTGTTTTTTCCCTTTTGATTTTCTTGTTTTTTGTTTGTTTGTTTATGATATAAAGTAGTGTAGAGGAAATTTGAGTTCCCTGTATGTAACAGTTATCTTGAACTTCTCTCGTTTAACTTAACTATTCACTATCTTCCTTTACTCACTAAGAATATCTAAAGTAGTTATAAGTAATTCGATAATATTTTTCTTTAGATGACTTCATTTAATCAAACGATCGTCAGTTCAAACCTAAAAGAAAATTGTATCTAACACCTCTTTAGTATTTTCTATCTGATTTTACTTAGTTTAATTTTTTTTTGTCGTTTATCTCGTAAAACTCAAAAGAAAGATCTACCGAGTAAAAGGAAATAATGACACTTCTCTTTTACAACTAAAAAATTGTCCCCTTCTGTATCTAGACGTCAAGTGAAAAAGGAAGGACACACGTATTTTTGAATCCGTCTTTAATAGCACTGTTTGTCGACCCTTCTTCGACCCTCTTATCAGAACACTTCAGTGGAGGCAAGAAGGTAGGAAGTAATTTCGGATGTTTACGTTCGAGAATGTACAGATAAAGAGGAAGACTTCTCGAAATACGATTGATAAAAACGAAATACTGTCACGAGACTTTCCCTCCTCGGACAGTTCGACAGATCTCGACGTTGAAACTCTAACCATTGTTCATATACTCCTGGGTGTCGTATTTAGATGATTCAAGTAAGTTCACTTACTATGTACACTATTTCAGAACTTAAGTAACTTCCTTCATTCTATTGTTTTTTTGTCTCGAACAATTAGTAAGGACGAGAGGGGAACAAGGAGGACACCTTTTAGAAGATTCTGTCAGAACATTCTCACGAAATAGAATTGGAAGTAGGGAATCAAGTAATAAGAAGAAAAAAAAATTGAGTATCCAGGAAACCCGGGATTTCAAAAGATCTTGGATTAATTCCTCAGGGATTATATCCGTGATTCACTTACCCTACTCTTCAGGAACTAGAAGTTTACCGTCATGACCCAGGAAGGAGAAGGAAAAGGAGGGACATTAAATATTTCCTTCCGGTGACCAGGCAGATCAGTTTCAATACCCAAAAAGTCATCAGTACATACCTATATTCTCAACCTGATATTTCTTTCACTTCACTTCACTTTACCGAGTCAGCACAGGCTGAGAAACGTTGGGGTACCTGACATCGGACGGTCCGAGGAGACAGGGACCCTAAGAGGTTCGTCCTTATGACCTCACCCAACGGGAAAAGAAGAGGTCCTCTAGAAGGGTTGGGTCCCTAGCTTGGACCCAGAGGTCATAACATCCGTCTGCGAAATGGTAGACTCAGTGGTCCCTTCACGACTCACGGTTTCTTAACTATGAAAACTTGACATTACAACCTCTTCAAAGAACTCTCAGGGAACCTGACGTTCCTCTAGGTTGGTCAGGTAGGATTTCCTTTAGTCAGGACTTATAAGTAACCTTCCTGACTACGACTTCGACTGTGAGGTTAGGAAACCGGTGGATCACGTTTTTTGACCGAACAACCTTTTCTGGGACTACTACCCTTTCTAACTTACGTCCTCCTCTTCCCCTGGTGTCTCCTACTCTATCAACCTACCGTAGTGACTGAGATACCTGAACTCAAACTCATTTGAGACCCTCAACCACTACCTGCCCCCCAGAACGTATGACGTCAGGTACCCCAGTGTTTCTCAACCTGTACTGACTCACTGGCTTGACTGACCTGAAGAAAGAATCGATCGACGTCTGATCGAGGACACAGGGGAGAGGAACGTCGTTGTGACTGAGTCAAGTGTAGTACGTGTTTAAACCGAAGTGAGGAAGTCCCGGTGGTTGTGTGACGACTGGATGGTCCCTTGGGTATTTGGTTCTAGGAAACCCCCGTAGACAGAGAGGTGACACCGATGAACTTCTACGAGTAGATGGAACTAATCCTCAAAGCATATGAACTCTAAAAGAGGACGATAATCCCTCTGTCGAGACTAATAGATCAGTACTCCAAACCTACTTTCCGTCGTTACCCAACCTCTCTTGACTACAATTAAATAAACATAAGGACTGTTACGTCAATTGAGGTGTCGGGGAAGAAGGTGTCCAGATCGGACCCCCATTAATCTGGATCTGGACCTCGTTTAGGAGGAGTGTCCAGAGTCCGGGGTAACGATGGGACCGAAAGAAGAGTCCGACGCAGGAGTGACTGCTTCTTCTACCAGAGTCATATGGGGCTGAGTGACATAGGGTAGACTTAAAGTAGTAGAGGGGAAGGACAACAGACAGTTAATATTTATATAAATAGACTTGATTTTAAAACCAGTCTCAAGTTACTAAAGAAGAAAAGAGACACACAAAAACAATCAAATCATCTTTTCATTACTAAAGGTCCAACTAAGCATGCTCCAGAAATGTACCTAAACAAATCATATAACTAAGAAAAAGAGAACACTACCAGGTTATCTGTTTCAAATGTAGGACTGGATATAAAAACTTGGTGGACTCGAATGGTCCATACGAGCACCTCACAAAGGTCAGGTGATCTTAAAAAACTACCGTCAAGACTCTACATGTAGTTCGAACTAATTTTTTTTTTTCTTTATTTTTGTTTCGTTGTGAGGGGGGGAGTTGTGTGTGTGTGTGTTTCTTTTAAGAACCAGATAAAAAAGTGCTATTAAACAAGTCATTAGGAAAGTAAAGAAGGGGTATTCAATTTTAGAGTATCTATGTTATAAACCAGAGGTACGATAAATAAGACAAGTGAATGCTAATTTCTTTTTGTTTTTGAACCTTACACATGATACACTTATTCTGTTTACTTCTAAAAACAGGTGTACCTTTACAATAAGAGAAGGTAAAGATG
The DNA here is from genome assembly GCA_006410555.1 of Capra ibex. Classification (NCBI taxonomy): domain Eukaryota; kingdom Metazoa; phylum Chordata; class Mammalia; order Artiodactyla; family Bovidae; genus Capra; species Capra ibex. Next base: position 24,476,775 of record SJYO01016970.1, on the reverse strand, counting down.
TGGTAAGATTAATACGTGATTTTCATGTACAAAAGATAATGTCACCAAAATATTAGATGAGTATAGACTATTCCGTAAAAGTCAGAAATAGAAAAAATGTTTACTAAGAGTTATAAGAAAGTTTACTAAAAATTCATACGTAAATCTTATTAAAACGAAAGCCTTGGTTGTGTAGTACCATCATCACTCTTGATTCCCTTCGGGTAAAATAATCTTTGTCACAAGTGAACATTTTAAAGTAGAAAGGGAAGACAATTTGTATCCATAAATAGAGATAAATAACTTCCTAAAATGAGTTCACAAAATCAGTCTCAAGAAGTCTCTTTGTCTTGGTTGTCCCACACGTAAACACATCCTTCTCCAAATAATATTCCTTAACCGTGTGTCTAATACCTTTGACCGTGAAGATTTATATATCACATCCTACCGTCCGACCTCTAGGTCCTTCTCGGGTACAATGTCCAGGTCAGACTTTCGGTCGTCGATCTGTAATTCCTCTCGGTCACCACGTATCTGTCAGACTTCCCTCAGAGAACGAATCCCTCCAACTCGAAAACAAGATAAATTCAGAAGTAAATTAACCTACTCAGGGAAGATGTACTTCTTCCTGTTAGAAGATAAGTGACAAATGGTCAAATTTACAATTAGAGTGGAGGGAGGTTCAACTGTGTGTTTCACTTGGTGATGTCATCACAAAAATCAAGAGTAGTCTATACCTCTTATGAAAAATTTAAACAAGAAATAATAAAATATAAAAACAAACGATAACATTCAATTCTAAAGAATGAGTATAACACAAAAAACTCATCTTGTAAGACCGAATTCATTATATACATATTTTGAACATCTTCTTACGAACCATGTACCTTCACGAATTATTTAGAAGAACTATACCTACAAATAAAACGTAGAATTGGAGTCATGGAGACAAATATCAAAATTTTACAAGTAAAGAGATCAGGAAACAAAATATAGATATTTATAATATGGGACATCTATTAAAATGAGAAGTGATCAAGAAAGTAACCTACGTAATAAAGGTACAGAATCACGTGACCGACCTAAGATTTTTGTTTTGTTTTGTTTTGGGAGTTTAAAGTTATTATAGTTACTCCCTTCAAAACGTGTGTCCCATACATACTTTCATTTATTGTCTGAAAGTTAATGAAGGAGTGTAACAGTCCGAGTAAGGAACAACAACAAGTCAGTTATTTAACATAGGCTGACAAACGTTGGGGTACTTGATATCCGACGGTCCGAAGGGACAAGGAGTGACAGAGGACCTTAAACTAATTTGAGTACAGGTAACTCAATCACTACGGTAGATTGGTAGAATAGGAGCCAGTAAGAAAGAGGAGGACGAGAGTTAGAAAAAATCGTAACCCAGAAAAGGTCACTCAGTCGAGAAACGTAGTCCACCGGTTTAATAACCTCGAAGTCGAACTCGTAGTCAAGAAGGTCACTTATAAGTCCCAATTAAAGGAAATCCTAAGTGGCCGAACTAGAGGAACGACAGGTTCCCCGAGAGTTCTAAGAAAAGGTCGTGATGTTAACCTTTCGTAGTTAATAAGACGTAAGTCGGAAGAAATACCAGGTTGAGAGTCTAGGGATATACTGATGACCTGTTTTGTATCGAAATTGATATATCTAGAAACAGTCGTTTCACTATAGAGACGAAAAATTATAAGACAGGTTCAAACAGAATCGAAAAAAAAAAAAAAGGGTGTTCCTCGTTCGCGGAAAAATTAAAGTACCAACGTCAGTGGTACACGTGACTAAACCCTTGGGTTCTTTTATTTTGAAGTGTAATAAAAGTGAAAAGGGGGTAGATAAACCGTACTTCACTATTGTCTGGTCTACGGTACTAGAATTTAAAAACTTACAACTCAAAATTCGGTCGAAAAAGTGAGAGGAGGAAGTAGAAGTAGTTCTCCAAGAAATCAATAAAAAGGGAAAGACAGTAATCTCACCATAGTAGACGTATAGACTCGAACAACTATAAAGAAGGTCGTTAAACATAAGGTCAAACACTAAGAGGCTCGGACCGTAAAGTGTACTACACGAGACGTACATTCAATTTATTTATCCCACTATTATATATCGGAACTACATGAGGAAGGGAATAAAATTTGGTCAGTCAACAAGGTACATTTCAAGACAACGAAGACCTGGACGTATGTCCAAAGAGTCCTTTATCTATTCTATAAAAGGTGTCAAACAACACTAGGTGTGTCTGTTTCCGAAATCGTATGAGTTACTTCTCCTTTATCTACAAAAAATGACCTTAAAGAAACGAAAATGATACTAGGTTACCTACAATCGTTAAAGTAGAGACCAAGGAAACGAAAAGATTTGGGTTGAACACGTAGACCTTCAAGAGTTATGTTTATGACGACTTCGGATCGTCCTTCCTAAAACTCGTATTGACATGAACATACACTTCACTTGTGTTAAGAGATCAGTAAACTCGTAAGGAAATTGTCAGTAAACTCGTAAGGGAAGAAACCTTGACCCTACTTTTAACTGGAAAAGGTCTGGACACAGGTAACGAATCATAAGGTTTGAACAACCGATAACTCACGTTGTGAATTTCACAGTAGAAAATCCTAAACTTTATTGAGTCGATCTCAAGGAAGTGGAAGTGATCGAAACAAGTATGATTACGAAGGACACCGAGTGAACTGGAGTGTGAGGTCCTACAGACCGAGATCCACTCACTGGTATGGTAATACTAATAGGTACAGTAATTCTGGAAAAAAAAAAAAAATTCCGAATCTGATATTTCTTAAACGGACGTTACACCCTCTGGGTCCAAGTTAGAGACTCAGTCCTTCTAGGGACCTCTTCCCTTACCGATGGGTGAGATCAAAGAACGGACGTCTTAAGGTACCTGTCTCCTCGGACGTTCGATGTCAGGTACGCCAACGTCTCAACCTGTGTTGACTCACTGATTGGGAATGTCACATAAGAAAATAATAATAATAATAAATAAAGAAATATAAACAAACCGACACGACCCAAAAACAACGACGTGTGTCCGAAAGAGGTCAACCCCATGTTTCCGAAGAGTAACGTCACCGAAGAGAACAAAACCTCGTACCCGAGATCCCACGTACCCAAATCATCAACGTCGAGCACCTGAGGTCTCGTGTTCGAGTCATCGACACCTTGTACCTGAATCGACGGGGTGTCGTACACCCTAGACGGACGTGGACCCTAGTTTAGGTACAGGCGAAGTCCCTTTCCATCTAAGAATTGGTGACCTGGTGGTCCCTTCGGGAGACATATAAGAACGGTGGAGAAGAATTAGAGAAAACGAAGACAGTCCAGGAACGGTAAAGACAGGAAATAACACGAACAGTACTAAATAAGAAAGGGATGTAGAATGGATCACAAAGACTCAGAGTTTAGACTCTAATACTTCTTATATCATACTGTCAAGGAGTGACATAGAGAGGTAAGTCCATAAAAGTCAGGGAAAGAATCGAAGTACCTATAGTAAAAAGGTAGAGGTACGAAAGTAATGAGATCTTTAATTATGTAAAGATCCTTTTGGAGGGACACACGAACTTAAAATAACATTTTTAATAAAAACGAATTATACCAGAGTCTTTAATTCGGTTATTTGTTTCCACTTGTTCCTGATAGTAAAAATAACTATAAAATTTTATTTCTTACGATAACCAACAGATGAATTCTATCTTAGGAAATTCTACACTTTTATAAGAAATAAGAATTAAAGATTTTCAAAAAATTTCAATTCCTAAAACTGAAAACCCCCCTTAGAAAAATAATAGAATAACAAAATAATAAACAGGATGATTTAATAATAATTAATGTAATTATAAACGGGTACAATAATTTAAAAGAAAGAATAAAAGAATTCAGAAATCTTAATTAACCATAATAGATCTATAAAGAATCCCTTGTGTTTTCATACGTCTCCTATTGGACCTGGTAGTGTTTCGAGAATTATATTGACTCTTAGACAAGTTCGTTGTTTTTGTTGTAATAATAGTTTGTTATTATTTTACATTCGTTTTATCTACATGTTCTTTTTGCCCTAATTTTCTTCTTCGTTAATCAACGTTATCTTATTATTCCTTTTAAAGTGTCTTGACAACAGCAGACTCTTCTTAAAACTTGTCACTCTTACACAAAAAGTAACATCCTTACGTCTCGTTACTACCCGGGTGTCACTATAGGACCTGATTTCCTTGTTCCTTGGTCCTCACATCCTTTTTTTTTTTTTTTCACCCTATATGTCTTTCACCTTTTATTGGAGACAACAAGAGATTCCATATACTTTCTCCTCTACATAATGTTTCGACTCAACCCCAGTCTAATTACTTTTGGAAATTCTTAAAAACAGAAATATGGTACCCGTACCCGTAAACTTGAGCAGTTTATCAAAATTTTTATCATTGTACTAGTTTTGAGACGAAATGTTTCTATTTGGACCCCTTGGAAATTTCCTACCCAACCTTTTCACTCTAGTCATCGACCGTCGGACAATTTTTCGGTAACGTTCCCAAATTTTTCTCTAGTTTTCTCAGGTATGATTCCATAGACTGTATCATTAATCTTTTTTCCTTACCAATCCCCTGAGTGAGACTTATATATTAACTATCTGTAGTATTTGACTTTGTTCTTTACTCTTTGTCCGTCTTTAGTCCTTATATAACTTAAAAGATCGGACTCATCGACCCTGTCCCGAAGTTTCATAAAGGACCCTTACGTTTGCTTTTTCCACTTGTCTTTGCCCTTTCCGTTATGTCACAATTACACTTATGTCCATTCCTTCCCGGTAAGTTTCGCAGAGACGAATGACTTTTCTTAAGTAAAAGATAAGAAACTTTGTCAGTTTATTAAAAGGGTATTCATTTCTCAAGATCGAAGTAATTTAACCACGATATGAATTCTTTAAGATCTTAAAAGACTTCTTTTCGACCCTAAAACTAGACACCATATTACTTTTTCGTATAGTGTCTATGTACTTTTGTGACCGAGAAGTTTCCTCTACCACTTCGGACTTCTATTCTAGACACGTGTGTATGTGGATGTGTGTGAACATCTTCTGGTACACACTATATTTTTGACTTAATTATTTTTAAAGTCACAAGAAGTTCGACCCAGTTGTACCACAACTGAAATGGAACCCTAGTGGTGACAAATTTTTAGTCCAAATGTACGTTGACACAGACTAATACGTTGCATTCGGACACGATTCTTTTCCATTGGGGTACGAAGAAAAAAAGGTACGTAAGTGTTGAATTTCTCTGTGCATGGTTTAAAGAAACCTATGAAATTATTACTAGTACCAAACCATATGACAAGACTGACGGGGTCCTATTGTATCTCACTGGAAGGGTCATCTTCACTACGAGAATAACAAGATTAATTACCGATCAAAGAGGACCTCCTCTTTGTTCCCCGTTATGTTGAGGAGAACCCTTACTTTTAAACCATCTTCAATTCAAAACGATGAGACTAAGGACTTTTTTCTTTGTTTGTTTGTTTTTTTTTTGTGAAAAATTCCAGTCATCGGGGATCTCTTTGATTTGTTCCCGTCTTTACCTAAGAAAGGTCGTTCTTCACAAAGATTGAGAGACATGATGAATCTCGTAGACAAAAGTGGTTTACTAAGTAGGTTAGACAGGCCTAACTCGATTATATGTACATCGTTATTAAACAATTAAATGGAAATAACTTAAGGACTAGTCTCACCGGTAAGGGGAAAAGGGGTTTTGGGAGTTCGGTAAGCGGTAAGAGACCTGTATTAGTTGTAAGGAAAGAAGACGGAAGGTAAATGGTGAGAAGAACTTTAAAAGTTAGGGATTGATCTAATTAATCAGTTCTTAAAGGAATTACAATTAACGTATTGGTGTGTTATTGAAACAATTTTGTAAGAACATGTTATAATAAAGGGTCCCAGGATGTCACCGGACCCTTTCTGGGACCTTACTTCTCTCAGACACACTCCTATTGTCTTAAAACGGTCAGTCAGGTTTCTAAATACCTATTCTTCGAAGTTCTCTACAAACACCAATAGGGACCACCACAATCTGTTTTGGACACAAGAGTCTCGAGAGACTAGAAATCTTCCGTCTGATAATTCCGACCAGTCTACAATGTGTCGATGAACGAAGACTTCGGTCTAAAAAGTACTCCGAGTAAAACTCATTCTGAATAAGGAATACATTCAGGAATTGTCTGAAAGTTAATTCCAAGTCTTCTCACCATAGGATCGACCATACCGTGGTACTCTTTTATTATACGAACGATACATTGTCTAATGTCTCAATGGAATTACTGTGGGTTAAAATAAAAATGGTCTGAGTAAATATATGAACTTCTTAATCAATGACATTAGAAAATATTAGGAGATAAAAACATATAATAAAGAATCAAATATTTAGAGACGTGTGTGGACTAGAGCAAATTAGGAGGGTACTGGGATCCGTCATCCGAAATAATCGTAGTGCAACGTCTACACTTACTTCCGAGTCTTGGTACGTCTAATTTCGTTGAAGGGATCCAGTAGAAGAGTAGTTTATGACACGAGCCATTTGGTGTTGATGGTGTGCTAGTTCCTGGATCTATCGGCCATGTTCGGAACTTAAACGAAGTTCCTTTGGAACACGGATTCGACTTCCTAAGCGACAAAATAAAATAAATTAATCCGACATACAAGGAGCCAATACTACAAGAGTGACAGTGTGTACAAAAGAGCGAAGAAAAGAATCAGTCTTTGATGAATGAGAAGACCAGAGTTGACCCAACAAGCACCGAGAACCTTCGAAAGAGACCGAAATGACTGGGGTTTTGTTTGTCCTGAGGGGATTATACTACCTGAAGACACACTAATATACTAATTACAAGAGTAGGGGAAACTTCGTGGAATAAATAGGTAACTCGTTCGTGTCACACAAAAGGGAGTAACAATATAGGGACCCAGGTCGTCAAAGATCGGGTGTCATTCTCGAGTTATATATAAATAACTTACCTACTTACTTATTGATTCAGAATGATCTTATTCAACTGGATAAACACTCTTTTCGTTATTAAAATATTAGGTCGTGACCTTTACAGAAATTTCTGAAAGGGGATGATTCGTGTAAAAGAAAAACACTTTGTCTGGTACTTAGGTTAAGGGGACCATGAAGGTGATAAAGTACCCTCATTTACCTCGATGTATTTTAATCAATTCAGTTCGTCTCCTCATAAATTCTTCAAAGACAAACTCGTGTATTTTGATGTATCAAAGTAGGTCTTACTTAATTACTTAGATAGTTTCTACAGTTCAAAAAAAAAAAAAAAAGGTCTTTTCAATCGGTCTCTTTTCTTAGAGTATGGTCCACCTAGTTTAAGTAAAGGTTCATATGTAAAGTCGAGCTCAATTCTCATTTATATAGAGTCGACCGGGTTTTGTATTTACAGTTGAACACTCCGTAAAGATACTGTACGTATTTGAAAAGGGACCTCCTACGATTTAATACTCGACTGCTAGACTAAAAAGGTAAAACAGAAACTACGATTACGATATCGATTTTACGTCTGTATATAACAATAAAAGTCCTTTAGACAGTATCTCATCAAATTCACCACTCTCACCTAAAGAATAGAACCAGGTACGAAATCTATTACGATTGTCTTGTAAGTTACTCTTGACAAAGACAACAAGGGTAACATATCTGTCACATTTACTTCGTCTTGTGCAACTACTCAATCTATTCGTTTGTTTGTTTGTTTTTTTCGCAAAACTCTTTACTCAAAGAAAGTAACTGGACACTAACCGAAAAGATACTTTAAAAGAGGAGTCTTTTTCCACCTAAACGTCACTGTCTAGGAACACCTAAGTCACTTCGTTATGACTCAACGACGTACTCTTGGGGATAACAAGAGTACATCCGTCGGAGTTTCCTTCCCCTCTTTGATCCTTAACCATCTGGACTCAAGTCCAAGACCGACTGTCGTCTAAGAACGTCCGAGTAACCGTTTAGTGAAATGATGAGACCCAGAGTTACACATTTAGATATTTTACTACTCTTATTTACTACTCACTAAGGTTTACACCTAAATAACGACACAACGTAGTCTTACTCACCTCTGAGAGGTTTTACGTCCAAGAACCGAGAATAGGTTCTGAAGTGTTCAGTCTTGGAAACCCTCTCCTCAGTCTTGGACCCTTGGACGCACAAATTGTCGAGGTCTCTACTAAGAATATTTAATTACTTTAGGTCTACCTTATGAAGGTCGGTCTCTAAGATTCGAAACCGAGGGTGTAACTTGTTTGATTAGTGGTAGACACAGATGTCCCGTCGTCCCCCGTGGTCACTTCCATTGAGACCCGAACTATGTTGTGTTGATGACCAATCCTGTGTGACTAACCAAAAGATCCGTTACATACTAAACTTCCTCTGTACTCGAGCTATTTCCTGTCTTTGTCATACCTGGATTGTCTTCGTCTTCTATAATTCTTCTCCACCGTTCTTATGTGTCTTCTTGACACGTTTTTATAGAAGTACTGGTTCTACTACCATACTAGTGAGTGGATCTCGGTCTTTAGGACCTTACACTTCAGTTCACCCGGAATCTTTCGTAGTCATGTTTGTTTCGACACCTCCACTACTTTAAGGTCAACTCGATAAAGTTTAGGACTTTCTACTACGACACTTTCACGACGTGAGTTATACGGTCCTTTAAACCTTTTGAGTCGTCACCGGTGTCCTGACCTTTTTCAGTCAAAAGTAAGGTTAGGGTTTCTTTCCGTTACGGTTTCTTACGAGTTTGATGTCGTTGAACATAAGTAGAGTGTACGATCATTTCATTACGAGTTTTAAGAGGTTCGGACGATGACGACGATTCAGTGAAGTCAGCACAGGCTGAGACACACTGGGGTATCTACCGTCGGGTGGTCCGAGGGGGCAGGGACCCTAAGAGGTCCGTTCTTGTGACCTCACCCAACGGTAAAGGAAGAGGTTACGTACTTTCACTTTTCACTTTCACTTCAACGAGTCAATACAGGATGAATCACTGGGGTACTTGACATCGGATGGTCCGAGGAGACAGGTTCCCTAAAAGGTCCGTTCTCATGACCTGACCCCACGGTAACGGAAGAGACAAAGAGGTTCGGTCCGAAATCGTTATGTACTTGGCAATTGAAAGTCTGCAAGTTCCACCAAAATCTTTTCCGTCTCCTTGGTCTCTAGTTTAATGGTTGTAGACGACCTAGTACCTTTTTCGTTCTCTCAAGGTCTTTTTGTAGATAAAGACGAAATAACTGATACGGTTTCGAAAACTGACACACCTAGTATCATTTGACGTCTTTTAAGACTTTCTCTACCCTTATGGTCTGGTGGACTGGACGGAGAACTCTTTGGATATACGTCCAGTCCTTTGTTGTCAATCTTAACCTATACCTTGTTGTTTGACCAAGGTTTATCCTTTTCCTTATGCAGTTCCGACATATAACAGTGGGACGATTAAATTGAATATACTTCTCGTGTAGTACTCTTTACGACCCGACCTACTTCGTGTTCGACCTTAGTTCTAACGACCCTCTTTATAGTTATTGGAGTCTATACGTCTACTGTAGTGGGAATACCGTCTTTCACTTCTCTTTGATTTTTCGGAGAACTACTTTACTTTCTCTCACTTTTTCAACCGAATTTCGAGTTGTAAGTCTTTTGTTTCTAGTACCGTAGACCAGGGTAGTGAAGTACCCTTTATCTACCCCTTTGTCACCTTTGTCACAGTCTCAAATAAAAACCCCCCGAGGATTTACTGACGTCTACCACTAACGTCGGTATTTTAATTTTCTGCGAATGAGGAACCTTCTTTTCAATACTGGTTGGATCTATCGTATAACTTTTCGTCTCTGTAATGAAACGACTGATTCAAGGAAGATCAGTTCCGATACCAAAAATGTCACCAGCACATACCTTCACTCTCAACCTGACACTTCTTTCGACTCACGGTTTCTTAACTACGAAAACTTGATACCACAACCTCTTCTGAGGATTCTCTGGGAACCTGATGTTCCTCTAGGTTGGTCAGGTAAGATTTCCTCTAGTCAGGACCCTCAAGAAACCTTCCTTACTACGATTTTGACTTTGAGGTCATTAGTCCGGTAAAGTACGTTTCTCAACTGAGTAATCTTTTATGAGATTGTGACCCTCCCTAACCCCCGTCCTCCTCTTCCCCTGTTGTCTCCTACTTTAAAGACCTACAGTAGTGGCTGAGCTACCTTCACTCAGACTCACTTGAAGCCCTCTACCACTACTTGTCCCTCCGGACCACACGACGCTAAGTACCCCAGCGTTTCTCAGTCTGTGTTACTCACTGACTTGACTTGACTTGACTCTATGTAACAATAATCAGAATATTTTCAGGTAGTCAGGTCAAGTAAGCGAGTCAGCACAGGCTGAGAAACGCTGGGGTGCTTAGCGTCGTGCGGTCCGGAGGGACAAGTAGTGGTAGAGGGTTTCAAGTGAGTCTGAGTGAAGGTAGCTCAGGCACTACGGTAGGTCGGTAGAGTAGGAGACAGTAGGGGAAGAGGAGGACGGGGGTTAGGGAGGGTTGTAATCTCAGAGAAGGTTACTCAGTTGAGAAGAGTACTCTACCGGTTTCATGACCTCAAAGTCGAAGTCGTAGTAAGGAAGGTTTCTTTAGGGTCCAAACTAGAGGAAGTCTTACCTGACCACCCTAGAGGAACGTCAGGTTCCCTGAGAGTTCTCAGAAGAGGTTGTGGTGTCAAGTTTTCGTAGTTAAGAAGTCGCGAGTCGAGAGAAGTGTCAGGTTGAGAGTGTAGGTTTGTACTGGTGTCCTTTTTGGTATCGGAACTGATCTGCCTGGAATCAGTCGTTTCATTACAGAGACGGAAACTTATACGGTAGATCCAACCAGTATTGAAAAGAAGGTTCCTCATTCACAGAAAATTAAAGTACCGACGTCAGTGGTAGACGTCACTAAAACCTCGGGGGTTTTTATTTGAGACTGTGACAAAGGTGACAAAGGGGTAGATAAACGGTACTTCACTACCCTGACCTACAGTACTAGAAGCAAAAGACTTACAACTCGAAATTCGGTTGAAATAACACGAGGAGAAAGTGAAAGTAGTTCTCCAAAAAAATCGAGGAGAAGTGAAAGACGGTATTCCGACCACAGTAGACGTTTAGACTCCAATAACTATAAAGTGGGTCGTTAGAACTAAGGTCGAACACAAAGAAGGTCAGGTCGTAAAGAGTACTACATGAGACGTATCTTCAATTTATTCGTCCCACTGTTATCTGTCGGAACTGTATGAGGAAAAGGGTAAACCTTGGTCAGACAACAAGTTACAGGAAAAGATTGACAACGAAGGACTGGACGTATGTCTAAAGAGTTCTCCGTCCAATCCACCAGACCATAAGGACAGAGAAAGTCTTAAAAGGTGTCAAATGACACTAGGTGTGTCAGTTTCCGAAACTGTATCAGTTATTTTGTTTATCTACAAAAAGACATTGAGAGAACGAAAAAGATACTAGGTCGTCTATAACCGTTGAACTAGAGACCAAGGAGACGGAAAAGATTTTGGTCGAACTTGTAGTCCCTCAAGTGCCAAGTGTATAACGACTTCGGACCGAACCTCTTAAAACTTGTAATGAAATGATCGTACACTATACTTACATTAACACGCCATCAAACACGTAAGAAACCGTAACGGAAAGAAACCCTAACCTTACTTTTGACTGGAAAAGGTCAGGACACCGGTGACGACTCAAAAGGTTTAAAAAACGGATAACTCAGGTCGTGAAAGTGTTGTAGTACAATGTCCTAAACTTTGTCGAGTTGACCTTAAGGTAGTGGAGGTGACCGAAACAAGCATTACTACGAAAGGTTCCGGGTGTACTGAAGTGAAAGGTTCTACAGACCGAGATCTAATCACTAGTGTAGTAGTACTAATAGACCCAGCACTTCTAGAAAAAACGTGTCAAGAAGACACATAAGAACGGTGGAGAAGAATTATAGAAGACGAAGACAATCCAGGTCTTGTAAAGACAGGAAATAGCTCGGGTAGAAACGTACTTTACAAGGGAACCATAGAGACTAAAAGAACTTCTCTAGAGATCAGAAAGGGTAAGATAACAAAAGGAGATAAAGAAACGTAACTAGCGACTTCTTCTGAGAGAATGGACAAGAACGATAAGAAACCTTGAGACGTAAGTCTACAAATATAGAAAGGAAAAGAGGAAACGAAAAGTGGAGAGAAGAAAAGTGTCGATAAACATCCCGGAGGGGTCTGTCGGTAAAATGAAAAAACGTAAAGAAAAGGAACCCCTACTAGAACTAGGGACAAAGGACATGTTACAGTGCTTGGAGTGAGGTATCAAGTAGTCCGTGAGATAGATAGTCTAGGTCCGGGAATTTAGATAAAGAGTGAAGGTGACCTTTAGTATTCCCTAAACTAAATCCAGTATGGACTTACCAGATCACCAAAAGGGATGAAAGAAGTTAAATTCAGACTTAAACCATTATTCCTCAAGTATTAAAGTCGGTGTCAGTCGAGGACCAGAACAAAAACAACTGTCATATCTCGAAGAGGTAGAAACCGACGTTTCTTATATTAGTTAGACTAAAGCCACAACTGGTAGACCACTACAGGTACACATCTCAGAAGAGAACACAACAACCTTCTCCCACAAACGATACTGGTCACGTAAAAGAACCGTTTTGAGATAATCACAAGCGGGACGAAGTAAGACGTAAGGTTCCGGTTTAAACGGACAATGAGGTTCACAAAGAACTGAAGGATGAAAACGTAAGGTCAGGGGATATTACTTTTCCTATAGAAAAAACACACAATCAAGAATTTCCAGAACATCCAGAAGTATTTTGGCAAGTTGAAGTCGAAGAAGTCGTAACGACCAACCCCGTATCTGAACCAATTGACACTATAACTTACCAAACGGAACCTCTGCTTGTCTATAGTAAGACAGCAAAAACTCTAACGTAGGTTCATGGCGTAAAGCCTGAGAAGACAACTGGTACTACCGATGAGGTAAAGGAGACTCCCTAAGGACGGACGTCATCATCTATATTATTCTTAGGTATTCACGGTGTTTTATCTCTACTCTGAATGAAGACGGTCATTCTCTCTGAGTACCTTTTGAAAACTCCACTTCTGGTGGTATTCGTTCAACAGAGTTTCTTACCGTAGAATTTTTGACATAGAGAACATCGTCCGATCACCTAGTCGATCTCCTTTCTCTCTAGTCACCGATGGGACGACTATTCGTGGTCTTGATCCCATCACTGAATAATACATATCGTTCACTCTCCGACAATTTTGTTTTAGTAACATTGAATCTTACTTACCACCGTTAAGTCTCTAACAACAACAAGTCAGTGATTCAGTTCAAACTGAGAAACGCTGAGGTACCTGACGTCGTGCGGTCCCAGGAGACAGGAGGTGATAGACGACCTCAAACGAGTTTAAGTACAGGTAACTCAGTCACTACGATAGATTGGTAGAGTAAGAGACGGTAGGGAAAGAGGAGGACGGAAATAGAAAAGGTCGTAGTCCTAGAAGAGGTCACTTAGGTGAGAAACGTAGTCCACCGGCTTAATAACCTCGAAGTCTAAATCATCGTCAAGAAGGTCACTTATAAGTCCCAACGAAAGGAAATCCTAACTGACTAAACTAGAGGAGTGTCAGGTCCCCTGAGAGTTCTCAGAAGAGATCGTACTGTCAAGATTTCGAAGTCTCCAGAGTAAAGAAAAGAGATCTATATTTATAAGATATATCCAAAGAATAAATATATATAAAGTCTTGTAAACACGAAAGAGTTATATGGATCTACACCACACACAGATACGTATATAAATTCGTTTGTCAAAAACACCATAAAACCCTTCTTCATGGGTCTTAACGACGATCTTTAAGATTACCCTTGAACCTTTTCATTGTGAAACCTCTGAGAATAAAGAAGGTAAATTTGTTTACCAAACATCACTTCTGTATGAAAAGTCGTATAACACATATCAACCGAAACAAAGGATACTGTTCGAAATTTAAACCTTTGTTCTATTACGAACAATCAATTCTGGAAATCCGTGTCGTAAATGTTTTAGTTTTACTGTTAAAAGTCTCAATTTTAGAAATATAAATGTTTCCTCCTTTTCTGAGACTACGACCCTCCCTAACCCCCGTTCTCCTCTTCCCCTACTGGCTCCTACTCTACCGACTTACCGTAGTACCTGAGCTACCTACACTCAGACTCACTTGAAGCCCTCAACCACTACCTGTCCCTCCGAACCGCACGACGCTAAGTACCCCAGCGTTTCTCAGCCTATGCTGACTCGCTGACTTGACTTGACTTCTGATATGTAACTCTGGTCTTGAAATCTTTCAATTAAGTACAAACCTATAAATCAAGTAGAACCGAAAACAGGAGGAACATGGGATTTACCTGACGAATAAGACTATTTTTATTAACAAAACACCTAAATACGATGAGATATATCAAAGTAGAATCAAATTAGAGAATTTTTAGGACGAATTTTTGTTATTCACACCTAATAACTTTAGTGACATTCAACTGTGACCAGATTGGATGAACCGGTGGTTCGACAATCAAGTTCTTGATTACTTTTAGCTATAAACACTAACATGAAAAAGTCCGTCATCGTAGGGTCGACACTAAGGAACTTACACAAGGTTCCCCATCGTAAAATCCGTTATAACGAGTGAGACTATCTTACAGTTGACCTTTTCGAGGACCGAAGAAGAAACCAAGACGATCGTAAATAACCCTATGGTAACACTCAAGTAACGATATGGGTCACGAAAGTCTGTTTCTCGATACTCGGAGAACCTTTGTGTTTCGGTTCTCGTTCGAAGTAAACTTTAAGGGATCAACTTTATACACTATATAATTTCAAGTGGAACTTCCAGCACTCGTAAACCTAGAGGCTGTGACACTGGAGTGAGATACCTTCTCACGACGATATCCTTCCTTCGAATGTTTACTCGTCGTACCTAAGGTGTAAGACGATTTTAGTTTATCCTGGAAAGGGGAAACAACCTACGGAAGTATGTGTTCTTTATTCAGTCGTCCTACGGGTATAAGTAAGAAAAGTGAGTCCATTGTCTCCCGACCAAGGACAGTGAAATAAGTCGTTCTTTTTAAAATGGTGCTCCGTCGAGTAAAAGATTCTGTTTTATTTTAGAATATATTGACCTCGGTTTTTTCAATTGAAAAATATGTAAAATTACTTCCTAAAAATAAATTTTTGTATACGAAAAGTGGTCTTCGACGGGGTCATCTCTTTTTTATACCGAAACCGTAGTTGGTTTGGAGTCAGAATTAAGGTTTAGGTGGTGAATGATCAAACTGACAAGTATAATGAATACGAAGTCAAAGAAGTAAATACTTTATCTCTATTCCTGTGTTAGAGTGTTCTGACGAAATACAAATTTATCCCTTCAATCATACGAACCCAACACATTAAGGATTAGTTTAGGGGTTTAACAGAGTATTTGCCTACATACATACACACACATGAAAACACACGTGTACTTAATAATAATAATAAAAAATAATCATACTCGTCCCTTCAACCTCTGGACCAAAGTCCGATAGAGGTGGAGAAATACCAGTCTACTGAAAATCCTCTTAAAAATGAGAGCCATAAAGAGGGACTCGGAGTCAAAGGAACAGTGATTTTACATATATTATGAGAATGGGGTCGACCCATAATACCACTTATCAACTCTATTAGACACTCCTGGACCTTGTAAGGGAGAGGAAGAGGGAAATACGGAAACTTTTCTCTCTCTTTTCCTCTCGTCTTCTTCAAATTTACATCATATAAAGTACAAACGTTTTACTAAGGGACTAGTATAGTCCCTACTAACATAGCTGACAGATAACTCACACGTACGATTCAGTGAAATAAGTGAGACACTGGGGTACCTGACATTGACGGTCTGAGGAGATAGGTGCCCTAAGAAGTCTCACCCAACGGTACGGGACGAGGTCCCCTAGGAGGACTGGGTCCCTAGTTTGGCCAATAAAGAATACAGAGGAAGTAACCGTCCGACGAAGAAATGGTGGTCGTGGTGGACCCTTCGAGTGGACAATTAATGAAACTTGTCGAGGTTCTCGAACATACATAATAGAGTACTTAGGAATGAGGTCAGAAACTCTCTATCACAATAATGGGGGCAAAATATCTGTCACTTAGTCTCTAAATGATTGGATTTTAGTTTACATCCAGAGGGTCTAAGGTTTCGGTCATAAGTTGGTAAGTGAAAAGATGAAGGGACTGGTACACATAGGAAAGAAAGTAGTATTTACTGTACCTTAAACGACAAACAGATAAAAAAACAAAGATGAAAACAAACAAAAAACGGTTATAAACCTATATCCAGTTCTCCTGATAATGGAATGTTTAATATCTATTCGGATTGATTCGACGAAATTTGAACAAGATCAGTTCTTCCATAGAAAAAAATCAGACTCATAAACTAACAGCAAAAATATTCAAATTTTAACTCTACGTGAATCCTTTTTTCTATCCTATCATGAAAGAGTAAACGCTGTTTCCATAGCCGAACTTCTTCAGAACGGGAATTTACTAATCTGTCGAACACACTGATTATTCTAATAACAGGGATTTCCTTTCTCCTTGTAAAATACTTATGTTCTCGTGAGTTAATCTCAAAATTTAATCTTACATTAATATACAAAAAAGAGAAAAGTGGGAAAAAATTCCTTCTTTTCCTTTCTCCAAAATTAGAAAACCCAACGGAGTAAAATAACTTCTGTTAAAATTCTTCACAAATTTAAATTCTGTGACGAAACGTCGAACGAATTAAAACCTAGATCAGGTTAGGGACTTCTTGATCTTGGTCTATTCAAACGAATATGGACTGAAAATTTTATTGACGTAAAGTATTAAGTTTTGTTCCTACTCGACAAATATACCTAATGACGTGAGACTTATTACTTTAACAGTTATACGAATCTCTACGTGTCGTACATTAGTCCGTGTATCCCTTTATCGGGTAAGTTGGAGACTTTGTTTCCTAAATGGAAACTCTGGTATCGACATGTTTTCTTACGCACGAGGGGTACGAAAATGAATCCTTTATTTGACTTTACACCCATCAAAAGAATTATACCTTGGTTCACATACGAAACAGGGATTTGTGAAAGGAAACATCTCTTCTGATGCACCTACAATTTCTGGTTACCTCAATAGACACTTTTAAGAGGTAAATAGACGGTGGACTTGACCTTATTTTTGTTGAGGTACCCGAAGTCTAGAACACTTACCATTGCATTGAGATTCGCTTAAAGTTGTTGTTAAGTCAGACTGCTCCTGACTTTCTGAGTCAACGTAGACGTCGTCAGTGAGTCAGTACAGGTTGAGAAACACTGGGGTGCCGGACATTAGGTGGACTGGGGAGACAGGTACCCTAAAAGGGTCGTTCTTAAGACCTCACCCAACGGTACAAGAGGAGACCCCCCAAAGAACTGGGTCCCTAACTTGGGTGCAGAGGACGTAACGTCTGTCTAAGAAATGGTGACTCGGTCGTCCCTTCGGGATAATCAGTAAACAAATTGAACCTGGTTAAAAGAGGAAACCTATTCAGAGATAAGGACTCTACACCTAAGGGACGTACAAGACAAGATAGGAGACTAAAACGTACGAGAGACTATTCCTGTGATCATTTTCGATAGTTAACCCATGACGTTACATGTCTCATACAAACGTTTATGAAATGTGACTATATGAGAACTATAATACTCTTATCCAGACTACAGATACAAGGTACCGACTAACCTCTCTATTTCACTGAAAATCTGGGGTATCGATAGTACGTTAACCTCGGCCTGAATGGGTGGACGCGAGAATTAGTATACTACACAATTACTTACAAATCAGAATTCACATACGTACGTGAGTATGTAGTTCTTCTACACCTTTTTATTTCTTCCCTATATACATATCCATGTTAACTAAGTGAAACGACATGTCGTCTTTGATTGAGGTGTAACGTTTCGTTGATATAAGGTTAATTAAATTTCATTTAATTTAATTAATTTTTTTTCTTCTGTATGAGACGATCATAAGGAACACCAGTATGCATAACAGTCAGAGATCGACACGAAAAATTTCTGTAGACCGTTCTTACGTAAACCAATCTTATTCAAAGGATCCTAGGATCTTTGAGTCTCAAGCTTTTTTTTACGATTCAAAGTAGGTTCTTGGTTGACAGACTTATACGAGTACTCCTTGACTCCTGGTCCTTCCGTTTGTTTGTGTGGTGGTGGCTGTTTTTAGAAAGAGGGTCTAAGTGAGTCTTTCAATCATCGTCTTGATTTCAGTGACAAGAAAGATGACTCCGACTTAGTAAGACGGAGGTATATACTACGTTTACTGTATAAACGTAGAAATGAACAAAGGTTCCTGTGTAACGTCTTAAAAAAAAAGTTTGTCCCTTTCTCTTTAATGGAAAGATTACGACAAAAAAAAAAGGAAATTTTTGATATATCCCTAATTTTTCTTAGGAACAACTCTTTTATTAATATCTACTTTTGTGTTTGTTGACCTTATGATAAATCTCTGTAGACTTTGGTATCATCCTCCGACTTTTATTGTCTTATTCGTTCAGTGGTTTATATCCTCTACTTTTACCAGAATCTTTAGTACGACAAATTACAAAGGGTTTCTTACTGTCCGTATTATGAGTCTCCCTACTAATCCCCCATATACACTATCGAAAACCACTGTTTTTGTTTTAAATTATAAATAAAATTAATATAATCGTACGTATACGTTTACATAAACATATATTCATACATAGATAAATACGTGTAAATACACACATATACCCGAAGGGACCACCGAGTCACCATTTCTTAGACGGACGGACGTTCTCTATGTCCAAGTCAGGTACCCGACTCTTCTAGGGGATCTCTTCCGTTACCGTAGGGTGAGGTCATCAGAACTGACCCTTTAGGGTACCTTTCTCCTGGAACCACCCGATGTCAACTACCCTAGTGTTCTCAGTCTGTCCTGAATTGTTACTTTGTTGTACACACACGCACGTACGTACGAGTCAACGAAGGCAACACAGACTTATATATATATATCCGAGAGTAACACCCGAAAGGACCATCTAGTCGACCATAGCTTAGGTGGACGTTACACCCTCTGGACCCAAGTTAGGACCCAACCCTTCTAGGGAACCTCTTCCCGCACCGTTGACTGAGGTCGTAAGAACGGACCTCTTAGGGTACCTGTCTCCTCGGACCGTCCGATGTTAGATACCCTAACGTGTCTCAGTCTGTACTCACTCGCTGATTCGTGTTATTTCGAGTCCGAGATTAACACACGGTCCATGACAGAACCCTTTATACTCTTTTGTCCTATCCACTTGTAACGACGGTAGGACTTCTACTACAGTCGGGTACTTCTAATAGGTACGTTGGGTTCCTGAGGAAATTCAAACTTTAGAAGACCGAGTCTGATGTGACCCGGAAAAATGACAACGAGAATTGATATTTGGTTCGGGAGAGACGTCCGCGCCCACCTATTTCAGGAACAGACCCTTCTCTCTTTTTTACAAAATTGTGTTAGGTCCAAGATAGTGTTATCTACCCGGAGTAATGGGTAAGAGTCGAAGTATCTATTACGTCAGCACCTACCGTAGTAACCATATCACTTCTTAACGGGTCCTCTAACACAACTGTAGACTCTAAATAAAATTAGGAAAAACGTCTAAAATATTACTCGTAATATTGTTTCATACGGTTTCTTAGTAATGTATAGAATATTTTAGAATTATTATATTTTTAATCTTTGCAAAAAGTACGTATACAAGTTAAACAAGTCTTAGGTGTCTAAAGTAAAACGACTAATCGTGTGCCACGGGAAACTCCCCTGTGTCACAAAGTCTCCAGTGTTAAGGACTTGACGATACGAGAAAAAACCAATACTTATAATAAATATAAGTACCCGAAAATGATAATTTAAAACGTCAAACGTGTTTCTTCTGTATCTGACTTACGTGTATATGGACACATGTTCCAAAGAAAAAAGGAGTGAATAAACGATTTACAAATAACTAACGGGTGGAGTTTGTATCATAATTCATATTTTTCTCCCCTTTTTATTCCGAAATCTACACTCCTTTGTAAAGGTCACACCACGTCTACATCACACCCCCAAATAAACCTTTTCCTTTACTAAGGGTGGTCTCGTCCCTCACTCGTATTTGTGTCCTGGATCCCAATCCACGAGTGGATAAGAAGAGGACTCAGATAATAAATTAACGATACTGGGACCCACGACCTCTGGCTTACAAACACAGGGAAGTCTTAAGTACACAACTCTGAATTAAGACCTACACTATAAACCTCCGCCCGGAGAACCTCCACAAGTTAGAAAGACTCTGACTAAGGAATAGACCTTACATGGTACTTATGGTGGATGAAACAACACGATAACACTTGTACTTTCCCTTATGATATGAGTTTTCATCGGTAGTGTCTCTTCTGTAGGTTATTTCCAAAAAGGAGAAAAACAATAAATCAACATTCGACAGTTTATTGAGTTAAAAGGAGTGTTTAGTCATCAAAAATTTTATAATTATGTAAACGGGGTACTTTGAGAAGTACCAGGATTGTACTGTAGAGTATCTTACAAGAAGAAGATATGAGGGGTCAAGGTTGGGTCTAGTCCACATAGAGACAAGAAGAGGTTCTAAAGATAAAAGAACTAGAAGGTCAGAAGGAAAAGTAAGTTTTTAGGTGAAGAAGGGAAAGAAAAGGTATTAAAAGAGAATGAGAGAAAGAATTTACCAGGTAAGGTAGGTTCTGTGTCAGTCTGGTCTATCATGAAGGTTCGAGAGATAAAAAGGACGTGGACTTAACTTCATGAGTTTACCAAAATTAATTCTCTGTAAGAACCATTGTACTTATATTTGTTATAACTTTTGTAGAATCTTAAAGGGTTTTAAGAAGGATACCATATAGCTCTAAAGTAAACGTATTGTCGGGAATAAGAGTAACATGAAAATGATAATTACGAGGTAAGTCAGGTTCTCCTATCAGTCCGAAAACCGGGTACTCGAAAATACCTTTTGAACGGACATTCGGGAAAGGTGGTTGATGGAACTGATAGGACGGACTTGGTACGGAAGGAAGTCTGTAAGTCATAAAACGAAAGACTTTAATTTCAGTGACTTCGATATGTCATTCCACTCGCCGACTCTGTTTACGGAATCCTTGTACTCGTACGCTTTACATACCTACGTGTCTCTTACTCTTCTTTTTCAAGACCCCTTTTCAAGGCATTGAAAGAAGAGATTATTTTATCGGAGACACCGATGACCTCTGAATGTTACACCTTTAGACTAACTTTAATTAACATTCGTGTTTTATGTATGACCTAAAGTCCCTGTCAAATTTTTCTCCTTATATTTTATAATGTATGCAATAAAATTTAACTAATGTACAATTTTTCTATTATATCTGTACAATTTTTCTATTATGTCAGTAAAACCATAGGGATCCCTATGATTTTAAGACCCTAAAGTTCAGAGAGTATATTTTACCGGATCCTAAACCGATACTGGATAGGTGTAGGAGAATTTATGAAATTTAGAGATCTAATAAATATTATCAATTATATTACATTTACGATACATTTACCAACAATTAAGTTACATTCGTCAACGGTCGTGTGTCTTTTTAGATTCAAAACGAAAATCCTTAGAAGGTCTTGTAAAAAAAGGGGGTTAAAAAAGACAACAACCAACTTGGACGTATATGTCTTGGACTCCTATACTCCCAACTAACATAAAACCTCTATGACACAGTTTACGTTATCTAATAATTTTAATTAAAGTAGATAAAGAAAATTATAAATTTTTGACACTGATGATCTTTTAAATTCTATTATCAACACCGAAAGTACACCAAGCGGAATATAAGATGACCTTCGGGAGGACATCTTCTACTCTATATTTTTAACTATTTTCAAGGTAAAAAAATTACGGACATTCAGTTACATATCTCTACCTTTACCGTTGGGTGAGGTCATAAGAACGTATCTCTTAGGACACCTGTCTCCTCGGACCACCCGACGGTGAATACCTCAGCGTGTCTCAGCCTGTACTGGCTTCACTGAATTGTCGTCGTCGTCGTTTGGTTACATTCCTGAAAACGTGAACGAGATTCACTCTCCTGTCAGTGACCTCCAAAACCCGTCTTTTACCGGTATTAAACGGTAAAATATTGTCCAGTGAGACTTAGAAGGAAACATCCGATGTCCCCCTGTTGATACTTTAGTTTCTCTAGGGAACTCCCAATAACGTTATTAGGTCCTGTCTCTACAACGATCAGACCCATCGTCTATCTACCACTCTTCACCAGTCTATGGTCTATTAAAAGATTATGTAAGATTCATTTCATAGTCTCTCTCCCTGACTCTTAATGATGGATTTTACAACCAGAACTCTTGGATATTCAACCTACACTTTCAACCTGATATTTTTTTCGACTTACGGTTTCTTAACTACAAAAACAACCTCTTCTGAGAACTCTCAGGGAGCCTGACGTTCCTCTAGGTTGGTCAGGTAGGATTTCCTCTAGTCGGGACCCACAAGTAACCTTCCTGACTACAACTTTGACTTTAAGGTTATGAAACCGGTGGACTACGTTTCTCGACTGAGTAAACTTTTCTGGGACTACGACTCTTTCTAACTCCCGTCCTACTCTTCCCCTGTAGTCTCCTACTCTACCAACCTACCGTAGTGACTGAGCTACCTGTACCCAAACCCATCTGAGGCTCTCAACCACTACCTGTCCCTCCGGACCACACGACACCAAGTACCCTAGCGTTCTTCAGTCTGTACTGACTTGCTGACTTGACTTCACTTCCTAAGTCAACGGAAACTGACTCCACCTCTTTTATCCTTTCTCATCTAAATCTGTCTTCTAGGTCTTAAATCGAGACATGTACAGTTCAAACATTAAGAATGACCCGTAGGTTGAACTTCAAATTCTTCCGTCAAACTATACTCAATTCCTTCCCAGAACCGTATTATTGTTGAAACCTCCTAGAAGTTACATTTTAACCGTAAATCATGATTTTCTAACCCATAGTAATGGTTCCTTCACTCATCTCTATCTCTTCTCCGATCTTATGTTCGAACCCCCGTGAGTCTCTCAAGTACCCGTCAGTGACGTTGTATGAGAAATCGTGAGGGTAGGTACCACAACTGATTAAGTCTGAATGAATCTTTCTCTTTGTGGTAATATTTAAAATTTTTAGGACACACAAAACCCAGTTATCAATGTCGTTCTTTATATAACTAGTCATACTATTTTCAGTATAAAAATTTTATAAGGTAGATTTATACTTAGTAATAAATTTATCTGTTTGACATAACGTTTGTTAAGAATTTCTACAGGATTAAATTCAGTTATTAAACTTTAAGGTCACTAGGGTTATAGCATCATACGATAGTTAATAGAGTCATCCACTGGAAGAGGTTAAAGAATCCCCTTTAAAAATTAAAAAATTAATAAAATTAACTCGATGTGTCATGAGACTTTTCTTATGAACGTTTTAATTTTTTTTTACTATTCCAGAATCTTGAGATTTTATTACTTTTAATGACACTGTATCTTAAAGACCCGTGTGTAATGTTTCTGTAAAAGTTCCCGAGAACTGGAACAGAAGATCTTTTGTGCGAAGAATATACAAGTGAATGACGACGTAAAATTTAGTGGTGGAGACTCTAAAGGTTCAAAGAATAAGTGAAGTTTGGACTAGTTGTACAGGTAAAGAATTTTCATTTCTAAGGTGTTTCCCTATCTTTCATCTTCGACTCAGTGGTTATCTTCTTATTGTAATAAGACGATGTCCTATGGGTCCTACACTACACCTTTAAATCGACGAAAAAGATCCGTATCTTTGACATATAAAAATAAAGATAAATAGATAGATCTCTCACACATATATATCACTCCCCCCTTTCTTTGGTCTGAGACCTCGACATGAGTTTTCGAGTCCAAGAAGATAAGTCGTTAGTAAAGTTGGTTTCCTTTTAAAATCAGAAGAAACACGAAGTCTAAAGAATAGACATGTTACTTTCATTACCATAGATGTAGTATTCACAATTTTACTCAATTATGAACGATTTGTGAAAATTACCCGAAGGGATCACCGAGTCTACCATTTCTAAAGCGGACGTAACGTCCTCTGGACTCAAGTTAGGGACCCAGCACTTCTAGAGTTCCTCTTCCCTTACCGATGGGTGAGGTCATAAGAACGGACCTCTTTCGGTACCCGTCTCCTCGGACCGTCCGACGTCAGGTACCCCAACGCTTCTCAGTCTGTACCGACTTCACTAAATCGTTCGTTCGTTTCTGAAAATTGCCACGGATCGGTTCGTGAGATATTTACAATTGATATAATAGACAGACAAATAGATAGAGGGATATATAGTCAGTACGAAACACGAGACTTTTACGACAGTAATTCTTGACATACAAGAGTCTAAATCTCTGAACACTAATGGTCCCCTTTCCCATCCCCTTTTCCTATCAATCTCTCGAACGTTAACTGTACATGTGTGACGACATAAATTTTACCTATTGATTTTTCCTGGATGATATGTCGTGTCCCTTGATACGAGTCATAATGTATTGTTTGACCCTTTTCTTAAACTTTTTCCTTCGTACATATATATATTAACTTAGTAAAACAACCTGTGGACTTTAATTGTGTTGTAACAATTAGTTGATTTGAGTTTATGTCGTATTTTTCAATTTTTTTCTTCTCACTCAAAAATAAAACGTGTTTCTTTGGATAAAATCCGACACCTAGGAGTAAGAAGACCCCTAAGTCCTTTGACTCCTAAGGAATTTGGGTCCAAAACTCTGTAAAAGGGGTTACGGGATCAGGAGACCGGCAATCAATACTAAGTAGATTTACTCAAATTAAATTTCGACAAGAAGAAGTGTCGAGAAAACTAAGGAAATATAGTGGTTGAAAACTACGAAAACACGATACATGGTATGACGGACGGTAAGGGAGGTCCCAGAAGGTATAGGAGGTCTGTGTTATTCTCTGTATTAAGTTATCGAGTCCTACCTCTTTGTCTCTAGTTTAAATGGGAGGACGGACCTTGTTGGTTGTGTACCTATGTTATGTACTGTACTACAAAACACCCTGTGACCTGTAGTCTGTTACTCCAAGTCACCAGGGAACCGTTGTCCTCCGTTGTACTCAGGATACTAACGAGGTCAAATGACAGTCCTCTGTCAAAGGTCAAGTGTCTCATCCCTTCACCCCAGATCGTCGTCTCAGACTGAGGGACTCGACCCCTCTACCTAAACTCTCAGACACCTTTGGTTTCGTCGATCTCAATTATCTTGTCTCATGACCTCTTCTCTCTTGAAGTGTATCTCTCTTCTGGTCCCTCGAAGTGTATCAAGGTGAGGTCGTAAGTTGACTCATAACTATGTGTATCCGTACACTTCTTTACTGGGTTTCCACCCTTTTCTTGGTGCACCGTCCTGACCTGTACTATCACTAGACGTGAGTTTGATCCGACCCTGATCGTGGACAAACGTGGATGGTCTGATCTTTCGGAGTTCTAAGTATCCGAATCCCATCTCACAAATCCCTCTCGAGCGGAGTCTCATCCTTTTGAATCGGGATTGATTCGTGACGAGACTAGAGTATACTATACAGAATTTACGTTCTGGGGTTTCCTAGTTTGACAAAAATTTATTGACGTAGGACCTCGTTTATAGATCTAATAAGTGTCATTATGTTTTAGTAGACTGAGACGTTTCATTATAAGTGTTATAAACGACAGGTTAGTTTGTACTAACTGATACTTTTTCTTCTTTATAGATAGTTTTGGTTGGGTCGTAACTGTGTCCACAATTGTTAATCGTGTATTCCTGTATTTTCTCAACAATCTAGACATATAGTATATAAATTTAATTCTGTATCCTTCATGTTGTTTCAGAGTCTATTTTGAAACTGTCAACTTTTGATGTTATAAACTCTACTTTATATATGACCTACCATAATTATTGTCTCATCTGTAACATCCTTTCGAACTACAGTATATTTATTTTTGTGGGTTTTACTTTTTTTCCTTTTCTCGTAGTGGCTCAATAACCCGTTGAAGGTCACCGGAGTCAAGTTAAGTCAAGTCAGAGAGTCAGCACAGACTGAAAAGCGATGGGATACTTAACGTCGTTCGGTGCGGAGGGACAGGTAGTGGTTGAGGGCCTCAAGTGAGTTTGAGTGTAGGTAAGTCAGTCACTACGGTAGGTCGGTAGAGTAGGAGACAACAGGGGAAGAGGTGGACGGGGGTTAGGAAGGGTCGCAGTCCCAGAAAAGGTCACTCAGTCGAGAAGCGTACTCCATCGGTTTCATAACCTCAAAGTGGAAATCGTAGTAAGGAAGGTTTCTTGTGGGTCCCGACTAGAGGAAATCCTACCTGACCAACCTAGAGAAACGTCAGGTTCCCTGAGAGTCCTCAGAAGAGGTTGTGGTGTCAAGTTTTCGTAGTTAAGAAACCGTGAGTCGAAATAAGTGTCAGGTTGAGAGTGTAGGTATGTTCTGTTGACCTTTTTGGTATCGGAACTACTCTATCTGTAAACAACCGTTTCATTACAGAGACGAAAACTTATAAGACAGGTCCAACCAGTATTGAAAGGAAGGTTCCTCATTCGTAGAAAATTAAAGTACCGTCGTCAGTGGTAGACGTCACTAAAACCTCGGGGGGGGGGGTTTTACAGACTGTGACAAAGGGGACAAACGGGTAGATAAAGGGTACTTCACTACCCTGGTCTACGGTACTAGAAGTAAAAGACTTACAACTCGAAATTCGGTTAAAAAAGTAAGAGGAGAAAGTAAAAGTAGTTCTCCGAAAAATCAAGGAGAAGTGCAAGACGATATTCCCACCACTATAGACGTATAGACTTCAGTAACCATAAAGAGGACCGTTAAAACTAAAGTCGAACATAAAGAAGGTCGGGTCGCAAAGAGTACGACATGAGACGTATCTTCAATTTATTCGTTACACAGTTATATGTCCCAACTGTATGAGGAAAAAGGATAAACCTTGGTCAAACAACAAGGTACACGTCAAGAAGGACTGGACGTATATCCAAAGAGTTCTCCGTCCAGTCCACCAGACCATAAGAGTAGAGAAAGGCATAAAAGATGTCAAATAACACTAGGTGTGTCAGTTTCCGAAACCGTATCAGTTATTTCGTCTTCATCTACAAAAAGACCTTGAGCGAAGGAAAAAGTTACTAGGTCGCTTACAAGGGATCGTACATACATTAGTCTAAGAGACTTCAACACACCACCGTTTTTTTCGTAAACTTCTTATTACTATCTGAAAAGGTTGAAGCCATTTTTGATATTTAGGTGTTTAGTCAGTCACCCATAGATCGGGTTCTCTATACTTCTTTCCGATGTAGTTCCGTGGATTGTTAGTTTAACGAGTTATAGTTACTATTTCTCCTTTTATAACATTCGTCTGTTTCCTTTTTCTGTGTATTCCATGTTCCCTTGTTTCTTGTCCTAATGTCTTATAAAAAAAAGTGGTCTTTGTCACATTTGTTCTCTTTTCATCTTGTTGTAGAAATTTCATCACTTTCTTTTTTTTTTTTTTTTTGTTGGTAGTTAGATCTTAAGATCTGACTCACTTTTATAGAAGTTTTTCTTTTGACTTTATTTCTACAGAAAGTATATGTTTACTAATTTTATTAATTTTGGTCTTCCCGATAGTTATGTCATTTTCTTTACTATTTTCTTCGGACATTCCAATTTCTTGTAAAATGGTCTAAACCTTTATACCTAGATATGATTATTCACCTTTCGTGGTTTCGACTATTGATATATCCTTTTGTATATTTTCTTTAAAGTATAATGAGTTCAGAGAAATTTCTATTAATTACGAAATTCGTTTCATTATCATTACATTACAGTCAACTATTATGTACACTTTCATTCGATGTACTGTTGTTATTGTCTCCCAGTCCTTCTTATTTACAGAAATACAATACTATTCCAGAAATACGTTTATCTTTCACTATAATATAGTGTACTTCTATCTGACACTGTCCAATTTTATATGATATATGGTAATTAAGATTTCGTCAGTGAGTCAATTTTTCAATATAGATTGTTTGGTTGTTGTTTCTATTTTGTCTTGGTATTTCTTTTCACGTGATAGGTTACATACTAAATTTATTCACATTCTGACGGGTGATCTAAAAATCTTTAAGTAAAAAACTATTGTTTTCTCAATTAAAACTTCTTTCTTATCCTTTTTTTTTTGGTGAACCTATTCGACAGAATATGACTAGACCCCATACCGATAGTAGAAACATGATGTTTATTGGACTTTTATTCTTTGAACGGAATTCTCACAATATGTTTAATAAACCTCAAGGTTATCCTTCATGTTCTGAACTTAGTCCTTGGTTGGGTGAGGGAAGTGACCCGTGTCGTCTAAATTTGAATTCACGACTCTACGTAAAGGTTGTACTTCGTAGATGTACTTCTGTTGTATCGCTGACTTCCTACAACCGAATGTCTCTGCCAAAATGGAATTCGTCTTAGTCAGAATATTGATCACCAACAACGAGTCAATGATTCAACACAAGTTGAAAACACTGGGGAACCTGACGTCGTGTAGTTGAAGGGACAGGTAATAGAGAGTCTCAAGCGAGTATGAGTACAGGTAACACAGTTACTACGGTAGGTCGGTAGAGTTTTACTAGAGTCAAACAAAGATTTCGTTTGATAAGTTGTAGTGCCATTAGGTTCCGATACGGAGTTGGTGATTACGGTTTCTTCGAATTCGACTCCAGGATACTTCAGGAGGTTCTGGAAGAATATTGTTCATACACGGGTAATTTCATTTACATTGAAAATAAATTTTTCCTCTTACGATTTCCGTTTTTCACCGACGGTTGATAAACGTCTAAAGTTGGTTAAGAACCTTATGGTTTGTATCTACTTTCTTATAAAGAACTCTTAGTCTCACCTTCTTAGAGTAGAACCTCGTAATTCTCACTCTAACGACACCTGTCCTCTCCTTCAACTGGTCGGAGTCTCGGTCTTCCACGTTCACTCTTCATCCTATCTTTAGTTTCCGTAATTACGATCCTGACATGTACATCGTCCACTGTCCGTTACCTGAAGAAATAATAAGGAAAGACTTTTTATATACTACCGATTCTCATGTAGTCCTCTTTACGACCCGATCTTCTTTGTGTTCGACCTTAGTTCTAACGACCCTCTTTATAGTTATTGGAATCTACACGTCTACTGTGGTCTTTTACTTCTTCTTGATTTTTCGGAGAACTACTTTCACTTTCTCCTGTCACTTTTTCAACCAAATTTCAAGTTGTAAGTCTTTTGATTCTAGTACCGTAGACCAGGGTAGTGAAGTACCGTTTATCTACCCCTTTGTCACCGACTGAAATAAAAACCCCGAGATTTTAGTGACGTCTACCACTAACGTCGGGACTTTAATTTTCTACGAATGAAGAACCTTCCTTTCAATACTAGTTCGACCTGTCGTATAATTTTTCGTCTCTGTAATGAAATAGTTGTTTCCAGGCAGATCATTTCCCATACCAAAAAGGTCATCAGTACATACCTACACTCTCAACCTGATATTTCTTTCGACTCACGGTTTCTTAACTACGAAAACTTGACACCACAACCTCTTCTGAGAACTTCAGGGAACCTTATGTTGTAGGTTGGTCAAGTAGGATTTCCTCCAGTCAGGACCTACAAGTAACCTTCCTGACTACGACTTCTACTTTGGGGTTATGAAACCGGTGGACTACGCTTCTCGACTAAGTAACCTTTTCTGGGACTACGACCCTTTCTAACTCCCGTCCTCCTCTTCCCTTACTATCTCCTACTTTACCAACCTACCGTAGTCGCTGAGTTACCTGTACTCAAACACACTTGAGGTCCTCAACCACTACCTGTGCCACCGGACCGTACAACACCAAGTACCCCAACGTTTCTCAGTCTGTACTGACTCACTGACTTGACTTGACTTGACTTCAAAGATACGGGGTCGGTTTTATTACTCATTATATATCCAAAAAAAAAAAAGGAGACATCTTGACCTTCCATAACAATCTTCTTTTATCATCTTTATCACAATTATAGTAGGTGGATCTCTCTTTAGGGAGACATAAAATCGTAAACTCCTTCCCAAGGATGTAACGTTACCACGGGAGTACGGGTAAATACGATTTAATTTCGAAGGTCGTTCATTTTAGGTGGGTTTGGATGTCTCAGGAGTTTTTCGAAAAGACAACAAATAAATTCGTTTAACGGAGTGTTACAACTATCAAAGACGACATGTTGTTACACTTAGTCAACATACAGACGTATATACGAAAGGAAGAACTCGAAGCGAGGGTGGCTGAGGGGTCAGGGTAGGGAGATCCAGTAGTGTCTCGTGGCTCGACTCTAAAGACACGATATATCGTTGGAGGACGATCGATAGGTAAAATGTGCACCGTCACATATGTATGTATGTGTGGGTGTGTGTCTGTGTATATATACATATACACACATATACGTATATATACATATGTCACGATGAGAGATTTTGCACTTTTCTATAGGTTCCTAGTGGTCCGAAAACTTCTTTATTAGATGTTTTGTCTTATTAAATAGTTTTTCTTTCACTCCTCTTGTATTTACATAGACCAATAATAAATATTTTAGAGTTCCCGTAAAATGTAGACATTTATTTTATTCCGACGATGATAGTTCCTCAGTACTCTTGTGATCTTTCTCGAGACCCTATAAATTTTATATAAACGATTTCATCTTTCTACAGTTGTTCTTCTAATCTTCTGTTACAAATTTTTCTTTGTTTCTCGGGTTTTACATCTTGTTTTATCTACTCTTAAGTCTTTTATACTCTCTTTTTCACTCTGTATATAAATTCTAGTTGATTTTTTTTAACTTCTTTTACTTTCCCCCTTTGATAGTTACACGGACCTTCACGAACCGTGCATAAACTTATTACGTTTTCAGTCATCTGAGATTTGACAACTCCTTTTTACACTCCAACCCGTAATACTCCTTGTTACATTCCAACCCGGGAGTAACCAAATGTCAAACGTTTAAGAAAATATAAATAATACTTACGAAAAATTTTAAGTTTCTAACAATATTTTATCCTATATTATATGATACTTTATAATAGTAACCATATCATTAATCATATGTCAAATCAAGTCAGCGAGTCAGCACATGTTGAGAAACGTTGGGACACCTGACGTCGTGTGGTCCGAAGGGACAGGTAGTGGTTGAATGTCTCGAATGAGTTTAAGTACAGGTAACTCAGTTACTACGGTGGGTTGGTAGAATAGGAGACAACAGGGGAAGAGGAAAGCGGAAGTTAGAAAAGGTCGTAGTCCCAGAAAAGGTTACTCAGTCGAGAAGCGTAGTCCACCGGTTTCATAACCTCAAAGTCGAAGTCGTGGTCAGAAAGGTTACTTGTGAGTCCTGACTAAAGGAAATCCTACCTGATCAACCTAGAGGAACGTCAGGTTCCCTGAGAGTTCTCAGAAGAGGTTTTGGTGTCAAGTTTTCGTAGTTAAGAAACCGCGAGTCGAAATAAGTATCAGGTTGAGAGTGTAGACATGTACTCGTGACCTTTTTGGTATCGGAACTGATTTACCTGAAAACGACCGTTTCATTATAGAGACGAAAAATTATACGATAGGTCCAATTGAAAAGAAAGTTTCTCGTACGTAGAAAATTAAAATACCGACATCAATGGTAGACATCACTAAAAACCTCGGGGAGTTTTATTTCAGAAGGTGACAAAGGGCAAAGGAATAGATAAACGGTACTTCACTACCCTGGCTTACGGTACTGGAATCAAAAGACTTACAACTCGAAACTTGGTTGAAAAAGTGAGAGGAGAAAGTGAAAGTAGTTCTCCGAGAAATCAAGGAGAAGTGAAAGAAGGTATTTCCACCAAAGTAGACGTATAGACTCCACTAACTATAAAGAGGATCGTTGGAACTAAGGTCGAACACGAAGTAGGTCGGGTCAAAGAGTACTACATAAGACGTATCTTCAATTTATTCGTCCCACTGTTATATGTCGGAAGTGCATGAGGAAATAGATAAACCTTGGTCAAACAACAAGGTACAGGTCAAGATTGACAACGAAGGACTGGACGTATGTCTAAAGAGTTCTCCGTCCAGTCCACCAGACCATAAGGGTAGAGAAAGTCTTAAAAGGTGTCAAATGACACTAGGTGTGTCAGCTTCCGAAACCGTATCAGTTATTTCGTCTTCACCTACAAAAAGACTTTGAGAGAACGAAAAGCGTACTAGGTCGTCTACAACCGTTAAACTAGAGGCAAAGGAGACGGAAAAGATTTTGGTCGAACTTGTAGACCTTCAAGTACCAAGTGAATAACAACTTCGGACCGAACCTCNTCCGAAACCGTCTCAGTTATTTCGTCTTCACCTACAAAAAGACTTTGAGAGAACGAAAAGCGTACTAGGTCGTCTACAACCGTTAAACTAGAGGCAAAGGAGACGGAAAAGATTTTGGTCGAACTTGTAGACCTTTAAGTACCAAATGAATAACAACTTCGGACCGAACCTCTTAAAACTCGTAATGAAATGATCGCACACTCTACTCACGTCAACACAGTATCAAACTCGTAAGAAACCGTAACGGAAAGAAAACCTAGTCTTACTTTTGACTGGAAAAGGTCAGGACACAGGTGACGACTCAAAAGGTTTAAACGACCGTATAACTAACGTCGTGAAAGTGTCGTAGTAGAAAATACTGAACTTTATCGAGTTGACATTAAGGTAGTGGAGGTGATCGACCTCACTGTTCGTTTGTTCTCCTCTATGGGATGCAGGTACCAGTCCTCTTCGTGGACGTGAAACGACCTGACCGGTACACCCCTATGGGGTGCAGGCTCCAGTCTCTTTGGGGTTATTCAACCATCCGTGACCTCACCGACACTCCTCTATGGACTGCAGGTTCCAGTTTCCTCTTTGAGGTCGTTCTACCATTCTCCCCGTTTAAATGTAAATCTTACTTTGAGGTAAGGGGGGTCTCTACGAGTCTCCCGAGTTTCTTTGGAACACACGTGTTCCTGGGTCCCTGGGGTGCCTCTGATTCTGTCTTGACCCAAACTCGTAGAGGACACCTGCATGCCGAGCCGTTACCAGACGACGTCTCTGTCCCCGAGACCCACATCCATCCCGTATTCAGGAGAACCTCCTCCAGTGGAAATTGGGGTGGTATCTCGACGGTCTTGAATGTACCCTGACCCCTTTGTTGAGACCCTCCCGTGTTTGTCTTGAAACAGGTGACTCTGGGTCCTCTTTCCGTGTCACTGGGGTGTCCTCAGAACGGACACGCACAGGCACAGAGACCACTTCCATACCAAACCACCACCGGACGACGTCCCAACCCCGTACCTGACATCGTCATCTAAGTACCCTAGAAAAACCCTCAAGTAGTAATAGCAGTAATGGAGGTGATATCAAATCAAGTCAAGTCAAGTCAGCGAGTCAGTACAGGCTGAGAAACGTTGGAGTACTTAGTGTCGTGCGGTCCGGACGACAGGTAGTGGTTGAGGGTCTCACATGAATTTGAGTATAGGTAGCTCAACCACTACGGTAGGTCGGTAGAGTAGGAGACAGCAGGGGAAGAGGAGGACGGGGGTTAGGGAGGTTCACAGTCCCAGAAAAGGTTACTCAGTCGAGAAGTGTAGTCCACCGGTTTTATAACCTCAAAGTCGAAGTCGTAGTTAGGAAGGTTACTTGTGGGTCCTGACTAGAGGAAATCCTACCTGACCAACCTATTATCGAACCGGGGTCCATTTATTCTTCCTCCCTTGTGTCGGGGTGGGTAGTTGTCTTTTAACCTAATTTCTAAATGACTCGTCCTGGGGGGAGTCAACCAGATAGGGTAGTCATTCGAAAGTTTTCGGAGAATAGGAAGAGGTTGTCTGCCGTCCGTCTGACTTTCGGTGTTAGTGTCTTTAATCATAATCGAAAGCTTTTATACACACACACACTCGAATCGACGACATCACAGGTTAAGAAACATTGGAGTACCTGACATCGGGTGGTCCGAGAAGAGAGGTACCTTGAAAGGTCCGTTCTTACTACCTCACTAAGGGTAAGGGAAGAGGCCCCCTAGAAGGGTTGGGTCCCTAGCTTGGGAGTAGAAGACGTAACCGTCCATCTAAGAAATGGTCACTTGGTAGTCCCTTCGGGGGAAACTTAGATATCCGATGACTAATTTTAAGAGAAAATGTGTAGTAGATCCGTTCGAAAAACTTCCCTCATATGACATAATGGAGTATTTAGTTTTTTATGAGGGACTTTTATTTGACTTTCAAACATCCGACCCGATGAGTACGGTGTATTTTAATACTATCTCAACCAAATACCAACTTTAAGAGAAGAAAAGAACAGCTAGTAAGAGAAGACTATGAAGAGAAGATTAAAGTGAATTCTTGTCTTTCTTTAAATACGATGATGTTCGACGAATTTAAATCCATTGACTTTGATCACTTCACTTCAGCGAGTCAGCACAGGCTGAGAAACACTGGGGCACCTGACATCGGGTGGTCCGAGGAGTCAGGTACCCTAAGAGGTCTGTTCTTATGACCTCACCCAACGGTAAAGGAAAAGGTCCCCTAGAAGGGCTGGGTCCCTAGTTTGGGTCCAGAGGGTGTAACGTCCGTCTACGAAATTGGAGACTCGGTGGTCCCCTACACCCAAACTAGGGACCAGCTCGTTGATTCGGGTGTACCCGACCTTAGGTCGTGACGTTTATCGCATGAGTAGGTGGTGCTGGTCTCTGGGATGGACTGTACTCCTTTTAGGGTTCGCGGCGTTGCTTCTGGGTCGTGTCGGTGTCTTTATTTATAGAAATTTTTTCTTTCTTCTTTGAAAAAAGAAAATTTCAGTCCCGAAGAACCTTTTTACGGACCAAAGTTCAGATCTCGTCCTTCCATATTTCCTGTCTTCTTCCGACCCGGTGGAACTACATCGTCGATCGTCCTTCAAGAACTTCTGAGTCTCCTAAGTTTTTCTGAGTCTTTGGTCAAACTTCTCTGAGGGTGACCGGGTACACTCGAAATTAATACTATTGTTACCGTTCCCTAATTTTAGTTAATTTATACAAAATTAGATATCCAAGAACGACCACCACAAAATCAACGGTTCAACACCGACAAACCACTCGGGTACCTGACATCGGGCGGTACGAGAAGGTAGATACCCTCTTATGACTTCACACAACGGTAAGGGAGAGGTCCCCTAGAAGTGTTGGGTCTCTAGTTTGACCGTAGAGGACGTAACGTTGTCTAAGAAATGTCTGACTCGGTCGTCCCTTCGGGTAACAAGTATTACGATAATTTTTAATCTCATGTTATATTAAGTATATACTACTAAGTAATTACTTATTCGAGTATATTTATCAAAATATTATGGATATAATACAAAAGAAAAAAGTCAAAATTTACGTTCGGTTGACTTCCATCCTAGTTTATTATTATGGGTTATTTGAATGAGATTTTGGTATTTAAAACAACGACCCTCAACGAATCTTTAGTCTATTACATTAAGTTGTAGGAGTAAGAATCTCTAGTCCTTTAATTAATTCCGGGTATAACTACTATAGGTAAAGATTACCTTTTCGGTTCTAACCTCGGTTGAGAAGATTTGTGAACGTTCTTACAAGTAGAACTATTAATTTGTTTTTTTACCACTTACCCAATACTTAAAATTTTCTTTCTGTGTATTAGAGTATTGTTTTTAATCCATAAAGTCCTCTTTATGTCAGAGGCCCCACTAGAGAACACATATCTTCCACAGTTCATGTCTCATTGTCGTTAATTGTTCTATCTTTACATAGTAAACCAATAAATTTAGTCTAAATCTAAGAATGTACTGTGACTCTATGGTGACCTGAAAGATTAGAGCAATATCGTAGTGGTTACCCATAAAATAAAAGGTAGAATGAAAGATGAAAAGAAGTAAATCAGTAGAAAATTCTCCTTTTTTTGAGAACGATTTTAACTTCACTTATGTAAATTATATCATATTAGTCGAACATTTAGATGAATTGACCTCAGGGTAGTACGTAAATCATATGACTTACTTATCGGGTTTACCCTTTGTATAATATTATTCCTGACCCACTTAAAGGAACTCTGTTTGAAGTGAAAGGACTTTACAAAAATTCGTAGACTAAAACATCAGTTCATATCGAGGTAAACGTATGAAGGAATAAACGTAAACTGGATCTGTGGACGTAGTGAAAACCTCTTAGCATAAAGATACCATGAAAACTTGTGAAGTGACGGTGGGGTGATACTGTTTTACGTAAAACGAACGACCCCGAGAAACTCCCCACGTGTCGTACTAATAAAAGTTGGAAAGTGACCAAAAGTAAATTCAATCTTGTTCAACAAATGGATATAATGTACCCTCAAAACAAAAAGTATCCAAATGAAACAGTAGGTTAAAAATTTTTACTGTACGTCAATCCCTCTGTACCCGTAAAAGAGTTTTATCTTACGTTTACTATGAATAACTATAGTATTAATAAGTACAAGTGTTTTTTCGAGGGGTGAAGACGACATGATTATAATCTAGTGTTAAAAAAGACAGAAGACACTATACCTCCTTTATTTGTCGGTATTGAGGATGTAGGGTTCGTCTTGGATGGTCAAGGGGTGAAGTGAAACGTTTTGTTGAGTAGTCAAGTTTACGGAGAAAACAGGGGTAAAATAGGTTGAACTTTTGGACCCCAAATCGAAACTAAGAAAAGTAAGGGTGACAGAGTATAGGTTGGTCAGCTCTTCGAACCAACTTAGATGGAGGAAGTCTATGTAACACGGATACCAAAGAGGTAGGGGTCAGTGACGGAATTAAGTTTAAGGTTGGAGAGAAACGACCTAGTAAAGTTGTAGAAATAATGACATGAAGGACACAGGTTGAAAGGTGGAAAGGCTACACCGTTGGAAAGGTTTTAATTTTATAGAGTGACAACACGAGTTTTGTGTTTTCCGGTTTACAGAATTAATGGGAACCTTATGTTTATATTGTGGAAGGTACGAGATGTAGTAGAGACGTTTTAGAGGGGGTTATCGGAGAGAACAAAGGATGACTGAGAAGAAAGAGTAGATAATCAGAAAGTGGTGTACCTTAAGGAAGAATGACATGACCTAAAGGTACATGAAGATTTACATATATCCACGATACGAGGCTTAAGGGTAAAGGACTCCGTACCGAGCACCACATACCGTTTTTTCACTTACCGAAAGTCTCATATCCACCACTGTCCCGAAGGGTCAACTAGTCACCATTTTTTTTTTTTTTTTTTTTTTTTTTTTTAATTTGGACGTTACGTCCTCTACGTTCGAACTAGGGACCCAGTCCTTGTAGGGGACCTCCTCCTTTACCATTGGGTGAAGTCATAGGAACGAAGACTTAAGAGTACCTGCCTTCTCAGACCGCCCAATATCAGGTACCACAACGTTTCTCAGTCTGTATTAATTCGTGTCGTGTTTCGTCTGTCCGAGATGTAAGGTCAAGAGGATAGAGAATGGACACCCTGGAGTCAGTTTATTGTATCGAATCAAAAAAGTAGACATCTTACCACTATCAATATGACAAACGGAATGACTTAAGAACTCTCCAAATACACACATTTCATATCACAGACCACGTACCACTAGTTACTTACGACCGATCACAGTTACTATTAGTCAAGTCAAGTCAACGAGTCAGCACAGGCTGAGAAACGTCGGGGTACCTGACGTCGTGTGGTCCGAAGGGACAGGTAGTGGTTGAGGACCTCGGATGAGTTTGAGTACAGGTAACTCAGTCACTACGATAGGTTGTTAGAGTAGGAGACAGTAGGGGGAAAGGAGGGCGGAAGTTAGAAACGGTCGTAGTCCCAGAAAAGGTCACTCAACCAAGAAACGTAGTCTACCGGTTTCATAACCTCAAAGTCGAAGTCATAGTCAGGGAGGTTACTCGTAAGTCCTGACTAAAGGAAATCCTATCTGATCGACCTAGAGGAACGTCAGGTTCCGTGAGAGTTCTCAGAAGAGGTTGTAGTATCAAGTTTTCGTAGTTAAGAAATCACGAGTCGAAAGAAACACCAGGTTGAGAGTGTAGGTAAGTATGTACTGGTGACCTTTTTGGTATCGGAACTGATCTGCCTGGAAACAACCGTTTCATTACAGAGACGAAAAATTATACGACAGATCCAACCAGTATCGAAAAGAAGGTTCCTCGTACGTAGAAAATTAAAGTACCGACGTCAGTGGTAGACGTCGCTAAAACCTCGTGGGGGACGGTTTTAATCCTTATTAATACATTAATAGTTAGTTTCCTTGAGTTTCGAGAAATTCCTGTAGCACAACTCAGAGTATTTGACGGATTTCGACATGAACTATCGATACCTTTTTCTTTTTCTTTATACGAAAAAGAAATCATACGGAATTTATTAGTAGATTAGAATTCAGTATAGACACATTAATGTATATAGTATTAAGTGAAAGATACCTATAGGTGCCTATCACGACTCTTTAACAGTCGTTCTTTTATAGTTGACGATCCATAATGAATTAACTGATTATTTAGTACTTGAAGTCTCTAGGTGGTAGAACATGAAAGTAACCGTCCGTTTCTTAGTAGTCGTTCAAGGAACAGGACGTTTTCCTGTAGTGTCTCTGGTTGAAGATTCTCTATGTTCCGTATTATATTAATATCGGACTCAGACCTTTTGAGGACGACCAAGGTGTGAGACGGAAAAAGTGGGATCTGATAAGACAAAAAGAATGAAACGGAAACCCAAGTCTGGGGTCTCGGAAGGACCACCTATCACACCCACCGGTTCTCCTTGGGGACTAAAACTTTCAAGAGATTTGGGAAGGAGGTCACGAATAGGTTTCTAGACGTACGAAGGAGAAAGGAGATGTTGGACTGTCAGCCGAGTACAAAAGTGAACGAAACAGGAGTCTCAAGGGAAACGATAAGTTCACTGGAAAAGTGGGGACCAAGGTCATGTCGGTAGTCGTAGAGGAAGAGAGATTCGGTCTTTCGTCCTCTTCCAGAGATGAGAAGGTAACATAACATTTGATTATAACAAATTTTATTTTATAAAACATAACTATCAAGGGTTTTCTCTTACCGGTTTTATTTAACTCGTCCCTCGACGTGCCCCATTATGGTTCCAGAGAAACACGAAACATAGTATACTAAGATCCAAATCTCCGTAACGTAAAATTTTTGTCAATTTCCCGTTGTGTACGTCCTTTACTCCGAGATCAAGAAGTCGTACCTGGGATTCTTGGAAGGACGACCTACTCTACGTAATGTAGAAGGTCCACAATGTAGGAGAAGAGTCGACCGACGACCGAACCTTGGGACTGAATTTCTTGTTAGTACTCAAATTTTCCCCACACCCTAATTCCGTAGAGTGGTATACAGGATCCTATACACAAGGACTCTCAGGATCCCAGACTGATTTTACGGAATTACCAGTGTCGTCTGATCCCATACTTTCGTTTTCACAATCAGTAAGTCAGCACAGGTTGAGAGACGTTAAGGTACCTGAGATCGGGTAGTCCTAGGTGACAGGTACCTTAAGAGGTCCGTTCTTATGACCTCACACATTCTTTAGGGAAGAGGTCCTCTAGAAGGGATGGGTTCCTAGTTTGGACCCAGAGGACGTAACGTCCACCCAAGAAATGGTAGACTCAGTGGTCCCTTTCGAATCTCATCCAATACCTTCCTCCTTTCTTCTTACTCGGAATTCGGACCTTTGAAAGTAGTGTCGAGATGGAAATTGTTGAATGAGTAGACTGTTTACAAATGACTCGGGAAGTACATAGTCTTGACACCACCACGACGACCTCTACTGTCATAGAGACAGAAAAGTCTTTCCTCGACCCCTCAAGTCCACCTCCCCTTTAGTGTTCTGTTAAAGTCACTCTCTTACTAAGATACTTCTATAATTATTTCGTGAATATTCTGTTCACTAAACTTCTCGGAAGAATTTATTCCACGTCGTGACCCCTCCTCCGTAACAGAAATGGTCCTTCTAGACCCCCTTTCAAAAGTTCTACCCACCAAACTGGTAGTATCACCCGATTTGGTCCTTCCTTTGAGTTATATAAGTTCTCGGCTTCTTTCTTTCCACCCACAGTCTCCTTCCGTCAAAGGGCGAGAATACCTGGAACATCTAATGCACAACCTACAAAAAGATCGTACCTAAAGTCCATTGTAAAGTATACCTGTTTCTCCAACATCGTCTCACTCAGGTCACCCCGGTGTCGTCTTACTGACTTTCATTTGATCTTATTTTTGGGATGAATTACTGTAAGTCAATTAACCGATTACAAGACCCGAAAGTCTAGAATATGTACACAAATAGTCTTCTGTTTGACGGAGGATGGAAACATAGAACGTCAGTAGGGACCTAAAGATACATCAAGAAACCCTCACTCACAGACAACAGTGAAAGAAGAAACAGCAGATGAGAACTCTACCTCTAAGACAAGACGACAAAAACATAAGGAGAGGGCCTCGGAAGTGGGTTTGAGGTCGAGTTGTAGACCGTAAGTGACTTCCTGAAGGACCTCGACCTGAAAGACGGACGGTCGGACCCAAAGACTCCTGGTGACAAGACCGAAGAGGACGTGAGAGATGGGACCGTCGTCCCTGGTGTGACAGTCGTCACGGATGGGATTACGTCCCCTTAGACAGTACAAAGTCTCCTTTCTCAAGTCCGAATCCGTATCGAGACCAACGAAGTGACGTCCCAACAACATCCCTTTCTTATCTTCTGATAAATTTTGGGGTTTGTATTTCACGAATCGTGTTACGGATCATGTCTCGTTCTAGAGGTCAATACGATGAAGGAAAAACAAGATTTCACTTCACTTTCCACGAGTCAGCACAGACTGAGAAAAACTGAGGTATCTGATATATCAGGTACCTTAAGAGGTCCGGTATTGTGACTTCACCCATCGACAAGGGAAGAGGTCCCCTAAAAGGGTTGGGTCCCTAATTTGGGTCCAGAGGGTGTAACGTCCGTCTAAGAAATGGTCGACTCGGTGTTTCTTTCGGTTTCTTATGACTTCACCCATCGGATAGGGAAGAGGTGTCCTGGAAGCACTGGGTCCCTAACTTGACCCCAGAGGACGTAACGTCCACCTAAGAAATGGTTGACTCGGTATATCGATAGTCCCTTCGGGTCGAGGGTTAGTATGAGACTCGGACAGACTCGATAGGGGTAGAAAACCGTTAATGAGTCTAGAATCAGTTACGAAGGACTTTATCCAAATTGTTGTCATTGTTCCTACCGAATAATCCAAGAATAATAAAAGGTCCTTAAAGATCCGTACTTGAGTAAGGTTGTGATTTTCGTAGAAAATCTCTTTACGTGGTCACAGAAACTTATTCACTCCTTTAACTTCGAGTCTCTTCAATTCATTGAATAGGTTTCAGTGTATCAACGATTTATTACCTCGACCCTAAGGTCCGGTACACAGTGCTCAGATGACAATCACGAGAATCGGTCTCCACGGAGGATTCTTTGTTATAGTTCTCAACCAGTCGTTAAAACAAAGACTCCTTCATGAGTGTAACCCTCGAAGACATTTCAGATTCGAGACCATAAAGTTCTACACTAAACCTCTATTACTATGAATAACGAGAGTTGTGTTATGGTATTTCTAATTAATCACCTACAACCATTTTGTGAAACCTCTCCTCACTAAATCTGTATTAGTGTTTAGAATTGAGAGTAACTAGAGGTCGTAGGAAAAATAAATCATAACTGGGTTATAATAACTGGTCGACCTACTGGTAATTAGTCCGACCGAGTCCAAAATGGTAAAGGTTCATGTAAAGACCTTTAGTCACCATTCCAATAAAGACAGTGTTCTGTGGGTGTCAAGGTTGACAGTAAATTTGACTCTTAAAGTTCCTAATTTAATTAAGTTGGAAGTTACTGTGAAAAGAGTAGGAAAATAATATCGGTAATTATGTACCACCGAATTAAATAACACACATACAGTAGGATCTAAGAAGGAAACTTGAGAAATCTCGTCGTCAAAGAATCAATACGGACTTTCTTTACTGAGATCATTGTCGGCGGAGCCGATCAGTAATCAACTTACATTCTCTAACACATTTTCTCAAACCCCATGAGTTCCGCCTGAAACAACTCCAAACCAAAGCCCTTACTATGAATTTCTGGAATTATTCATTAGGACATCTACAATTCTCCGATTTAGTGAGTTAAAGAAAAGAGAAAAACGGACAACGTATGAAAGGATCAAATTACCGATAGCACCGATAATTTGTCGGTATTACCGGGTTAAGAGTTGTAGAGGTAAAAATTCCATCGGAATGTATCGGTGTCGTGTTGTCTTCCCAATTCCCGTCAACAAGAAAGGAAGATCCTTCCTTCTTCACACTGATTCTTAGTTCGTGTGCAATGTACAGTCGAACACAATCAGTAGTAGTTTTACAATATCTCGTTAATACCCACTCCAAGAATAACGAGGTCTAGACCGTCTACCCCTTTGACTCCAAGTGGTTCTAACTCATGGAACGAATCCAGTGTATCGACCATTTGTCTTCTCGGACCTAAACATTGGTCCAAAACTGACCGAAATTGAGAATATCTAAAGTCGACGTCATATTAAAGAAGGTTCCAACCTTGAGTTAGTCCAAAAAGGGGAAAGAGTACTCTGTCACAAGGTCATCTGTACATCACCTATGATTGTTATAATCCTAGGGAATTCATTGTCATGGTGAATTAACGTAAAATAAAAAGTCGAGACAGTAGGTGGTTTGATCTCGTCCACCTCCCAAAGATACAACCACGACTCTCCCCGATGGTTATCCTTCGTCCTTACTTATCCTTCGTTTACAGTTAACCGAATAGTATAGGGGATGTGCTCTACTACTCCTCCTTTACCTGTTTCGAGTTCAAAATTTCTTCTCTTTGTCCAAGAGGGAGAACATGTCACACACAAGCTCCACTTTGGGACCTTTGGTTAACCGTCTTTTATCATTTCGTGAACTCCTCGACGTAGAGACGTCACTACTCGTTTCTTCTTCGATACTCTTGGAGGGATATTTATATTAATGGCACGGAATGTGAACCCTCGGGTACTAGACTCTTTTTGGATGAGTACAAAGATGAAGGGGAAAAGTAGAGAAGTGATGGAAGGTGGAGACAAGTGGAGTGGTAGGGAAGAACGGGTGTTAACAGACGTTCACTTCGTCTTAGTATCTCGTACAGTCGAAATCTAAGGAGTCTCTAGGCTCCTCTGGTTAGGTACCAAGTAGTCCGCTCTCCTGGGTTTGGAAAAACCGTGATCACTGACCAAAGTACCCGTCGATAAAAGGGTACTAACCCTCACCCCCTAACACACCCTACTAAGTTCGGGTAATGTAATAACACATGAAATAAAGATTAGATTACGGTGGTAATCTTCTTGTTTTCTCGGAGAACTACTTTCACTTTCTCTCTCTCTCTCTTTCAACCGGATTTCGAGTCGTAAGTCTTTTGATTCTAGTTCCGTAGGCCAGGGTAGTGAAGTACCGTTTATCTACCCCTTTGTCACCTTTGTCACAGTCTGAAATAAAAACCCCTGAGGTTTTACTGACGTCTAACACTGACGTCGGTACTTTAATTTTCTACGAATGAGGAACCTTCTTTTCAATACTGTTTGGACCTATCGTATAATTTTTCGTCTCTGTAATGAAACAGTTGTTTCCGGGTAGATCAGTTCCGATACCAGAAAGGTCACCAGTACATACCTACACTCTCAACCTGATATTTCTTTCGACTTGTGGTTTTTTAACTACGAAAACTTGACACCACAACCTCTTCTGAGAACTCTCACGGAACCTGACGATCCTCTAGGTTGGTCAGGTAGGATTTCCTCCAGTGGGTCAGGACCCACAAGTAACCTTTCTGACTACGATTTCGACTTTGAGGTTATGAGACCGGTGGACTACACTTCTCGACTGAGTAAACTTTTCTGGGACTACGACCCTTTCTAACTTCCGTCCTCCTCCTCCCCTGTTGACTCCTACTCTACCAACCTACCGGAGTGGCTGGGTTACCTGTAGTCAAACCCATTTGAGACCCTCAACCACTACCTGTCCCTCCGGACCACACGACACCAAGTACCCCAGCGTTTCTCAGTCTGTGCTGACTCACTGACTTGACTTGACTAGTCTTACGGTGGTAATTAAACTATCCTCTATGACCAGACACCGGACCTCCAACCCCTGAGGAAATTTAGTGACGGTTCGTCTAATATTGTATCTATAATGAAAGGAAAAATTTTTTTTTTTTAAAAGTACTGAGTTTGACGACGATCACATGGGGTAGGTCGAGAAATTAACGGATCGTCTAACAATTTCCCACCAAAGTCTAACGGTGTCTACCACGGTGGATGTCGGTCAAGAAGTCAGGAACAAATGAGGTGGTCACCGGAACCAGTACTAGAAGATTGTCGAACAAGTCCTCTCTTCTCTCTTGGTACCTCTGAAAGACAAATGTCAAGTGTGTGTAAGTCGTCGGTTACAGTATAACAGTACCTGTGTCACCAGGTTCCCCCACCCGTTAATGACTGATACGGTTGGGGTAAAAGTTTAACAATAAGCTTCTTCTCACCTTTATATATACTCCCCCTTTTTTTTGGACAATCTTACTAGTGTTGTTATAGAGATAGAGGTTAGAAGTTCCGTCGTTATTAATAACTACATACCGGAACAAATTATGATATCTCTTT
Organism: Capra ibex; assembly: GCA_006410555.1. Taxonomy (NCBI): domain Eukaryota; kingdom Metazoa; phylum Chordata; class Mammalia; order Artiodactyla; family Bovidae; genus Capra; species Capra ibex. The sequence continues at coordinate 24,431,855 of SJYO01016970.1, read as the reverse complement.
GAGCGATTCTATTACGACTTCGACTTAAGTCAACATTAAACATTTTCACAGACAATACAAAGATCCGATAATATTAGAGGTATATTCGATGCTCGTTCAATAGTCTAGAAGGTAGTAAAAAAGAAATATACTTTACATTTAGAGTTTTCAAAGAACCTCCCAGGTACCCCACACAAACTTTCGAGAAATTTATTTTAGTTTGCAATAAGTTGGTGAGAAGTATTAGAATCACTAGTATGAACAAAAGAAGAAGAAGGAGGGAGTACGAAGAAGAACTGTACATTCTCGTATAAAACTTTCTTAGTGCCCCTTTGTCATCGTTTCTTTGATGAGAAAGGTTGGATGAATGGTTTTTTCAGTAAACTGTAGAATTTTCGTTTTCTTTATCTTTACTGACTAACAAACCTATGATTCATACTGATTTCGTAACCAGAGACAGTTTAACATCCAAAATGGGAAATGGACAGATGTGACCGACGTATCCCCCTTAAAATACGTTAACGAGTCTACTAGATTCGGAGGCAGACTGAAAAAAGGTCTATTAACCTCTTTTATGTATCCGTCATACTGTATTAACGACCTATTAATACCAACGAAAACACGTAGAAAAGTATCTCTCGTGATAGGACCGGATATCAAGTTGATATTTGAGAGAATCCACCAAGATTTTATTAACTCTCTTTCACTCTCCTACTCTAATTCTTTCCCTCTCTCTCCACCCTCCCTCTTTTCCTTTCTGTTTCTCCACCCTCTCTCCTTTTTTTTCTCCTCTCTGTCTGTCTGTCTGTCTGTCTGTGTCAGTCCTTTCACGATAATTTTTTGTTTTTTTTTACACGACGGTTGAAAAACAAAGGGAAACTCTATGGTGGTTTCTTTGATATTGTTAAACTGAGTCACAAATTAACTACAATAATAGTCTTTATGTAAGGTATACTTTTAAGACAAACACTATTTGTGAATCCTTTGAGTAATTGGTCTACCTTAAATCAGAGAGAGCCTTGTATTGTCCACTTTCTTTTTTTTTCCTGAAGTATTTTTGTCTCTCGATTGATCCCAATTTTATAAAATCTACCTATACGACGACGACGACGACGACGACGACAACGATTCAGCGAAGTCAGTACAGGCTGAGACACGGTGGGGTCTCTACCGTCGGGTGGTCCGAGGGGGCAGCGACCCTTAGAGGTCCGTTCTTGTGACCTCACCGAACGGTAAAGGAAGAGGTTACGTACTTTCACTTTTCACTTTCACTTCAGCGAGTCAGCACAGACTGAGAATCGCTGGAGTGTCTATATAAATTCACGTTGTCACCATTCAACGAAATCAGTACAGGCTGAGAAACGTTGGGGTACCTGACATCGGATGGTCCGAGGACACAGGTGCCCTAAGAGATCCGTTTTTATGACCTCACCCAACGGTAAAGGAAGAGGTACTCGGTTGTTCTGACTACAATTTATACATTTTTAACGGATCTTGTCTTTTAACTTCTTTATAAATTTTATTATAAATTATTTAGTTTTATTACGTATCTTATTTATGGATTCTCTTCTATATAAATAATTTTAGTGGAAACTAGGTAATTTTAAGACTACACGAGGTTTTTTTAGAGATATTATGACTCTTTAAAGTTAAAGAAAATTTTAATGTGTCAGGTTTTAAAATTTTATTAAGACCGTAAACATCGACTGTTTAGTAATTTCAAATAGTCTCTTTATTTTAATCAGGTTGTAAAACAGGTAGTTTGTTTTACAGACACTGTAAAATTGTATACTGGTACTTCGACCGGTTCAAACTTGTAAAAAAGTAAAAAAAAGAACAGGACCTTCTATAAAGGTCTTAGAAACAGGTTGAAACAGAAAAATTTCACTATAAATAAACCCTTTTTTATTTACCTTTGGTAAGATACAAATTTTCCACATTTATTTAGTTAAGGTTTATTGAAATTTCTAATTTTCTCTTTTTTCCTTACTACCCAATGTGAGAAGGGGTTAAAAAAAAATTACACTACACGAAATACACATACGGTGAAGACGGTTTCCATTTCAATCTCTTTACTGTTACGGTCGACATCCAGTACAATTCCTCTTCCAGTTAACGAACAGATCTGTTACAGAAACTATTGTTACTCGTAAAAGTGTGTCGGTTCTTTTCGTATCAGGAAAGTCTTTACATTGATCTATCCACTACTCAATAACGTAATGGTTATTAACCGGGGTCTTAATTTTTACTTTTTTTTTAGCGGAAGGGATTGACCGAATACATAGTTTGATCTAATAGTCAACGAGAAAGTATTCACTTTAAGTCCCTTTCCTCTTATTAAGATCGAAGTTACTTCTACTACATAACAATCTTTTACATACTTATACGAAGTATAGTTAATGACATATGATATACTTAAAAATATAACTGTAGAAAAATATAATATATTAGATACACCTGATTCACCAAAAGTGCGAGTCAAAATAAAGAACCAGGAATCGTAGGAGGAAAGTAAGAATCTATAAGATTAAAGAATACCCTGAGTGACAGTAAATAAACGAAGGTAAATGTGAAAATGATAGTTACTGCATGTATACATAAATATGTACTATTTTGGATTCGAAAAGAGAGGGAAAGTCAAAGAGGAATTACGTTTCCACTTGAAATGACCATCACTCATCTTAAGTCGGACGTTGTCACACGACCTCTACCGAGTTAACTTCGAAGTAGTCCAATGTCCCGTTCTTATAGAACTGTTTTCTCATACAAAGTAGAACAGAAAACTACTCGTGTCGTGTTTCATCTTTACAAGGGAAAATTGTGACTGACGGTTTAAAGGTTTGACCGCGGGATTAATGTGGGAACGTTGTACTTCTGCGCAGGTAAACGTGTAGTCACCTCTAGGACATTGTGTGACCTCCGACCCACGACAGTTCGCTTGGTTCTCATCCATTTACCGAGAAAAGGAAAATTACGAAAAGGGGGTTGTAAAATAATACTCTTTAAAATTTGTGTATCTTTTCAAACTTTCTTAAAAAGTCACTTGTGGACTTGTGACAGGTGGTTCTAAGATGGTAATCGTAAAATGATGTAAAAGACATAGTGTATAGATAGGAAGATACATAAAGAGATAGACATGTAGTTAGACAGAATAAAAACACTACGTAAAGTTTCACTTAAAGTCAGGACAAGGGACTTTATGAAGTCGACGATATTACCGAATTACCAAATTACGACATTATCACTACTTCTTTTACCTACGTAAAGAGGGTTGGTTGAAACTTTCTCGTTAAAATCTCTCTCCTTTTTTCCATCTCGTTTAATAAAAGGTCCTTGTTTCTATCCTTCTTTTTATTCAAAACTCTGTGGTGTGTCACAGTAAAATATCTTACGATAAGGTAAGGACGACCTTAAATTTAGTTATATGGAAAAAAAAAACGGGAGTCATCGTTCATTTTTAACAAGTAATAGTCTACATACACTGTGAGAAATCTTAGTCGTCGTGTAATCATAATTGAACTATAGTTCACTACGAATTTTATACTCTTAACGGTCACCTGAAACGAAAACTTGGTAACTCGTCAATATCTTCTTAAAAGTAGTACGTACGACAACTTTGGTTTATCATGTCTACCCTCCTGGACTCAAATCTTACTCTATTTTCAATAGGAAAGTAATCTGGTAACCAAACGATTTTGTTCCTTGTAATTTATATATCGTTTCATTAACTCTGTGACCGAGTAAAGACATATAATGATACAACGAAAATTCGATACATCACTAAATTGGAATGAACCATTCTCTACCAACTCTTTCAATAGCTTCTTCTAACATTACACCTTTTCCTCACTTTCTTCCTTAAGACTGACCCTCTACGATCTTATTGTGTACCTTTTCCTTAAGAACTTAACCTTGGTTTCTATTTAATGTCCTTCGACAAGACTTAGACGGTTTAAGTACTTTACTCTCTACTAAATTTAAATCCTACAAAAGTACAAAGTCGTCACCTTCTTGACTATGATGTCTTACCCAGTCTCGTGTCACATTTTATAACGTTATATACGTTGGACACATCGTCCACTTCATCTATGTGAAGATAGGGGACCTCCGTCTCCTACTAACGTCTTCGACACCTATGTGGTCTCTCCAACTGGGACGACGACGAGGACGATTCAGTGAAGTCAGCACAGGCTGAGACACGTTGGGGTATCTGCCGTCGGGTGGTCCGAGGGGGCAGGGACCCTAAGAGGTCCGTTCTTGTGACCTCACCCAACGGTAAAGGAAGAGGTTACGTACCTTCACTTTTCACTTTCCCTTCAGCGAGTCATCACAGGCTGGGAGTCGCTGGGGTAACTGACGTCGGAAGGTCCGAGGAGGCAGGTACCCTAAAAGGTCCGTTCTCATGACCTCACCCCACGGCAACGGAAGAGGTCTCCAACTGAGATCCCATTCAATTTCCTCCTTCTGGATTTTAAGGCGACCTCAATCTGCTTTTCCCTTTCCTAAAGTCTTCCATTATATGTTCCCTTTTGATTAACACTACCAACTTCCACCCGTTCCGTTTCTATCACGACTCTCTCTTACTCCGTTTTTTTGACTCTATAGAAGTGGGAAAAGGGTACTTTATGGTGCCCTGACCTAGATGTGACAACATCTTGACCTCAGCGACTTGCAAGAAAACGGGTCTTTAAAGATGTACATGTATAAATAACAACTTATCTAGTCTAGCGTGCAGAAGGTCAGGTACAAGGAATCAAGAAAGTAGGTATATCCAGAACGACACAAATCACTATTTGATGTAGGGTGGTGTGGGGTAGTTCCCTTCCAGTGTCTCTCCCAAAGACCTCTCTTCTCTTTCCCGTCACGAATAGGTAACACCTAATAAAACCAATTTATCTCTTTGTAGTGTTTTCTTCTCTAGTCCTCGATACAGTGAAAAGATTGAGACATTTTTCTGACAAAGTGGATACAAGTGTGTCGTTTAATTGACTTTCTTAACCTAAAATGGAACTGAATAAGGTTGCAACAAATCCCCTTTACTCTCCGACTCGTTTTGTCTTCTCTTCCCCTACCCCTTATTCTTTATCTTTGTACTTACATTTTGTAAAGTATCGGGGAACTTTACAAATGAAAGAAAGAATGGTAATATGTCCATATCGATATATACACGATTCAGCGAAGTCGGTAAGACTAAGAACCACTGGGATACCTGACATCGGACGGTCAAAGGAGACAGGTACCCTAAGAGGTCCGTTCTTATGATCTCATCCAACGGTGCGGGAGGAAGTCCCCTTAGAAGGGCTCGGTCCCTAGTTTGAACATAGTGAATCCAGAGGACGTAACCGTTCACCCAAGAAATGGTGATCACGGTAGACGCTTCTGTATATCGATGTGACGAAAATAAAAGGTCCGATTAGGTTTCTGAACTAAACAATAATGACACCTACAAGAATCAATGGTTGTAAAAAGAATTTTTTTAACGTTCCAGTTTTTTTTAGGTATTTGAGATCATAATATGGAAATAAGAGGGGTAGAATAAAGTCAAAGTTTGTAAGACAGTAGGAGGACTACTGTTCGGTACCCTCTCCTCCGAGCACAATTTAGGTGAGTCTAACATTTGGCAACTACCGTTAAACGTCTCTTACTATTATCCGTTTATATGAGTTAGGGAAGAAGGGAGTAAGAAAGATAAAATTTATGTTACGTGTGTGTAAAAATAATCTCTGTCAAATCTTTTAACCCCTTAATCGAGTAAATCTATTAAAAGGAGTTCTAAAGACACCCTCCCTTTTCTCTAACAGTAAACCTTTAAAGACCTTCAAAGGAGTCCCTAAGGACTGTATTTTTCAAGTCAAAATGGTGGGTTCCTGCTGGCTGGTGAGAGTTGACGGTACAGAAGGAAAGAAAGATGAGGGGGAACTGTACGATTGAAGAACGAATAGTTTATAAAAGATGAAAAATAATTATTGACCAAAATTAAAGTGATTTACTCTTACGCAAAGAAGTAAAAAAAAAATTTGTTTTCAGTTACCATTAGATGAAATATCAGTGGAAACGACCTTAGGTAGATAACAAATAAATTATTATCTTCTTTAGACTTAAAATCGTTTTCGTATCAAATTTTACCAATGTTAGTTATGTATCATTTATATCGGGGGTCTCTAAGACTCTTATTTTTATAAAGGATGTAATGCGTTCGAGTTTCTTTTTTATTTAAGAAATTTATGGGTCTCTTTCCCTAATTACTCCATTTAATCTAAGTCGTCAAAAGATAACCCAGAAACGGTTTTCTCCTAGTCAGTATCTTTACATAGAAATAAAAGGATAGTAATCACCCTAAAATAGTCACAGTTGTTTCAAGTGTCGTAACATATTTTCCATTTCTCCGGTATTCCCATGAGTAGTCTAGTAAAATTTTTTATGATTTACCAACCCTTTGTGACTAAAAAAGGAAACGAGACATAAAAAGTGTCCAAATACATTAAAAAATTAAGTAGGTAGGAAGGTAAATAGACAGGTAGACAGACAGGTAAATAGGTAAGTAAGCCGATTATATATTATTTAGACTCCGTACACGACCCTAATATCTGAATTCACTTTGTAGGGGACGGGACTCAAGTAACACATTTTTCATGGGATAGAGACTTGAATCCCAAGTGAATGTCGCCAAGTTTATCCCACAAAGGGGTTTCGGTCCCGAGAAGAAAGACCCCGAAGTCACAAAGAGATTCTAATTCAATAGTCCTCTTGATTAAATATCTATTTAATTTGTGAAAGTATATATTTTGTTTATATCTATAAAAGTACCTGATCTCTGTTTGAAACACATCTAAATTTTCCAAACTTAGTTCTTTCTTGGACTGACTGTACCATGCTAAGACCTCTTCTTTACCGTCAAACCCAGCCTGGGGGTCGTCCTTTGTTTTCCATGTCCGCGTGACCTCTTCCGACACCCCTTGCTACGAGGGACCCGTCCGCTTCGGTCGGACCCTTCCCGGAACTGGTCATACGACTACTTAGACTTGAAACAGGGACTCCGAGGTCCTTCAGTGACGATGCGTTAGCTTTGAGGGTCTTCAAAGCGAGAGGGTTCATTCGACTATAGCCCATAACAGATTTTGAACGACTCCGTCGTCTTATTTGCTTTATGACATGGCGTCAGACACTCAGTCTTTTGGAGGGAAGACAAAGCGATTGGTGATTGGTACACTCACTTGAACACGTTTGTGGAATCGGACGGACTCGGAACCAGGAAATTAGATAGTGTCTCCCTCTTTTGGAGACGGGAAGACGGGCGTGTCAGTAAAACACAGGGTCCCTCTTACACGGTACTTTTGGGGTCCATTTACCTCTACATAACTTGTTATGTACCTTACAAACAATTTGACTCAGTGGAGTTGACACCTTATTTTCGTAAGTTATTTATAAAAGTATTAAAAAATTTCACTTAAAGGTTTAGGACAAAAAAAAAAAAAAAAAAATTTGAGAGTATCGTCGGGAATCAGTCTCCTAATTCCCAAGGACAGGGAAGTTCCAACAATAACAAGAGCCGAAATTGTTACAGATGGATGTCGGAGGTCACGTTATTAAGTCAACTTCGAATTATTTACAGAGAACGTACTGACAGAAGGATACCGGTCCATGGGATGTAGATCAGGATAAATAGAGAACGGGTTTGTTCGTGTTGGTGGAAGAGAAGGAAAAGGAACAAAGAGGTTCAGGTTTTACTGTGAAACTAGGAACCGAGTGAAAAACCTGAACTCTGATAAATCTACAAATCTAGAAAGATATTTCGGTAAGTAAAACCCCCGAGGACTCGTGACAAGAGAATGATGAGAAAGTGGGGTGAGTGACCAGAGTATCGTCCATTTAAGGAGAGTTCAAAGAAAGGAAAATAGTAAACAAGTAAGTAAATAGGTCTGGGGTTCGTAATTTACACAGGAATATAGCATGTCGTGATCTTAGTCCCTTTTATGACCCTGTAATTTGAAAAACAGGGACTGAACTTACTCCTATTTGTTTAAACATCCTCTACGAACATTTCATCACGTTTTTCTGACCTTATTTCCAAACTTGCTTCTCAAAATCTTTAAGGTCCGTCTATGAATCATTGAGACGGACCTTGCTAGATCCAATCGAAGTGTTCACTCCTTCGTAATTTCTTAGAATTTCTTATGTTGAACAAATAAATAATTAGATCAGTAAATAGGACATTGAACAAGGTGTTTACTAAAGTCTCCCTAGAGTTTTAATGTACGATAGGAATTTTTCCATTCGCTCCTTTAGTCCTACAAATTTTTTATCTTCTTCTTTTGTTTTATTTCTTGTCACTCTAATCAGGGGTCTTTCTCGTTCCGGGAATGTGAATCCCAGTATCTAAACCGAGACTCGATTTAGTCTCTTCTTTGTAGAAGATTTTACTTAGTCTCACACTAATTCTGTTTGTGTTTGATCGAGATCCCTCGGAGTTGATAGTGACCACGACCGTTTGTAAGGGAACCACGGGTGTATCTTTCTTAGGAACACTTTGTACTGTTTCTAAAAACTTGTAGTGATGTCAGTTGTCTTATCGTTCGAAGTGCCCAAACTAGAGTGTTGTAAAGAAGTACCCTCGGTTACCGTATTATAGGTACGACTTAAGTCATCTTCATTAAGGCACAACAGTTCATGTGTTGACTCTTGTTACTGACGTTAAAGCGGTCCACCCCGACCGTACACCTCGACTTCTTCGTTCTGTTTGTTATCGTCTCTCAACACTTTCATGGACCTCACCGGAACCTTGGTCCGTCTCGAACCGTACCGACATCGTGTTCCCACACAGACCCTCGCGGTGAAAGGTAGTCCTACGTTAGGTTTGGGGAATCGTACCGTCTACCCCTGGGACTATTCGACCAACAGACGGAAAGGACTAAATTCGTAACGGTGTGGAGTAGAGGTGGGAACTTGCTCTTCTCAGTTAAGGAGACTCTAGCAAACCAAAAGTAAAAGACATATAAGAGAGAGAGAAAGAACGGATGTATGAAATAAGTCCACTAAGGAAGTCCGTATTTTCGGTATTGGGTGGTGTGTGGATAGAGATGGATGGTTCAGGGAAAGAGACGGAAAAAGTTTCGTAGAAGGTAGTCGAGACTTTTTTGGAGAGTTCGACTCAGATTGTGGGAAGGAGACCGGGGTACTATGGGAGGAATCGAAACATTAAGACAGACATATAGGAACGACGAAGAGAAAAGACGGTCTTTTACTATGTTAAGAAAGAGCGAGTAAAAATAAAGAGGTGGTGGCCCGTCTCACGGGATAGATTTATCCGTGAGTTATTTATAAATAACTTCCTCTCTTCCGTCCACTTACCCACTATCCGTCCTCTACTGTGACCTTATTGACCGACCCTTTTCGAGAGTTTCTGTAGTGTAAGTACGATTACTGATACCTGGAATAAAATATCCTTTACCTCTTAGTGACTTCTACGTTGTGTTTCTTCAATAATCCCGTGCAGTTATAAATCCTTCTTATTGGTCGTCGTAACATACCCATCTGGGTCCCACTGTCTGTCTAGTCAAACAAGTGGTAATAGTTCAAGTGGTTCAAGAAAGGATTAGTCGTAAATAATAAAAATTTAACCCTATATTATATGTACCCGAAGAGACCACCGAGTCTACCATTTCTTAGACAGACATTACACCCTCTCGACCCAAACTAGGGACCCAACCCTTCCACGGGACTTCCTCCCGTGCCATTGGGTGAGATCAAAAGAACAGACCTCTTAGGGGTACCTGTCTCCTCGGATCTCCCAACGTCAGGTACCCCAACGTTTCTCAGTCTGTATTGACTCACTGATTTGTGTATTATATGTATTTCCGACGATTCAGTGAAGTCAACATAGACTGAGACACTCTGGGGTATCTGTCGTCGGGCGGTCCGAGGGGGCAGGGACCCTAAGAGGTCCGTTCTTGTGCCCTCACCCAACGGTAAAGGAAGAGGTCACGTACTTTCACTTTTCACTTTCACTTCAGTGAGTCAGCACAGGCTGGGAGTCTCTGGGGTGACTGACTTCGGAAGGTCCGAGGGGACAGGTACCCTAAAAGGTCCGTTCTCATGACCTCACCCCACGGTAACGGAAGAGACTATGTATTTCCGGTAGTTATAATTTATACGTTAAGTTCCATAAAATATATAAATACATTGATAGTAAGACTAGATCTTTGTGAGGTATAGATTATATAGTATCCTTTAAAGTACAGGAGAGTATCAGTTATAGTGAGAGGTTTCCATCAACGATAAAACTAAAAATAGTGGTGACTAATTAAAATGGACAATCAATTGATATACATTTACTTTAAATACGAGAAATGACAAAACACAGACAGGAGATATAACGATGTACACTAACATCTGGTAAGTAAAAGTGACTACGTACCATGAGGTAAAATACTTATATACTTTTTAAAATTAGATAGAATTACTTATAAACCCGATAAAGGTGAATCTCCGAGAATACTTATTTCCAAGTAATAAAATTATAGAATTTAGTAAGGTACTCTTTCTGAAACTGAGATTTTCCGTCAATGTGCCGTTTTTCGACACCTGAACCTCAAGTCGGGACCAATACTGTCAATAATCGAAGAATTTCAACCGTTAAATAAAGTATTGAGATAGAGTCAAAATAAAAGACGTCTTAACCTCATTGAGAGACTTGAGTGAGTTCGAACTTTTGGTTCAACCCAGTCTGGAGGATCATTCACCTTACCTACAGGTGTGTCTATAGTCCTCCACTTAGACTAAGTGAGTGATAACACCGACGTCTCGGACCATCCGTATTTTTCGGGGGTTAGTGACTTATTCATTTACTTTCAATTATTATCAACCGTTAAAACTGGAATTAGAAAGGATAGATTTGTTTTCGGAAAGATCTTTTGAAAAATCAGTCTACGGTCTGATAATACCCTGAGTACCCATTCGCTAATTTTATTAGTACCATGTATTAGGACAAAATCTCCGAGGACGTAAAGAAAATCAACTTCATGCGTCACATCTGTAACGGATCAAGAATGATAAAAGAACCAGTAATAAAGGAATTACATTGTAGGACGTTTACCTCCTTTACAACAAACTGGTCCAAGGTACAGGAAACCTCCTGCTAAGTGATGACTGAGTATTAACTCTCGTCTACAGTGAAAAGGAACGGAAACGGGAATTCCTGGTGAAATTAGAGGTAAGGTGGTTTACGTAAATCGAGACGAATAAGAGACATTTACGTTCATTATAAATAAATCATCCATCTAACCGAACTATAATCAGTTAAACAATAGTACAGGAGGTCTTCATGTTAAAGACAATGACAAACGAATCTTCTAAGACCCATCCCTACGACAATAACCAGTAAATGAGTCACGGTTTTGTTGACAACAAACTCACCTGTTACTTTAGTCAAAAAACTGAGAGAATATGGATTTGTTGGACAAATTGTGGATTTTTTATAACCGTCAAAAACGAACAAAATCTCCCTTTGAACGTCTCAGTCCGTGCTAACTCGCTGATTGTGTGTGTATGTATGTAAGATACTTACGTTGACTAAAAAAGTGTAATACAATCTATTTCCCCCGTATAAACGCTACTACTTGTTACTTTTTAAAAATTGAAACAATTTAAACTTATGGAAAAGGATATAGGAAATTAAGACGTGAGATTAAACTGAAAGGTCTCTTCCTGTACCGTTGGGTGAGGTCATAAAAACGGATCTCTTAGCGTACCTGTCCCCCCGGACAACCCGACGACAGGTACCCCAGCGTGTCTCAATCGATACTGAATTCGCTGAAACGTACGTAGGCACGTGACCTCTTCCCTTACCGTTGGGTGAGGTCATAAGAACGGACCTCTTAGGGTCCCCACCTTCTCGGACCATCCGACGGTAGATACCCCAACGTGTCTCAGCCTATGCTGACTTCGCTGAATCATCGTCGTCGTCGTCGTTAGACTGAAAATTCTTTGCATTAGTTTACTTCACACTCTGAGACCTTCAGTAATTCGAGAGAATGAGTTCATGTCTAAACAAAGAGGCTTACGGATGACCCGTAGATATAAACCTATATGATATTCTACGTCTGTAAATTGAGGACCTTTCCTTCGAGAGGAAAAACAAGTCTAAACAGGGAACAGATAATTGGGGAAGTACAAGTGAGTATTATCATTCAATATATTTGATTTCTCAGACAAAAGGACATGGGGTGGGATCGGTATAGTGATAAAACTTAGGTAGTGAGTCAAGACACCAGGACTGAGAGAAAAGATGAAGGTACTGAGACGAAGGGGAAGATGACAGTATTGAGTCCGGGAATCGTAATAAGAGGACCTAATAGAGGAAAAACAAGGAACTAAAAGTTGTATTTTAGACAGGATGAGATGGGTAAGAAAAAAAGTTTCGTTAAAATTTTTAAGTGTAATTTATACTTTAAAGGAAAAATTTTAACAAGTGGCAGAAGAACTTCGAAAGTCCCTCGTAAATTGAGAGGAAACAACCGTACCTTCTGGAGTAACGTACTCCACCGGGATCGAAACACAAGATCTAAGTTGGGGCCGAGAACTACAAACAGTGAGGTTATTGTTTTTGGAAGGAATACGTCAACGGGAACACACTGACACAGAATAAAAAGTAAAATTATGAAGTCAAGTCAAGTCAAGTCAGCGAGTCAGCACAGGCTGAGAAACGTTGGGGTACTTAGCGTCGTGCGGTCCGGAGGGACAGGTAGTGGTTGAGGGCCTCAAGTGAGTCTGAGTACAGGTAGCTCAGGCACTACGGTAGGTCGGTAGAGTAGGAACCAACAGGGGAAGACGAGGACGGGGGTTAGGGAGGGTCGTAGTCTCAGAAAAGGTTGCTCAGTTGAGAAGTGTACTCCAACAGTTTCATGACCTCGAAGTCGAAATCGTAGTAAGGAAGGTTTCTTTAGGGTCCCAACTAGAGGAAGTCTTACCTGACCAACCTAGAGGAACGTCATGTTCCCTGAGAGTTCTCAGAAGAGGTTGTGGTGTCAAGTTTGCGTAGTTAAGAAGTCACGAGTCGGAAGAAGTATCAGGTTGAGAGTGTAGGTATGTACTGGTGTCCTTTTTGTTATCGGAACTGATCTACCTGGAATCAACTGTTTCATTACAGAGACGAAAACTTGTATGATAGATCCAACCAGTATTGAAAAGAGGGTTCCTCATTCGCAGAAAATTAAAGTACCGACGTCATTGGTAGACGTCACTAAAACCTCGGGGGGTTTTATTTCAGACTGTGACAAAGATGACAAAGGGGTAGATAAACGGTACTTCACTACCCTGGTCTACGGTACTAGAAGCAAAAGACTTACACCTCGAAATTCGGTTGAAAAAGTGAGAGGAGAAGTGAAAGTAGTTCTCCCAAAAATCTTACACCAGGTGACCTCTTCCCTTACCGTTCGGTGAAGTCATAAGAAAGGAACTTTTGGGGTACTTGTCATACTTTTCCGTTTTACTATCCTATGGTTTTCTCCTTGAGGAGTCCAGTAATCCACGGGTTATACGATGACCTCTAGTCACCGTTTGATTGAGGTCTTTCTTACTTTCCTACCTCGGTTTCGTTTTTGTTATGGGTCGACACCTAAACTGACCACTATCTTCGTTCTAGGTTACGACATTTCTCGTTATAACGTTTCCTTGGACCTTACAGTCCAGGTACTTACTTCCGTTTAACTTTCACCAGTTTGTTCCCTACCGTTCCCACTTGCAAATGTAAGATCCTTAGTCGCTTGATTTTACCTGACCTTACCCACTTAAATTGAGTCTACTGGTAATATAGATGATGACGCCCGTCCTTAGGAAGTCTTCTTTACCTCATCGGTAGTACCAGTTGTTTTCTCAGACTTTACGTCATGAACCCACGCTAGAGTTTTTGCTGTCTTACTAGAGACAAGTAGAGGTTCCGTTTGGTAAGTTATAGTGTCATTAGGTTCAGATACGGGGTTGGTCATTGCGACTTCTTTGAAACAAAATTATGAATGTGTAACACATATACTTACGTAAGGTAATAAGTTCTAAACTCGTATGAGTTGATTCGTTTCATATTATACATTTCAGGGTGAAGAAAGGTGAGGGAGAGGGGTCATTAGACAACAAAGTTTGAAGACGGAAATATGAATGAGAGGAGAAAGAGTTACACTGGTACAAAGGTATAAAAGATCCTTTGAGGTGTAGGAAAAAGTTAATAGCCCATCTTGTAACCGATCAGAACCTTCAGAAGGATCTGGGAAAAGAGATTTTCTCTATGTGGAGAAACCTGAATGTAAAATTGAACACGTTATGACAAAGCAACTTAAACGTGAACAAGACATTAACTAGTTCCTCTAGTTAGTAAGGGGGTCGATCTCGTATCTAAGGAACCTTTTTTTTTTTTTTTTACTTCAGAATGAACTGAAACACAGGAATTCAGTACGAGTCATTTACAAACAACTTTCTTACTTACTGGTTCGAACAATAACACAGTATCCTAGACAAACTTCCTACTCCGTCCTATGTCGGTGTTTCCTTTCCTGAAGATTTATTACCTTTTGTTAGAAAAGACGTGAACATTCGAGTCTTATAAGAGAAATATTGTGTTTCTGAATTTCTATATTTTCGGTAAGAGTAACGTCTTCTCTTCCGTAAGTACCCCTAAATTTCTTACGGTCCGTAAGAACCAAGACGACACACCTAGTTACTTGATTGTTAAACCTTTTATTTATCCTTGCTGTTTTAGATCTACATACTACCGAAGATGCGTCGGGTAAACAGTTCGAAATTTAAGGTTCCAAATGTATACTTCTCAGACTCCATAGAGATGTCACTTAGTGTAATTTATGGTCTACGACAGTCAGACCAAACCGGACCGAACCCTGTGACTTCTAGTCTCAGTATTCCTCTACTTTTCTTTCTTGTGGGTCCCCGTCCAACTTTACCGTGGACTCGTGACAGATACCTATTAGGAACTTAGTATAACCTTTGTTACGTTAGTCCTGTTTAGTGAAGCCTTATCATAAGGATTTGAATAAATACTAATTTGACTAAATCAATATATACATCTTGAATAAGACATTACACTTCGATAAGAAAGGTTTATTATGAAACCAACAAGAGAATTCCAGAATTAAATTACTTTAGGATTCTATAATATAGGTTGTCATGGACTTCGTTATACACGTTTAGTATAACAGAACGAGACGACCATTGGACTAGTCCATTCTTGTCGGTTCACTAGAGTTTTATCCGGAAAAGACACGGATGCGTCATATACCAATTTAAAAAATTTTAATACAATTTTTTTACGATAGACATAACGAAGTACTATTGTTGTTTACCAGAAAATAAAAGTTCTACATAATAAAGGATTGATTTGATTTATTTGATTAACGTATATAATCATATAATGTTACCGTAATTTTTCTTACGGTAATTTTCTTAATTTTTGTTTTTCTTTTCTCACGTCTTTGTTTCCTAAAACTCTTCACTACTATTCAGACCCTATTTAACAACATACCTAACATGATTTTGTTCCCTATCCTGTCTCTCCCGTAGTTCTTTCTGACATCCCATACGTTTTGTAAAGAAACGCAACCACATTGACTACGTAGGGGAGTTGGTTCCATTCCTAGTTACTTTTCTTTATCTCCTTTTGTTGTCTTACCCTTTCTGATCTCTTGTGAAGTTCTTTTAATCTCTATGGTTCCCTTGTAAAGTACGTTTCTACCCGAGCTATATCCTGTCTTTAACATACCTGGATTGTCTTCGTCTTCTATAATTCTTCTCCACCGTTCTTATGTGTCTTCTTGACATGTTTTTTCTAGAAGTTCTGGTTCTATTAGTACTACAACACTAGTGAGTGGATCTCGGTCTGTATGACTTTACACTTCAGTTCACCCGAAATCTTTCGTAGTGATGCTTGTTTCGATCACCTCCACTACCTTAAGTTCAACTCGATAAAGTTTAGGACTTTCTACTACGACACTTTCACGATGTGAGTTATACGGTCGTTTTAACCTTTTGAGTCGTCACCGGTGTCCTGACCTTTTCCAGTCAAAAGTAAGGTTAGGGTTTCTTTCCGTTGGGGTTGGTTATTGCGACTTCTTCGACTTCAACTTTCCAAGATACTTCTGGATGTTCTGGAAAGTCTTGATTGTGGGTTTTTTCTACAGGAAAAGTAATATCCCCTGACCTTACGTTTTCATCCTTCAGTTCTTTGTGGACCTCATTGTCCGTTTACACCGGAACCTTACGCCTTACTTCGTCCCGTTTCTGATTATCTCAAACGGTTCTTTTACGTGACCAGAATCGTTTGTGGGAGAAGGTTGTTGTGTTCTTTTCTGAGACGTGTACCTGTAGTGGTCTACCAGTTGTGGCTTTAGTCTAACTAACATAAGAAACGTCGGTTTCTACCTCTTCGAGATATGTCAGTTGTTTTTGTTCTGACCCTCGACTGACACCGAGTCTAGTACTTGAGGAATAATGGTTTAAGTCTGAGTTTAACTTCTTTCATCCCTTTTGGCGATCTGGTAAGTCCATACTGGATTTAATTTAGGGAATAGTAATACGTCACCTTCACTCTTTATCTAAATTCCCGGATCTAGACTATCTATCTCACGGACTACTTGATACCTTACTCCAAGTACTGTAACAGGTCCTCTGTCCCTAGTTCTGGTAGGNATCTCGGTCTGTATGACTTTACACTTCAGTTCACCCGAAATCTTTCGTAGTGATGCTTGTTTCGATCACCTCCACTACCTTAAGTTCAACTCGATAAAGTTTAGGACTTTCTACTACGACACTTTCACGATGTGAGTTATACGGTCGTTTTAACCTTTTGAGTCGTCACCGGTGTCCTGACCTTTTCCAGTCAAAAGTAAGGTTAGGGTTTCTTTCCGTTGGGGTTGGTCATTGCGACTTCTTAGACTTCAACTTTCCAAGATACTTCTGGATGTTCTGGAAATTCTTGATTGTGTGTTTTTTCTACAGGAAAAGTAATATCCCCTGACCTTACGTTTTCATCCTTCAGTTCTTTGTGGACCTCATTGTCCGTTTAAACCGGAACCTTACGCCTTACTTCGTCCCGTTTCTGATTATCTCAAAACGGTTCTCTTGCGTGACCAGAATCGTTTGTGGGAGAAGGTTGTTGTGTTCTTTTCTGAGACGTGTACCTGTAGTGGTCTACCAGTTGTGGCTTTAGTCTAACTAATATAAGAAACGTCGGTTTCTACCTCTTCGAGATATGTCAGTTGTTTTTGTTCTGGTCCTNTGAGGAATAATGGTTTAAGTCTGAGTTTAACTTCTTTCATCCCTTTTGGCGATCTGGTAAGTCCATACTGGATTTAATTTAGGGAATAGTAATACGTCACCTTCACTCTTTATCTAAATTCCCGGATCTAGACTATCTATCTCACGGACTACTTGATACCTTACTCCAAGTACTGTAACAGGTCCTCTGTCCCTAGTTCTGGTAGGAGTACCTTTTCTTTACGTTTTTTCGTTTTACCGACAGACCCCTCCGGAATGTTTATCGACACTTTTCTTCTCTTCATTTTTCGTTTCCTCTTTTTCTCTCTATATTCGTAGACTTACGTCTCAAGGTTTCTTATCGTTCTTCTGTGTTCCTTCGGAAGAAATCGCTAGTCACGTTTCTTTATCTCCTTTTGTTGTCTTACCCTTTCTGATCTCTAGAGAAGTTCTTTTACTCTCTATGGTTCCCTTGTAAAGTACGTTTCTCCCCGAGTTATTTCCTGTCTTTACTATACCTGGATTGTCTCCGTCCTCTATAATTCTCCTCCACCGTTCTTATGTGTCTTCTTGTCGTGTTTTTCTAGAAGTACTGGGCCTATTAGTGCTACCACACTAGTGAGTAGATCTCGGTCTGTAGGACCTTATACTTCAGTTCGCCCGGAATCTTTTGTAGTCATGTTTGTTTCGATCACCTCCACTACCTTAAGGTCAACTCGACAAAGTTTAGGACTTTGTACTACGACACTTTCACGACGTGAGTTATACGGTCGTTTAAACCTTTTGAGTCGTCACCGGTATCCTGACCTTTTTTAGTCAAAAGTAAGGTTAGGCTTTCTTTCCGTTACGGTTTCTTACGAGTTTGATAGCGTGTTAACGTAAGTAGAGTGTACGATCATTTCATTACGAGTTTTAAGAGGTTCGGTCCGTTATGCACTTGGCACTTGAGGGACTACAAGTTCGACCAAAATCTTTTCCGTCTCCTTTGTCTCTAGTTTAACGGTTGTAGACGACCTAGTACCCTTTTCGTTCTCTCAAGGTCTTTTTGTAGGTAAAGACGAAATAACTGATACGGTTTCTGAAACTAACACACCTAGTGTCATTTGACACCTTTTAAGACTTTCTCTACCCTTATGGTCTGGTGGACTGGACGGAGAACTCTTTAGACATACGTCCAGTCCTTCGTTGTCAATCTTGACCTGTACCTTGTTGTCTGACCAAGGTTTATCCTTTTCCTCATGCAGTTCCGACAGATAACAGTGGGACGAATACATTGAAGATACGTCTCATGTAGTACTCTTTGCGACCTGACCTTCTTTGTGTTCGACCTTAGTTCTAACGACCCTCTTTATAGTTATTGGAGTCTATACGTCTACTGTGGTGGGAGTACCGTCTTTCACTTCTCCTTGATTTTTCGGAGAATTACTATCACTTTCTCCTCTCACTTTTTCAACCGAATTTCGAGTTGTAAGTCTTTTGGTTCTAGTACTGTAGGCCAGGGTAGTGAAGTACCCTTTATCTACCCCTTTGTCATCTTTGACAGTCTGAAATAACAAACCCCGAGGTTTTAGTGACGACTACCACTGACGTCTGTACTTTAATTTTCTCCAAATGAGGAACCTTCCTTTCAATACTGGTTGGATCTATCGTATAACTCTTTGTCTCTGTAATGAAACGGTTGTTTCCAGAGAGATCAGTTCCGATACCAAAAAGGACACCAGTACATACCTACACTCTCAACCTGACATTTCTTTCGACTCGTGACTTCTTAACGACGAAAAGTTGACACCACAACCTCTTCAAAGAACTCTCAGGGAACCTGACGTTACTCCAGGTTGGTCAGGTAAGACTTCTAGTCGGGACTCACAAGGAAACCTACCTTACTACGATTTCGACTTTGAGGTCATGAAACCGGTAGAGTACTCTTCTCAACTGAGTAACCCCTTCTGGGACTACGACCCTCCCTTACCTCCGTCCTCTTCTTCCCCTGCTGTCTCCTACTCTACCGACCTACCGTAGTGGTTGAGCTACCTGCACCCAGACTCACTTGAGGCACTCAACCACTACCTATTCCTCCGGACCGTAAGACACTAAGTACCCCAACGTTTCTCATCCTGTGTTGACTCGTTGACTTGATTTGACTCAAAAAAAGACCTTGAGAGAACGAAAAAGAAACTAGGACGTTTACCACCGATAAACTAGAGATCAAGGAGACGGAAAAGATTTTGGTCGAACTTGTAGACCTTAAAGTACCAAGTACATAACGATTTCGGACCGAACCTCTTAAAACTCGTAATGAAATAACGACTCATGTTAACCCGTCATTAAACTCGTAAGAAACCGTAACGGAAAGAAACCCTAACCTTACTTTTGGATGGAAAAGGTCAGGACACCGGTGACGACTCAAAAGGTTTAAACGACCGTATACTCACGTCGTGAAAGTATCGTAGTAGAAAATCCTAAACTTTATCAAGTTGACCTTAAGGTAGTGGAGGTGATCGAAACAAGTATCACTACGAAAGATTCCGGGTGAACTGAAGTGTAAGGTCCTACAGACCGAGATCCACTCACTATTGTGGTAGTACTAATAGATTTAAAGTTCTCTAGTTACTTCCACTCTCTTAAATTTCTTCCTTAAACACAAACGTGGGGATATAAACCAAAGAAACTCCAAATATTAACTTTTCGATTACATGACTTTTCATTTATTTTCACTTAGTTAATGTTGTCTTTATATTATCCTTCTATTTTAATAACAGTACTTCATATCTGTTGTATCAACTAATTGGCTGCAAATACGTTTCGGAACATTTTTGACTCCAGAAATTTGCCGAAACCCCAAAACTCATTTTCTTTGTCAGAGACAAATGGAAAAGATAAAGGAAAGGAATATAAATAAGACTCGAATTTAACGGTGGCAGAAGAAAACTAAAGGATCTCGGTCCCTTTAGTCGAAGGAGTCTAGGTAGTCCCTGAGGTGACAGGGTTTAAGGTTCCGCCAGGATGAGAAAATAGTGAACCGGAAAGACACCAAAAACTGCGTCGACTTATAAAAGTTGAACTTTTAAAGAGAAGAAGAACGGACTAGACTCCAATAAGGTACCACTAAAGAGGTATGAAAAGTTTCATAATTATGAATAAAAGTCAGAGACAATGGTCGAAGAAAAGGAGTTTCGTCACGACAATATAAAAATACAAGATTTCACGAAAAGTCCAGAGAAGGTGACGATGGGACGTCAAACGACTCTGAATCGGTGAGGGTTCTGACAGTCAATGTATTGTCACTGTAGGTTTTAAGATACCGAACACGGATGCAGTAAGGACACGAGAAAAGATCGTATAAGAAGACGGATGGAGAGTCTATGAATGCACCATGGAGTAACAGAAGAGTTTTTGTACAAGAGTTTGGGTTTAAGAAAAAGGTAAATAAAGAATAGTCTTTGTCGAGGTCTCAGGTGTGTCAACGAATTCATTTCGGTGGAACACCGGTAAAACCAAAGGGGGAAAAGAAAGCGGGTGGTTTGGTTTTACCGACGGATGAAGACAGTCGAGGTGTAAGATACCAAACAAAAATTTATCTAGTAGAGAAATAGAGGGAACGATCGCAAAATCGAGTCAGAATGTAATAGAGAGTGGAAGTAATTAAAAACATCCAGTCAGTCTTAGTGATGGAGGAAACACTAAAAGGACAAAAGACAGGGAGGGAGGTAGGTAAGTAGGTAGGAGATTCAATATAGGTCTCATTAAGACATCTTGACGTTGAGACTAGTATAGTGATAGGTCTAAAATTTAGGAATTTATCACCGGTTAGTAAGACATCCAATTATAGGATCAGTCAGTCACGTCGTTTTTGTTTTCGTTTCTTGTTGTCGATGGGAAGTGGAACTTAAAGGGGAGGTGTGAGTGGGAGACCGTGTATACTGAGGAAGGAGGGTATGGGAGTGTCGGAGTCGTATAAGGAACAGAACGTAAAGAGAGAGACAGAACGAAAACGTGAGTAAGATAACGACCTCTCGACAAAGGTAAGGAGATTCTATGGTAAGTGCACAAAAGGGGAAATTCTTTTGAAAGGACACCCAATGACAATAGAACCGACAGAGTACTAGAACACGTGTGCGAGGATGGTAGTGTCGTGAATGGTCTGTCTGCCATAACACTGGTAGACAAATAGGTGGGTAAAAAGGGTAATCCGTCTCTAGAATTGTAAAAAAAGTATACACTGTGTAACGTGTCTACTGTAAGTTATCACGTTGTGTAAAGGTGGTCATAAGGATTACACTACCGATATTACGGTGATAAAAAAAGAGGGTCAGTTCTTTTGTATAATATTATCCTGACTCTCACCGTCTACTACTACTGGAACTCAGACAGGTATGTGTGTACGTATACTTATATAAAGTCTTATGTAAATCTTGAGAGTATGAGTTCAATCTGACAGGTCCTAACTTAGAATAAACAAGTGAATGATGGGTTTTACTTAGCAAATTGGAAATATTTAGGGTCAAAGAAAGAAACATTTTGCTCTCAATATTGTCATTTTTTCTGAAACTCATCTAATTTTTTTTTTGTTTTGGATTTATTGCATTAAGTACATTGAACGAATCGTACCATCACTCATGGATTTCACGAGGATCGTTTAGAAACTATAACGATATCAATGATGGTAAACTATACTTAATTATTTAAACAGGAGGTTACCTTGTATCATTGAGTGAAAATAAAAGAACGATGTCTTAGACTGAAGTGTACTCAAGAAAACACTTCCCTCTTTTTATCAATAGGACTCTGAAGACAATTGAAGTCAACGAGTACTTTAACTTATATTATTACGGGTATCGTAAACCCGTTTTACCTTTTTTATCGTAGTTTATGTATAACAAGTATGTCATTCGTGAGTTGACAAGGAGGGAAAAGAGATCCGTTTTGACGGTAAGTCCCAATTTCCTCTTCTGTCTCGAGAAGTTTAAAAAACTTCGTCTTGACACACACCTCTTACTACTATAGTCGGAACAAGTCAATTTGTTTCTCTTTTGGTGAAGTGGTCTTCTCCCAGGTAGTTGAACTTGTGACTTCTCTTTCTTTGTTCGGACTACTAACCTTTCCTTTAAGAAACTCACACTTAACGAAGCTCATGTTATATTTGGAACAGTCAATACCCTAAGGTCGACAACAAAATAACGGAAATTAAAGGGTAATCACCAAGTTACAGACCCTTTCCATAGACCGGAGGTCCTCCCCTTCATTCCAACCTTGACAACAAGGACAGAGACGGTTGTAAAACTTATCACAAATTTACTTCGGTAAGTTTTCTAGTAGAACGCGGACTAAGAATATTCCTCACAGACACTGATGTTGTTCGAGAAATCTACGAAAGAAAGGGAGAAGTCAGAAAGAAGGAGATGTGAGGAGAATGGTGGAGGTCTTTTTCTCTACGACCATATTACGCATGTTCTCTCAGTAATATTACATCATGTAACTTACATCGACATGGAATGGATCCCACTTTCCCGTACCTTACACAACCCCACCTCCTAGCCGAAATAGTAGACTGGAATGGAGAAGACAAGGTTACTTAATTTGTGGAATACTAACGCACGACGTTTTTTCTTACAAGGTCAACCCACGTGACACCAAGATGGTGAATGGGTTGTATAATAACAAATAGAACGACCACCTTAATCCAATATAAATGACTTTGGCATCTCATTCTATAAGGAAATAACTAGTAATACTTCTGATACCCACAGATCTAAGAAGGATCGACATCTGTTCTCCTCCTACTTTTGATCGTAAATTCGATTCGATCGATCTATCGATCTATTAAAAACCTGAATGTCAATTTATGAGAATGAAATATGGTAGTGTAATTAAGAGTCTCGTGGTTATACTCCAAACAGTACAATAAAGGTAAACTCTAGTTCTAAGTCTCAAAGGTTCTTCACCTCTCGTATATTTGAAGTTCATCTTCCCTATGAAGTTCATCTTCCCTATCTTGATCTTGAGTGTAAATTAATTTAAAATTTTTAAGACACGAAAATATAGGAAGGTTGAAAAGATCTTTCTCCTTCCATTTTAAAAGAAGCGAAAACTCGGATTCCTAAACGTGACGACTCTTTAAACTTCGTCATTCTCTTTTTCGAGACACGGAACAGTGACTAAGAATACCCGACCCCAGAAGTTTAGACTTAAATGGTGATAAATCACACACACAGGTCTCCGTCAGTAGGTACCTCAGAACGTCCAGACTTGTTCTTAAGGATAATAAACATGGAAGATAGTTTCTGTCACTCTAAAGATATCTGTTCTAGTTCTTCTGAGAAAGAGAAGGAGTACACGGATTAAAAGTTTAGAAGGACACCCCAAAGACCCCAGTCCATTACTTTACGTCCACGTAAGTAAGGAGACTGACGGTGTGCCACTTCCAATGTTTGTAAACCAGTCTTATAAGTCGTGAATATTTACAATTGGAACATTATCGTCGTAAGAATAATAAGGTTTGGGACCTCAGTCCTAAAGGAACAGGACTCGTGATTATACTCGGTATAAAAAAAAAAAAAAAAGGACAAATTAGTGTCTGTGCTACCAGTGGAATTTTTCGGGTTCCCAACTTAGATAACGTCATTCTATTATCTTATATAGGTACCTTTATGTGTTATCGTCAATTGTGGACTTTCCACTTGAATAAAGATACTTTTTACACAGACTTCGACATCAATGTCTCGTCAGTGAATAGTCAAAGGTGAGTACCGGAACTAAACCCTCTTCGTTAGTCGTTGATAATTGACCCTGTACAACAAAAGGCAATTCGTTATATGTTTATAACAACTAGGACATATATGATAAGTGGGACTGACTGAATCGAGATGTGTAAAGTTGATAAAGGTCAATTACCTACCCAATAATATCACAAAACAAAAATTAGAACGTTAAATATGATTACTGTAAGGGTAATATTTGAGTAAGGGGTCGACCGGAAAAAACTTTTTTTTATATGTTTGTCAATGTAAAAACCGTTATAAAAGAGGTATGGTAATGTATCGTCTATAGTTTTCAGTTTTATGACGTCAAAAAGTCTCTAATGACAGTGTGTACCGGGGGTATCGTCCCAGCTCCGTCTACCATTATGTCTTCCCCACCCTCTGGGGCGGAGGGTATAAGTGTGTTTTGTCTCGTTTCGTTCGCAATGAGACGGTTTCGGAATATTATAAACTAGGGTTTATTTCAACCTGGAACAGGAAGACAAGGAGATAGAAAAGGGGATGGAAGACACACCTCAGGTACAGAGAGAGTCAGTGGGACGACAATATTTTTGAGACGGTTATGTCCGTACACATGTTCCGGGTCTAGTAGCTTAGGTCCGTATCCTCCTTGGTTGTACCGTAAGAAAGAACGGTTTGGTAACGTCTTCAGTCGTGGAGTTGTAATACCGAATTTATTAAAAAGGTTTTACCTATAAGATTTTAAGAGAAATAGTTATTAAAAACAACTAAGTACTAGTTGGACTTTTAAAGAGAAATAGAGATTGACTTTCAGTCCAGATGTACTATCTATTAATAACTCAATATATTTTAAATTAATTTATTATGTTCATCAATCGAGTACTCTCATCGTAGGACGTTCTACCTTAAAATCCCCGTACTATTTTGAGGACGATAGTCGAGTTTTGTGACTAAACGAATTTTATCATATAGAAGTATATATGGCAGTATGGATATTAGTTCCGTATGTATCGGAAAGCACTATCATTTGGAATGATACTAGGAATGTTATCTGTATACTTATCTTTGGAATTAAATATTTACAAAATCACCGTAACAGGAACAGTGTCGATGATCGGAGACATAACTCAAAAGAATTGACATACTAAACAAAGAAAATTTCCTGAGGTTTTATATTAAATTCCTTTTCCCCATCAAACTTCATAAAGAGGTGGTTACGATAGTAAAATCTCTCGTTTGAACCCATTCTACACGTCCAAGGAATAAGAAAATTTATCTTAACATCTCACTACCTCTTCACCTTTTATTGTACACATCGGGACGGACCGTTTTTTAAAACTTCGTCTTTTTTTTTTTTCTTGACTAGGGTCACAAAAAGGAATAACTTAAAGAAAAGGAAGATGTTATAAAGGAAACGACAGTCACTACAGTACGAGTGATACATAAAATAGGTATAGTTTTTGACGAGAATTCTACGATAGGCGTAGTTTGACCTCAATATGTAAAAAGTAAGTCGAATACAATTTAGTCAGTTACATACTGGAAGGAACTCTCTTAACGTAAAACAAGGAATAGGTATTTATGATTCTCTCTTCGAAACTTTTAACTAAATTTTAGTAGTTTCTCGCCATTACTTGGAAATTTTATATACCACAAAAGAATTTGAGATAGGTAAGTAAACAAAAGAGTAAGAAGTATATATATACACATATATATATATATATATATATGTATATATATATATATATATATACTTACAGAGACACGAGATCCACGATATCATCCACAATCTTTAGTTATTCTATACTAAGAAGGACTTTCACTGAATGGGATTGTTACATCCTTTACTCCTTCATTTTCTTTATTACATAGACTTTATCTATTAATATCCACGTTAACATATCGGAAATGTCCCACTTTACTTCTATTTTTTTCTTTCTCTCGTAAGATCATATAGACTATTTTGTTCAGTCCGGTTCGAAGTACTTACTTCAAGATAAACTCTTGTCACAATTTTCTTAACATGTACAGACGTTCTTTCGTCTTCCCTATTCTCATAAGTTCCGTTGTCCCAACTTCCCTGTCCCCTCCTTTACTAGAATCCGTCTCTTCTCTGTACTGGTCTTAACAAAATAGTCGTCGTGTCACTTTTATCTAACTTATCTTGTCCTGACCCTCGTGTCTTGTAGTCATCATTTATGAAAATAGTAGGAAAGGTTGCCTTTGACTTATATTAGTCATTGTTGCCCTTTCGATTCCCTCTAAACTCATCTATCTTAGTTGACCTAAACCAGGAGTCAACTTACACCTCTTACTTTTTCGTCTAACCCTCTTTAAAGTCCAAAGACTACTCCCACTAACCGTAAAGTAACTCTGTCCCTTGTGGTACGACTCTGGTTCAGGACATCTCTTTCGACTCGATTTGACTTCCGTACGACTTAATCCTCATACTCACTCTATAGGTACCCCTAACGAAACATCTGTAAACTAACAGAGACCACGAGTCTTCTTCCCGACTCCGGTGTTCATGTTTATACCCAGTGGTCGTGGTTTCCCAGTTATGAAGGAAGTGTCACTAACGGGTCGTTTGTGAACCTCTCACTTTCTCTTACTGACAACCCTGTGACGACTTACATCCGTAAATCTCTCCCTTTCCTCAATAGTGACCTCTTTTGGTTTTTCTTTATCAGTGTCAATACCTTCCTCTTCACCTCCACTCCCCTTTCTTCTCCTTAATACCTTCTATTGTCTTTTCTCTGACGTTTTAAATTTTAACGATTTATTCTCAAGTTCACTGTTTTCCTTTACGAATATGCCTTTCTCTCTTTCCCTTCCACCCTCTGTCTCTTTTTTCTTTCCTCTTTTTCCTCCTTCTCAAACTCCTCCTCCTTCCCTCCCGCTTTATTCTCCTCCCCTCTCCTCCTCCTTCGCCTCTTCTTCTATCTTCCCTCTTTTTGTGTCATCTTTTATAAAGCAGGAATGACTTAAAAAGGTTACTTTCTAGTCTGACCTACACATACAACTTCACTGTTACTATCCTTTCCCGACTTTCTCGTTCTTATCTCTCTGACCTTCCTTGTGTTAGTGTAAACCTAAACTCTGAACACACACACTGTCTCACAGTCTTCTACTTCAGTCGTAGGTCCGGCACGATTCCTCGAACTTGAAATTGAGTTTCAATTGTAGTTTCGTAAAGTTCGTCCCGTCTCTATTAAAATCCCGACACAAAAACTTTCTTACAAGACTGTCGCCACACCTCCTTCCAACCTGTTTTCGGTCGGATACCTACCTCTAGTCAGTTCTCCAACCACTCTAAGACCGGTCCCTCCTACTCCTGAAAGTACTCCCATACGTTTCACCCGTGGTTGGGGTACTGGTGAGAACGGGTAAAACAATAGACGGAAACTCTATGACAACAAGAAGACACCTAAGACCACAAGGGTTTTATCTGTAGTAACACTCGGTGGTCGGTGAACAGATTCAATCGAGTCTTCCACCTATGTGTAGTGACATGGTACCATACAATGGGAACCGAAAGTTATCCTGTGTCAAAGATAACAAGGCGGGCCAGTGTCGACGTTAGAACTTCCTCCTGACGTCAAAGTTTCGACCTTAAAGTGAGGGGTCCCACACGAAGAGTGGACTCAAGATATGTACCGTTCGGACGTCGTGTGTTGGAGATCTTGTATGTCCCTCCAAGATAGGATTGTCACAGACGTGAGAGGAAGAAGACAGTAGAGTCCAAGTTTGTCAACTGACTATGTAATTTTCGTCACCAAGAGTTGATCTCCTCACAGGAGGTGAACTCCTGTAAACTGTCAAACCGACATATCTATCTCAAGTTCCTACGACGATTTATAGGATGTCATATGTCCTATCAGGGGATTTTACTTCTTAATAGATCGAACTTTACAGTTTTCACGATTCCAATTCTTTAAGACGAAATTACCTAACCATATAAGTAAAAGATTCCTATTCAAAAAAAATAATAATGAATAATATTATTCACATACAAAACCCAATATATAAAGGTTTGAAAATACATAGACGACATTTCACTTTACCTCTTGACTTAGTTAACAAACCTATACAGTTTGTTTTCAAGATTTTCTCATGAATGGACAATAATAATATGAGATTAGTGAAAATTTTTAAAATTACCAAGTTTGGTACGTATATCCTCGATTTTAGAGAAATCAACGTAGAACTCAGTACTTGCCTATTTGTTTTTGACTTGGTACTTCCATCCAATAGAAGAGTCCAAAACTGACTCTTGTAAAAGTTCACGGTACATTTGAAAAGTAGGTATATAAGTTCGAGACCCCTCGACATCTCCTATTTATAAGAGACAACCTTGTTCTAGGTTTCTCGTTTACGAAATCGTAAACAGACACACGTAACTCTAAATCCTGCGTTCATATCCTGTGACTGATATAACTTTTTATCAGTAATAGGTCGTCGAAGAGAGATCTTATAATAGAAGCATAGAAAAATAAACGAGTCCTTTCTCTAACACACGATATTTGGAGAGAAGGTTCTATAAAGCTCCTTTCTTGTTTAAGACCGTCTTACGTTATCTAAATACGGAAATATTCTATCTTCTGTTAAGTGTGTAGGGTGTTTATGATTTTTACATGATCCAAAAATAATCTTCCTATTAGACAGAAGAATCGTTTTGAAGTGAAGTCAAAACGGGGTAAGACTGAAGGTCAAAAACTCGGTAATAAATACTATAAATTTTTGTTTTAAGTTTGTTTTGTGACGTAAACAGTAGTTGATGTCATATACAGTGACTCCGTGTATAAATTCGTAAGTTGTTAAGTTCGTTTACCAATTTTACCTTACAAGACACTCTTAATCCATAAAACGTGAATTTATTCGGTTGAAAAAACTTAATGATATTTCTGGTTGGTCAGGGTATCCTTTAGACTCTCCATAAGACCCAACCTCAAATTCTAGTGATACAAAAAAGTGAACCGTCTTACTACTGGTCTTGAGAAGATAGGTTCAACGTAGACTTATACGAAAATTTACAGTAGAACCTTAAAGATCTTCCCGTGTGACCGTGGTATATTAAGGAAACTGAGACTCATCTTAATGGTAACTCTCCGTTTGAAGATTTTTCATGAGTTTAAGGTAATAAGATCCCAATTTTATTCTTATGTCATACTAGCATCTCTTTGGTTAACGATAACTACCAAAATCTTATATCAAAATTATAAATATGCCAATATACTGAAGTTTTATTCTCCTCAGACCGACCGACAAATCTATTATAGTTATCAAAAGTAACAATACATGGGAGACTCAAAAGTATTAGTACGTAGATACAAAGTAATGTAACAGTATAATTTTCACTTAATAGAGAAATACACTGGGAGAAGCGATGATCTGAAGGGACCACTGAGTCACCATTTCTTGAACGGACGGTTACGTCCTCTACACCCTTCTAGGGGACCTCTTCCTTTACCGTTGGCGAAGTCATAAGAACGGACCCCTTAGGATACCTGTCTCCTCGGACCGCTCGATATCAGGGACCCTGGTGTCTCCGTCTGTGTCGAATCGTTGCCTCGAACGTAAGTGTGAAAGGATGATCTGACATCCTGGAACTCGATTCCTGACATTTAATTAAGTAGAAAAGTAAGAGTAACAGATCAAGTTGTTATTTTTACTTAATTACTTATGTCTCAACTTCCCCACTTCTATCTTGTGGATAGTTGAAATGGTCTTTACTCTAAGTTATTTTGTAGAAAACCTTTTACGATTGAATGTAGATCCCCAGATCTACATGTACGACCTGAAGTCTTACAAAACGTTCATTCTACATTACTATACGTAAATGGTAAAACTCTCTTTCGGTTTTACAATATCCTAGTGTATAATAATAATAATCACAAATTGGTCATGAATACAACGTAAAATCAACTATAAAGACTCGGTTTAATTATTTTATCCTGGGTAGAAAGTTTACTTGTTTAACAGGAGGTCGTAGTAAACCACGTAAGTGTTTGTGTAATCGTTAAAGACCGAGTGGTTGAAGACCTTAAGATTACGGCCTTCCCTGGAGTCTCTAGTGGATCGTGTTGGGGGAGTAAAAGCATAAATACGATTCCGTGATTAATAATGTTAACTGACGTTACTTATCACCAACTCTCCGTAATCGTCTGGGTCTCTTCACGAGACACATGAACCGGGGATTAACCACCAATGTTGAGTTAGAACCGAGTTCTCCTCCTTAAAGAAAAAGGAAACGACATTTGTCTGTTGGAACCGGATGTGACACAAAGAAAAGTACAATTTCTCACTTTACCCTTCTTCTCTAAGATGAAATCTTTACCAAACTCAGTAGAACAGAAAGAAACGTCTTTATGTAAAACAACAAACCTCCTTTTCAGACCTGACTTTTAAAAAGTAAGGTTACTCGACTTGGTAGGACTACAGTTATGAGACTAAAGTTTTAAGTTACTTAAAGTACTAGATTAACTTGTCAGTTTGTCTCATCACGTCTCTGGTGTGGTCTCTTTATACCTACACAGGAAAATAATTTTATGTAAAGTTTTTGACCTCACACCAGAAGGGACTACTCGGTGAAGTTTTTAGTTGAACATCTTTACTCACATCCGTACAATCACTATGATTACAGAACTTCTTTAGAAAGTCAAGTCAAGTCAAGTCAGCGAGTCAGTACAGGCTGAGAAACGCTGGGGTACTTAGCGTCGTGTGGTCCGGAGGGACAGGTAGTGGTAGAGGGCCTCAAGTGAGTCTGAGTGCAGGTAGCTCAGACACAACGGTAGGTCGGTAGAGTAGGAGCCAGTAGGGGAAGAGGAGGACGGGGGTCAGGGAGGGTCGTAGTCTCAGAAAAGGTTACTCAGTCGAGTAGAGTACTCTACCGGTTTCATGACCTCAAAGTCGAAATCGTAGTAAGGAAGGTTTCTTTAGGGAAATACGACAGGATTTTTCAGACGATTTTTAATTTTTTTTTTTTTTCCGTAAACTGTATTCAACGTTTACATTAATTTCTCAGTAAATTCAAAATTTTAAAAAACCCCCCCTATCCTCATTACTCCTCTGTAAAATAAGAACTAATTTCATAAAAATGATTAATTTAAGTTTTACTACCTTCAGAAAATCGGTTTTAATAACGTCTCTTAAATGTCCAAACTGAATGTAAAAAATACTCTTGACCAAGTTTTAAAACTTTATGTAATCGTTCTCGTCCTAATTATTTACCTTGTATTTTCCTTATATTTCTATTATTAAAAAGAACATATATTCGATATAATACAATAACAATTATATAAATATATATGATGTATGAATTGAAAGTTTTTTAACATGACACAAATATACCCGAAATTAAAGATATTATATATCGTAGACCAAATTGATTGAAAAAGTGTACCCAAGTGAGTAGTGGAACAATACCACCTGTACCTGATCTGTTAAATGGTTTCCGTAAAAGCTCGTTTTCGATGTCAATTTTGACTTATTCCTATTGTCGTGACTACTTAACATGGTCGTATACTGATTGGTGAGCTTCGTTATTTGACGGAATCTATATCTAGACACAAATCATTACTTTTACATTAGTATCTTCACATTGAGTGTGACCTCAAAGATAGACGGTTCGGTTCAATGGTAGTTGTTTGTACAATTACGGACTGTGGTATAAAGTCGTGGAAGTCTTTTATTCCTTTACGGTTTAAATAAGTCTTAAGTTATATAAGGTGGATGAATCCGTATAGGGTTGAACACCTAATTTACATTAAAATTTTAAGACTAACGAGTTATTGACTATTAGTAGAAAATCTCTCATACACAGAATAAGTTCTCCGTTCATCATTAAACATCATTTCCACCAAAAGTGTTACTTCACAAAGTACCAAAAATTATGTGACACTGAAAAAATTGTGCCCATAAAAAAAACTGTCTTAATAAGAAAAAAAGAGTACGGGACACATCATGGAATGGGTACACAGTTCTGTCTACAAAGAATAGTAGTTCTGATCACATATATATAAAAGTCAGTAAGTTAGGTGTTCGTGAAAGAAGGAAACGATCAAGTCCTTTGTTACATAATCCACGTTTCTTATGTTTTGACTTATTTCGTAATAAGGAGGGGTGATTCTCGTGTCTCTCACTGTCCCATCTGTAAATACATTTATCTATGGATATTATGGAAAGATATTTACTGTAATCATTTAATACTTGTTTTTATAACCTTGAAGTCTACTGTCCCTTTGAGTCCTGTCTCTCTTTTAGGATATTTCTTTTCCTTTGTAATCGAAATTTAGATCTCCTTTTTTACTTAGAAAAAAAAGGTCTTTTATTCTCTTTTCAGATGAAATCCATATTTTTTCTTTATCGTACTGACTCTGGGTCTTACCGAACACTTCCCTGTAATACAGATTCTTTAATACTGTTCAACTCGTTTGGACTGGACCTCTCCGGTCGATCCTTATCACGTCCCCCTTCCATCCACACTCTATAAAATTTCTCAGAATATATCCGATACGGTTTCTTAAAACTAAAAATAGGGTTATTTTACTTTATAGTGTACCATAACTTTGTGACTAAATTTAAATATTCTCAACAAAAACCCAAAAATCGACGGAGTATGTTAGTTGTAAAACAAAATTTCTTAACGAAATTGTGAGTCTTAAAGTACCGACACATTCTGTATGAATGGTGTTCTAATGTCAAATTTCCATGTACCGACGAGACTTACCACCGTAGACTCTCTAAGTGTGTTTCGGGACTCGGAAGCTAAGGTGTCACTCTAGGTACAGGTCTTGTTCAAACCTCTTGAAACCCTTCTTAGGTCTTCCGTATAGTGATACCGACGTTCGTATCAAGATGTGAACTTATCTCATCCATATACCGACGGACAACTTTAAATTCCTGTAATTTTCCTTATTTACAGGATCCTATAGATTGTAGATGGTGACCCAGGTAAAGTGACCCGTTCAGTAACAAGTGACTTTCGGGACAATTTTGTGTTCCTAATAGACGACTCTTAGAATCGTAGATATCGGATCGGGACCAGGAGATTTTCTGTAGTTGACAAGTTACTGTAGAACTAGACTTTCCTTACCACTCATTTAAACCTAGACTTCATGACAGATGGGATGTGACCGGTGTTATTCTCGTATCACCTTTCAGTTTTCCTCCGTTTCGTTCTCTAACGTACCCTGATCCGTCTCCACACCTTTCCGAAACCGAAGAGGACCGTATTACTATGGATATAAATAAGACCTCCAAATCTTCGGATACAGTGATTTTCAGTTCCTTTAGTTCTCCTTTTTTATTGATACTTTTTATAAACACCGATGTATTCCATATCGACAGATACATCATGTCCACTATCTAAACTCAAATAAGGAGAAGGTTCTGACTTTCCGAGGAGTTGGGAAAGACACACGATTCAGTGAAATAAGTACAGGCTACGAAACAATGGGATACCTAACATCGGGAGGTCTGAAGAGACAGGTACCCCTGAAGGGTCCGTCCTTATCACCTCGTCCAACGGTAAAGGAAGAGGTCCCGTAGAAGGGTTGAGTCTTTAGTTAGGACGTAGAGAACCCAGAGGACGGGACCGTCCGTCTAAGAAATGGTGATCGTGGTGGATCCTTAGGGGAGTTGGGAGAGATCTAAGAACAGAAAATCAAACCCACGGTAGTCCAAAGACCGTGACTGAACCAAGATGAACAGGGGGACCTGACCTTTGTAGAAATAAAATATTCAAGTAATTAAATAGAGGAAACGTCAACGGGGGAAGAGGTGACAGGACCTCTAAGGGTCCAAAGGACCGTCTCAGACTGGTAGACGACCATAGGAAAGAATACACGACCAGTACATAGACCGTCGACCGTGATCGGTCGAAGTCCGTCTTACAGAGATCGTGGGACACTGGTCGTCCATGGAGAAGAGTGGAACTTGAGAAGATACGTCACAGCACGTAGACATTCACGAATTTTATCCCAGAAAAAGACGTAGGTTCAGGGTACACGAAATGAAAAGAAAGGTGGACTACTCAGTAACGGAGGACGAGATCAACGTACATGTTTCGTTGACTTCTGACTTGAGTAATTGACTAGTCCGTAAACCAGGGTTACTGGGGTGGGTAAGTAAAGGGACGGAACACATACATACTGCCGTGGTCTCGTCCGTCACCCCACTCTCCCTCCAAGTCATCGTCCTAAAGTCTCGGGGACAATAGTGAACCATACAATTGTATGCATTGTATACACGATCTTATCACCAATAAAAATTATCTACTGTAAATAACTTACGAACGGTACACGGTTCGTACACAGACACAAAACGTATTAAAAACTTAGACTCGAAATTTGTGTCGTATATATGGTGGGAATCTTGTTCAAGAAATGTAGACGTCTCACAGTCGGATCTACAGAGTAAAAGAATCTCAAGGAAACGACCAAAGGAGTTATCCATAGTCGATAGACACAGTAAACCGAGTTTCGTCCTTGTAACCGGGAGGGAATTGTATGTGTGCAAACACGTGTACGTGTGTGCACGTGTGTATTTGTGTGTGTGTGCAAAAGTTAAAGGAAGATGTGACACGAAGTAGACCCTATTCCAACAAAACCAAGGAGACGTCTTTGGGGTACAACAATTGTAAAATTACGAGAGAATACTCAGTCACTTAGTTCGTGTTTGATAAAAGTCTATTTAACCCTCAAAATTTTTCACATAAGTGTTATGTTGGTTTGCACGGATTCTATAATACTGGGTCTCTTCCTTCGAAAACTCGTTACGGTATTTATTTGCAAAATGAAGTCGTACAGAGTGAAGTTTCTCGTTTAAATCTTATGTTTCTGTGTAAAGATAGAGGATCTTTCGGATGATAGATTTACTTTTCTTCGTATCTAGGTTAGACACGAAAGGTCTATTGTTTGGTCGATAACAAGGAGGATGAAGAGGGGTGGGGAGTTTTTTGATGAAACATTCTCTAAGAAGTAATGATATACGTATTAAACAATTGTGGGATAAAAGTCAAGAGGATTCCTTAAAACTTACTGTCTTTTCATGTATTTTTTCGAAAGACCCATCTTAAGACACTTTATAGGGACTAAAATATTTTGTTGAGAGTAATTTTTTTTTTTTTTTTTAGTAAAGAGATCCCGGTTTCATACAAGAGGGTTTTGAGTGGTTTCAGAGAAAGCGGAAAGTGTCTATTCTCGGTTTAGAACCTCCGTTGTCGAGTGAAACTATTTACGTCTCACAAAGGACTCATCATCTTGTAGTTTAGAGTTTAGACATTATACATTAGAACGGTTTGAATCCAAAACCAAAAAGTAGTCTAGGGTTTAACACAAAATCTAGTTATAGTCGTTCGTATAACGATTTCTAGAAACTTCTCAATTTTTCTAGTATACTATGTCTATTTTGACTGCATAAAAGAACGTATATATAAATTGACATAAATTTGTTTAATTGGTGTGTAAGTTCGGAAAACTTTAAATGTTTGAAGGGAATAACTCTTCGTTAATTTTATTATAATAGAACTATAAGAAACAAAACGTTTCTCAAAAATTTTAGAGTTTATATTTTACAAGTCCAAAAATTTATTAACTCGAAATTTTCCCGAAAGGATTATCGAGTTAACCATTTCTTAAACGAACGTTACGCCCTCTGGAACCAAACTAGGGACCCGGGTCCTTCTAGGGGACCTCTTCCCTATCCGATGGGTAAGGTCATAAGACCGGACCTCTTGAGGTACCTGATGTATCAGGTACCTCAACGTTTGTCAGCCTATGCTGACTCGCTGAAAGTGAAAGTGAAAGTTCGAAAGTTTTTAATAATGAGATATTGATACAGTAATAAGATTATTATAAATGAACATAATAGACTTATCAAATTTAAATTCAGAGTGGGAAGGTATTTTAACAGAAAAAAAAAAAAAAAACTCGGTACTTGTCTAACTTACCGTGGTGTAAGAATCACTCTGGAAATTAGACTCCGGGGAATAAAGAAAATCGCTAAAATTATTAACCACACTACCAGTATGGAAGTTTACATGGAAACATCTTTATTATATAAACTAACCTAAGACGACGGGACTCTAAAAAGTCGAAACAGTAAATGACAATTCCTCAAAATTTTTCAACGACGAAAAGCCCTTCTAGGGGACCTCTTCCTTTACCGTTGGGTGAGGTCATAAGAATGGACCTCTTAGGGTACCTCCTTCCTCGGACCATCCGATGTCAGGTACCCCAGCGTTTCTCAGTCTGTGTCGACTCGATGAAGTGAAATTTAAGATTTGTAAGAAACTAAGTAGTTGTACCAGCTAAAGGAAAGTAGACGACTGTTTAAACGGTCAACAAAAGACTCGAGTAGTAAAAGAACATTATATGGAACGGTTTACAATGGTCGTCGTTCGTTCGTACGGTTGTCAAAAGGTCAGAGAAGGGAACCTCGATGTTTACACAATTTGTGTATCAGACGACGGGTTCAATAACGTCAAGACCTCTGTCAAAATGGTTTCAAAGGTGACGATGTAATGGAACAGTAACAGGAGAACGAAAGTCAATTGTCGAAGGAACAGAGAGTGTCAAATTTGTCGTCAGTAACGGTATATTAATTCTTAAAACAAAAGTATCTCGAAGTGAAGTAAAGATAAAGGATATAACCAGGTCTAACTGACTCAGTACCACACCATTCTTCGTTAGGAGGGTTTTAGAGTCACCGAATCTTGTTATTTTCAAATAAAGAGTAAGTAAGACGTGCAGGTAGACTTAGAGTCCTCTGTCACAAGTTTATATAAAGAGTAGGTCTCTGGATACAATACCTCGGAGATGATAGATGACACAGTAATTAGGAGTCCCTTCTCCCTTTCCCTACATCTTAGTTCCTAACGGGAAATTTTAGAAGACGGGATTTCACCGGGGATAGTAAATCTTTGTATTAGTTAACAAGTTTATACCAGTGTAACTCTACGACTTAAAGTTTACCATGTCCTTTTACGTTTCAAGAAAGATTCGTGAGGTACTTAGGGACTCATGATTGGAAGGGAAGTAGAGACTCGGAAACACGTAGACAAGGGAGAAGTACCTTATCAGAAAGGGAAGAGAGGAGAAGGAACACTTCAGGACTAAGTTTTAGGTCAAGTGCACAGGGATACGACGTTTTGTACGGAGTTATACAGTGATTTCTTATTCGGTTTAAAAGGTCACAAGTATGTCTTCAAACGAGATCGTGAGCTCTTTAACGTAAGATTAATACGTAAGTGTCTAAGGGGGTGATCTAAAACCTGAGAAAGTCCTACACTACCTGTAAAATAATTAAAAAGTTAAAGTTCGGGAATATGTCACGGTCCGTATATCCACGATTTCTTTAATAATACCTCACTTAGACCGAACTCTTTGACTAATATTTTATGTGTCAACTAAAAAAAAAGAAGTCTAACTCTAAACTTATTGTGTAAACTGTAGTATTAAAACTCACCCCGAAGGGACCAACGAGTCGGAGGCGTCACTCTTCGGACACATGCCGTTGATCTCTCCTCGGGGGGTGAGTGACATCATCTCTTTCGGACACTCGTTATTCTTCTGGGTCATTTTGGTTTTTTATTTGTTTATTTTAAATTTTTTATTATTAAAACTCACTTCCTAAACCAGAACATTAATAATAGTAAATTTTACCAGAAAAGAAAGACCGGAGAGGTAAACAGAAGACAATAGTATCTGGTCCAAGAGTTTTGTCGTAAAACCTGTTAAAGTTGTTGAAGAATCGATTACATGAATCAAACCGAGAAAGAGTAGATAAATTTTCGATTCTATTAGTGAAGAGTAGTAGTTTTTAATAGTAAAATCGGTATGGGACGGGTTCTTGGGTATTACAAAAGGATAACAATCAAAACTGAGAATTTGATAATAGTTGAGATTGAGTAAAAGGTAGAGTATTGGATATAGTGTAACAATAGTAGATCAGGGGTAATTTTGGAGAAGAGGGGAAGTCAAAGTTTACTGTAGAGTGACTAAAGTCCTATTTCAGTTTCGTTGAAAGGTACGAAGCACTCTAGGAACATCAACCTAGAAAAGAATAAAAGTATAGAAAATAAATAGGTCGTTTGATGAAGGCGTGAGATGACCTCGGTGCAACTTAAATAGATTTAAGAAGTTCAAGTAGTACAAGAGAGATGAAAGATCTACGAACTAGTGTGTTAGACTTTGAAAAAAGGGGAGAAATCTTGTCCAGTCAACATTGAATGGGAGGACCATACACAACCAAGAAGACATTGACTTGACTTAAACCAGTTAAGTGGACTGGGAGTCGTTTCGGTTGTATAACTATTATCCAACACAAACGCTTTTCATGTCGTAAATAGTGTCCTACACTTCTTTCCTCTTTTCCGTTGAGTATGAGTTTTCTGAGTTTGAAGGACAACCGAAAATCCCTTCCCGAAAATTTCTGATTCACTTCCTACCACAGCACTCCATATTCTAGTATAGTGTGTGTTAAAGACTAACCACCCACAAGTCCATTAGTCTACTCCGGTGTCCTCAGTCGTAATAGTCAGAAGTCCAAAGTCGACCAGACCCTCGAGGGACAAGTACCAGTAGTACGTCAATCCAAGAAGGTGGACCACCCCTAAAATCGTAGACGTCTTTTTGAGTTCCTATACCGATATTAGATATCCTGAACTCCTCCTTGATTTCGAGGTACCAAAACGAAATACCGATTTTGGTAATAGTAAAGTACACCGAACTGACCAAGGGAAACGAAGACGTAAATAAAATAGGTAGAAGACTTATTTAAATGAGAAACTTTAAGTCCCTTTCGGATCCTCCGATTTCGAAAAGATGTTCGTTTACCGTTCCCTAGATCCCCTCTCCTCCACCAGACAGACACCCTTTCTAGACGTCCCACGACGAACCAAAGTGAAGGGAGTCTTACTCTGGGAATCATACAAAAAGAGAGTGAAATGTCATGAACGGTGTGAAATGAAAAGAATAGGTAAATTACCAGATACTAACTCCCCACCCGGTATAGTTTATAGACACTATTATTGGTATTACTAATTATAAATCATTCGTAAAAATACAGTCTGTAAATCTATCTCTAAAATACATAAGAACGTCTCTGAGCAAACCATTAAGTAGTCTAGAAAGAGGAGATAGGGGACTTTTAAGTAGATCTGATGTAAAGAATTCAAAGACACATCAATCCACCCCGGTACCCTGGTATAAGATCGGTTACTGTCCACTTACCTTCATTATTTGAAATAACGTTCTAACACACAAACAGAGAGTATGTTCTAGTAGACACGAGAAAATAGAAGGGAACTTCTCTTTTCGGACTTATCGAGACATCTTCTAAAGGTAGGACTAGTCTTTCCTTTACCCACCCCCTCCCTTTTTAACCCTCTAACTCTGACTGTATATATGTGATGATATATATTTAACCTATTGATTATTACTGGACTAATAATATTGATTTGTGCATATCACGTTCCTCAACATGAGTTATGAGACATTACTGAATATACTCTTTTCTTAGATTTTGTCTCACCTCTATTGTATATATATATTTATTTAGGGCCATTCTGTCATCCACGACTCTCTCCTGTAGTCTCCCGTCTGTCTGACTTTGGTGTCAGTGTCTTTTGATTGGTTAGATTAGTGTACCTGGTGTCGGAATAGATTGAGTCACTTTGATTCGGTACGGTACATCCCGGTAGGTTCTATCTACCCTGTACCACCTCTTAAGACTGTTTTACACCAGGTAACCTCTTCCCTTACCGTTTGGTGAAGTAATAAGAACGGAACTCTTGGGGTATTTGTCATGTCTTTGCGTTTTTCTATCCTGTGACTTTCTACTTGAGGGTCCAGCCATCCATGGGTTTTACGATGACCTCTAGTCATCTCTTTATCGATCTCTTTCTTACTTCTCTGTCTCGGTTTCGTTTTTGTTGTGGATCAAGACCTACACTGACCACTATCTTCG
Source organism: Capra ibex (assembly GCA_006410555.1). NCBI lineage: Eukaryota > Metazoa > Chordata > Mammalia > Artiodactyla > Bovidae > Capra > Capra ibex. The sequence continues at coordinate 24,391,935 of SJYO01016970.1, read as the reverse complement.
TTCCAGGTTACGACATTTCCCATTATAACGTATCCTTGGACCTTACAATCCAGGTACTTAGTTCCGTTTAACGTTCACCAGTTTGTCCTCTACCGTTCTCACTTGCAGCTGTAAGATCCATAGTCGCTTGATTTTACCTGACCTTACCCACTTAAATTGAGTCTACTGGTAATATAGATGATGACGCCCGTCCTTAGGGAGTCTTCTTTACCTCACCGGTAGTACCAGTTGTTTTCTCAGACTTTACGTCATGAACCTACGTTAGAGTTTTTGTTGTCTTACTAGAGACAAACAAAGGTTCCGTTTGGTAAGTTATTTTGTCATTAGGGTCAGATACGGGGTTGGTCATTACGACTTCTTCGACTTCAACTCGTCAAGATACTTCTGGATATTCTGGACAATGTTGATTGTGGGGGTTTTCTACAGAAAAAGTGATATTCCCTGACCTTACGTTTTCATCCTTCAGTTCTTTGTGGACCTCATTGTCCGTTTAAACCGGAACCTTATACCTTACTTCGTTCCGTTTCCGTTTGTCTCAAAACGGTTCTTTTGTGTAACCAGTATCGTTTGTGGGAGAGGGTTGTTGTGTTTTCTTCTGAGATATGTACCTGTAGTGGTCTACCGGTTGTAGTTTGTCTAACTAATATAAGAAACGTCGGTTTCTACCTTTTCGAGATATATCAGTCGTTTTTGTTCTGACCCTCGACTGACACCGAGTCTAGTACTTGAGGAATAACGGTTTAAGTCTGACTTTAACCTCTTTGACCCTTTTGGTGATCTAGTAAGACCATACTGGATTTAGTTTAGGGAATATTAATATGTCACCTTCACCTTTATCTAGATTCCCTGATCTAAACTATCTGTCTTACGGACTACTTGATACGTACTCCCAAGGACTACAACATGTCCTCTGTCCCTAGTTCTGGTAAGGGTTCTTTTTCTTTACGTTTTTTCGTTTTACCGACAGAGTCCTCCGGAATGTTTATTGACACTTTCTTCTCTTCACTTTTCGTTTCCTCTTTTCCTTTCTATATAGGTAAACTTACGTCTCAAGGTTTCTTATAGTTCTTCTCCATTCTTTCGGAAGGAGTCACTAGTCACGTTTCTTTATCTTCTTTTTTTTATCTTACCATTTCTGACCTCTAGAGAAGTTCTTTTACTCTCTATGGTTCCCTTGTAAAGTATGCTCCTACCCGAGTTATTTCCTGTCTTTACCATACCTGGATTGTCTTCGTCTTCTATAATTCTTCTCCACGGTTCTTATGTATCCTTTTGATATGTTTTTATAGAATTACTGGGTCTATTAGTATTACCACACTAGTAAGAGGATCTCCGTCTGTAAGACCTTACTTCAGTCCACCCGGAGTCTTATGATTGTTTCGATCACCTTCACTACTTTAAGGTCAACTCGACGAAGTTTAGGATTTTCTACTACGACACTTTCACGACGTGAGTTATACGGTCGTTTAAACCTTTAGAGTCGTCACCGGTGTCCTGACCTTTTACAGTCAAAAGTAAAGTTAGGGTTTCTTTCCGTTACGGTTTTTTTACGAGTTTGATGTCGTGTAAACGTTAGTAGAATGTACGATCATTTCATTACGAGTTTTTACAGGTTCGATCCGAAGTTGTTATGTACTTGACACTTGAAGGTCGACAAGTTCGACCAAAATCTTTTCCGTCTCCTTGGTCTCTAGTTAAACGGTTGTAGACGACCTAGTGGTCTTTTCGTTCTCTCAAGGTCTCTTTTGTAGGTAAAGACGAAATAACTGATACGGTTTCGGAAACTAACACACCTAGTGTTATTTGACACCTTTTAAGACTTTCTCTACCCTTATGGTCTCGTGGACTGGACGGAGAACTCTGTGGATATGTGTCCAGTCCTTCGCTGTCAATCTTGACGTGTACCTTGTCTGACCAAGGTTTATCCTTTTCCTCATGCAGTTCCCACAGATAACAGTGGGACGAATAAATTTAATATACGTCTCATGTAGTACTCCTTGTGACCCGACCCACTTCGTGTTCGACCTTAGTTCTAACGACCCTCTTTATAGTTATTGGAATCTATACGTCTACTGTAGTGGGAATACCTTCTTTCACTTCTTCTTAATTTCTCGGAGAACTACTTTTACTTTCTCCCTCTCACTTTTTCAACCGAATTTCGAGTTGCAAGTCTTTTGATTCTAGTACCGTAGACCAGGGTAGTGAAGTACCCTTTATCTACCCCTTTGTCACCTTCGTCACCGTCTGAAATAAAAACCCCTGAGGGTTTAGTGACGTCTGCCACTACCGTCGGTACTAAAATTTTCTGTACCTTCCTGTCAATACCGGTTGGATCTGACGTATAAGTTTTCGTCTCTGTAATGAAATGGTTGTTTCCAGACAAAGTAGTTCAAATACCAAAAAGATCATCAGTACATACCTACACTCTCAACCCGATATTTCTTTCGACTCGTGTCTTCTTAACTACGAAAACTTGACACCACAACCTCTTCAAAGAACTCTCAGGGAACCTAAAGTTCCTCTAGGTTTGTCAGGTACGATTTCCTCTGATCAGGACTCACAAATAACCTTCCTGGCTACAACTTCCACTTTGAGGTTATGAAACTGGTGGACTGCACTTCTAGACTGAGTAAACTTTTCTGAGACTACGACCCTTTCTGACTTCCACCCTCCTCTTCGTCTACTGCTCCACTTTACCAACATATCGTACTGCTGAGTTGCCTCTACTCAAACCCATTTGAGATCCTCAACAACTACCTGTTCCTCCGGACCACACGACGTTAAGTACCCCAGCGTTTCTCAGTCTGTACTCACTCGTTGAGTAGACTTGACTATATTTATATTGACTAAGTGAAACGATATATCGTCTTTCATTGTGTTGTAACATTTAATTGATATGAAGTTATTTTTATTATTTTTTTTATTTCAATGGTCAGGTTTGTCTCATGGGTGACCTGAAGTATTCTAGGTCTTTATTGGAAACTCACTTCAGTACCTCCAAAACCAATTAAAAATTATTGTAGATAGTAAAGATTCGATTCAATATGTGTTAAAATAATGTAAGATACGATATTTATAATCGTAATGATAAAACATCTAATACTTTGACTGTAATTTCTCCAATTCATCGGCTATATTTCGTTGTGTCATTCACTTTGTTGACTCTAAGTTTGGTTTTCTCCAACTGGAGTTTAGGGTTTAAAATTAGTACTATTAAGGGAAGAAAGAAGATGTACCATTTTGACGTTGTTGTTTTAGGTCTGACTTGGTATAAAATTTCGATTTCCTTAACCTTCTCACTTTCAAAATCAGTCAGTCAGTACAGACTGAGAAACGTTGGGGTACCTGACGTCGGTGGTCCGAGGAGAAGAGTACCTTAATAGGTCCGTTCTTATGACCTCACCCATCGGTAAAGGAAGAGGTCCTCTAGAAGGACTGGACACCTAGTTTGGACCCAGAGGATGTGACGTCCTTCTAAGAAATGATAGACTCGTTGGTCCCCATCATAGTTTGGTCAGTTAGGATTCCTTTTAGTTGGGACAAATAAGTAATCTTCTTGACTACGAGTTCGACTTCGAGGTTATGAAACCGGTGGACTACGTTTCTCGGTTGAGTAACCTTTTATGGGACTACGACCTTTTCTAACTCCCGTCCTTCTTTACCCCCACCCCACCTCCGTCTTCTACTTTATCTACCTACCGTAGTAACTTAGTCACCTATACCCAAACTCGTCTGAGTCCTTCTATAACTTACTGTCCCTTCTGACCGTTTAACGTCAGGTACCCCAACGTTTCTCATCCTTTGTTGAATAGGTGATTTGTCGTTTTTGACCTTTTCACTTTCTTTCTCTAATTCCCTTATTTTAGTACTTTGGGTCTTAGTCACCATACATACATGTCAGTAAATCGGGTATTGGTGTTACCGCACTAATGAGTGGATCTCGGTCCGTAGGACCTGAGACTTCAGTTTACTCGGAATACTTCGTAGTCATACTTGTTTCGATCACCTCCACTACCTAAAGGTCAACTCGACAAAGTTTAGGATTTTCTACTATAACAATTTCATGAAGTGAGTTATACAGTCGTTTATACCTTTTGAGTTGTCACCGGTGTCCTGACCTTTTCCAGTCAAAAGTAAGGTTAGGGTTCCTTTCTGTTACGGTTTCTTACAAGTTTGATGACGTGTTGACATGAGTAGAGTGTGTGATCGTTTCATTACGAGTTTTAATAGGTTCGGTCCGAAGTTGTCAAACACTTGACTCTTGAAGGTCCACAAGTTCAACCTAAATCTTTTCCGTCTCCTTGGTCTCTAGTTTAACGGTCGTAGACAATCTAGTATCTTTCTCGTTCTCTCAAAGTCTTCTTGTAGATGAAGACGAAATGACTGATGAGATTTCCGAAACTAACACACCTAGTGTTGTTTGACACCTTTTAAGAATCTATCCTTATGGTCCGGTGGAATGGACTGTGGACTCTTTAGACATACATCCAGTTCTTCGTTGTCAATCTTGGTCTTTACCTTGTTGTGTGACCAAGGTTTAACCCTTTCCACATACAGTTCCGACATATAACAGTGGGACAAATAAATTGAAGATACATCTCATGTTGTATTTTTTATAACACAACCTACTTCGTGTTCGACCTTATTTCTGACGACCCTCTTTATAGTTATGGGAGTCTATACGTTTACTATGGTGGGAATACCATCTTTTGTTTCTCCTTGACTTCTCAGAGGACTACTTTCACTTTTTTCTTTCACTTTTTTGACTGAATTTTGTGTCGTAAGTTTTTTGACCTAGTACCGTAGGTCAAGGTACTGAAATACCGCTTATCTACCTCTTTGTTACCTTTGTCTGAAATAAAAGAACCCGAGGTTTTAGTGACGTTTATCACTGAGTTTACCACTGACCTCGGTACCTTAACTTTCTGCGAACGAGGAACCTTCTTTTCGATATTCTTTGGATCTGTCTCGTAATTTTTCGTCTCGGTAATGAAACGGCTGTTTCCAGACAGATCAGTTCCGATACCAAAAAGGTCACCAGTACATACCTACACTCTCAACCTCCTAATTTCTTCGACTCGTGACTTCTTAACCACGAAAACTTGACACCACAACCTCTTCTGAGAACTCTCAGGGATCTTGACGTTCCTCTAGTTTGGTCAGTTAGGATTTCCTTTAGTCAGGACTTATAAGGTAACCTTCTTAACTATGACTTCGATTTCGAGGTAATGAAACCGGAAACAACGTTTCTCAACTAAGTAACCTTTTCTGGGACTACGACCCTTTCTAACTTCCGTCCTCCTTCTCTCCTACTATCTCCTACTCTACCAATCTACCGTAGTGGCTTAACTACCTGTACTCAAACTCGTTCGAGACCCTCAACCACTACCTGTCCCTTCGTACCGTACGACGTCATGTACCCCAACTTTTGTCAGTTTTGTCCTGAATCGTTGACTTGTTGTAAACTAAGATCCACAGGTAAAGTAAGGACGAAATTTTTGTTATATAAAACTCCGTATAAAACCCGTACGTACCTACCCTCTTGATAGAGATTTTGTCGAGACCATTTTTGTCATAAAAGTCCAAGATTCTCTAAAATACAATATTCTCTATAAAATTAAATTAAATCTTTGTAATTAGTCTTAGAATAATTTGTGACACTTATCCTTTTCTTTAGAAACTTCTTTTTATTAAATTTGTCCAATCAAGTATTAATGAGTCCAAGTAACGGTACAAACAAATAAAGATTTAAAAAATGACAATTATATTGACTCCGTAAACTAGTTATATTTCTTAGATAATCGGTTCCAAAAATTTACGAAAGTAGTAACAAATCCGGGATTTACATATTTAGAATTTCCGTCAGTCAGGACTTATAAGTAACCTTCATGACTACGACTTCGACTTCGAGGTTATGAAACCGACTGACTACACTTCTTGACTAAGTGACCTTTTCTGGGACTACGACCCTGTCTAAATTCCGTCCTCTTCCCGTGCTGTCTCCTACTCTACCAACCTACCGTAGTGGCTGAACTACCTGTACTCAAATTCGTTCGAGACCTTTAACCACTAACTGTCCGTACGGACCGCACGACTTTAGGTACCCCAGTGTTTTTCAACCTGTACTGACTTACTGACCTGACTCGGGGAGTTTTAGTTTTGAACCTTTTTAAGTGAATTTATTCCTTGTTTTGACATGAATAGGTATTTTATACTGTGATAGTAGTTAATGGAGTTAAGTCTTTTAAAGAGTACTAATCTCTTTAAACTACTTCTTTTAGGTCTCTCTACTCAGTTATAATTACAAGAAATTTATTTTAATATGTGAGTTAATTTCTAACTTAAAATAGGAGACAGGTACCCTAAAGGGTACGTTCTTATAACCTCACCCGACGGTAAAGGAAGAAGTCCCCTAGAAGAGTTGGGTCCCTAGTTTGGTCAGAGGACGTAACGTTCACCAGAAGTGACGAACTCTTATAGGTGTCCTTAGGAATCCTATTGGCGTTGAGTAGATAATAAACTGTCTTTGGTATACTCTCTGGGGATTTGTTACTCTTTATTAATGTTTAATACCAGAACAACGTACCGTTACTTTTCGACAGTCGACCCAAGTTGATGAGTCTAGAAGTAAGTCGCTCCTTCGGGTACATCGAAGGGTCTCTCTCTTTTCAGTACACGTATTTGTATTTTATCCTATGTCCACTTGTTTCGACAAAAACCTGATCGGTCAACTTTCGTCTACATACTTACAGAAACCCGACAATGATGTTCTTTGTCTCCTTAGCCATGTGAACTTCGGACGGACTTAAATACTGTGAGTCTGAGTACTCTTTTACTAACAACGAGATTTGACGTTACAAAACCCCATTAACATCTCGTGGTACTCTATTACTTTTGTGTCTAAAAGTTATCAGATATTAATCTAGGTATTAATACAGATATAAACGTCGATTTAAAAAATTTTGACACTCTGACTGTGTGTATGTGTGTGTATATATCCTCTTTATCGTCTTCGTTCTCACACTAAATCCTGTTCAAACACGTACGAAACTTTCTTTAATCAAATACATTCATGAACACAGATTTCACTACCACCCCTACCACTACCTTTACCCGTCTTCTTCTCTGGACTGAATTGACGTACCCAATTCCTATGTCCCTCCTACGACAAATCTTCCTACGTCCTCAGCCCAACGAGTTCTGAAGGTTGACAGACGGGTGTCTTGTTTCTCGTCATGTAAGTTCCCGACGACGACGACGACGATTCAGCGAAGTCAGCACAGGCTGAGACACGCTGGGTATCTGGATGGTCCGAGGCGGCAGGGACCCTAAGAGGTCCGTTCTTGTGACCTCACCCAACGGTAAAGGAAGAGGTTACGTACTTTCACTTTTCACTTTCACTTCAGCGAGTCAACACAGACTGAGAATTACTGGGGTACCTTACGTCAGGTGGTCCGAGGAGTCAGGTACCCCAAAAGGTCCGTTCTCAAGACCTCACCCCACGGTAACGGAAGAGGCAGTTCCCGACGATAAGAGAGGGTTGAGGAAGAGAAACTTCGTGACGAAAGGAGTGAAGACATAGAGGGACATTTGGGTCATGTAAGAATATTGAGTCTCGTCACAGCGGTCGTACCAGCAACTAGTGGTCGTGAACTCATGAATCCTCTTTTGGTTTCTCGTGTTGGTTTCGTACTCAGAGAGAGACTGGTTATTAAGAGAGGTGATAACGAAAAAGGAGGTTGAGGGAGGAGGTCAATCTATACAGAAGAGGTCGATCTGTTATTTGAGTGATCCACGACGGTGTAGTGTTGGAGACGAATGGGTGTTAAGGGACTTGATCTAGGTGACCGTTAGATCTACAAATTATTCATCTGGTCAACTACTATAATCAACGACGGGATTTAGTACTTGGACAGTGAAGAAAAGTGTAATACGAGGGCTAAACTTTAGGTGATGAAAGATCTTTCGAGGTCGGAGTCCGTAACAAATAAATATTTGTCGTATAAAAACCTTGGGGTTTAGACCCACCATCAAACTAGACTTGTTGACAATTGTCTTGTCCCATTAACACTGTCTAACGTCGTCTACGACGGTGATACTTTCCACTGTTGTACTGACAGGGTCTCCGTGTCAAAATAAACGACTCTTAGAATGGGGAAAGTCGGGTTGGAATGCTCGTTCTCACGAAAAGGTCGTACAAACGAACAGGGGTAGGTACGAGATCAGTCGAGACGTCTCGTACCGGAGTCTAAAAAGTAAAGAAGATAATTTTATTTTAGATTTCATACGTTTACGGATCGGGTCTCCTTCTCGACGGTGAAAGTAGAAGGTTTTTCATTTCCTTTCTCACCACTCTTGTCGATCAGATCTAAATTAAAATTGGATGTTCCTTCCTGTACGACGTCCCCACCCCCCTCTCCCTCCCACACGACTTGTTAGCCCTTGCATCTTTTATCTCCACTGACGTAGAAGCTCAACAATTAGTAGTTTATTCTTATATTACTCATATAGTCTAAGTCTGGACCCGAAAATATGTTCGTCTAAAGGTTTCCAAGATTCTTTTATATATTCCATATATACAGTAAAACCTATCTCTAAGATTTCATTTCCCTCTATCTTTAAGAATTTTATTCATTTGGACCTTGTTTCCTTCTCTATTGCTATACTGTACTAATGTTGACGTTTATAAAAGTTACTACCTCTTTAGATCTCCTTAGATCTCTCTTTCCATAACATTCTTTTCCACTAGTTACACCGGAGTCTCTTTGAAAACTGGATGGTCTAAACTCTTGTGGTGTGTGTCTTCTGTCTTTCCCCTTACGTGCCGAAGTCAAGTCAAGTCAGCGAGTCAGTACAGGCTGAGAAACGCTGGGGTACTTAGCGTCGTGCGGTCCGGAGGGACAGGTAGTGGTTGAGGGTCTCAAGTGAGTCTGAGTGCAGGTAGGTCAGTCACTACGGTAACTCGGTAGAGTAGGAGACAGCAGGGGAAGAGGAGGACGGGGGTTAGGGAGGGTCGTAGTCTCAGAAAAGGTTACTCAGTTGACAAGCGTACTCCACCGGTTTCATGACCTCAAAGTCGAAATTGTAGTCAGGAAGGTTTCTTTAAGGTCCCGACTAGAGGAAGTCTTACCTGACCAACCTAGAGGAACGTCAGGTTCCTTGAGAGTTCTCAGAAGAGGTTGTGGTGTCAAGTTTTCGTAGTTAAGAGACCGCGAGTCGAAAGAAGTGTCAGGTTGAGAGTGTAGGTATGTACTGGTGACCTTTTTGGTATCGGAACTGATCTGTCTGTAAACATGCCGAATTCCGTTTAATTTTTCTTTTTTTTCACTGTTGAGTCGGTCCTAACACCGTTCATTCGATTTCAAAATCTTATTTACTTTCCAACATCTTTACGAGTAAAAATTTACTCGTAATTTTTCGGAAACCTATCTACACCTATTACGTCTGATCCCTTCTGATGATCCTCTTAGTAATTGGTTACTGTCTTGTTTTATAATTATGACCTTCATAATTATTATTCTCTACGAAACGTCTTTATTAAGGNAGGAGGACGGGGGTTAGGGAGGGTCGTAGTCTCAGAAAAGGTTACTCAGTTGACAAGCGTACTCCACCGGTTTCATGACCTCAAAGTCGAAATTGTAGTCAGGAAGGTTTCTTTAAGGTCCCGACTAGAGGAAGTCTTACCTGACCAACCTAGAGGAACGTCAGGTTCCTTGAGAGTTCTCAGAAGAGGTTGTGGTGTCAAGTTTTCGTAGTTAAGAGACCGCGAGTCGAAAGAAGTGTCAGGTTGAGAGTGTAGGTATGTACTGGTGACCTTTTTGGTATCGGAACTGATCTGTCTGTAAACATGCCGAATTCCGTTTAATTTTTCTTTTTTTTCACTGTTGAGTCGGTCCTAACACCGTTCATTCGATTTCAAAATCTTATTTACTTTCCAACATCTTTACGAGTAAAAATTTACTCGTAATTTTTCGGAAACCTATCTACACCTATTACGTCTGATCCCTTCTGATGATCCTCTTAGTAATTGGTTACTGTCTTGTTTTATAATTATGACCTTCATAATTATTATTCTCTACGAAACGTCTTTATTAAGGATATTCATTTGTCCTTAAGTTTACTATTCCTAAATTGTTCGATGTAAATTTACTTTAACTATAGACTAAGTCTCTTTTTCTGAGACTGTCCCGTCGGTCTTTGATGAGACAGGAGACTCCGGTCCGTCTCACGATTTACCCTTCTTTTTTGTACCGGTTGGGTCCCTTGTGACCTCTTCTTCTCCAAGTACCGAAGTGGTAGACTTTACAAGAGACGTCTAGTTGTCGTACTTATTGGGACTCTAGCCCTACCTTTATATCCAAGTGTTCGAGACAGAGACTAGACGTCTTAGACGGAAAATTGGTTCATTGGACTCTGGGTGTATGTGTAATTCCGAACTTTTCGAGACAAGACCTTTTTACATCTACCCGTTTATTAAACTAAAATATGTACAGCTAAGACATATGATTTCTTAAGACCCCAAACTGTCATTAGAGACGTCTTGAATTTTTCTTTAACGAGTTCTCTACCAAATACGTATATGACGTCCCGACATCATTGGGAACAACGACGACTGACGTCCTCGCCACACACGACACGAGTCACCATCCTGAGAAACACTGAGCTACCAGACATCGGGTGGTCTTAGGAAACAGGTGCCTTAAAAGACACATTCTCATGACCCTGTAAAACGGTAAAGGGATGAGGTCCGTCAGTCTAAGAAATGGAGACCCGGTGAATCTTTCAGTTGTCATTGACCGTCTTCAAGTACTTCTTGTTTCGTGTGTCTGATGTGAGTAAGCTTTCGATTTAAATCCCTTTCTGTCGTTCCTTACGGTACGTGGAAAAGAGGAAATAAACAAAAAACATTCACTGTCATGTCGTATTCCCAATTTTTATATCCAAGACTATGGTTGAATGACATAGGTCTAGTTGTCAAAACGGTAAATGACGTCTGAAGGAACCACTATATCTACCGTTTCTTAAACGGAAGTTACGTCCTGTGGGTCCAAGTTATAGACCCAGTCCTTCTTGAGGACCTCTTCCCTTACCGATGGGTGAGGTCATAAGAACGGGCCTCTTAAGGTACCTGTCTCCTCGGATTACCCGACGTCGAGTACCCCAGTGTCTCAACCTGTCTTGACTTACTGTTTGTGATTACGACTTGATTTATTGATCAATAATCAATTTATTGATTAGACACTAAGTTGGTTAGTGAATTAAAGAGACGTAGACAAAGGAGTGGACATTTTATCCCTTTTTACTACCAAAATATTGACAAGGGTCACACCCAAGATATCCATTGACACTCTTATTTTACTCACTTTAGTCACTTCACTTATATTTTGGGAAATATGTTATTCACTATATAAATGGTGAAAGATATTTAGATTTTAATAAGGGGTTATTTCATATAAAATTTTTAGTACTTTATCATACAATGTATTTTATGAGTTATTTACACTTGATAATATTAACAAAGACAAAAGACTCTACCAAACTATCGTAGTAACTGAGTTACCTGTACTTAGACTCGTTTAAGACCCTTATCACCTCTACACGATATCAAGTACTCCCGTGTCTTAGTCTGTGCTGAATCGTTGATGTGTGTTGTTTTTGATACTAACAATTGAAAATTTTAAATATCAGTCTTACGTTTTTAGATTCTTAAGTTTATACCCGTATACTTAGGACTGGGTCCTTATGTAAAACCCACTTCTAAATCTTCTCATCTCCACAATATAAAACTCTATCGTGTTTCGACTCTCTTTCGATTTAACTAGGTTTGATCCGACATACCGAGGAGACATCAGGTCACGAACTCGTCTCTCCCCTCTTCCCGAGACATTTGTCCCCCTCCCCGTACTCGTGTTCCGTCCGTTTTCCTCGTCTTTAGGTTACTGTGACATTGGTGTCAAAACTTTTGTAGAATTCGATCTTTTGCTAAGACTACTCTTTTAAAGACCGAGTTTCCAGTTCCCACAAAATGTTTACCCCTTTTTTTTCTTTATTCGGTTCTCCGAGAATGATAGACATTCGTGTCACACTTCACTGGACAGTAACTCGACGGGTTTGTGGTTTTTCATACTCCTCCAACTCACATTTATGTCCCGCTTTTCCAGGAAGACGATAGTCGCGATTAGTCTTCCTGAGACACAAGATCAGAAGTAAGAAACAAAATCACCCTATAAAGGTTAAACTCTATTTATATCATTACACGAACTTTTAAAATATCGACACAGGTTACACCCAAGATACGTAAGGTACCTCCGTTTTATTATGACAACCCAGTTCCGTTTTAGAATCTCGACGATAAGTATAAATGTAAAATCCATCTCGTTCTTTAAGTAATCTGAATTCACTTTAAAAAAAAAAAAAGATATCTAATGATGATCGTTCGAGGGACCCTGGTGTTTATTTCCCCTGTTTGTGACACACGGTAAGTCCCTCAATCTCGTACTCAAGGTAGGGTCACCCGTGTGAGAGTCTAGGAAAGTCACTCGACACTATAGGAAGTCAAATTTCCCCACTTCCATTCATAAAACCTTCATTACGGTCTTTTGAGAGACTTTCTCCGTGACCTAGTTTTCATCTTGGACTTTACCGTCTTTTTCTTCTGTTTTGTTTCACCTTCCCGTACATTAACACAGGGGTCGTGTTCGAAGATTAATCGATGTTATTTCCTGTCTTTACCATACCTGGATTGTCTTCGTCTTCTATAATTCTTCTCCACCGTTCTTATGTGTCTTCTTGACATGTTTTTTCTAGAAGTACTAGGTCTATTAGTGTTACCACACTAGTGAGTGGATCTCTGTCTGTAGGACCTTATACTTCAGTTCACCCGAAAGTCTTCATAGTGATGCTTGTTTCAAGTACCACCATTACCTTAAGGTCAACTCGATAAAGTTTAAGATTTTCTACTACGACACTTTCACGACGTGAGTTATGTGGTAGTTTAAACCTTTTGAGTCGTCTCCGGTGTCCTGACCTTTTCCAGTCAAAAGTAAAGTTAGGGTTTCTTTCCGTTACGGTTTCTTACGAGTCTGATGGTGTGTTAACGTGAGAAGAGTGTGTAACCGTTTCATTATGAGTTTTAAGAGGTTCGGTCCGAAGTCGTTATGTACTTGAAGGTCGACAAGTTCGACCAAAATCTTTTCCGTCTTCTTGGTCTCTAGTTTAACGGTTGTAGACGACCTAGTAGTTTTTACGTGCTCAAGGTCTTTTTATAGATAAAGACGAAATAACTGATACGGTTTCAGAAACTGACACACCTAGTGTCATTTGACACCTTTTAAGACTTTCTCTACCCTTATGGTCTCGTGGACTGGACGGAGAACTCTTTGGATATACGTCGAGTCCTTCGTTGTCAATCTTTTCCTGTACCTTGTTGTCTGACCAAGGTTTATCCTTTTCCTCATACAGTTCCGACAGATAACAGTGGGACAAATAAATTGAATACACGTCACATGCAGTACTCTTTACGACCTGACCTTCTTCGTGTTCGACCTTAGTTCTAACGGCCCTCTTTATGGTTAGTGGAGTCTATACCTCTACTGTGGTGGGAATACCGTCTTTCACTTCTTCTTGATTTTTCGGAGAACTCCTTTCACTTTCTCCTCTCACTTTTTCAACCGAATTTCGAGTTGTAAGTCTTTTACTTCTAGTACCGTAGACCAGGGTAGTAAAGTTCCCAATATCTACCCTTTTGTTCTATCTATCTATCTACCGACTGAAATAAAACCCCCCGAGGTTTTAGTGATGTCTACCACTAACGTCGGTACTTTAATTTCCTGCGAATGAGGAACTTTCCTTTCAATACTGGTTGGATCTGTCGTATAATTTCTCGTCTCTGTAATGAAACGGTTGTTTCCAGGTAGATCAGTTCCGATAACAAAAAGGTCATCAGTACATACCTACACTCTCAACCTTATATTCCTTTCGACTCGTGTCTTAACTACGAAAACTTGACACCACAAACTCTTCTGAGAACTCTCAGGGAACCTGACGTTCCTCTAGGTTGGTCAGGTAGGATTTCCTCTGGTCAGGACTCACAAGTAACCTTCCTGACTACAACTTCGACTTTGAGGTTATAAAACCGGTGGACTACGTTTCTCGACTGAGTAAACTTTTCTGGGACTGTAACCCTTTCTAACTTCCGTCTTCCTCTTCCCCTACTGTCTCCTACTCTACCAACCTACCGTAGTGACTGAGTTACCAGTACTCAAACCCATCTGAGACCCTCAACCACTACCTGTCCCTCCGGACCGTACGACGCAAAGTACCCCAGTGTTTCGCAACCTGTACTGACTCACTGACTTGACTCGACTTGACCTCTTCATTTTCGTTAGTACTAGATTTATTTAAGAGTCGTTCGTCTGGTTGTTCACATCTCAACAGTTCTTATAGACTTAATACCCGAATATAGATACTGTGACTTACTCTTTAGAACGGGATTTAGTTATTGAAGAGTGTCTCCGACTGAAACGACAATTCTCCTATAAACATTACAGACCTCTGTAAAAACTATCAGATCTGACCCTCTATGGCAATCGTAAACCAGCCGTTTCTGGTCACTATAGCGATGATCGTGGGAGGACCTTATATGTTCTGTCAGGAGAGGTCGTTTTGTAAAAACTGGGTTTTATAGGTATCAAAGTTCTACCTGTTTGATACTTTGTTTTAATCGTTTATTATTAATGTGAATATTTTAAATATTTTAAAATTATTGATTACAATGTACATATATTTAAATGTATACATACAATATATATCCTCTTCCGTATTTCATTGTCTATGTACCGTTATATGAGGTTTATAAAAACTCTACCTCTAACACTTAGTTTTTCTTTAAAGTCTTTGGTAGTCTTGTCGTATATTATGAATGTTCTATTTACAATAGCAAACGGAAATAAATTTTTGATTTAAAAAACTTTGGATCAACGTCTTTAATAACTTCCTAGACACTAACACCTTAAACTTTGACTTCTCCTTGCTTAATATAAGTCAAGTCAAGTGAAGTCAGTGATCAGCACAGACTGAGAAACCCTGGAGTACTTAGCATCGTACGGTCCACAGGGACAGGTAGTGGTTGAGGGCCTCAAGTGAGTTTGAGTGTAGGTAGTTCAGCCACTACGGTAGATCGGTAGAGTAGGAGACGGTAGGGGAAGAGGAGGACTGAGGTTAGGGAGGGTCGTAGTCTCAGAAAAGGTTACTCAGTTGAGAAACGTACTCCACCGGTTTAATACCCTCAAAGTCGAAATCGTAGTAAGAATAGGTTTCTTTAGGGTCCCGACTAGAGGAAGTCTTACCTGACCAACCTAGAGGAACGTCAGGTTCCCTGAGAGTTCTCAGAAGAGGTCGTGGTGTCAAGTTTTCGTAGTTAAGAAACCGCGAGTCGAAAGAAGTGTCAGGTTGAGAGTGTAGGTATGCACTGGTGACCTTTTTAGTTTCGGAACTGATCTTCCTGGAAACAACCGTTTCATTACAGAGACGAAAACTTATACGATAGATCCAACCAGTATTGAAAAGAAGGTTCCTCATTCTCAGAATTAAAGTACCGACGTCAGTGGTAGACGTCACTAAAACCTTGGGGAGTTTTATTTCAGACTGTAACAAAAGTGACAAAGGGGTAGATAAACGGTACTTCACTACCCTGGTTTACGGTACTAGAAGCAAAATACTTACAACTCGAAATTCGGTTGAAAAAGTGAGAGGAGAAAGTGAAAGGAGTTCTCCGAAAAATCAAGGAGAAGTGAAAGACGGCATTCCCACCACAGTAGAAGTATAGACTCCAATAACTATAAAGAGGACCGTTAGGACTAGGGCCGAACACGAAGAACGTCGGGTCGAAAAGAGTACTACATGGGACGTATATTCAATTTATTCGTCCCACTGTTATCGGTCGGAACTGTATGAGGAAAAGGATAAACCTTGGTCAGACAACAAGGTACAGGTAAAGATTGACAACGAAAGACTGGACGCATATCCAAAGAGTTCTCCGTCCAGTCCACGAGACCATAAGGGTATAGAAAGTCTTAAAAGGTGTCAAATAACACTAGGTGTGTCAGTTTCCGAAACCGTATCAGTTCTTTCGTCTTTATCTACAAAAAGACCTTGAGATAACGAAAAAGTTACTAGGTCGTCTACAACCGTTAAACTATAGACCAAGGAGACGGAAAAGATTTTGGTCGAACTTGTCGACCTTCAAGTACCAAGTACGTAACGACCTCGGACCGAACCTCTTAAAACTCGTAAGGAAATGATCGTACACTCTACTCACGTTAACACACCATTTAACTTGTAAGAAACCGTAACGGAAAGAAACCCTAACCTTACTTTTGACTGGAAAAGGTCAGGACACCGGTGACGACTCAAAAGGTTTAAACGACCATATAACTCACGTTGTGAAAGTTTCGTAGTAGAAAGTCCTAAACTTTATCGAGATGAGATTAAGGTAGTGGAGGTGATCGAAACAATCATCACTCCGAAAGATTCCGGGTGAACTTAAGTGTAAGGTCTTACAGACAGAGATCCACTCACTAGTATGGTAGCACTAATATAACCATCACTTCTAGAAAAACATGTCAAGAAGACCTATAAGAACCGTAGAGAAGAATTATAGAATACGAAGACAATCCAGGGATGGTAAAGACAGGAAATATTTCGGGTATAAACGTACTTTACAAGGGAAACATAGAGATTAAAAGAACTTCTCTAGAGATCAGAAGGGGTAAGACAACAAAAGGAGGTAAAGAAACGTAACTAGTGAATCCTTCGGAAAGAATAGAGATGAACGATAAGAAACCTTGAGACGTAGTCTACGAATATAGAAAGGAAAAGAAGAAGCGAAAAACGAAGAGAAGAAATGTGTCGATAAACCTTCCGGAGGACTCTGTCGTTAAACGAAAAAACGCAAAGAAAGGTACCCCTGCCAGAACTAGGGACAGAGGATATGTTACAATGCTTGGAGTTAGGTAACAAGTAGTCCGTGAGATAGATAGTTTAGATCAGAGAATTTAGATAAAGAGTGAAGGTGACATATAAGTATCCCCTAAACTAAATCCAGTATGGACTTACCAGAAACCAAAAGGGATGAAAGAAGTTAAATTCAGACTTAAACCGTTATTCCTCGAGTACTAGGTTCGGTGTCAGTGGACGGTCAGGACAAAAACGACTGACATATCTCGGAGAGGTAGAAACCTACGTTTCTTATATTAGTTAGACTAAAGACACAACTGGTAGAACACTACAGGTACACATCTCAAAAGAGAATACAACAACCTTCTCCCACAAACGATACTGGTCACGCAAGAGGACCGTTTTGAGATAAACGGAAACTGAACGAAGTAAGGTATAAGGTTCTGGTTTAAACAGACAATGAGGACCACAAAGAACTGAAGGAAGAAAACGTAAGGTCAGGGGATATTACTTTTCCTGTAGAAAAAACCTACAATCAAGATTTTCCAGAAAATCTAGAAGTTTCTTGGTAAGTTGAAGTCGAAGAAGTCGTAATGACCAACCCCGTATCTGAACCTAATGACACTATAACTTACCAAACGGAACCTTTGTTTGTTTCTTATAAGACAGTAAAAACTCTAACGTAGGTTCATGACGTAAAACCTGAGAAAACAACTGGTACTACCGATGAGGTAAAGAAGATTCTCTAAGGACGGACGTCATCATCTATATTACCAATAGACTCAATTTAAGTGGGTAAGGTCAGGTAAAATCAAACGACTAAGGATCTTACAGTTGAAAGTAAGAACGGTAGAGGACAAACCGGTGAAGGTCACACGGAACTAAGTACCTGGACTGTAAGGTCCAAGGATACGTTATAACGAGAAATGTCGTAACCTGGAACTAAGATAGTGGTCAGTGTAGGTGTTGACCCATAACAAAAACGAAAGAGAGGTAGGGAAGAAAGAAAGACCTCAATAAAGAGGTACTAGAGGTCATCGTATAACCCATAGATAACTGGACTCTTCAAGAAGAAAGATATAGGATAGTAAAACGGAAAAGTATGACAAGTACCCCAAGAGTTCCGTTCTTATGACTTCACCAAACGGTAAAGGACGAGGTCACCTGGTGTAAGACAGTCCTTAATATAATCGACGGAAGTTTTGAGACTCTCATAAAACGTCTTCTTTCTAAACAGAATGACACATAGAGGTCTCTCGTTTTGATTCTAGTAACTTTGGTTTGTGGTTTCCCGACAAAACTATGTTATCTTCTTTGTAAAAACATTGTTAAAATCACCAATCCGTTAAACCTAAACCCTAACTTGGAGAGGTACTACTTGATACACCCCAAGTCGAGTCGTTAAGACTTTAATCTATTTACTTGTCGAAAAGTTCGGTAAATACAACATGAGGTTACCCGGTGTGATACACAAATTCGAAGTCGTCATGTACTTGACTCTTGAAGGCCTACATGTTCGACTCAAAACTTCTCTGTTTCCTTGTTTACTAGTTGACAGTTGTAAGTAATCTAATATCTCTTTCTTTCCGTTAAGGTCTTTTTACAGATGAAGACGAAGTAACTAATACGATTTCAGAGACTGACACACCTAGTGTTGTTTGACATCTTTTAAGAAGTTCTCTACCCTTATGGTCCGGTAAAATAGAAAGAGGACTCTTTGGGCATACTTACAGTTCTTCGTTGACAATCTTAACCCGTACCTTGTTACCTGATCAAGTTTTGACCCTTTCCTTATGTTACTCCGAAATATAATAGTGACACGAATAAATTGAATATACGTCTCGTGTAGCACACTTTACGGTCCGACCTACTCAGTGTTCGACCTTAGTTCTAACGACCCTCTTTATAGTTGTTGGAGTCTATACGTCTACTATGGTGAGATTACTGTCTTTCAGTTCTCCTTGATTTCTCGGAGAACTACTCCTACTTTTTCCTCTCACTTTTTCGACGGAACTTTGAGTTCTAAGTTTCTTTTTTCTAGTACCGTAGGTCAGGGTTGCGAAGGACCGTTTATCTTCTCATTTGTTAACTTTCCTTTCTGTCTAAAATAAAGGACCCGAGGGTCTAGTGACACCTACCATCAACATCGAAACTTTAATTTTCTGTGAACGAGGAACCTTCTTTTCGATAAGGTTTAGATTTGTCGTATAATTTTTCGTCGCTGTAGTGACACACCTGTTTCCATATATGTCAGTTTCGATACCAAAAAGGTCATCAGTACATATCTACACTCTTAACCTGGTATTTCTTCCGGTTCGTGGCTTCTTCATTACGAAAGGTTAAAACCACGACCTCTTCTAAGAACTCCCAAGGAATCTGTCGTTCCTCTAGTTCGGTCAGTTAGAATTTCTTTTAGTAGGGACTTATAAGTAGACTTCCTGACTACGACTTCGAGGTTATGAAACCGGTGGACTACGTTTCTTCACTGAGTAACCTTTTCTGGGATTACGACCCCTTCTAACTTCCGTTTTACCCCCCCCCCCACCGTCTCCTACTCTACCAACCTATCGTAGTGACTGAGTTACCCGTACTTGAACTCGTTTAAGGTCTTCGATCACCTCCTCTCTCCTCTGACCTCACGATGTCAGACACCACAGTATTTCTCAACCTGTGTGGAATCGTTGACTTGTTGTATTTTACACAAATTTCCCCTCAAACATTTGAGACTAAGAGTCTGTAAACACCACAAAAGGTTTTTTTACCACAAGTTTTTGTAAAATTTCAGTTACGGGTTACAAAATTTTCATTCTCTGAAGTGTCTTCGTTTGGTCCAAAGTCTAATGATAAATATAAATCCTTGTATAGTAAGATAAAGTATAATCCTTAACCCAAATGTAAGGAATAACCAGGTAGTTGTCATTCGACTCAAAGTCAGACCACGTGACACTGACCACGAGATCTCGTCACCCTAACCCCCCTCCCCCGTCCCTCCGAGTTCTTCCTCCTATATGTATATATAAAAATTGATACTGACTAAGTGCAACGACATCCCGTCTTCGGTTGTATCATAACATTTCGTTAATAAGAGGTTTTTTTTTTTTTCATAGGTTGAATTTTTTTAGATGTCATTCGACCCTAACAGGTGAAACAATTAAGGATACTGAAAGAAACCGGTATCTCTAGATCTAAAAGGGTCGACTCGTCATCAATTACTTCAACTGAGACCGCGTCATGTTGAACCGACGTTGAGGGAGACGGTAGTAAATGATCACGACACTTGAGCCCCTATAAG
Organism: Capra ibex; assembly: GCA_006410555.1. Classification (NCBI taxonomy): domain Eukaryota; kingdom Metazoa; phylum Chordata; class Mammalia; order Artiodactyla; family Bovidae; genus Capra; species Capra ibex. Next base: position 24,371,687 of record SJYO01016970.1, on the reverse strand, counting down.
GAATTATAAGAGAAACGAAAATAAAGAGATAAAAACTATACTATTTCGTTACTATGGAAGGAGTATTTACACATACTTCAACCTTACTTAAGTGATGTACGTTTCAGACTCCTCCTCGAGGACTGTGTATCGTTCACGAAACACTCACAGACAGTAAGACAAACTCAAACACTGAGAACCATCCTGTCGGACGTACGAAAAGAACACCTTAAGAGTCATTTCACAACCTTAGTCATGACAAAGGACCTAGACTGTAATGGTAAATTTATGTACAATACGTTCTCTGTGTTCAGTACAAAGGTAGGTCCGAAACTTCGTTATCAAGATTGGGAAATAATTATACAGTCTAGAATACTGACCAATTTTACTTTATTTCCATACCAACCCCCTCAACCCTTTTTCTGATGGACGAGGTAAAATATTCTGAAACTATTAATTCAAGTATCATCTTTGTTCTGAGTTGTTTTAATGTTGGTACCCCTTCGGTTTCTGTGGCGACGATGTCAAATCGGACGACTGAGACCTCTGATCGTCCTCCCTTAGGTTTTGTCTTGAAGTCTCACCTACCTTTCCTACTATAAAAAATTTACAGATAATCTCGTGACTTCTTATTGCAGTCCAGGGTCCTTGGTGATTTAGTGGTAAAGTAGTAGATCTTATAAGGTTGTTCAACTAGATTTGACTTCGAACTCAATTTTGAAGTAATAGGAGAACGAATTAGTCTTATTAAAAATAAGAAAAAACAATCGGAATACTTTTCTACCTTTTTACTCCTCGTAGGTAATCCTGTAGACAATCTGACTCCCAAAAATGATGTACTTGTTTTCGACCAAAACTTTAACCAATATAGTGAAGACTAAACCACAGTCCGACTTGTCTCTATCGTGCGTGTGGAAGACTGTAACCAACGATAAGTCTCGTTTCGGTGTTCGGGTCTTTGCGGTCCAAACAAGTGAGAGGTCACGAATTGTCAGAGGGTTCCTTCTGTCTACGTAAAAGGTTCTATCACCAAAGTTGTTTCTTCGTGACTATTACTGTCTATTTCTCGACCGACCATCGAAAAAGTTCCTGAGTGATTTATGATTATCCTGAACCGAAAACAGACTCTTCGGAAACACCGGTGACTAACGGTACATAGTACTTTGGACCGGTGACTAACGAAACGTGTTGTATTAAATGAAATGGTTGGTATCTTTTTTCTTATTAATCTATGTATACAAAAGTAGTACCTTCCTTCGACCTAAGACTTCAACCTGTACACATGTGTTATTACTTTATAAAGCACACATACTCTTCACCAAAAGTAAAACAATGATACTTCAATAATATTTCAGTATGTTCCATGTACACCCCCCTGTCTTACTTCACTGGACCTTAGTATAGGTCCTTTCTTCGGATTTTGGGGTGGACCAAAATATATTCATATAAAGTCACCCGGTAGAAAAAGTGTACGTAAGACTTGATACGTTAATTCAAAAGATACAATATACCTTCATATACAATTATATACAATTGTACCACCATCAAATCAGTGATTCAACACAACCTGAGAAAAACTACGGTACCTGATATATCAGACGGTCCGAGGAGACAGGTATCTCAAAAGGTCCGTTCTTATGACCTCACCCAACGGTAAAGGAGGAGTATTGTAATTGTGTTGAAATTGTAGATGCAATTATATATGACGAATGTAAAAAGAGATAAACATTATGTAACGAGAATGGAGAATCTGGAAAGGTTACGAAGAAAAGGAGACACAACGACAATTTAACCCGTGCACGGTATGTAAGTTTTTATGTACAACTAACTAACTTACCGTTTCGGTTCTGATACCGACACCCTTCACTAGTCTTTTTTTCTAATGTTCTAAGGTTGTCTTCGACGGAAAAACTTCCTAATTTACCACTGAATGAATCTTTTACGGAATTAACTTCTGTTTTATTTTGAGTTTCCTTCGAAGTTTTCTCTGTACCTTTTGAAACTAACTATTTCTCTTTACAAATCGATTACGTTTATCCATATCAGAAACTTGGTATAGATTAAAGGAATACTGTGCTACCTAATTCTAATACTTAGTCTAATTCATAGAGTCAAGAAACTTTTGTAAATATTTGTCTAAGAGGGGGGGGGGAGAAAAACGTACCAGAAATCAGTGGTAGTAACAACCAGATATATATTTTCGAATAAAATTTTTACCTATTACTATCACCTCATACCAACGGCATGAATGACAGTAATCAGTATCCTTCGTACCATTGATTAGATCTTGACTACGACAGGAGAGGTAAGCGAACACCATAGTCACTTTATACAACCCCTTAAACAGACCTTTGATTGAAGAGTCTTCTTGAAGTTATACGATAGAACAATAGTCAGTTTACAGAGCTGACTCCAGTACTTGCGGGTTCTTCAGATCTACGTGTCAGTCGTTAAAAAGACTTTAACAGATTTCTTTTCATTTACAGTACAGGTGTCAAGGTACTGAACATGTTTTCGGTTTTACTGAAAATACATTTATGATCGTAGAAACTAGACAACTACTTAGAAACTTACTTACCTTTACGACAGAGGGAACATTATCTAGTCCCTACCTGAACGTAAAAAAGTCCCGAATGAGTCCGGGAGGACACAAACCCACCAATTAAATTTTAGTCGTGTTGGTTACTTCAGGAAGGATCTCTTAAGTACAATTACCTTCATTGGTGGAACACTCAGTAGCGCAGTTATTAACAATATCCTGTCCAGTGTTCTATGCTTAGGAGATGGAAATATAAATAAAGTCTTTCCCAGTTTGAAACGTATCTCGAGATTGTAGTAATATAGTACCGGAGGAGTTGTTACGAGATTCAATCCATACCAATAGTAAATATGTTCTTCTTTTTACTTTGTGCTTCCAATTCATTGAACGAGTTCCATGTGTCTCGGTCACTTACACTCTCTGTCCTAAACTTAGATTTAGATAAAATTTTGTCTCGGGTACTACAAATAGGAAAAAGTAGAGAGTAATTTATATATATAAAAGTTAAAAGACGTTAAGATAGTAGTAGGATTGATGTAGTCGAAAAGTATAAATAATCAAGTCAAGTGAAGTCAGTGCAGGCTGATAAAACGCTGGGATACCTGGCGTTGTGCGGTCCGAAGGGACAGGTAGTGGTTGAGGGTCTCGAACGAATTTGACTACAGGTAACTCAGACACTACGGTGGGTTGGTAGAGTAGGAGACAACAGGGGAAGAGGAGGATGGAAGTTAGAAAGGGTCGTATTCCCAGAAAAGGTTACTCAGTCAAGAAGTGTAGTCCACCGGTTTCATAACCTCAACATCGAAGTCGTAGTCAGGAAGGTTACTTATAAGTCCTGACTAAAGGTAATCCTAACTGACCAAACTAGAGGAACGTAAGGTTCCCTGAGAGTTCTCAGGGAAAGTATAAATATACTAATTGTAAATAGGCCTGATGTAGGGTATCGAAGTACACAATACGAACTTTAAATAAGAAAGTTTGTTGGGACATTCCACTCATATTAGTGATATTAAAGATACGGTATTTGTACCTTTGGTTCGGTATTTCTACAATAGATTTAACGAGTTCCGGTACACTGATTATTCACTGTTTGGTTTTTAACTTGGTTCTTTACACACCGAGGTTTCAGACAGGAACATTAGTGACAGGGGTTGACTATATGAGACAAACAGAATTCGTGTCTGAATCCAAACTGGAACTCCGTACGGTGAGTCATATGTACGTACGTACGATTCAATCAAGTCAGTAGGACTGAGAAACACTGGGACACCTGACATGTCGGAAGGTCCGAGGAGATAGGTACCTTAAGAGGTCCGTTCTTATGACCTCACCCAACGGTACAGGAGGAGGTCCTATAGAAGGACAGAGTCCCTAGTTTGGAAACAGAAGCTACAGAAGACGTAATCGTCCATCCAAGAAATGGTGATCACGGTAGACCCTTTATAGTAAGTCATATAACCATACATTAATGGATTATCTCTAAGGTTCATCTCGAAGAAACCCAGAAACTCACAAAGTGAAGTTTTACCAAATACATGATGGACTTAATCTGACTTTTTATTGTAAAATAAGACGATACTCAAGACATCCAACTTCTCTGATAAAAGGAACACATTATTTCAACAAAGAGCCTTTCGGTTAAAAATAGATAAGGTAATATTTATGTCCACTAAGAAGTTGCTTTATATTATGCACACTACACCCGAACGGTTTAATAAGAAAGACAAGTTATACTTAATTAATGTCTACCAAATACCCAGTTTCACCCAATGTTATGTGGGTTCCAAAGTGTAATAAAATCTATTTCCTGAGTTTCATTGTAGAAGTATAACGAAACTCAAATTTTATTTACCCGTAGGACGAACGGAAACTTCTAGGAAAGGGATTAGAGTCTAACGGTAGACTTTAAAATTAATCACTAAATCTTACACGAATGTGTTTCTTGGAACAGGTTCGACAGACAAAGACGGTTTAATTTGATAATTTGATTCATTGGATTAATTTTAGGAAAATCGAAAATTAGTTATAAAATAAATGTAAGTATAAAGGGTCCTTCGAACTACTCAAAAGACCTACACTATCAATAAAGAGGGGTAAATAGTAACCAGTACAAATTTCTCCCCCCAGAGAGGAGGTTCCGGCACCTCCGTCCTCGGTCGTTCACTCTTATAGAAACCACGTCGGGGAGGTGGGAGGTGGTCGGGACCTACGAGTCCCGTCGATTACCATGTAAACGTTGAAGGCCTCTCCGGGTCCCGTGAAGATCTCCTCTTATCCTCACTACACTGACAAGAAAATGTTCGGTTAGGGAGATGACAAGGGAGTGTGTCTGGAACCGGGGTATGTACTGTCACTGACGTCGTTGACCTCTAGTGTCGTATGACAGGTTTGGTTTTCTTTTCTTCACAATCAGTGAGTCAGGACATACTAAAAAAACATTGGGGTACCTGAAGTCGGGTTGTCCGAAGAGACAGGTTCCCTAAGAGGTCCGTTCTTATGTCCTTAGCCAACGGTAAGGGAAGAGGTCCCCTAGAAGGGTTGGGTCCCTAGCTTGGGTCCAGAGGACGTAACGTCCCTCCGTAAGATAGTAAATTCGGTAGATAAGAATTATCAGTTTATCAAAATATTCTGAACACTTTTAGTATGGGAAAAACAATGGACAGTGGGTACGGTTAAAGGTGACTTTGTTTTTCGGCAAAAGGGTCTCTGTTTGTAAGGGTCGTTAAAAGTATCTAAATACATAGTTATCGAGATTTTTAGTATAAATGGACTTAAAAAGTTTTAATCTGTATAGATTAAAAAATATACAAAAGGACTTTGAGAGAACTAAAAAGACTACTAGGTCACCTACAACCGTTAAACTAGAGACCGAGGAGACGGAAAAGATTTTGGTCGAACTTGTAGACTTTCAAGTACCAAGTACATAACGACTTCGGACCGAACCTCTTAAAATTTGTAGGGAAATGATCGTACACTCTACTCATGTCAACACACCATAAAACTCGTAAGAAACTGTAACGGAAAGAAACCCTAACCTTACTTTTGACTGGAAAATGTCAGGACACCGGTGACGACTCAAAAGGTTTAAACGACCGAATAACTCACGTCGTGAAATAGAAAGTCCTAAACTTTACCGAGTTGACCTTAAAGTAGTGGAGGTTATCGAAACAAGTATTACTATGAAGTGAAACTGAAAAGTGAAAGTACGTAACCTCTTCCTTTACCGTTAGGTGAGGTCATAAGAACGGACCTCTTAGGGTCCCTGTCGCCTCGGACCACCCGACGTCACTACGAAAGATTCCGGGTGAACTGAAGTGTAAGGTCCTACAGACCGAGATCCACTCACTAGTGTACTAGCACTATCAGACTCAGTGCTTCTATAAAAAACATTATGTCCTCTGGACCTAAGCTAGGGACCCAGTCCTTCTAGGGGACCTCTTCCTTTACCGTTGGGTGAGGTCATAAGAACGGACCTCTTAGGGTACCTGTCTCCTCGGGTCACCCGATGTCAGGTACCCCAGCGTTTTTCAGCCTGTACTGACTCACTGAATTGAATTGAGACACATAAGAATGGTGGAGAAGAATTATAGAAGACGAAGACAATCCAGGGATGGTAAAGACACGAAATAGTTCGGGTAGAAACGTACTTTACAAGTAAACAATAGAGATTAAAAGAACTTCTCTAGAGATCAGAAAGGGTAAGATAACAAAAGGAGATAAAGAAACGTAACTAGTGACTCCTTCCGAAAGAATGAAGAACGATAAGAAACCTTGAGAGGTAAGTTTACCCATATAGAAAGGAAAAGAGGAAACGAAAAACGAAGGGAATAAAAGTGTCGATAAACATTCCGAAGGAGTCTGTCGGTAAGCCGAAAAAACGTAAAGAAAAAGAACCCCTACCAGAACTAAGGATAGAGGACATGTTACAGTACTTGGAGGTAGGTATCCGTAGTCCGTGAGACAGATAGTCTAGATCAGGGAATTTAGATAAAGAGTGAAGGTGACATATCAGTATTTCCTAAACTAAATCTAGTGTGGTCTTACTAGATCACCAAAAGAGGTGAAAGAAGTTGTCAGACTTAAACCGTTATTCCTCAAGTACTAGAGTCGGTGTCAGTCGAGGGCCAGGACAAAAACGACTGACATATCTAGAAGAGGTAGAAACCGACGTTCTTATATTAGTTAGACTAAAACCACAACTGGTAGACCAGGTACACATCTCAGAAGAGAACGTAACAACCTTCTTCCACAAACGATACTGGTCACGCAAGAGCACTGTCTTGAAATAATCGGAAACGGGACTAAGTAAGACATAAGGTACCGGTTTAAACGGCTAATGAGGTCCACAAAGAACTGAAGGACGAAAACGTAAGGTCAGGGGATATTACTTTTCTGTAGAAAAAACCCACAGTCAAGATCTTCCAGAACATCCAGAAGTATCTTGACAAGTTGAAGTCGAAGAAGTCGCAATAACCAACCCCGTATCTGAACCTAATGATACTATAACTTACCAAACGGAACCTCTGCTTGTCTCTAGTAAGACAACAAATACTCTAACGTAGGTTCATGACGTAAATCCTGAGAATTAACTAATTTGAATGGAATTATGTTAGTTCGGGTAACGTAATATTTTAAAATATATAAACATCAGTAGTGAAGGTCTTAGAGGACGGAACGAGACTAGAGTCTACCAACCAGAAAGACCCACTGTGTGTCGACTGTAAGACTCCGGTACGAAGTGGTAGTACCCTCGAGAAATAGAGAGACACCTCAGTCCAGGGACGAAAGAACCTAAAATTAATCACAGAACAAACCAATGATAGTACAGAACCCATTCTTAAAAAGATATCGAAGGACTCTTTTTCATGTACCTTCCGTTTAACTGAGGTTGTACAGACTTTTGACAAAAGTAAGTTGGGAACGTAAATTACTTGTGACAGAAACTTTAAAATCCAACTACACCGTCTGACATAAAGGGGTTTATTCATTTGATAAGGTAGAGTGTTTGAGAATCATTTACTGAGACTGTAAGGAGAGTATCACCAGTGACAAGAGACAGGAACTTAGACCTACCTGAATAATATCGATACTTCCATCATTAAGACACTGGAAGTTCCGATCCTGTGTGGTCAATGTTTCCAAAGTGAACTAAAAAACAAAACAGAAGGGAACCATGTGAACCGAAAACCTTGGGTCGGTCGTAGGATACTCCTTCTGGTCTGGTAGACCACCTCAGAGGGTGTACCTCTCCTTAGATTAGTCGTGGTTGAGTGGTCGGTACAACCACTCCAGTAAACCTTGGTGTAGGAGGACAAGAAAGTTCGATAGGGTTCTTCGTTGGTTCAGTAAGGACGGTTCGGAATAGGTTTAACATCCAAACACTCGTTTCGTGTATTGAACCCCGAACCCCTACCAAACAGTACGTCGTTATCTATGACCCTGTCAACCTTCTTTATTCAGGTATCCTTAAACCTTCTAAGATCACAACACAGAGAGTCGAAGGACATAACGGTACTATTTGGACTTTCGTAAGATTCAAGACAAAGGGAATTATAGTATAAAAATACCTTCAAAAGTCTTAGACAAGAAACTTCTTTAAAGTACTACGACCTGTGATTGTGTTCGGGAAAAAGAAGGTGACACAACTTTTGAGTGACTTACCCGGGTACTTAGAACCCTTTACTGGAAAATAATCGAGAGACTACTAAATGAGAGAATGGAGATAATAAGAAACGACCCACAGGTGTTTATCACTTAACGGTCCCGACTAAGGGGATGGGAGGATAGGACATAAAGTAATCGAAAAAGAAAGGAAAAAAATAACTAGAAAGTACCTAACAAGATGAAATACCCTATAAAGGATGCAAAACAGTAAGCTGATAATATGATTAAACAAAATCGTATCAAACTTAAGAGGTTGTAAAGAAGAAACAAGAGGCTAAAAATTAAGACAGGACAAAAACTGAAAAAATATTCACATGGTAGAAATGATTGGAGATTCCACCTTAATTACCATTTACCAAAAACAAAAAGTTTTTAAAAGGGTCTCCCTACCCTACCCCTCCCTCCACCCTCTCCCCAAGTCCTACCCCTTGTGTACATGTGGACACCGTCTAAGTACAGGTACATACCGTTTTGGTGATGTTATAACATTTCATTAATCGGAAATTAATTTTATTTATGTAAATATAATTTTTAAAACACAAGGACAAGAAAAATTCAGAAGATCCCTCAGTCAAAATCTTTTTTATTTGTGTACACATTTCTACGATCAAAATGAAAACTAAGATATCTAATTCTTTGTTTGTTTTGTCTTAATATTAAAGGGACGTATCAGACGGAACAGATCCAGAAAATTTTAATAAAAAACAGAACTGGTGGTTGGAATCTTTTGAAAAAAACCTTTAGATTACAAGTAAGGGCCTTTTTAAAGGTACATGGGACTTTTTCATTTCATTTATACTCATATAGATTTTATGAAAAAAGTACCATATTCTTTTAAAAAGACCATTTTTAACGGATGTCATGTAAGATACTATAAAAACTAACCCAAGAAACAATTGAACACACAGGAACTAACAGTTCTTAAGTAATGGAAAAGTGACAGAGATGTAGGTCCCTTTAAAATATTGTATACGAAACATTTAAGAGAAACAAAGGAGACATTATTAAAAGTCAGAGGAGTGATGAATGTCTGATCTTTTTTTTTTTTTTATCGGTGTGAAGTCTCGATAGTAGTTTCTGGTAGGGAATTCTAAAGGGAGTGACATTTAACGTTACAGGAAAAATAAACCATATGTTGAAAAGTATGTCTAGAAGGTTTTTATTAAACATACCCCCCATAAAAGACTAATCGACGAGAGTCTTTGTGAGAATCTTAACAAGAAGAAACCGTCTAGGGTTTCTAACTTCCTTTAGTAATCTATTGTCAATAAAGGTAATATGAAGAGAAAAGATTGGATACGTTTCACCGATGGTTATGTATAATAAAGAGGACAAGACTTAAAGTTTTTGTGGAAATTTTGAGGAAACTTTGTTTGATGGGTGGTATAAACGTCCTTTTACCTTGTGTGTTTCTTTTAGTTGTACAAGTCAAAGTCAAGTCAAGTCAAATCAACGAGTCAGCACAGACTGAGAAACACTGGGGTCCGGAGGGACAGGTAGTGGTCAAGGACCTCAAGTGAATTTGAGTACAGGTAAGTTAGCCACTACGGTAGGTCGGTAGAGTAGGAGACAGCAGGGGAAGAGGAGGACGGGGTTAGGGAGGGTCGTAGTCTCAGAAAAGGTTACTCAGTTGAGAAACGTACTCCACCGGTTTCATGACCTCAAAGTCGAAATCGTACTCATGAAGGTTTCTTGTGGGTCCTGACTAGAGGAAATCCTACCTGACCGACCTGGAGGAACGTCAGGTTCCCTAAGAGTTCTCAGAAGAGGTTGTGGTGTCAAGTTTTCGTAGTTAAGAAGCCACGAGTCGAAAGAAGTGTCAGGTTGAGAATGTAGGTAGGTGCTGGTGACCTTTTTGGTATCGGAACTGACCTGTCTGGAAACAACCGTTTCATTACAGAGACAAAAAGTTATACGATATATTCAACGAGTATTGAAAGGAAAGTTCCTCATTCGTAGAAAATTAAAGTACCGACGTCAGTGGTAGACGTCACTAAAACCTCGGGGGGTTTTATTTTAGACTGTGACAAAGGGGTAGATAAACGGTACTTCACTACCCTGGTCTACGGTACCAGAAGCAAAAGACTTACAACTCGAAATTCGGTTGGAAAAGTGAGAGGAAAGTGAAAGTAGTTCTCCGAAAAATCAAGGAGAAGTGAAAGACGGTAATCAGAAATATCAGTACTTGTTTTTATTCGATATCATAAGTATAAGTTACAGACGACCAACGAAAATAAAACTTAATGAAGTCCAACCTGTTTCTTCCCAAACACAGGACAAAGAGAGTAAGGAACTTGGTCCCTTCAGTATTGATTAGTTAGTGTCTTAGGATAACATTTTAGAGTCTTAGAAAGAATTGTGTCTGAGATCCGTCGGGACTGTTTTACTAGTATAATGTGTACAATTAAATTTTGGTTAGGTAAATTAGATATGAAATAAGATACATATAAAATTTTTCAGTGTCTGTGTTTAAAATTTGTATTTAATCCTTCACTAATCATAATATATTACGGTAACAAAAAGGAAATATAACGGATAACTTACGAAAATCAACTGTTTCTGAAGAGTCTTTAAAGAGAAGGGAATCACATTTTTTTGGAAAGTCTTGGAATTATAACAGTGACAATTTTATTTTTCACTTGACCTGATTCAAAGAGTCGAAATTTTTATTCACCCAGATAAGAAACACAGTTTTTCGTAATCGATTCATTTATGTGGATTATCAGTGTCTTTCAATTTACAACCTTCTCTTTGACAGTTGCTTTTTTATTAAGAGACTTTCTTTATAGAGACTTTGATAACACGTGTATATTTCATCATTCCTATTAATATCAAAGTTTAATATATTAATATAATTGTTTATCGTAAATTCGACTTTTTCACGTAGTAGGTATAAAAACAGTAATCACTTTATACTGTGAAAAACAACCTTAATCACCATAGTACATTATACAAAGATTTACACTGAAACAGTGAGTTTGTCGTTGATCTAATTGTTGATCTATTTGTTTTTTGTTCTGATCTTTTTTCAGACACCGATTTATCCCGTTTTTCCTTCTGTAAACTTCTGACCTTAGTCCTTTGAGTTAGAAGAACCTTGATACGAAGATAAAAAGGAAGTGGTGTCTATGGTAAGATGAGACGAGAATGTGCCAGTCGTCATTGCAGAACAACCATTCAGTGATTCAACACAGGTCGAGAAACTCTGAGGTACTTGACCTCGTTCGGTCTGAAACGAGAGGTAGTGGTTGAGGGTCTTGAAAGAGTTTGTTTCCGTGTAGGTCAGTCACTATGGTAGGTTGGTAGAGTAGGACGTAGCAGGGGAAGTGAAGAACTGAAATTTGAAAGGTTCAGTCAGGAAGGGTAGTCCACTGGTTTCATGACCTCGAAGTCGAAGTCGTAGTCAGGAAGGTTACTTATAAGTCCTAACTAAAGGAGATATTAACTGACCAAACTAGAGGAAAATCAGGTTCCCTGAGTTCTCAGAAGAGGTTGTGGTTTAAAGTTTTGGTAGTCAAGAAGTTACGAGTTGGAAGGAATACCAGGTAGGATGACCTTTTTGGTTTCGAAACTGATCTACCCGAAAACAGACGTTTTATTACAGAGACAAAAGATTATACGATAGATCCAACCAGTATAGAAAAGGAAGTTCCTCGATGACAGAAAATTAAAATACCGACGTCAGTGGTCGACGTCACTAAAACCTCGGGGTCTTTTATTTAGACAGTGACAAAGATAGTAAAGGGGTAGATAAACGGTACTTCTCTACCCTGGTCAACGGTACTAGAAGGGAAAAACTTACACTCCAAAATTCCGTCGAAAAAGTGAGAGGAGAAATTGAAAGTAGTTTTCCGAGAAGTCAAGGAGGAGTGAAAGACAGTACTCACCACAGTAGACGTATAGACTTCAATAACTATACAGAGAACCTTTAGAACTAAGGTCGAACACGAAGTGGGTCGGGTCGTAAAGTGTACTACATGAGACGTACATTCTATTTATTCGTCCCACTGTTATGTGTCGGAACTACATGAGAAAAGAGTTAAACCTTGGTCAGGTAACAAAGTACAGGTCAAGATTGACAACGAAAAACTAGACGTATATCTAAAGAGTCTTCCGTTTATTCAACCACACCTTAAAGGTGGAGAAATTCTAAAAAGGTGATAAACCATACTAGGTGTGTCAGTTTCCGCAATCGCATTAGTTACTTCGTCTTCTAGACCTACAAAACGACCTTGAGAGAACGAAAAAGATACTAGGTTGTCTACAACCGTTAAACTAGAGACCAAGGAGACGGAAAAGGTTTAGGTCAAACTTATAGACTTTCAAAGGTCAAATACACGACAACTTCGGAACAAAACTCTTAAAACTCGTTATTAAAAGATCGTACACTCTACTAACGTTAACACACCATCACACTTGTCAAAAACCGTAACGAAAAGAAACCCTGACCTTACTTTTGACTGGGAAAGGTAAGGACCCCGGTGACGACTCAAAAGGTTTAAACGACCGTATAACTCACGACGTGAAAGTGTCGTAGTAGAAAATCCTAAACTTTATCGAGTCGACCTTAAAACAATGGAGGTGATCGAAACAAGTATGGCTAAGAAGGATTCCGGGTGAACTGAAGTGTAAGGTCCTACAGACCGAGATCCACTCATTTGTGTGGTAACACTAATAGACCCAGTACTTCTAGAAAAATTTATCAAGAAGATACATAAGAACGGTGGAGAAGAATTATAACCTGGAAGAGCATCCAGGTATGGTAAAGACAGGAAATAACACAGGTTGAAGGTACTTTTCAAGGGAACCATAGAGACCAAAAGACCTTCTCTAAAGATCAGAAAGGGTAAGATAACAAAAGGTGATAAAGAAACGTAACTAGTGAATCCTTCCGAAAGAATAGAAAAGAACGATAAGAAACGTCGAGACGTAAGTCTACCTATATAGAAAGGAAAAGAGGAAGAAACATTTCCCTTACGTAAAAGGAATCCTTCTTTACTTCTTGTACTAGGTGACTTCGAATGTTTAGAGTTAAACATCTCTTAGACAGGACAACTCTTCTCCACCTCTAATCCAACTGGAAGGGGTCGTCAAAGAATCTATCCTCCCCTTTTTAAAATTTATTGAGTCCCATCCGGTCGAGTCACACTGATAAGATGTTATGGGGTCCTTCATATTGTGATTGTCCTTGAGTTTACTGTCTTTCTCTCTACTAATTTGGTGTCTCGGGGGTCCGTCTTTAATCGAATCCTTCGAGGATCCGTTCTAGACAAACACTACCCGACCCATAGTGGAGTCCAATTCATTGACAGTTCTCTCAGAGTCTCTATTTAACTTCGTACATTTTACTTACTACCATTCTAAAGAGGGTATCTATGTAAAATCCGTATGAAGTGACTACTTTATCAGTACAAGGACTAAAAATTTTTATGATAGAATTCAAGTCAAGTCAGTGAGTCAGCACAGGTTGAGAAACACTGGGGTACTTGACGTCGTGCGGTCCGGAGGGACAGTTAGTGGTTGAGGGTCTCAAATGTGTTTGGAGACCACCGAGTCTGCCATTTCGCAGACGGATGATACGTCCTCTGGACCCAAGCTAGGGACCCAGCCCTTAAAGGGGACCTCTTCTTTTACCGTTGGACTAGGTCATGAGAATAGACCTTTTAGGGTACCTCCTCGGACCATCCGATGTCAGATACCCTAGCGTTTCTCAGCCTGTGCTGACTCGCTGAAGTGAAGTGAAGTGAAGTACAAGTAACTCAGCCACTACGGTAGATTGGTAGAGTAGGAGACAGTAGGGGAAGAGAAGGACGGAAGTTAGAAAAGGGTTTAGTACCAGAAAAGTTTACTCAGTCGAGAAACGTAGTCCACAGGTTTATAACCTCAAAGTCGAAGTTGTAGTCAGAAAGGTTACTTGTGGGTCCTGACTAGAGGAAATCCTACCTAACCAACTTAGAGGAACGTCAGGTTCCCTGAGAGTTCTCAGAAGAGGTTGTGGTGTCAAGTTTTCGTAGTAAAGAAGACACGAGTCGAAAGGAATATAAGGTTGAGAGTGCAGGTATGTACTGATGATCTTTTTGGTATCGGAACTGCTCTGCCTGGAAACAACCGTTTCATTACGGAGACGAAAAATTATGCCACAGATCCAGCCAGTATTGAAAGGAAGGTTCCTCATTCTCAGGAAATTAAAGTACCGACGTCAGTGGTAGACGTCACTAAAACCTCGGGGGGTTTTATTTCAGTCGGTGAAAGGTGACAAAAGGGTAGATAAAGGGTACTTTACTACCTTGGCCTACGGTACTAGAAGCAAAAGACTTACAACTCGAAATTCGGTTGAAAAAGTGAGAGGAGAAAGTGAAAGGAGTTCTCCGAGAAATCAAGAAGAAGTGAAAGACGGTATTCCCACCACAGTAGACGTATAGACTCCAATAACTATAAAGAGAACCGTCAGAACTAAGGTCGAACACGAAGAAGGTCAAGTCGTAAAGAGTACTACATGAGACGTAGCTTCAATTTATTCGTCCCACTATTATACGTCGGGACTACATGAGGAAAAGGATAAACCTTGGTCAGACAACAAGACACAGGTCAAGATTGACAACGAAAGACTGGACGTATGTCCAAAGAGTTCTCCATACAGTCGACCAGACCATAAGGGTAGAGAACTTCTTAAAAGGTGTCAAATAACACTAGGTGTGTCAGTTTCCGAAACCGTATCAGTTATTTCGTCTTTATCTAAAATTTTTTATGATAGAAACATCATAACAATACATAGAATACATCATAAATATACATAGAATACATTATAAAAATACATCATAGAAATACTAAAAATTTTTATGATAGAATTTGGATAAAATATCATTCATAACCACGATAGAGTGAGTCTCTGTTTGAGTATGTATTCTGTGTTCTGTTAATGTAAATTAATGTCTACTAAATTTTTAAAAAAATTTAAAAATAAAAATGAAATAAAACGAAATGTTATGACATAACCAAAACGGTATGTAACTGTACTTAGTCGGTGTCACATGTACTCAAGGGTTAGGACTTGGGGAGAGGGTGGAGGGTGGAGCATAGTAGAGAGACCTAGTAGGGGTACGTGATCGGGGTTCGTAGGACATAGGACATACCTTGTATCTGACCTCCTATTAACAAAGTGTCATAACACAACCAAAGACGGTATGTATTTATACTTAGTCTCAATCCATATGTGTATAGGGGAGGGAGATCTTACGGGACAATGGGGGAGGGTGGGGCGGGTGGGGTAGAATAGGGAGGTCCAACAGTGTCTCGTACCCCAAACTCGAGGAACGTAATTAATGTCTATTAAAAAATCGTACGTTTCGATCGACTTTAAAAATGAGAATCCCAATTCTTCAGAAAGGAATGATTGACATCTACATATACCACACCGTTAGAGATCCCTACAATGGTCATAAAGTTAACACGACCACCCTAAGGTTTAGAGAGTACGGTACATTGAACGAAGTCAGTGACATTACATTACGTCTTCAACTCATCCTTATTCCACAAAGGAAAACCCGTCTTCCAAACCACTCTCATACACCATTCAGTGCACGGACGGAGGCATGGTGTCACTTTAAGTATCTACGTCTACAAGAAAGCAGAACTCAGGGACTCACTCGCACTCTACCCCGTCTCAACGACGGTTCGATTCCTTGGTTATCTCGTTCTAACTCTCTATATAAAATAACAAACTTCTTAGGGTTTCAGTCCTTGACAATGATATCGTGGTAGTGGTACATCGAATAAGACCCCCAATAATGTCGAAAGAGATCGTCAATCCCGTCATTGTCTTAACATACTACGTCTTGATTGTCGTTGAATCGATATCTCCGATAACCTAACTTTTAGTGAATTGAGATTGTAATGGAGAAGGGTGACGAGATGTCAACCCATTCACGTTTGGTGAGATCACCGACTTTGAGACAAAGGATGGTGAAAAACCTGTCAGGGTTCTGAATCTTTATTTGTCTAACTGGACCCCAGGTGACCCCTTTCTCTTAGTCTAAATCACTAAGCTACACTTTCTGAATTACCTCCCTCCCCAGCACGAATGACCTTAGGTACAATCTTTTTTTACTTGTAAAGAGATTTCACTCAACATTCCTAAAGATTTAGTCAAGACTCCAAACTACTAAGTCATTCAACTATAAAGACGTATAACTCCTAGACAATACTTCTTTTTGACATTCTGGATGTTTCTTCGTTTAACGTTCTTGTTTTCCCGGTGTGTTCAGTTTGTGAGGATTAATAGTTCAGTGTAATACATCCAAAACGTGTTTCAGGGACACTAAAAAGAGTGTATAAAATAATTGAATTGGGATCATCGGAGTTTCTACCTACTTAGAGTTATTTAACTGTGTAAACACAATTTTGAGATGTAATTGATGAACAGTATAATAATATCAAACTACTGATATAGTATTGGTAGTTTTTGGAAAAAATCCCTCAGACTTTACGTCATGAAACCACGTCAGAGTTTTTACTTTCTTACTAGAGACAAACAAATGTTCCGGTTGGTAAGTCATTAGTGTGATTAGGTTCAGATACGGTGTTGGTGATTATGACTTCTTCGAATTCAACGTATCAAGGTACTTCTGGTTATTCTTGAAAATCTTGATTGTGTTTTTGTTCTACGGGTAAAGTAGTATCCCCTGACCTTACTTTTCCATCCTTCCGTTCTCTATGGATCTCATTGTCCGTTCCAACTGGAATCTCATGTTTTACTTCTTCCCGGTTCACACTCAAAACGGTTTTCTTGTGTGATCAGTATCGTTTGTGGGAGAAGGTTGTTATGTTCTTTTCTGAGATGTGTACCTCTAGTGGTCTACTAGTTATGACTTTAGTCTAACTAATATAAGAAACGTCGGTTTCTACCTCTTTGATGTGTCAGTCGTTTTTTTTTTTTTTTTTTGGTCCTCGACTGACACCGAGTCTAATACTTTAAGAATAACGTTTTAAGTCTGACTTTAACTTCTTTCATCCCTTTTGGTGATCTGGTGAGTCTATACTGGGTTTAGTTTAGGGAATGCTAATATGTCGCCTTCACTCTTTATCTAAGTTCTCGAATCTTGATTATCTGTCTGATGGACTACTTGATACCTGTCTCCAAGGATTGTAACAGGTCCTCCGTCACTTTTTTGGTAGGCGTTCTTTTTCTTTACATTTTTCCGTTTTACCAACAGACTCCTTCTGAATGGTTATCGACTCTTTTCTTCTCTTCACTTTACGTTTCCTCTTTTACTTTCTGTATGGGTAAACTTACGTCTCAAGGTTTTTTATCGTTCCGCTCTGTTCCTTCGTAGGGAGTCACTAGTTACGTTTCTTTATCTCTTTTTGTTGTCTTACCTTTTCTGACCTCTAGAGAAGTTCTTTTGATCTCTATGGTTCCCTTATAAAGTACGTTTTTACTCGAGTTATTTCCTGTCTTTACCATACCTGGATTGTCTTCGTCTTCTATAATTCTTCTCCACGGTTCTTATGTATCCTTTTGATATGTTTTTATAGAATTACTAGGTCTATTGGTACTACCACACTAGTGAGAGGATCTCGGTCTGTAGGACCTCACAATTCAGTTCACCCAGAATCCTTCGTAGTGATTCTGTTTTTTTTGATCACCTCCACTACCTTAAGGTCGAATCGATAGAGTTTAGGATTTTCTACTAAAACACTTTCACGACGTGAGTTATGCAGTCGTTTAAACCTTTTGAGTTGTCACCGGTGTCCTGACCTTTTCCAGTCAAAAGTAAGGTCAGGGTTTCTTTCCGTTACGGTTTTT
Source organism: Capra ibex (assembly GCA_006410555.1). Classification (NCBI taxonomy): domain Eukaryota; kingdom Metazoa; phylum Chordata; class Mammalia; order Artiodactyla; family Bovidae; genus Capra; species Capra ibex. Next base: position 24,353,700 of record SJYO01016970.1, on the reverse strand, counting down.
TACAAGTTTGATGGTGTGTTAACGTGAGTAAAGAGTGTGATCATTTTATACGAGTTTTAAGAAGTTCAATCCGAGATTGTCATGTAATTGACTCTCGAAAGTCTAAAAGTCAGACCTAAATCTTTTCCGTCTCCTTGGTCTCTAGTTTAACGGTTGTAGGTAACCTAGTATCTTTTTCGTTTTCTTAAGGTCTTTTTATAGATCTATAAGACGAAGTAACTGATGTGATTTCTGAAACTGACACCCATAGTGTAGTTTGTCACCTGTTAAGAATTACTCTATCCTTATGGTCTGGTAGAATGAACGGAGGACTCTTTAGACATACTCCCAGTTCTTCGTTGTCAATCTTGGTCTGTACCTTGTCTGACCAAGGTTTAACCCTTTCGTCATGTAGTTCCGACACATAACAGTGGGACGAATCAATTAGTACACTAATTTATGTCTCATGTAGTACACTTTACGATCTGACTTACTTCGTGTTCGACCTTAGTTCTAACGGTCCTCTTTATAGTTATTGGAGTCTATACGTCTACTGTGGTGGGAATACTGTCTTTCACTCCTTCTTGACTTCTCGGAGAACTACTTAAACTTTCTTCTCTCACTTTTTCGACCGAGTTTTGAGTTGAAAGTTTTTACTTTAATGTCGTAACAAGGGTAGTCAAGTACCGTTTATCTACCTTTTTATCATCTTTGTCACTGTTAGAAATAAAAGACCCCGAGGCTTTAGTGCGACTACCACTGACGTCGGTACTTTAATTTTCTACGAAGGACGAACCTTCTTTTCGATAACGTTTGGATTCGTCATATAATTTTTCGCCTCTGTAATGAAGAGGTAGTTTTATAGTAGATCAGTTTCGAAACCAAAAAGGTCATCATACCTACACTCTAAACCTGGTATTCCTTCCGACTCACAACTTCTTGACTACCAAAACTTGAAACCACAACCTCTTCTGAGAACTCTCAGGGACCTGACGTTCTAGTTCGGTCAGTTAATATTTCTTTTAGTTAGGACTTATAAGTAATCTTCTACACTACGACTTCAACGTTGATATCAAAACCGGTGGACAACCTTTTTCGACTCAGTAATCATTTCTTGAGATACGACCCCTTCTAACTTCCGTCATTCTTTTCTCCTACGTTCTCCTGGTCTACCAACATACCGTAGTGGTTGAGTTACTTGTACTCAAACTCATTCGAGGGTCTCTACCACTTCCTATCCCTTCTGATTACACGACGTCAGGTACCCCAGCGTTTCTCAGTCTGAGCTGACTTGTTGACTCGTTGTCGTTGTAGAATCATTCTTCCACTAGATCGTACAAGAATCTTTCGTGACCTAGGTAAAATAAATCTAGGATCATTAGTACAACCTTCATTTGTCACTAAGAAATTAAGACGTATATCTGTGTAACACTAAGTGAGTATTTATTAGTACGGAAGATTAAACAATTATAGGTGAAAAGGAATCATCAAAAGACTTTCAAAGAATTTACACCATAAGTAGAAAAATCTGTGACGAGAAAAAGTCTATATATAAATATAAGGTAGAACCAAGATCTTTGTAAAAATCTCAGGAAAAGATGAAAAGGAGACAGATCTTTTGTCAGTATTCTAGTTATTTTTCAACCCATTAACCTCCCTTATGTCTTTAATATTTCAATGTAGAAGAGAATTTAGTCTATTTACTTCGACCTTGTAACACATACTACGGGTACGAAAAGAGTTACACGTACAATTTATGTTTATACCTTTGTGACCGTGTCTGTAGAACCCTAGGTGAAGAATTAATAGGTATGAAAACAAAAGGTTCCAGTTGAAACTTTTAGATGTATGAGGTATGAGAGTTCTGACGTACTTAAAGAACAGACCCTGGGATGTCTTAAAATAAGTATCGAGATATATAGTTTACAAACTAACGGAGTATGTACACACATCAAACACAAGGTAATCAAACACTCGAATAATTCCAGTTACTGTTATAGACCAAAAGAAACAAAAGGTACACGGACCACGATTTGAACTGAGTCCCCTCCACAAGTTGTTGACTTAGGGTCAACTTTCTTACTTACGGACTCACTCATAAAACAGAGGGGTTGATATACGGAAGAATTCTAGTTCTTACCATAGAATGTGAAGTAACTTAGAGAAGGAATTTATAGCAAATTCTAACAGTTTTGTCAAGGATTTCCTGTTCTCTCCTACTCCTTTCTTTCAGTGTGGGTCTCAAAAGCAAACAACGTAAATCTAAATCCTTAGAATCAATAGGAAAAAGAAACAACTATCGTTCTCCCACCCCTCCCCCTCAATCTTATTGTATAACATCTTCGGTTCCAAAGTAAATACTCTCATAACCAGTCCAAATGTTTTTACCGGTATTTCAAGAAACTCTGTAGAGACTATCCCTCCACTGTAGTTACAGGAGCAAGGATCTTAGACCTACTCGAATATTATCGAAGTTGGTGATTCCTTGTGTCATCTCTCCCGTGATACCTTGAAAGTTCGCCTGTGGTCCTTTCCGAAGACGGAGAAAGTGACGTTTCGAACAACTACCCTATAACTTGACGGTACATGTTTCAGACTGATCAGACTTTGAAGGCGAGACTTCTTCGGTTTGTCTTAAAAGTTATGTGTAACTATCGACCGGGAGTCGTCCGTCAGACTCTCCGACGGGTTCAGTTCTAAGGTGTATTGGAGTCGGGTTCGATTTTAGACTGATGTTAGTAGACTCGCTAGACGTACTCTTCAGGGGTCGAAGTAGGAAGGTTTAAGGAGTGGCTGTTTTGACACTTGTTGTATTTTACCATTTAGTGACATAGAACCCCATAAACAACACATTTTGAATCGTCTAAAGTGGCTCAAAAAAAGGTAACAATTACAAGAAATGACCTGAACACAAGTTAACATAGTGTCAGAAACACCGAGGTATGTAACATCGGGTAATCCGAGGAGACAGGTACCTTAAAAGGTCTGTTCTTATGATCTCACCCTACGGTAAAAGGATGAGGTCCCCCAGGAGAACTGGGTCCCTAGCTTCAACTCAGAGAACACATAGAACGTAACCGTTCTCCTAAGAAATGGTGATCGTGTTGGACCCTTCGAGCAAAAACCTGAATCGGAGAATTATGTGACCGGTAAGTTCTAAGTTTGTTGAGCAGGAACAAGTCTCCTATTTTTACTTTCACTTTGAGAGACAGTACAGTCTGAGAAACACTGGGGTACCTACTATATCAGATACCTTGAGAAGTTCGGTCTTATGATTTCACCCATCGACAAGGGAAGAGGTCCTCTATAAGAGTTGGGTCCCTAACTTGGTCCAGAGGGTATAACGTCCGTCTAAGAAATGGTCGACTCGGTACTCCCTTCGGTCTTTATGACCTCATCTATCGGATAAGGAAGAGATCCCCTAGAAGTGTTGGGTCCTTAGTTTGACCTCAAAGGACGTAACGTCCGTTTAAGAAGTGGTTGACTCGATGGTCCCTTTACGTAGTCATTTTACTAGACTCCTATTCCTCATTTTAATAGTCTCCTATTCAGTAGTCATTTTTTTCTTAAAACAATTATACCCTCGTTAAGATTAACCCTTCTCAAGAATCCGGGTGTAGACTTCTAGTCTAAGACAGTGAATCTCACACTGAAAGAGTTCAGTAAAGTCGAAGAACCGGAGTCAAAGAAGTAGACGTTTTTAACAAAATTCTATCTTTAATTTACTTAATCTTAACCATGTTAAGGAATGTATAGTTTACAAGTAGTTGAAAAAAAGACTCCCTTTTTTCAGGGTCAAACATCTTCGACGGTTAAAAACACCACATTTCTTAGGGTTGTACGTGTTAAAGTACGACAATTACAGTGACACCACAACCTCTTCTGAGAACTCTCAGGGAACCTGACGTTCCTCTAGGTTGGTCAGGTAAGATTTCGTCTAGTCAGGACCCACAAGAAACCTTCTTTACTACGATTTCGACTTTGAGGTCATGAAACCGGTGGAGTACACTTCTCAACTGAGTAACCTTTTCTGAGACTACGACCCTCCCTAACCCCCTTCCTCCTCTTCCCCTACTGTATCCTACTCTACCGACTTACCGTAGTGGCTGAGCTACCTGTACTCAAACTCACTTGAGGCCCTCTACCACTACCTGTCTCTCCGGACCACACGACGCTAAGTACCCCGTTTCTCAGCCTGTACTGACTCACTGACTTGACTTGACTTGACTTACAGTGACTCGTGATTCCACCCTTCCTAACTCTTCAAATAACTCTACAAGTAATTAATAGGATTAAGGGTCGTAGGACTGAGAAAAGATTCAAAAATCTTAAATAATAAATACGATAATTAAACTGTAAATTCACGTAGAAATAGAATCTGTACAAACTATAAATATAGAGTAATAAAAATTACATTTTTAATAAGACATTGACTATAAGTATCCAGAATAAAGAGTTCGATCTTCTATCCAACAAACTTTTCTTTAAAAACACAACACGAAGACACAGAGGTGACGTAGAACGGGAAAAACTCATCTACGAACAATTTATCAAAAAACAAAGACAAAAAAAGACACACATTTATTACAAATTGGTAAAGGGAGTTAAAGAGTACGACTTACTTAAGTCGGATTATAAAAATAAATGTAAGTATCGGCCGTTTGTCATTCGGATAAACCGATAAAAAGAACATTCCACGATAAAAAAGATTTACTGTATACAGTCAAAATAAATGGTAGTAAAATTTAATATCTAAAATTTATGTTATTATTAATTGTTCCTTTCTCCAACTCTTTCATCTTACAAACCATCTCAAATATAATTCTATTTAAGAAGTCCTTTAGTCAAGCATTACAACGGATGAAAGAAGGTTATATTCACTAGTCTAACATTTTATGACTGCCTCGACGTCCGAATTTCTTAGTAAGTGGCAAAGTAACAAATGTCCTTGTTTACGAGTTAGACTAATGTTTTATACGAAGTTTGTCGACAATTTTCCAAGAAACCAAGTAAAAACAAAGATTCTTTCCCCTATAATTATAACAACTTACAAGTTTAATACGTTCACTGTAAATAACATCTCGTATCATATTTAATGATTGACTTAGTTACTCTTTTTGTTTTCCGTCAACAAACTAAGTTTGATGTTCCAACCCCTTTAAATATACACACATAGACACAAATAAAAGACAAGGGGATTATAGAACGTAGTTCTCTATTCGGTCATAAGTTTTTACTTGAGCAACCTCTTCTTTAACCACGTTAAGTCGTAGGAAAGGGTTTAACCTCATTAAATCTATCTTTATTTAATATTACCACGAATAGAGTCCGAAAACTCGTGTACGGTTTTTGACAAGTAATCAACAGGGGTCTCCCCTAGTCTTGTCATTATTACCGTCATAGACCCACTTCCATTTATCGGTCTCGTAGTGGTGTTTACCGTAACTAGCTATTCTCATGAACATAAAAGGTCTGGTTATTTTGATTTTTTTTTTTTTTTAGTAAAGTCAATATATGTCTACGATATTTACTCATTTATTTAAAAGGGGATATTACCAATATAAACGTAACTTACACCCAAATATACGATAACAAAGAGTTTTTCTTCCTTTTACACTTTGTAGTCTATATACATTGGATCCCCCTGAAGGCACCACCAGGTCATCAATTCTGAAACACGAAGATAACGTCCCTCGTGTCCAAACTGGGGACAAACTTCTCCTTTTTTTTTTTTACACAAGAGATCCTTCATCCGACTTTTAGTAGTCATCATGATCATATAATATACGACGTCTTATTATGAAAAAAGTCTCAATAGTGACTAGAATTTTACAAATTATTTCACCTTCTAATCATTATAATTATTGTACACAAACTTAAAATATTTATTCTCTGAGGACCCCTCCTTCTCTTCAGATACCTATGACATTGATAATCCTTGGGTTTAGACTGGAGTTTCACTGAAACCCTCCACCTTTTAATAGTCTTTTTTTACAACAATCCAAATAGTTTATAGGAACAAGGGACTTCATACCGTGTCTGTAACCTTTCTCGTCTATACTTTCCCGTTATGGTCGACCTTGTCAGTCACCAACAGAATACGACGCACACACGAGCCACTGCAGACTAAGAAACGTTGGGGTCTCTGACGTCGGACGGTCTGAGGAGACAATCACCTTAAAGGGTCCGTTCTGATGACCTCACCGAACGGTAAAGGATGAGGTCCCCTAGAAGGGTTGGGTCCCTGACTTGGACATAGAGAACACAGAGAACGTTACCGTCCGACTAAGAAATGTTGATCCCAGTGGTCTCTTCTGAATACTGATAGAACCACCCTTGGTTTTCGCTAACTACTGACGGTCTTTCCAGAGAAGTCGCAGACCCTAAGAAACTTTCTAGTAATTCCGTTTTACCACACCCCCCCCTACTCCCTCCAAAGAATCGTGAATTCTTACAGAATTAAACTTAAAGTATCGTTCGACCTTCGTTCTTCAACTTTAAATCAACCAAGGTTCCTTTATTTATTTCGTTGCAAAGAATGTATACAGTAAAACACGGGACTCTGAATGTGGGTGATACAACTAATATCGATATACACAACATACTAAACTCTTCAAAGACATTTTCGTACGAACTTCGAAACTATTACTAAGAAAGACTCTTCACCGTACCCTAGCTCCCACCCTAACCTAAGTGACAAATAACCGTTTTAAACCTCCCACAAATGAAAACAATTTGGTTCATGTACACAATGAAGATTTATTTTTTATTTCTTACTTCCGGAAGTATTTGGTATGTACAAATGTATAATATATTATCAGTACAGTGTAATGTCTCTAGATGTATATAGGTATACAATTATAAATTTTTTCAATTAGGAAAAATTTTGAAACGTAATTTAATGGTGTGATGTTTAGAATTACGACATGATTAACAATTTAAAAAATTTTACAAACAGCACCCTTCGTTTAACGAGTCACTTCCCGTACAGAACACGAATTATTATCTGTTTACCAGACAAATTATACCGACCTCTCTCTCTTGTTTTATACGGAAGTAAATCGACCGGAATTTAAAGAGAGATAGACAGAGAAAAAGAGCTAGAGAGAAAGACAGAGGGACGACTACGACGACGACGACGACGACGACGACGATACAGCGAAGTCAGCACAGGCTGAGACACGCTGGGGTATCTACCGTCCGGTAGTCTGGGGTGGTAAGGACCCTAAGAGCTCCGTTCTTGTGACCTCACCCAACGGTAAAGGAAGAGGTTACGTACTTTCACTTTTCAGTTTCACTTCAACGAGTCAGCACAGGCTGAGAATCGATGGGTCATATTATGAGAAATTTTTTCAAAGAAGAAAACCAAAGAACTAAGATGAAAACGAGAGTGAAATTTTAAGTTATCCGTGTTTTTATAAAACATGAAGGTCCCTGTGATGGAAAAACTTTCCCATACACTTTATGGAAAAGTCAGTTTTTCCCAATTAGTAATAAGAAAAGAACTTGTTCCCGTTTACTTGACGGGTACGAAAACTTTAGTCTCGATCTTATATATCTTTAAATCTATTTGGAAAGTAAATGTGTTTTCAGTGAAGAGTTGGTCGAGGAAAAGACTACCTCTTACAGATGATCCGTCGTAGGTTTATAAAGTAGATGAGTTGTACCTAAGTACTTTCTATAAGGGTTTCAACTAAAAGTTTTCTAAAGTGTACGGTTGTTTTGTATTCGGTATAAATTCCTCTTTTTTTATATATAAGATTTATCTGAAAAATCAAAAAAAATCAGAAGAATGATTTGTAAAAAGATTATAAATTTAAATTAATTTTTCTCTTGTTCCAATAAAAAGTTTCCATTGAAACAGTAATTTTTTTAAAATAAAAATCTCTCCCTTTTTACTCTCTGTATTTTGTGGAGTTCTTTACCGTCACTTCATAAACAGGAAACCGGTTCTGTGGTTTATCATAAAACCGGAGTAAGATCTATGTTTTGGTATATTAGTTTGGTCACCGTCCCTACTATACGATACGGACGAGATGAAGAATCGTCGGTTGGGGTTCACTTGTATTTAGTTAGTTTTAACTAGTGGGGACATATAGACTAGCTTGAACTAACCAGGTATATTCACCGGATCATTTTCTGGTAGTACCAATATAGTCATCTTTCAGTCAATACTAACTAGTTCAACTAGTCCACCATTCGATTCAATAATCAACTGATTTAGAATAAAGAAATAGACTCGACATATCTGTACAAAATTGAAGATGGAAGACCACGTCACTCCTTTTGTACTAGTTTTTGCACGATTTTCCGTCAGTTACGTTACGACTCCTACAGACGAAGAACTAGACACGCCTACCATTGAACTTACGTAAGTGGATGACTTTTAAATAACTCAAAATACGAATACTTCACACGTCAAAAGACTCACATACAATATGACTCTAAAAAAAAAAAAAACTCAAAATTTTTTCAGACATAGGAGGTTCTACACAACTACACCCCTAAAAATAGGACTCCACTACTTTAACTAACGTTTACTGTAAAACTACGAAGAAGATAGTAATAAAAGACTGAACACGGTTTTCGTTTCTGAAAAAGGTTGGGTTTCTAAACAATGTTAACGGAAAAAGAAGACATATCAAAATGTGAGTATAAGGGAACTTTATTAGAAGAAATTCAAAAAGTTTAATTATCTATTCAACTAGAGACACTAATGAACCTAGTGAAACTAAACCCATAAATTAAAGATCAAGTACTCCGAATCCGGGGTGCGAACTTTAATGACAAAGGGTCCATTTGTGTTTCGCTCATTTACGTTACTCCCGAGTTGGTGTACCTATCAAGGGTGTATAAGTTTTATAGTTTAATATGTCTTTCTAACCAAGAATTCAAGACACACAATTTTTTTTTTTAACACTACTTACTTTTGAAAGGTACCTCAAATAAAAAAGGGTATTTAAGACTATGAGTATTCCTTAAGTAAAAGGGGGGTTTAAGGTACTTATGACTCTGAAGAAGGGGTCTATATACACGTATGAATTCCTTTAGAAAGTAAATCATATCATATCATCAAAAAGTGGAATTTTTATTAACTGAAGAAGTAAAACTAGAAAGGAGTTTCCTGAGTTTACAGATTTTAAACGATTTTTTTTTTTTTCCAATTATCTTCCTTGTCATACGTACCGTTATACTTCAACTAAGTAGTAATGGTAGTCATAATGGTGTTACCGATACAAATAAATAAAGAGATGGTTTATTTTAAGATTCACAAAGTGGACATTGGTGATTTAGTAATATAATTATTAAGATAATTCACTAGTGGTGATAACATGAGAAAAATATTCAATTTGTTGTTGTCTTCGTTGTCGTTTGAACTCTGGACATTCATTCACTTTTCTTTTACGTTCAATGAGTCAGTACAGGTTGAAAAACACTGGGGTACCCGGTGTCCGAGGAGACAGGTACCTTAAGAGGTCCGTTCTTATGACCTCACCCATCGGTAAGGGAAGAGGTTCTCTAGAAGAGTTGGGTCCCTAATTTGGGTCCAGAGGAAGAACCGTCCTTCTGAGAAAGGGTGGACTCAGTGGTCTCTTCGGAAATTACTATTGGTGGTTTAACTCCTATTTCGTTGAAGAACCTTCTCCCTCTTCTTTCCTACCCCTGTCCTTTGTATCCCTACAGTGTCGAAGAAAGAGTGTGATCCACCTATCGTCCACGAACTTACCTACAACATAGTGAGAGTATAGAAAACTAATAAATATAGTCCTTCGTTGTCAATCTTCACCTGTACCTTGTTAGCTGACCAAGGTTTACCCTTTTCTTCATGAAGTTCCGTTATATAACAGTGGGACGAATAAATTGAATATACGTCTCATGTAGTTCTCTTTACGACTCGACCTACTTCGTGTTCGACCTTAGTTTTAACGTCCCTCTTTATAGTTATTGGAGTCTATACGTCTACTGTGGGGGGAATACGTCTTTCACTTCTTGATTTCTTGGAGTACTACTTTCACTTTCTCCTCTCACTTTTTCAACCGAATTTCGAGTTGTAAGTCTTTTACTTCTAGTAGCGTAGACCAGGGTAGTGAAGTACCTTTTATCTACTCCTTTGTTACCTTTGTCACTGTCTGAAATAAAACCCCCCGAGGTTTTAGTAACGTCTACCACTGACGTCGGTACTTTAATTTTCTGCGAATGAGGAATCTTCTTTTCAATAATAGTTGGATTTGTCACATAATTTTTCGTCTCTGTAATGAAACGGTTGTTTCCAGGCAGATCAGTTCCGATACCAAAAAGGTCACCAGTACATACCTACACTCTCAACCTGACACTTCTTTCGACTCGTTGTTTCTTAATTACGAAAACTTTACACCACAACCTCTTCTGAGAACTCTCAGGGAACCTGACGTACCTCTAGGTTGGTCAGGAAGGATTTCCTTTAGTCAGGACTCACAAGTAACCTTCCTGACTACAACTTTGAGGTTATGGAACCGGCAGACTACACTTCTTGCCTGAGTAAACTTTTCTGAGACTACGACCGTTTCTAACTTCCGTCCTCCTCTTCCCCTATTGTCTCCTACTCTACCAACCTACCATAGTGACTGAGTCACCTATCCTCAAACTCGTTCGAGACCCTTGACCACTACCTGACCCTCCGGATCGTATGACACTAGGTACCCCAGTGTTTCTCAGTCTGTATGACTTGACTCGACTTTATAATAAAACACAGGTGGGTGATAAAAAAAAAGGAAAAAAAATTAAAAATAAAAAATTAAAAAAAATAAAAAATTTAAAATTTGAGAAATTAAGAATGTACGTAAGGGTTTGTACTTGGGGGGAGGGTGGAGGGAGGGGTATTGTAGAGAGACCCAGTAGGGGTACGTGGTCGGGGTTCGTACGACATAGGACGTAGTCTGTATCTGACCGCTAAGTTAAGAATGTACAATCATATGTACAATCTTACAGTAAGAGGGTTTAGTAGGGTGGGAGAGGGAGAGGGAGACTCAGGTTTTCAGGTAATATGTGTAGACACAGAGAAAGGGACAGAACGTATGTCCCAGCAGTAACGGTAGAAGGATTTAAGATATATATACACAATCATATGACATAACCACAAAAGGTGATAAATTTTTTTTTTTTTTGTTTTACGTTCCGTGTCTCCTTACGTCTTCGTGATCACAGTCGTAGGTGATATGGACAGAGAGTGTGAGTAAACCCATACAATATCAAATTTTTACGTGTGTAAATCAATGAAACTGTTCCTTTCCCATTATACCAAAAAAAAAATTTTTTTCACCACAAAAATATTATATGGGGCTATAGTTTTGTGATATCATTAAAATCAAAACCTCTAAAACCCTCGGTCTTTCTTGTGTAGACCATTCATACTACAACTCCGGTTCATTGTCTCCACCAGATCTGTTTTAATTTTATCAAGTCAACCTAACTTTTTCTGTTGTTGTTGTTTTCGGTAAAGTCCCTCGTTTCAAATCCTAAGATTACTTCTTTTATTATCCGAAACCACCCCTATCCCTTCCACTCTTCTATTTCCCTTGGTAGGTTCCCTTTTATAAAATTGACTTATCTTCAAATTAAACGAGTCTATAAATTTTGTGAATTGTCTTCTCTTCCCCTGATTTTATCTACTGGAAGTTCATTGAAAAACTAACCGGAGACGGAGGTCAGTAAAACTCTTTGTTTGTTTTTTGTCAATTTACTTATTCTGTACATTTAGAGAGGATCGATCACAAATTATATCTAAACTTGTGTGTACTCATTGTGACGTTTATCAAGTTTCCGTGTAATTAATTACTCTCCTTTTAGTTTAAGGTTAAACGACTGGATAAACCAATACTAAGTTTTTTGGTATTCCTAAATAGTTTTTAAGTGAGTTCAAATGAACAATTGGTACGTTCTTTACTCCCGTATCAGTATTAAATTACAGTCGTTCACAGCGTAAACCCTTGTCAACTTAATTTACATCTGGAAATCTGAAATACGACCCTCTTTTGTCTCTCTATAACTTCCATATTGATGAGACTTGTCTAAATTGTACCAGGGGTTCCTCCCTTTTACTGAAATCGATTTCATCTAATTCTCTGATACAATTCATTCAATGTGATATTAATATCGACATTAACATAAGTGTGATGACGTACTTATCCCCAGGTCATTTGGGTAAGGTTTGAGGGACCTATGGAGAAAGAATGAGGGTTAGACATGACTTCTATAGAGTCTTAAAAATAAAATCAATTTATAACGAGTCACTATTTTTCCTTACTGAAACTCAGTCACTATTACTCCGCCTACTTGCATCCGGGTAATATGTCTCACTTCATTTAGTCTCTCTTTTTTTCGTTTATAGTATATAATTACGTATATATACCTTAGATGTTTTTACCATCACTACTTGAATGAACGTTCCTTCCTTACCTCTGTGTCTACACCGGTATCATCCCTTTCCTCTCCCACCCTACTTACCTTTTCCTCGTAACTATATATATGTCATAGTACACATTTTGTCTATCGACCACCCTTCAACGACATATTGTGTCCCTGGGGGTGGGACCACGAGCCACTACTGGATCTACACACCCTAACCATTCCCCTCCCTCCGAGTTGTTCCTTCTCTATACACATATTAATACTGACTAAGTACAACAATATGTCGTCTTTGTTTATGTTATAACATTTCGTTTAAAGGAGGTTAATCTTTTTTATTTACATTTTTTTACACTAATCAAAGTCCCTTCCCTTCCAAAAGATAAACAGTACATTTGTCTACGATGATTTTCACAAATTACATGACCCCTTTTTTTACGGTATCCTATCAAGTCTTGAATGGTCAGTAAGGTCTTTAAGAAGTTCACTAAATTAACGTCTTTAATAAAAACAACTTACCCTACCAAAGGTCATTCAGTCTTCTCATTCCTTTTAGTCAACTTTATCCGGTTTACATTTAAGTTGGTTAAGAATGAGTCGTTTTGTTTTGTTTTGTTTTGTTTTTGTTGCTACATCATAAGTGATATGTCTAAGACGGACACTTTACACTATAACTTAAAGAGAACTCAAAAGTAATTACAAGTCATAGAGTTAATCTAATACTCTTACAATCATATATTTAACATCAGATATTAAGACCCTAGTTTTAACGGATTACTTGGACATATGACGAAGTTTTATAAGAATGAAGGAAAAATGAATTTCTGGATAGTTGTAAAGAAAAGTCAAGTCAAGTCAAATCAGTGAGTCAACACAGGTTGAGACGCTGGGGTACTTAACGTCGTGCGGTCCGGAGGGACAGGTAGTAGTTGAGGGCCTCAAGTGAGTCTGAGTGCGGGTAGCTCAGCCACTACGGTAGGTCTGTAGAGTAGGAGCCAGCAGGGGAATAGGAGGACGGGGGTTAGGAAGGGTCGTAGTCTCAGAAAAGGTTACTCAGTTGAGAAGCGTACTCCTCCGGTTTCATGACCTCAAAATCGAAATCGTAGTAAAGAAGGTTTCATGTGGGTCCCGACTAAAGGAAATCCTACCTGACCAACCTAGAGGAACGTCAGGTTCCCTGAGAGTCCTCAGAAGAGGTTGTGGTGTCAAGTTTTCGTAGTTAAGAAACCGCGAGTCGAAAGAAGTATCGGGTTGAGAGTGTAGGTATGTACTGATGACCTTTTTGGTATCGGAAATGATCTGCCTGAAAACAACCGTTTCATTACAGAGACGAAAACTTATACGATAGATTCAACCAGTATTGAAAGGATCCCATCCAAATTATACCTACTTGAGAAAATCACAAACGAACAGAGTACGAACAGTGTTTTAAAGTAATACAGAGGAAGTCAAGACTTACTATTAGAACGACCTCTCACACAGATCCAACGTTCAGAAGAGGAAAGTAATGAAATTCGTGTATTATGGTGAGGGAAGACCGAAGTTCACAAAGACGATTTTTTTTCTTTTTAGTCAACTATCAGAATACCCCCAAAGGAACATATACTCAAACAAAAAGAGAACGACTGAAACTTTAAGAGAAAAATTGAAAACGATAAAATTATACTATATATAACAACACCCAGATAAACTCAAGTAAAAAACTTTGGGATACACGAAGGACATGAACCTATAGACAAAGGAAGAAGTTAGAACCCTTCAAAGGAAATTATGAAAAACTGAGAGAGAGGAGAGGAAGACCCTAGAGATCTTACATTTACGACCATGTAAACTACAATAGGGTTTCTAGAATATGACAAGAATAAAAATTTTTACATAAGAGAAAAAGACTAACTCACGAAAGATAATACGTTAGAAGGTCTAGTGAATACGTAAGAGATTATTTTCACACCATCTTTACACTATAAGAAGGTTATCTGCAACTTTTTGGATATCTAAACAAGAAAAATTTTTGTACAAAACTCATCATAGGTGGACTAACGACAGCTTTAAAACCAGTTTCGGGACAATCTCTGTCGTTTGACTCGTTTGTTTCCGTTGTTAACATGGAACAATTTTTGTAGTTTACATTTCACGGGACTCCTTTCTTACACGCACCACAAAAGATCTTTGTCTTTTTTTTTTTCCACATCTTTTATTACTTGGTATCTCTCTAACCATAGTCTCCTCCGTCTACTAGTTCCACCCCGGTGTAGTACATCCTAAAACCCTCGGTAGTTTACACAAACCTAAAGTAAGGTTTATTTTACGTTTCAGAAATTCCCAAAAATTCTCACGGTTACGATACTAAATACTGTAGACTCACACACGAAAATAGAATCGGTATAAAGAAGTATTTTATAAAATTGTTATTAAGTCGTCAAACTGATAACACGAGAATTTTAAAATATTCTGAGATGTTTAAAAAGATACGACAAGTTGTAAACTATCATGAGTATGTGTTGAAATGAATAAATCAACTTGAATAAATTATTGAGTTGTTTGGTAAAATTATGTTCAACTTTAATGACTTTCATGTGTGTGTTTGATTATGTGTATGTATGTGTCTAGATGACCGAAAAAAATAAAGAAATCTATCAGGGGAATTTTTAAATTATTCGGTCAACGTAGGATCACATTTTTGACCATAATTATCGAGGTAGTCGTTTTTAAATAGTATTTGGAATTATATAAGAGTATCTTTATAAGGAGAGTAAAACTCCGATTTATAGTTATACGGTTATTTATTAGTAAAATACAACGTTTGAACCTTTTGTGTTAACCGGTTTGTGTAAAATTATCCGGGTATGAACAAATCTATCGTATTCTTTGACGGATACTTAACATCACTCACTCCTCCGGTGTTCCCATAAATCAAGGGGGTTCATAAGAATTAAACCTCGTTAGTCCTTCGATCACACTTGGAATTTCAAATAAACAAGTGACATTCTCTTATTTCTTATCCAATAAATTCCATCCACAATCAACGAGTCAACACAGACTGAGAAACACTAGGGCACCTGGTAATTGGGTGGTCCAAGGAGACAGGTACCTTAAGAGGTCCGTTCTTATGACCTCACCCATCGGTAAAGGAAGAGGTCCCCTAGAAGGACTGAGTCCCTAACTTGGACCCAGAGGACATGACGTCCGTCTAAGTAATGGTAGACTCGGTGGTCCCCTCGGGTTGAATTACGATGAATTCAATAATTCTATAGAAAAAAATCCTCTCGTGGTCTAGGACTCTGTGGTGCTTTTAATACAAAACATCCGTCTCTGAAAAGTTTATTTTCTAGTATTTCCTTCCCTTCCCGTACATCCTCTAAGGAGAATAGAGGGTGAAAACAGTTTACACCGGAATGTAAAACGTTATGAATCCTCATTAAATTAAAAATTCAGTTCTAAATGGACGTACCTAAACTAATGTAAAGGAGAATTGTTATAGTAGTCATAACGTTTTGTCAAAATATCTGTAAAGTTCCGATAAGTAGTCGTTGTATGATGAATAAAGTTCTAATTATGACGTAAAAATATACTTAATATGAACCACGGTGGAGTTTAATCAAAACTGTTAAGTACTTTCAGTAGTTTTAATATCTTTCAAAAGGGTAAATAAAACATTTCACCTTTCCATAAATCTCTATAATCATTCTTATCGATGTAGTTAAATCTTTATGATCATTCATAAAACCAAACCCTTAGGTTCCAATACTTTCGTTTTGATTACCAACATTAGAGAAACAGTAACAAATCATAGTACATAAGAAATAAAAGTTTTATCCCTGATTCTGTCACACCTTTTATCTCGATAAAAAATCTCACTTGAATAATTTTTACTGATTAAACTCAGATTAAAATTCTGGTTTTACACTCCTTACATAAAACAAACGACCCTAAAGAAACCGTCCTTACTACGATTTCGACCTTGAGGTCAGAAACCGGTGGAGTACGCTTCTCAACTGAGTGACCTTTTTTGAAACTACGACTCTCCCTAACCCCCGTCCTCCTCTTCTCCTGTTGTCTCCTACTCTACCCACCTACCGTAGTACCTGAGTTACCTGCACTCAGACTCACTTGAGGCCCTTTACCACTACTTGTCCCTCCGGACCACACGACGTTAAGTACCCCAGTGTTTCTCAGTCTGTGCTGACTCGCTGACTTGACTTGACTTGACTTGACTAAAAAAGAGGGATACTATAGTGTACTAATTTCTGTTCTGATTTTGTTCTTGGTTATTCATATATATATACG
This sequence comes from Capra ibex, assembly GCA_006410555.1. Taxonomy (NCBI): domain Eukaryota; kingdom Metazoa; phylum Chordata; class Mammalia; order Artiodactyla; family Bovidae; genus Capra; species Capra ibex. The sequence goes on along the minus strand of SJYO01016970.1, from coordinate 24,337,050 downwards.
ACGATTCAGTGAAGTCAACACAGACTGAGACACGCTGGGGTATCTGCCGTCGGGTGATCCGAGGAGACAGGGACCCTAAGAGGTCCGTTCTTATGACCTCACCCAACGGTAAAGGAAGAGGTTACGTACTTTCACTTTTCACTTTCACTTCAATGAGTCAGCACCAGCTGAGAATCGCTGGGGTACCTGACGTCGGATGGTCCGAGGAGGTAGGTACCCTAAAAGGTCCGTTCTCATGACCTCACCCAACGGTAAATAAATATATATATATATATGTACATTATATATATATATATATATATATCTCTCTCTCTCTCTCTCTCTCTCTCTAAACCCCTGAAGTATACCAATTTAAACACTGACTAGGTTATTTAATCTTAGTTATGATATAAACGGAAGTCAAAGTTTGTTACATTCATAAGAGAAACTATCCTTTTATGACTGAAAAAGACACATTCTAGCATGTTTTCTCTTACGTAAATAATTAATAGAGACAGGAATCTTAAAGTTTCTTACAATTGATGATCATTATTTACTTATACGAATTAAAACACTTCCATTCGGAGGAAGAGAAAACATCTGTGATCTCGTAGTGTTCCAGTTCACCGTCTACCGAACTCTCAATGTAGTATGTGTATCATGTGTCGTTGACACTTACTTTTACCGACGTGTGTTTTTTTAATTAATGGGGTTTTAGGTCGAAATTTGTTCCTCGTAAATAATATAGTGTGTCAAAGATTCCCCACCCCTTGACCTTCGTTGAATCAACCCATCAAGAAGGACCCTCTAGAGAGTATCCCAATGTCACTGATACAATAGGTCCCGTTGTCTGTAAACTTCCCAACTGACCCAGACTCGTAGGTGAAGATTCTAATAGAGTGTACCTTAAAACAGACCTTTAGAAACAAAGAACAGTGTACCCGAAGAAGTATCCTGACAGATTCACGGGAGTTCTGACTTCGACCGAAGGGGGTAGAGAGAGTCTCTTTCGTCCCGTCTTTGTCATCACAGAAAATACTGGATTAGACTCTTCGTGGTAGAATAGGGAAGACGGTATAAGATGAATAACCAATGGGTCAACAACAACGACAAATCAGTGATTCAGTACAGACTATGAAAGCTCTAAGGTATCTGACATTAGGTGGTCCGAGGAGACAGGAACCCTGGAATGTCAGTTCTTATGACCTCACCGAACGGTAAAGGAAGAGGTCCCCTAGAAGGGCTGGGTTGGGTCCCTATCTTGGGTACGGGGGACTCAACCGTCTACTGAAGAGATGGTGAGTCGGTGACCCTTTATTAGGTCTTTGTTATACCCTCCTTTGATGTGTTCCTGTACTCATAGTCTTCCGTCTCTAGTAACCCATAGTATCACCTCCGACTTATGATGTTTTGACTTCCTATGTAACACCCTTCTAATCGAACCATATGTAAAGGAGAAGAAGGTAGAGGAGGAAAAAAAGAGGAAGAGGAGGAAGAAGTCATACTTTTGTGTTTTTATAATTTTCAAGTCAGTATGAATCGGGAGTTTAAAGTCCTGTGTATACATGAATACGAGTACATGTTTTACTCGATTATCCGTTTACTTGAATAAGTAGACGTTAAATCCTATTTTTTAAAAGGTACACGTTTTGTTTCGTTTTGCTTAAAACTAAGTCTCGGATTTTTTCTTAGGTGTTCCTTCGTTTGTAGTAAGAGATAAAATATTCGTTTTTATAGTTCGACCATTAGAAATAGTTTAATTATTACCGTAAAAAGAATTTATCAAAAACGAACGAACCAATGGAATTCCCAGAGACTTGTACTCTTTGTAAATTTTAAAATAAAACTCTTTTACTAAGACCCCCGTCAGGGTTCTACCGTCTCCTTATCCTACCTCTTTGGTGAAAGAGGGTGTGTTAGTAGTTTTCTAGTAAACTCACGACTCGTTGAAAGTGTTTTGTTGAAGACTTGTGACCGTCTCCTGTAGTCCGTGGGTCTTCCCGTCGGGTAAGAGAAGTTTTCCTCCATCCTGTTTATATTTTCTGTTTTTCTCTTTGTTTTTCAATCCCTTCCTCTTGGTAGGACCCCTCTTTCAGCACTTCCTCTTCAAAGGTTTGTCGACCTTTGGGAGAGTTTCCACCTAGACACCCCTGTATTGACCCTCTTCCTTTTTTTTTTTTGGGTGTCTTATACGTGGATTGACGTTGACGGTCGTCTATTCATCAGGTCTGCGAGTGTAGGTGGTGGTCACTCACCCCCGACATGTCCGTTCACGCCCGATGTATTAGTCACGAATCCCACTCCTGGGTCGGACTTTCTGGACTCCTTTTAGACTCCCTCAATTGCACTCTATCCTTGGGTCTGACCCTAGCGGTCTCTCTGTTTTCTCTCGAAAGGACACTTTCCGAGATTCCACGTCGGACTGGACGAGTGTCTTGTTTCCTAACTCGCTTATGGTTTTCTCTTGATCGACCAAGACATGTACAGGGAGGACGGAGGTGGCCTCCGTCTCTCCGTCCACACGTTGTTGATCTCGACCTTCCGTTCCCCGTTAGAGCCAGGGTCTCAGGTGGTTTGACACTCGTCCGAGGGTCAACGATTGGTATAGAAGGACTCTAGGACCTGTCAACTGTAGACGGTCCTCCGAGTGTTGGACTCTAGTCGAAGGGTCTCCTCTGTGTACCGTGTGGACCCTGACACTAGAGTGCCGTGTGGGTCCTTTTGTTCGCCGTCCTGGGTCCTCCACTAATTCTGTGTTCCGGGTGGACCCTGTCACACGAGCTATTTGTGGACCAGTGGAATCGAAGAGCCTGGACCCTTCCCGCGTTTTATGTGTGGGTTGTTTCAGACACGGAAACGTCTCATGGTTTCTTGGACTCGTCGAATCTGGACACTTCACGTGTTTTGTGTCCCGGACTAAACCTGTCATGTGGACGTCTCATGACCTCGGACTCTTCACATCTGGGTCCTTCGTGTCCGGTGGAGTTTGACCCCGTTTCGGTCACCCCAGATATGTGACGTTCGTGAGAGGTGTGTGTGATCGTCATTAACAAACGTCACAGGGAAGGATGGGTGCGTGTTAACTTGTTCACTCGGATTTATTCTCTGGTGGAAACGAGGGGCAACGAGTCAGCACAGACTGAGAGACGTTACGGTAACTGACATCGGATGGTTCTAGAAGAGAAGTACCCCAAGAGGTCCGTTCTTATGACCTCACCCAACGGTAAAGTAAGAGGTCCCCTAGAAGGGTTTGGTCCCTAGTTTGGACCCAGAGGGCGTAACGTACGTCCGTGAAGTGGGAGACTCGGTGGTATCTTTTTCCGTTTTATCGACAGTCCCCTCCGGAATGTTTATCGACACTTTCCTTCTCTTCACTTTTCTTTTCCTCTTTTCCTTTCTATGTTCGTAGACTTACGTCTCAAGGTTTCTTATCGTTCCTCTCCATTCTTTCGGAAAGAGTCGCTAGTTACGTTTCTTTATGTCCTTTTGTTATCTTACCCTTTCTGATCTCTAGAGAAGTTCTTTTAGATCTCTATGCTTCCTTTTTAAAGTACGTTTCTACCCGTGTTATTTCCTGTCTTTACCATACCTGAATTGTCTTCGTCTTCTATAATTCTTCTCCACCGTTCTTATGTGTCTTCTTGACATGTTTTTTCTAGAAGTGCTGGGTCTATTAGTGCTACTACACTAGTGAGTGGATCTCGGTCTGTAGGACCTTACACTTCAGTTCACCCGGAATCCTTCGTAATGATACCTGTTTCAATCACTTCCACTACCTTAAGGTCAACTTGATAAAGTTTAGGACTTTCTACTACGACATTTTGTCGACATGAGTTGTCCAGTCGTTTAAACCTTTTGAGTCGTCACCGGTGTCCTGACCTTTTTCAGTCAAAAGTAAGGTTAGGGTTTCTTTCCGTTACGGTTTCTTACGAGTTTAATGGTGTGTTTACGTGAGTAGAGTGTACGATCATTTCATTACGAGTTTTAAGAGGTTCGGTCAGAAGTCGTTACACACTTGGCACTTGAAGGTCTACAAGTTCGACCAAAATCTTTTCCGTCTCCTTGGTCTCTAGTTTTACGGTTGTAGGTGACCTAGTACCTTTTTTTTGTTCTCTCAAGATCTTTTTATAGATAAACACGAAATAACTGATACGGTTTCGGAAACTGACACACCTAGTGTTATTTGACACCTTTTAAGACTTTCTCTACCCTTATGGTCTCGTGGACTGGATGGAGAACTCTTTGGACATAAGTCTAGTCCTTCGTTGTCAATCTTGACCTGTACCTTGTTGTCTGACCAAGGTTTATCCTTTTCCTCACACAGTTCCGACATATAACAGTGGAACGAATAAATTGAATATACATCTCATGTAGTACTTTTTACGACCCGACCTCCTTCGTGTTCGACTTTAGTTCTGACGACTCTCTTTATAGTTATTGGAGACTATACGTCTACTGTTGTGGGAATGCTGTCTTTCACTTCTTCTTGATTTCTGGGAGAACTACTTTCACTTACTCCTCTCACTTTTTCAACCGAATTTCGAGTTGTAAGTCTTTTGATTCTAGTACCGTAGGTCAGGGTAGCGAAGTACCGTTTCTCTACCCCTTTGTCACCTTTGTCACAGTCTGAAATAAAAACCTCCAAGGTTTTAGTGACGTCTACCACTGACGTCGGTACTTTAATTTTCTACGAATGAGAAACCTTCCATTCAATACTGGTTGGATCTGTCGTATAATTTTTCGTGTCTGTAATGAAACGGTTGTTTCCAGGCAGAGTAGTTCCGATACCAAAAAGGTCATCAGTACGTACCTACACTATCAACCTGATATTTCTTTCGACTCACGACTTCTTAATTACGAAAAATTGACACCATGACCTCTTCTGAGAACTCTCAGGGAAACTGACGTTCCTCTAGGTTGTTCGGGTAGGATTTCCTTTAGTCAGGACCCACAAGTAACCTTCCTGACTACAACTTCGACTTTGAGGTTATGAAATCGGTGGACTACGCTTCTCAACTGAGTGAACATTTCTGGGACTAGGACCCTTTCTGACTCCGTCTTTCTCTTTCAAACTGTCTCCTACTCTACCAACCTACCGTAATGGTTGAGTTACCTGTACTCAAACACACTTGAGGCCCTCAACCACTACCTGTCCCTCCGTACCGCACGACACCAGGTACCCCAACGTTTCTCAGCCTGTACTGACTCACTGACATGACTTAACTCGAAACGAGGCACATAGACCCGTCTTTAATCTGTGACTTCTCTGAACGTTTTTCTCCTTGGGTCTTATATCTTCTCCCTTGGCGAGACCTTCACTGTCCACGTTGGTTAATTTTGGAACATCAATTGTAACTGATTTGTAACCTTCCCCGACTATCTGGAGCTCTTGTTCATGCTCGACCTTGTTCCTTGACAGACTTTGACTTAACTGGTGTCGGACGGGTGTTGTCGAGGTTTCTTTCAGGATCTATATAAAAATGATAATAGTCAAAAATTAAAAAATTTAAATTTAATAAACAACGAGGTAATTAAAAGTAAAAATATTACGTGATAATGGAACGTTTTTTCTGGGATAAAAATTCCGTTTAAGGTATATATATATATATATATATATATATATAAATATTAAAAACACTAACTAAAACAAAACATAAAAATTATAACAAAAAAACTCTCAGATTGGAGATGACTTGACTTGACTTGGAGATGACATATAAAAATTAGAAACGAAAAACCATAATCAATAGTTAAAACATGGAAACTCTTAGATTGGAAGTCATAGATAAAAGTGAATCCTCACACTAATGACTGAACTAACCAGAGAGGGGATAACTAGAGAGGAAAAAGAGGGGATCGAGTGGAGACAGAGGAGGGAGGGGGAAGAGAAGAGATGAAACACTTAGAGAGACCCACAAGGCCTGACCTTTTGTGAATCCCTTGACTAATGACCGATCTAACCAGAAAGGGGAAAACTGAAGTGGTGAAGAGGAGGACCAGTAGACATAGAGGGAGGAGGAAGAAGAGAAGAAGTACGTTGAGACACTTCGAGAGACCCACACGGAGCGACACCTCTTAACAAAGTGGTAATTGGATCTACAGAACAGTAGACACGACATAGCTACCTCTTCAGAACTCCGATGATATTTTTATTCTGACTTTCTGTCTCCGTTCTCCGAATTGAGGTTTTGAACTCTAGTCTCTTGTGGACCAACGTCCCTTGTAATTATCCGATCTCGAGTGGGGTTTCGGAGGTATAGATGTGACTTTAGTTTAAGGTGGGTTCTCAGTTGTTCAAGGTCTCGTTCTGTATGGTACAATTAAGAGGTCGTTTCGTCCTTGTGTTATTACTCGTAATTTTCTGTCCGACGGGTTTCGGTACGGTTTGGTTATCTGTGGGGTTTTGTGTGATGACCTGAGAAGTATCGTGAGTCTCTCTTCTCTACGTCGAGGTGGGTGGTCTTGTGTCTGAGTCCGAGGGGATTGGTCCTTTGAAACTGTTCGGTGACCAGGTTGGGGTGTGTGTCCCTCGTCCGAGGTGTTATTTCTCCTTGATGGTTGAAGGTCGGGTGTCTTTCCCGTGGGGTTATGTCGTCAGATTTGTTTTACTTTTTCGTGTCTTTATAAGTCGTCCATTTCCTTGTACTATTTACGGGTGGTTTGGTTTGTTTTCTCCTCTATCCCTCAGATGGACTTTTTCTTAAGTCTTATTACTATCATGTCTACTAGATTTTAGAACTTTTGTTTTACCTCAATGTCTAATTATCTGATCTCTGTTCCTAACTCTTCTACGTTCTTTCCAAATTGTTCCTGGATCTTCGTTGTCAATCTTGACCTGTACCTTGTTGTCTGACCAAGGTTTATCCTTTTCCTCAAACGGTTCCGACATATAACAGTGGGACGAATAAATTGAAGACACGTCTCATGTAGTACTCTTTGCGAGCCGATCTTCTTCGTGTTCGACCTTAGTTCTAACGGCCCTCTTTATAGTTATTGGAGTCTATACGTCTACTGTGGTGGGAATACCGTCTTTCACTTCTTCTTGATTTTTCGGAGAACTACTTTCACTTTCTCCTCTCACTTTTTCAACCGAATTTCGAGTTGTAAGTCCTTTGCTTCTAGTACCGTAGGTCAGGGTAGTGAAGTACCCTTTATCTATCCCTTTGTCACCTTTGTCACCGTCTGAAATAAAACCCCCCGAGGTTTTAGTGACGTCTACCACTGACGACGGTACTTTAATTTTCTATGAATGAGGAACCTTCCTTTCAATACTGGTTGGATCTATCATACAAGTTTTCGTCTCTGTAATGAAACGGTTGTCTCCAGGTAGATCAGTTCCGATACCAAAAAGGTCACCAGTCCATACCTAAGTACCCCAGCGTTTCTCAGCCTGTACTGACTCGCTGACTTGACTTGACATGACATGACATCCATCATGAACCCGAAGGGTGCACCACGATCACCATTTCTTAGACGGATGGTTACGTTCTCTGTCTCCTCTACACCCAATTTATGGGACCTTCTAGTCCTTCTAGGGGACCTCCTTCTTTACCGTTGAATGAGGTCAGAAGAACGGACCCTTTAAGGTTCCTGTCTCTTCGGACCTTAGTGTTTCTCAGTCCGTACTGACTCACAAACTCGTGATCCACCATGGACACATACATGTACATCCATCTATGACTTAAAACGTTATACAAGAGGTCTAAAGTCAAGTCAAGTCAGTGAGTCAACACAGGCTGAGAAACGTTGGGGTACCTGACGTCGTACGGTCCGGAGAGACAGGTAGTGGTTGAGGGTATCAAATGAGTTTGAGTACAGGTAACTCAATCACTACGGTATTTTGGTAGATTAGAAGACAACAGGGGAAGAGAAGGACGGAAATTAGAAAGGGTCGTAGTCCCAGAAAAGTTTACTCAGTCGAGAAGTGTACTCCACCGGTTTCATAACCTCAAAGTGGAAGTTGTAGTCAGGAAGGTTACTTGTGGGTCCTGACTAGAGGAAGTCTTACCTGACCAACCTAGAGGAACGTCAGGTTCCCTGAGAGTTCTCAGAAGAGGTTGTGGTGTCAAATTTTCGTAGTTAAGAAACTGTGAGTCGAAAGAAATATCAAGTTGAGAGTGTAGGTAAGTACTGGTGACCTTTTTGGTATCGGAACTGATCTGCCTGTAGACAACCGTTTCATTGCAGAGACGAAAAGTTATACGACAGATCCAACCAGTATTGAAAAGAAGGTTCCTCATTCACAGAAAATTAAAGTACCGACGCCAGTGGTAGACGTCACTAAAACCTCGGGGGGTTTTATTTCAGACGGTGACAAAGGTGACAAAGGGGTAGATAAAGGGTACTTCACTACCCTGACCTACGGTACTATCGTTTTGCAATAACACGATTCAGGGAAGTCAGTACAGACTGAGAAACGTTGGGTACCTGTCATCGTACGGTCCGATGAGACAGAGACCCTAAGAGGTCCGTTCTTATGACCTCACCCAACAGTAAAGGAGGAGGTCCCCGAGAAGGACAGGGTCCTTACCTTGGACTCAGACAATACAGATGACATAACCGTTCTTCCCAAGAAAGAAATGGTGATCACGGTGGACCTTCAAGGATAAACAAGATCGATACCGGGAAACTTCTGTTCTAAAAAAACGGATTGAACCCGAGGTAAAAAGATTGTCTTAGAATCACGTCTCTTCCCACACAAGGGAAGGGTGTGTCTTAGTGTCCGGGTGCACCACAGAGGAAACTCGGGGACATTAGAGGGACTGAAAGTCACCCTCCTCCTCCTAGACTTTCGATCCTAAGGCTCCGTACGGAGTGTTCAGTTCCGTTCTGAGTTTTGGTACACAATAAAAATTTACGAAAATTTAAAATTTTCAAAAGGTAAAAAGAAGTCACCTTTATTATTTCACGGAAACTTATTTGTCAAAAAAGACAAAGTCTTTCAACATACAAATAGAGTCACATCGGTTAGTTACTTAAGGTTTTCTAAATATTAAAAAAAAGAAGACACCCCGTTAGTTTCCGATTTAAGATTTCCTAAACTTTTACAGTTGAACATTATGTTTGACCCAACCGGGGTTCCGGACTCTAGTCTTGGTATTGAGTGACACAAATGTTTAATATAGTAAGTCAGACCACACGATTGACATTTGAGTGGCTATTAATATCATCTCCTACTTAACGTCAATCGGAGAAAGGGAAAAAAGGGACCACAGACTTGACAGTACTGTATACCTAAGAAGTAGTCGGGAGTTTAGTGTGACTCCCGAAGGGATCTTCGATCAAAACTTTAGTTATCCGTGGATCCGAAAATCTACTTTATACCTTAATGATATCTGAAAAATTCTCCCTTTCTTTTACTAAAGTGATTTACTGAGGGGATACGATAAGGTCAGTCTGTATGGGTATAGACACCAGAAATTATCTTTCCTATTTTTATATTGTAATATAATCCATTGTCTGTGTTATCCTTTCAGTGAAAAAAGGGAGTCGATAAACAACAGGGAAACAACAAGGAAGGGCTGGTTAAGAGGGGGAAACACAATTTTTTTTTTCGTGTGTTAACACATGGTAAGACTTCTGTGTTACCACTGTGAAACAAAAAGAGAGATAACGGAAAACGAGAGAGAAATAGGTGGAAGTATAGGAGAAAGGGTAGACAGGGAGAAGAGAAAGGTTATTAAATTGTAGGTTTCTACACTATAAAAAAATTAGACCAGATTCGTTCTCTACGAATGAAATTCTGACACGGTCGTCCTTCCACTCAACGAACACCCAGAAGATCCGTCTGACGAAGGGGAACGGTTCTACATGTCAGATTCCTTACGTGTTTAGGGTTCGGCAGTTTGTATTGGTGACTCAAACACCAGTTTTAAAATCATTAGAACTAGTAAAGTTCTCTCATTTTTTTTAGAGAATAAACGATTAACTGTTTTTCCAGATCTTATTCGTCATCTAAATAAAAATTTTGTAACGTAACGGAGACATAATATAACTATATCTAAGTCTATATCTATATTCACAGTAGTAAAAACCGTCCAAATTTTTTTTCACAGTTCTTATTTACCCGTTTGTCCTGATTCATATTTTTGTCTGCCATATAAAATGAGATTACTTATACAATCGACTACACACACCTTCGTGATACGAGCGCGTAGGTACAGTTGGACACTTCGTACATGAAGAGACGGTTATGTAACAACTCTTACTAGTCGGTGGTAAAAAGACCCATAGAAGGCACCTAGGTATGGACTGTAACACCATTTTCATGACAATCTCTAACGTTTAAGTTATCTCCTTCAAGTTGTCCTACCCCTTTTCTTTTTTTTTACTCTAAAACGTCCTTTTATAACATGTATAAATCCATCTTTATTACTATGAAACGATTTTGTAAGAACCTTTTATTATATAAAACCCTTAAAAACATAGTATGGAATTACTCTCTTACCTCTTTCTTCAACAGTGTCCTTTAGTCAAAATAGTAGGAGGTTAAGGTTTAACGACACCTGATCGAGTAGTTGACCGTTCTGGTCCGTCTTGGTAGGTCTTTTTCAATTATCACTCATTTCAGTAAAAGTCTTTGGTCGTTCAATCTAAAAGGTCTCAGGGAAGACAGAGTTAGGTCTCCGGTATCATCGATTTCCGAAGTGTCCCTGGGTCCCTTCGATGGACTACAGTCAGTCAAGTCAAGTCAAGTCAACGAATCAACACGGATTGTGAAACACTGGGGTACCTGATGTCGTGTGGTTCGAAGGGACAGGGAGTAGTTGAGGGAATTAAATGAGTTTGAGTACAGGTAGTTCAACCACTGCGGTAGGTTGTTAGAGTAGGAGAGAGCAGGGGAGAGGAGGACGGAAGTTAGAAGGGGTCGTCCCAGAAAAGGTTACTCAGTCAAGAAACGTAGTCCATCAGTCTCATTACCTCAAAGTCGAAATCGTAATCAGGAAGGTTACTTATAAGTCCTAACTAAAGGAAATCCTAACTGACCAAACTAAAGGAACGTCAGATTCCTTGAGAGTTCTCAGAAAGAGGTTGTGGTGTCAAGTTTTCGTAGTTAAGAAGTGGAGAGACGGAAGAAATACTAGGTTGAGAGTGTAGGTATGTACTAATGACCTTTTTGGTATCGGAACTGATCTACCTAGAAACAGTCGTTTCATTACAGAGACGAAAAATTATACGACATGTCTTAGTGAGAAAGTGAACAAAGAAACCCAGAATTTAAGTCAGTCACGGGTTCGTGAGTTGTAGACACTTCCGGTTCCTGACTCAATATAAGAGAGGGAAGAATACGGACGTAAAATATTAAATAAAAGAAGAAGTCCCCAGTTAGACTATAAGTAATATTAAACTGTATATAATAATACATCCATCAGTTTTGTGGAAAGGTTTTGACACCGTTAACAGGACAAGATACAGTCGTCACATTATTATCTCTAAAATAGTATAAAATACCACAGTAAGTAAATACATTACTTATTAATAACATACCCTAAGGGACCATCAAGTCTATTTCTTAGGTGGACGTTACGTCCTCTCTGTAAGTCAGGGACCCAACCTTTCTAGGGGACCTTTTCCCTTACCGACGGGTGAAATCATAAGAACGGACCTCTTAAGGTACCCGTCTCCTCGGACCGTCCGATGTCAGGTATCCTATAGTTTTCTCAGTCTTTTCTGAATCGGTGATTGGTTGTTGTTGTTTACGCCCATACACAAAATTTCTATTAAATAGAGTTCCGATGGGTGACCACTTAAAAGAAAGAGTACAACTTTGATAAAAAATAAACTAATAGTCGAACCAAAAATTTTTATGTGATTTAGAAGTATTTAAGTTATAACGACATAATAAAACTGAAGGAAAAAATTTAGATAATTTTTTTTTTCTCTCTCTGTCGTCCCGAGATGGTCTTGTAAGATACTTATAACTGTAAAGAGTTTTCATACGAGAATAAGAAATCCAGATGAGATTATTTTTATACCTTTCTCGAAGACCAAAGAAACTTTTTTTAGTCACTTTTATAGTTCTGTTCCGTATTACAGTTCATTCAAGTTATTAGTCTGGTGTCAATTACCGATTTTTTTAGTACTCCACCGTTCTTACTTCAAAATACAGCCAAGTCCAATGATTTGTTGCCCCGACTGACTAGAAGTTGGTTTTACTTTTATTAGATTTTAAATAACATGTAGGGTAGTCGGAAAGACTTTCCAGTAGATTAATTGTAAAACGTAAATGAGATGAGAAGTGGAACTGGGTTTTGTGGTTTTTATAAGACTTCAGATAAAATGAACTTTAAGTATCAATAACACTTATGTTTATTTGACTTTCGATCTTTTTTTGTTGTTCTTCCCTCTCAAGAAGGAAATGTGACCCACATAGTCTTCTCTTCCAGTAACTCGTCTGTCAACCTGTACTTCCACTCCTATCCTACCCTCAACACCTCACTAAGTATGGGGAACTATGTCTGTTTCCGTTCAATCAAGGTCTTAAGAATTTATTTCTATGAGGTTCTGGATCTCGACCTTACGAGAGACCTGTCTATAATACACAGAATTAACACAATTTAGTGGAATCCGAATAAGGATCTTAACCGACGTTTTTTTTAACCTCTTCACTTCACTTTACTTCACTTTCAGTGAGTCAGTACAGGCTGAGAAGCACTGAGGTACTTGATATGTCAGGTGCCTTAAGAGACCCGGTCTTATGACCTCACCCATCGAAAAGGGAAAAGGTCTCCTAGAAGGGTTGGGTCCCTGACTTGGGGCCAAAGGGTGTAACGTCCACTAAGAAATGGTCGACTCGGTGGTCCCTTGGAGTTCTTATGACCTCACCCATCGGATAGGGAAGAGGTCACCTAGAAGGGTTGGGTCCTTAACTTAGTCCTAGAGGACGTAACGTCCGTCTAAGAAATGGTTGACTCGATAGTCCATTCGGGATATTTAACCTCTTCTATGAGTATAGTCTTTTATGTCTGAGGTTCACTAGACAAAGAACAAGACGAATAGTACTACCAGGTTGAGGTAGTTATTACGAATGAGAGTATTTATGACTCAACAACGTTTATCATTCCACGACCTCCCATGTCTTCCCTGTTATATGTCTTTCCAACTAATTATCCCCTACTTTACAAAGTATTCATGGATGATAAAGTTGTACAAACACAAGCTCCACCCTACTCCCCATGGTCTAACTTAACTTAAAAAAAAGGTAGTTTATTTATAAATGACTGATGGGTCATACTTGTGGTACTTAAACACAATCGTCTGTCTTTCTAGTTTACTATTTAAAACTTGGGTCGGGACCTGTCGTAATTAAAAATACTAGGAGAGTTGAAGGTATATCAGTTATTCTCAGACTTTACGCCATGAACCCACGTTAGAGTTTTTACTGTATTACCAGAGTCAAACAAAGGTTCCGTTTGGTAAGTCATAGTATCATAAGGTTCAGATAGGTTTTTTCGACTTCAATTGACCAAAATACTTCTGGATGTTCTGGAAGATCTTAATTATGTTTTTTTTTACATGAAAAGTAGTAGTATCCCCTGACCTTACGTTTTCATTCTTCAGTTCTCTATGGACCTCATTGTCCATTAAAACTAGATCCTCATGTTTTCCTTCGTTCCGTTTCTAATTGTCTCGAAACGGTTTTCTTGTGTGACCAGTATCGTTTGTGGGTGAAGGTTGTTGTGTTCTCTGTCGACATGTGTATGTCTAGTGGTCTACCAGTTATGGTTTAAGTCTAACTAATGTAAGAAACGTAGACTTCTACCTCTTCGAGATATGTCAATCGTTTTTGTTCTGACCCTCGACTGAGACCGAGTTTAGTACTTGGGAATAACGTTTTAAGTCTGAATTTAACTTCTTTCATCCATTTTGGTGATCCGGTAGTTCCATACCGGATTTAGTTTAAGGAATACTAATACGTCACCTTCACTGTGTATCTATGTTCCCTAATCTAGACTATCTGTCTCCCGGACTTCTTGATACCTACCTCCAAATATTGTGACATACCCTCCGTCACTAGTTTTACTGGGGGTTTTACTTCTTTACGTTTTTCCGTCTACCAACAGACTCCTCCCGAATTTTTATTAACTCCTTTCTTTTCTTCACTTTCCATTTCCTCTTTTCCTTTCTATATAGTTAGACTTTCGTCTAAAGGTTTATTATCGTTCCTCTCTATGCTTTCAGAAGGATTCACTAGTCTCTTTATCTCCTCTTACCCTTTGTGATCTCTAGAGAAGTTCTTTTAATCTCTACGGTTTCCTTGTAAAGTACGTTTCTACTTGTGTTATTTACTGTCTTTACTGTACCTGGATCGTCTTCGTCTTCTATAATTCTTCACCGTACTTATGTATCTACTTGATAGGTTTTGTCTAGAATTACTGGGTCCATTGGTACTACCACACAAGTGAATGGAGCTCGGTCTGTAGGACCTCACGTTTCAGTTCACCCGGCATCGTTCGTAATGACACTTATTTCGATCACCTCCACTCCCCTAAGGACGACCCGATGAAGTGAAAGATTTTCTATTACCACAACTTCACGACGTAAGTTATAAGGTCGTTCAAACCTTTTGAGTCGTCACCGGTGTCCTGACCTTTTCAAGTCAAAAGTAAAGTTACGGTTTCTTCCCGTAACAGTCTCTTACAAGTTTGATGACGTGTCAATATGAGTAAAGTGTCCGATCGTTTCAGTACGAGTTTTAGGAAGTTCAATCCGAAGTTGTCATACACTTGACTGTTGAAGGTCTACATGTTCGATCTAAGTCTTTTCCGTTTTCTTGGTCTATAGTTTAACGGTCGAGGGTTACCTGATATCTTTTTCGATCTCTTAAAGTCCTTTTGTAGACTGAAACGAAGTAACTGATGCGATTTCGGAGACACGTCTACTGTTGTTTGACCTTTTAAGAATTTCTCTACCTTCATGGTCTGGTGAAATGGACAAAGGACTCTTTGGAAATACGTCCACTTCTTCGTTGTCAATCTTTGTCTATACCTTGTCGTCTAACCAAGTTTTAACCCTTTCCTCATATAGTTCCGACATATAACAGTGGGACGAATAAATTTAATATACGTCTCATGTAGGACGTTTTACGACCCGACCCATTTCGTGTTCGACCTTAGTTCTACGGTCCTTTTTATATTTAATGGAGTCGATATGTCTACTGTGGTGGGAATACCGTCTTTCACTTCTCCTTGATTTTTCGGAGGACTTTCACTTTCTCCTCTTGCTTTTTCAACCGAACTTCGAGTTGTAAGTCTTTTGCTTCTAGTACCGTAGACCAGGGTAGTGAAGTACCGTCTATCTACCCCTTTGTCACCTTTGTCACAGTCTGAAATTAAAACCCCGAGGTTTTAGTGACGTCTACCACTAACGTCGGTACTTTAATTTTATGCGAATGAGGAACCTTTCTTTCAATACTGGTTGGATCTATCGTATAACTTTTCGTCTCTGTAATGAAACGGTTGTGTCCAGGTAGATCAGTTCCGATACCAAAGAGGTCACCAGTACATACCAACACTCTCAATCTGACACTTCTTTCGACTCACGACTTCTTAACTACGAAAACTTGACACCACAACCTCTTCTGAGGACTCTCAGGGAACCTGACGTTCCTCTAGTCAGGACCCACAAGAAACCTTCTTTACTACGATTTCGACTTTCAGGTCATGAAACCGGTGGAGTACGCTTTTCAACTGAGTAACCTTATCTGAGACTACGACCCTCCCTGACCCCCGTCCTCCTTTTCCCCTACTGTCTCCTACTCTACCGACCTACCGTAGTGGCTGAGCTACCTGTACTCAAACTCACTTGAGGTCCTCAACCACTACCTGTCCCTCCGGACCACACGACGTTAAGTACCCCAGCGTTTTTCAGCCTGTGCTGACTCGTTGACTTGACTTGACTTTTAGTGACACCTGTAACTGACGTCAGTACTTTAATTTTCTACGAAAGAGGAACCTTCTTTTTTATACTGGTTAGATCTACCGTATAATTTTTCGTCTCTGTAGTGAAAGGGTTGTTTCCAGACATATCAGTTTCGATACCAAAAGGGTCATTAGTACATGACTACATTCTCAATCTAGTGTTTCTTCCGACTCGTGACTTCTTAACTACGAAAACTTGACACCACAACCTCTTCTGAAAACTCTCAAGGAACCTGACGTTCCTCTAGTTTGGTCAGTTAGGATTTCCTTTAGTCAGGACTTATAAGTAACTTTCCTGACTACGACTTCGACTTCGAAGTCAAGAAATCGGTGGACTACGTTTCTCGATTGAATAGCCGTTTCTGGGTCTACGGTACTTTCTGACTTCCGTCCTCTTCCCTTTTTGTCCTACTCTACAATCCTACCGGAGTGATTGAGTTACCTGTACTCAAACTCGTTTGAGTCCCTTCGGACAGTACAGGTAACTCCAGTGTTTCTCACCCTATGCTGTCGTTGACTTGTTGTTTTCTCACTGGGCGACCGTCTCAGATTTTATAATTAAGTAATAACAGAATTTAGAAACGTATTTATACAATAGAAAGTGGGAGTGAGTTATTGTAGAGAGTGTATATGGGAAACAAAGACTTGGGGGAAAGTCGGAAAATAGTTCTAAAAGAGAGTACTAGGTATAGGTAGAAATAATAGTTCCCTCTTTATTCCAAACTTACCTCCTCCCTCAGTAATAAGGACGGTCAAGAGAGGAAATCATAGTAGAGGGATACCTAATGAGAAAGGATCTGAAAACAGAGGTCAAAATCAAAACAAAGATACTGAAATAAAAATCTCGTCAAAATCAAAGTTTCGTTTTAATTTTTCCTCCATGCCTCTAAAGGGTATATAAGGGAGGGGAATGGGGTAACACTTGTAGTGAGTTGTTTTCTTCTGTAAATAATAATAAAAAAAATTGGTACCTACCCGTAATATTAGTGGGTCGGAGACATCAAATGGAACCCTGAATGAGAACTATAACATGTAAGTTACCCAAACCTGTTTGAATATTACCGTTCATAGATAGTAATATTGTGTTATGTCTCATAAGGGTGACGGGATTTTTAGGAGACACAAGACGGATAAGTAGAGATGTGTGAGGGATTGGGGACCTTTGGTGACTAGAAAAATGACAGAGGTACCAAAACGGAAAAGGTCTTTTAGGAAATTAACCCTAGTATGTCATACATCCGAAAATCGTAACCGAAGAAAGTAAATCACTACACGTAAATTCAAGGAATGTGCAGAAGAGTACCGACCTTTCGAGCAAAAATAATTTGACTTCTTATTATAAGGTAACAGACCTCCATTGGGTCAAATACATAGGTCAGTAGAATTTTCTGTAAAACCAACGAAAGTTTAAAACTGTTAATACTTATTTTTACGAATACTCGTAGGAACACGTTCAAAAACACATCCGTATACAAAAGTCAAGGAAAACCACTGATGGTTCTACCTATCATATCATTCTCAGACCCATTAAAATACTCTTTGTGGTGTGACACAAGGTTTCACCGAGATAGTAAAACGTCGGAGGTTCGTTACAGACTCTTAAAGTTAACGAGGTATAGGAATGGTCGTAAACCACAACAGTAACAGGACCTAAACCCGGTGACCAGTGGACTAAGTTTCTGGACTGAGTAACCTTTTCTTGGGACTATAACCATTTCTAACTCCCGTTTTCCTCTTCCCCTGACGTCTCCTAGTCTATCAATCTATCGTAGTGGGTGAGTCACCTAAATTTATTTGAGTCCATCTATTACTTCCTGTCTTCTCGGACCCTACGATTTCACGTGATCCCAGAGTTTCTCGTCCTGTGATGAACGACGACGACGACGAGGACGACGACGACGATTCAGTGAAGTCAGCACAGGCTGAGACACGCTGGGGATCTGAGACGATCTGGGGCAGATTGTATATCTGCCGTCGGGTGGTCCGAGGGGGCAGGGACCCTAAGAGGTCCGTTCTTGTGACCTCACCCAACGATAAAGGAAGAGGTTACGTACTTTCACTTTTCACTTTCACTTCAGCGAGTCAGCACAGGCTGACAAGCATTGGGGTACCTGACGTCGGATGGTCCGACAGGTACCTTAAAAGGTCCGTTTTCCTGACCTCACCCCACGGTAACGGAAGAGGTTCCTGTGATGAATCGTTGACTTTTTGTTGTTGACCTTACATCCACATAGAGCGACACATTTACGGCGAAATGTTGACGAAAGTTGCATGTTCTTCGAAGTGTCTTTTCTTCCACGGTCCTCTCCCGACAGGAGGGTCTTAGATAAACAGGTTCAGGGTGAAGATCGTAAATTCTTCATTCCAGTTCACAGACTCAAGACCAGTTAGTTTATACCCGTCTTGTCTACTGGTGTAAAATATTCAGGCCGGTTCATTTAGTTTTGTGTTCATGTTGGGAGATGAGAGAGAGAGAGAGAAAAGTACATCCGACTTACAACAGAGGGTCCTATTGGAGACCTTGACACAAAACTTCCAACTCAGTCAGACCTAGGGGGATAAGATCTAAGGTCTTATCAAGACTCATCACAGACAGAAGATTTGTAAATCGTTTATCTTAATAATAGTACGAAGGGATAATATTATGTGTGTTACATGATTGATCCATAGTTAAAAAGACTTTCAATTAACTGTAAGGTACCCTCCCTCCCCGATTACTGTCTTCGGTTCTTGTTTAATGATCAGAGAGTCTATCTTTTTATTCTTTCAACACACGGAACAATCTATATTGTCGTCTGTGTAACTAAAGTCCCAGATTAGTACCGATTAACTCGTCGTCAATAAAGTATTCATCAATAGGATAAAAGAAAATAAGAAAGGAGTGAAGAGTATTTGAAGACGGTACCTCTCCGACAGAGTATTTAAGTTCGATGTTTAGTCAATACCCGTAGTTTCTAGTATTTTCACGAAACATTTAACATTTCACTATGGTTTTACAATTGTACTGATGATTTAAGTTTTACTCCCCTGTCTTTTTTTCCTTCTTAAAACTCGGGTATTTCCCCTCTGTAAAAGTGAAGTCTCGATATCGTTCTGTTTAAGTCTATACATCAACAAGAAAAGATTTACTATCTTATGTATCACCCTCTGTTTTGTATTGGTTTAGTTAATTTTTTATTTCCAGTCATTTTTCGTTAGAGGGACACGGAAGTAGTAGGTCCGGTTCCACCGGTCGTGAGACGTGAGGTCCACCATTAAGACTCAGTAAGAAGTTGAAGGCAGAACGATACGACAGACTCGAGCAGAGGTAAGGAATACAACTTCTCAAAATTTTGGTTAATTTTATTTTTTAGTGGACCCTTTCATCTTGAGGAGATGAATGATCGACATTTCAAAAACACTTACATTTGTCTCTCAGATACTTCCACTTGACTTCCCGTTCCCCTACCTTCTTATTGTTATCTTAGGTATGCCGTAGGAACCGAAATCCTTTTTCCCAGTTCCTCTTACTTCGTGTTCGCACTAAGAACGAGAACCGTTCAAAAGGAGTCTAATCATGTCCCGTAGATACACATCGCTGTCATACAAGTCCGATATATCAGATTTACACTTGTCGGTATAGATCCCGGAATGTTTAAGTCCTCTTTCACAATTCTGAATTTTCCGTGTTTTCCTGCATCTTCTCTCCTACTAACCTACGACTCTTTTATGAGGAAATTCTTGTATTCAGATCTTTTTGACCTACATGTTATAAAATGTAAGAGTGAATTAAAAGACTTACACTCACTCGTGACTTATAAACTCCTTTGAGTTTATGAACTAGTTACTTATAATCGTAAGTATATTAAAGAACCAGGACTTCTAAAAGAAGACCTTGAATCTGTTAAGGTAAACAGTTCATAAAACCTTTAAAAGAATTAACCAAGAAAAGATCAAAATTAAAAATATCGACCACTCACAAAGACTTTTGAAGAACACCATTTTTTAGTCAGTCGACGGGACCTTCAGAGGAGAAGGGTTACCTCTCGACCACGGTCCTCTCCCGACAGGATGGTCTTAGATAAACAGGTTCAGGGTGAAGATCGTAAATTCTTCATTCCAGTTCACAGACTCAAGACTAGTTAATTTAAACCCGTCTTATCTACTAGTGTAAAATATTCGGACCGGTTCATTTGGTTTTGTGTATATGTTGGGAGATGAGAGAGAGAGAGAAAAAAAGTACGACCGATGTACAACAGAGGTTCCTATTGAAGATCTTGACACAAAACTTCCAACTCAGTCAGACCTAGGGAGGTAAGGTCTAAGGTCGATACGTGACCTGACACTCGTTTTTTATCAAGAAATAAACACAGGACGAATATTATACTGACATATGAAAAATGTATTAGTCCATAGGAAAACCAAGTTTTACCTTAGGTGAAGATAAATAAAAGACACACCCCCACTACCCTCCCTTTAGACGTACATTCGGAAGAGAGGGGTTTACAAGGTGGATTTAGACTCCCGAGGTTTCTCGACTGTGTAACGGAGGTACAGACATTTGTCGTGTATTATTTACCATCCACTGACTAGAGTCTAAGAAATGTCTATGTCTAAGGACTATCGAAAACGTTCTGTTAAAATTATTTGAATCGTGAGGACACTATTCTAGGGGGGGTGGAGTTAAGAGTTGTTTCTTATTCCGAAGTTGAAGTCTTCAAAGAATAATGTGTCACCAGTAAGAGATTTCCAGTAAGTGTCTTCCGTCACCATCGATAATATGTTAATATTATATTAACTCTAAGACTTTGTGTGTATATTTCGTTCTGAAAAAAAATCTAAAAATCAAAAGACAAAACAAAAATCCATTACAGAAAAGAAAGAGGAGAATTCGAAATCTTTTTACTATCTCGTTCCCTTTTTCATCGAATATGAATAATAAGTTTACATGGGACAAGTCTTTCTATACTCTGTGTTTATTAGTCGTCTTTACTTGTATTGACTTTTCTTTTCTAAAATGAGTTTATTCATAGATCTCGTTTTCCTTTTTGACTAGTTGTTTATCAAGGTGGTCGGTACCGGATAAAAGGTTAGTACTAAGGACTCTGTAGAAATTGTCTGCTATAGATTTACTAATTGAAGTATCACTCAGTTACTGTTACAAGTCAGTTTATCTTATTTGAATTTGATTCCCTGTCCCTTTAACGAGTTTAGTTCTTCTTTAACGTTTTCGGTGACGACACCTATATAAAAACGTCCTATTAATTTGGCTAAATTCCTTTACTACCCTAATTCACTGTCTTTAACTCTCCAGTAGATTAGGTGGTCGAAAGTTTTCGGTTAGGAGACTAGACACGACCAGGCTCTATTACAAAAGTGTCAATTACCGGTTTACTTTATTTAATCCTTTTACTTACTCAAGAAAGTATTTCTTAAGTCGTATTTAATAACCGAAAAATAGGGTGTTAATACACGAAGGATTAAAAATACGATTTTACAAGAAAGAAATTTCCTTAAAAGAAATACTATAAAAATAACTACCAACCAAAACAAAGGATCATAGAAAGTGGTTTTTATTTCATTAAGAAACAATGAAGTAATTTTTATAATATGACCAAAGACTTTATGATCTTCAGTAAGTAGTTTAAGTAATAGAAGTAAGTTCTTCCTGATTAAATTTGAGATTTTGTATCCTAAAATGTAGTATAAAAAAAAAGTCTTTACTTCCTTTAAAATTTCGTAAGGACCTACTATGACCGGATACAATTTCTGTAAGATGGTAATCTTTATATAGAAAAAATTGGAGATTATAATTAGGGAGTTTTTTAAAGTCAAAAAAGGGATGAGTCATAGTGACTTTAAATCTCAGTTTAGTCTGTGAATTTTGTAGATGAACTTGACGAAGGAAACTATATCTCTACCTCTATCTCCGTGGGATGTCACTTCCGACTTAGACATAATATACTAAGCCATTAATGTGTTTGTACAAGAAAATTCAGAGTAGGTGTGAGAAAGGGTGTATTGTATACCCGAGGAAAGGAGTTATCGTCTAAGGTGAACGGTCCGTTTTGGAAGGTATAAAACCGTGCGAAACCTAATTAGACTCAAAATGGATCTGGTACAGAGACAATATTTTTATTATGACGAATTATCTTGAAAGTACAGTAAACTTATAATTTAATTGACATATGATAATACGTACATGGTACATCTCTTCCGGAAGTACCCCCTTTACGAACGGTTGTCCCCTTACTCCTACGGTTACTCCCTCACTATTAACCCGAATAAAGTTCGCATCTCCTTCCTCATGTCGGTTCGATTTTTTATAAAAAAAGAATTTTATCGAATGTGAAACCTTTTACCGTCAAAGATAAATATTGGTTATGTGTTTAATCTTGTTCTATACCTCCTTTTATTAACTTACATTAAAAATTTGTTTGACTTGAGGAGGTGTAAAATATAATACTATCTTAAGGGTCTACAATGTCTTCTTGTTAGGTCAAGAAGATTACGTGGTAGGTTGAGTCTAAACACAGTGACCGTCAAAACTCAGAACTTTTTCATCTGTAAAAATGGTTAAAAACCTTGGACTAAAAGAAAGTTGACATATATATTTGTGTCTTGACAACATCTTTACGATTGGATTATGATGACAACGAATATTTAATCTCTCCCCTGTATTTACCTTTTATACTTCATCCTCTTTTATTTTACCCTTAAACGACGACTTCACAACCGGGGTAATAAAGAGGTAATGGGTCTTTTATCCCCTCTTCATTGTGAAAAGAGGAGCCAACGAGTAGACACTCCCGTCTCCCCCGGACCTCCCTTCTGATTTATATAGGGTCACCTATGATTATAACACGAAACAGACGAAACTTTTAACTACGTACTCTAAAACCATCTAATGGTTAACTACGAAGATTGCAAGTATCTTGAACGAAGTCACTTCGAAGGACGATCGTACTTCGTTCATAATATCTTCACTTTTGGAAATAGTACGTAATGTAATGTGCATATACACACAGACACGATTCAGTAAAGTCAACACAGGTTGAGAAACGCTGGGATACCTGATATTGAACGGTCCAAAGAGACTGGTACCCTAAGAGGTCCGTTCTTATGACCTCACCCAACAGACCGGGAGGGGGTCCCCTAGAAGGGTTGAGTCCCTATCTTGGGTCCAGAGAATGTCGAGAACGTAACCGTCCCCCCAAGAAGTGGTAATCGTGGTGAACCTTTCGGGTGTAATGTACATGTACACATATGTTTACATATTTTTTATATAAATACAACCAAGGACATCCAGTAGACATATAAGTGCGGAAATTGACTTATTTGAAAACGAGAAAAGGTGACGGAAAAATATACGTGTGTCTTCACACAGTCCCTACTAAACATTGGGACCGGATAGGTAGAGACGGGGTGAATAAAGTTGAAGGAACGTCGTTACAGGCTCAAGTGTGACAGAGTTAAGAGTGGTCACAGGGGGAAGAAGACCCATAAGTGACGGTAGACGAAGGACTACACCTCTCGAATAGTGGAATGAAAGACGGACTGGACAGATCAGGACAGGTATTGACGATTGGAAAGGTTGAGTTAGGAAATAGTCTCGACTCTAAAAAGAGAAAAGGAGTTATTAATGGAGGTAAGAAGACAAGTGTGGTTACCAATACAAGAATCCATCTATTTTAAGGAAAAAAAAAAAAAAACGGAAAAATTTAGAAATATAATTTGGCTTCATACGTTAAATTTGACAGAAGGGACCAACGAGTCTGTCATTTCGAAGACAGACGTTACGTCCTCTGAGCCCAAGCTAGGGACCCAACCCTTCTAGGGTGCCTCTTCCTTTACCGTTAGGTGAAGTGATGATAACGGACCTTTTAGGGTACCTGTCTCCTCGGACCATCCGATATCAATTACCCCAGCGTTTCTCGACCTATGCTGACTCGCTGAGGTGAAAGTGAAAGTACGTTAAATTTGTTTATTCATGTACATACAGTAATAAGACCTGTGTTAAAACAAGTGTCAACCTATAAATTAACCATTCTTAAGAAGACATTTTAGAATCGATTATAAATTCACCCTCGACGTTCGTTCATTTTAATGTACCTTTCATTTTATTGCTTCGTTCGCAACCGTCACACGAAAAACAAACCCTTGACTTTTGCAGACGAGAATCGACTGAGTAAACGATTCGTTCCATTTTCATAACTCGTCAAAAACAAAACAAAACAAATCGTCTAGTAGAAAAAAACGTGTTTATGCAAAACTGTATTGCCCTTCTTCCAATCTTAATCAATTTAGAGACGTAAGGGAGATGTACCGTGTGATCGTTACAAATCATTTATCGATTAGGATCCTTAAAACTTTTTGTACGAAAAATATCATTGTAAGCAATATAAATTCCCGTTTTTATATAGTCAACGGTTTTAATTGAATATTGCTTCATTTATAATAAGTCTGTGTGTATTGTAGAGGATTGTGCATCTGTAGTCGTAGACAATATTACAAAAAGTCAAAGACAAATTTTAACTGATGAACCTTCGGTACTAAAGTATCTCAACTGTAGTGATGAGATAAGTCACTTAACTCCGGTCCTAACCACCAATACAACACACACAAAAGACCGTAAACATTGGTACTAGATCATCACCTTGTCATACGAAGAATAGTTAGTTAACCAACTCTCTTAAGACAACAATAAGACTTTACAAAGTTCGTTTATCTTTTCGTGTTCGTAAGTACCAAGTAGTATAAGTTCGACCGAACAGAGTACCTACTTCTACTGACTGATGGTCCATATTACTTTGTCCGAGGTGTTTTACGAAACCGGTTAAAGAGGAGAGAAACGAGGAATGGCATTACTTTATCCACGACTGTTCTATAGTCGGATACCTCATTCCGTCGTTTGTACCACCAATTCTTATACATACCGTTTCGTTCTAATAACTCAGGTTTTAAGTCGAGGTAATATATCGTTCATACACTGAAACGAGTATATGGATTGTAGAGACTAGTTAAAGAGTATAGTACTTCTTTTATTATCATGGATTATTAACGAGACTCTATTTATACAGTTACATATGTCATAAACTGAAGGGATCACCGAGTCTACCCTTTCGTAAACAGATGTCACACCCTCTGGACCCAAGCTCGGGGACCTCTTCCTTTACCGTTAGGTGAGGTCATGATAACGGACCTTTTAGGGTGCCTGTCTCCTCGGAGCATCCGATGTCAGATACCCCAGAGTTTCTCAGCCTGTACTGACTCTCTGAAGTGAAAGTGAAAAGTATGTCATAAATCTCATTGTGGATAGTGTATCATGCATGGTGACATCAATGACTTACAAAAAGATCCTTTTCTTTAGGTTCTATTAGACTGGTCAAGGTTACCAAATCAAGATAAGATAAAGGTTTGTAATCTTAATTTCTAATTAAATAAATTTTATTCCTGGGTCTCTCTACAACACCCCTCCCTCCACCCTCCCCCCAAGTACAAACCCTTGCGTACATTCTTAATTTCTAAAATTTTAAATTTTTTTTATTTTTTTTTATGTTTTTTTTTATTTTATTTTATTTTATTCCTCAAAACATAAGGTCTAAACAGTACCTATTAGTAATGTGAATAAGTACACTGAGTTTAGGGATAATTGCCGGTTATAGGACCTCATACAATTGAAAAAAGGTCCAAATACTGTCCTTAATAAAGTAAAGTAGTGGTTTATTTGATACATAATAATAATCGAGTTACAGGTCAACTCTTTTGACAATTCTTCAATCTCGATAATATACAGGATAGGATTCGATGTTTTTGTTCATTGAACCAGTTCGACTGAGGTTTCTAATAATTGATCCGTAAGACTGGGATTTTACATGTCGGGATTAAGATATTTAAGCACAGAGGACTTCAAACGAGTCTAAGTACGAGTAACTCAGTCACTACGAAAATTGGTAGAGTAGGAGACGACGGAGGAAGAGGAAAACGGAAGTTAAAATGAGTCATAGTCCCAGAAAAGGGACTTGAACCGTGAAACATAGTCTACCGGTTTCATAATCTTGAAGTCGAAGTCGTAGTCAGGAAGGTTTCTTATAGATCTCAACTAAAGGAAATCCTAACTTAAGTTATTTGTTTGTTTGTTTGTGTGTGTTTTTTGACGAGTTGTTTCGGAATAAATTACTTACTTACTTACCTCTTTTAGGGATTGTCCCAATAGTGTTCGTAACTATTTATATTTTGATTTTCTTTTTATTAGCCTTTCGATATATATTATCGAATGGAGGTAAAAGAATGAGAAGATGTAAATCCAAAATGATTTTTCTTCAGAAATGTTTGTCTCCTTAAGAAGTTGAAAGAAGAAAGATCGAAGAGGGGAGATGGTAATTCCAGATCCATTGTTTTAACTCATGTACGAAAGAAGAAACTGACAGAGTCGAGAGGTAACGGTTTATAAAGAAACTTTAGTAAAAGAGTTTCTAAGTGACAAGTTTTGTTTTATAAGATTTATTTTGACTTTGTACCGATAACTTGTCTACAAATCAAGTCACAGGACTATAGATCTTGTTTAAATTCCTTTCTTTGTACAACTACTCTTTCAAAGTCATACTTCATAGAAGGTCATTAGTATTTATATCTTAGTTTTTTAAAACCGTTCACTTTGAAGTCTAAACAAATAACACCATAACCACCTATATTTTTTTATAATTATCCATCTTATTCTGTTAATTATGGAACGAATTTCTTTTTCTAAAAAAATCGTGGTTTAACCTTTTTTTTTTTTTTGTCTAAACTCGAGACTTTCGAAGACATAATATTTCCTTTTTGTTTTATAAAATGTTCAATAAACGATTAAATTTTCTGTGTAGGTTTTAAACTTGAGAGGGTCCTTAAAAAAGACATTGTATACACTGAATCTCTATTCTTTACAAAATTTACCTGAACAGGTACAAGAGGTTTTGTTAAAGTTGGATCTAGACGTAAAGCGATAATTTGAGTGTAGTCTAAACACCCAAAAGTCTGTACTTTCCTCGTTTAAAAGTTGTTCCAACACTGGGAGACACCACCCGAAAAATTCTGTTATTGTTCCAATTCAAGGGTCGACCATGCCCAGATGATCACTTGGAGATTTCATCCCAGTGACTGGACTCTCAGAATTAAAATACATTCAATCTCTTTTTCTTGTGTTCCACCTTTCAGTCCTCTACCGTTTTAGACCTTATTCTTTATCCGAGTGTCCACACCCCGTCCTACCTTTGGTCATAGAACGACCTGAGAATATATCTTTTCCCTCTTTCGTTATTCGTTGTCTTCTCGGAATTACTAGACTTATCCCGGTATCTACGGACTCCGACCCGGATAAAGTCCGGTTATTACTCGAAAACCTGAACACCTCAGTAAATGAACCGTGTCGTCGGACCTCGGGTTCCCGCGACAAGTAATCCTTCGTCCTTGAAATGGAGTCCCAACAAACACAACCAGAAAGAACGGTCTTACTTAACAAGTAATCGTAGACTCTCTTTTGGTGGGAGAGAGAGAGATCTATTTACCAAATTTTATTTTGCAACTAACCCCAACCCCACCTGTTTCTCTTTTCTAACAATTTGGGAAAACTACTATCAACTCCCTGTTTATTTAGACACGTCGTATTTAGTTAATATTAGTCACCCTCTGATTGGACTAAATAGTAATTTTACTGTTTAATTAAACCGGGATACAGACCAGATCAAGAAACCCAACCGAATTACTACATTAACCGATTTGGTTCACCATTAGGTGAACGATTACGTTTGATAGCTGATAATCAGAAGAATATATCAGTACTGTGGATTGGTGGTGGTAGTTGGTCGGGTCCCTAAAAGAACGTAATACCTTTGTAGGTGACTCCTCACTTATTCTCCTGTCTCCCAAGACCTTAAACTTTAAGGTTTTCGAACCACCTAAAAACTCGACACATCCCCGAAAATGGAACAGGGCCCACTGCATCTTTCTAGAGTACGAAAAATACCCCAATAAGTCCAAATTATCGTAAATCCTTACTAAACCTTTAAACAGTTATTTCCATACTTTTACAATTGTACAATTGTACTAAGAAACAAAGAGGAAAATGAAACTTTAAGAAGTTTTTCATTAAATCTCTCAAGTTTTATATACAACGGATCTCTGATATTCTTCTGTCGAAATTTTTTTATTTTACTTTTTTCTATTGGTTTTTATTCGAAAGAAAGGTCTACCTTTAAAAGTATCGAACCTTGCTTCATGTGTCTTTTCAAATATATTGACTAATCACTGTCCTTCCGAGTCTTTGTTTAGGACTCGATGTACTGCAAATGAGAGTCACTGTACCCGTTAAGTTTAAACTGATTGCAAAAGTATTTCACATCTTCGTTAACTGACACCTTTTAGTCTTTTGGTTGAAACAGGACCTCCAAAGAAAATTAACTCCAATTGACGATACAACGGAATTAATGACTTACAAAGGGATCATCAGATTCATTTATAAGGTGTCCGGGACTGAGACCGTCACAGGTGACTTTATAACATTTTAATGGTTACTGACTTTCTCCCTTGTTGTGTAATCCTATCGGAACATTTCTCACCTAAACAAGAACACTCCTGAGCGATAATTACTAAAGAGTAAGTTAACGTGACTCACTAAACTTGTCTTGTAAAGAAAAAGGGTCATATAAACCTGTACCTCTGTATGTCTACGAAAATGTTGGGTTGTATCGTTTAATTATTGGTAAATATCCGTAGGAAAAAAGAGTAGAGGACTACAAAATAACAAGGAAGGCAAAAAAAAACAAACAAACAAAAAACAAAAAAAAAAAAAATTTAATTTTTTCGAGAGAGTAATGGTTTAGACGGTCCTAGTTCTTAGAAGTTGGAAATTTGAAAAAGATCAGGATTGTCGTAAACCTTAGTGATTCGTTAGTTCTTACGGTTACATTTACAAGTAACATGGGTGGTCGACATACTTGTATAAAAACTCTCGTAGAAGACGAGGACCAAAACTACAATTATATAAAGGTCACGGAACGAAGTTCACTTTTAGGGATAAAGGGAAACGGGATCCAAGTATACTTATATAAGGTTACTTGTTATATCGATAATATTGAGAACCTTCCACACTTTAACACACTTGTATAGGGTATCATTTAATAAAAAAACAGTTAAATCGATAGGAGGCAGACAAAATGAACCGAATTCTCTTTGATTTGATTGTCACGGTCCGAATCGTTAACCTTGACTGGTGGATGTCTTAGTCTAATTTCTTTACTCTTTTACTATCCGAAAAAGAGGTTTCATTCACACGGTAAAGGGGTGTTGTCTTTTATTACAATACTCAGTCGTTTTAAACGAAATATTAAATCTGAACGTCAATAAAGGTTACTGTATAAAGGACCTGACACAGTAAGGAAAGACTATAAACGTTAAATACTGAAAGTAAACCCTAAAAGTAAAACTTTTTGTTATAAATCTAGTAAACTTCCACAATGTCTGACTTCCAAGTTTAACTAAAGAAAAGTGGTCCCTGTAAAAGAACCTTGTGATTAAAGAGTTGATGAAGTACATCAGAGACCTATTGACGGTAAATAACTAAAGTATGGTATAAAAGTTTTTGAATTTCAAATCAACACTTAATTATTCCTTAGAGGTAGGCCTTAACTTGTTCATACTCATAAAATCCTCATTCATAACTTAACTTGTTAACAAGAAAGGATACTGACAACTTTACTACCATATAAAGGGTGATAGATCATAAAATATACATCACTTAACGTAATTATATTACTGTACATTACGGTAATTTTTTTAAAAAAATCAACAAAGAGTAACTAGTGTTGTGTAATACCAAAATACTTAACGAGTCAAATCAAAGGCTTAAATTATAAATCTAAAAACGTAGATACAAATGTTACTTTTATCAAATATAAAAATAAGAACATATTAAACATGGTCTAAATATAAAGTTTCTAATTAGATCCGATACGAAACCTTCCCCTAAGGAGCTACCAAGTCCACCATTTCTTAGATGGATGTCACGTCTGGACCCGAACCAGGAACCCAATCCTTCTAGGGGACCTTTTCCTTTACCGTTGAGTGAGGTCATAAGAACGGACCTCTTAAGGGTACTTGTTTCCTCGGACCGTCCGATGTCAGGTACCCCAAGGTGTCTCAGTCTGTTTTGACTCGTTTAATCGTGTCGTGTGTCGAAACCTTTCCTACCTATAGGAAGAAATAAGAAGAGACTTAATGAAGTTTATTCTGTCTTTAGTCCTTTCAAGTCACCCTGAACGGTTATTTTAGCACAAATAAACAACGGGGACGCACACACTTTTCCATACATATTACACCCTCCACCGTGAAATGATATTTAAGTTAAGAGACAATAACAGATGAATTAAATACATACAATATATTATTTTATATCGTTTAATACTAAAAGTTAATTCAAAACACACACACACGTAAATCTGTGAGTCAGTACAGGTTTAAAAACACTGGGGTACCTGATGTCGGAGGGTCCGAGGAGATAGGTACCCCTAAGAGGTCCTTTCCTATGACCTTAGGAACGGTACGGAAAGGAGGTCCCCTAGAAGGGTTGGGTCCCCAACTTGGGTCCATAGGGTGTGACGTCCGTCTAAGAAGTGGTTGACTCGGTGGTCCCACGGGTTTTCAATATGTAAACGGATACAAACTTTTAAATAACTTTAATCCCAAAAAAAAGAGGGTGTCTTAATAGAAGTCTGAGATTTATAGATGACATATACTTTAATACGTGAAAACACTATAATTAAAAAGAAGGAACACAGAAGAGAGAAGAAAAAATATAGAAAAAAAAGATCGTGAACCACATATAAAATCATAAAAAGAAAAAACGCCCCAAACGAAAAATTCTTAGTGAAAAAATTTAATTAAAAAACACAATAAAATGACAGATAAAGAAAAAGAGATGATGTCGATATTTAACAGACGACGATAGTAGTGTATATAATCAAGTCCTCAGAAGGGTCCACCATGTTCACCATTTCTTGGACGGACAGTTACGTCCTCTGGATTCTCTACGTCCAAACTGGGGACCCAACCATTCTAGGGGACCTCCTGTCGTACCGTTAGGCGAGGTCATAATAACGGACCTCTTAGGGTACCTGTCTCCTCGGACCGTCCCGTACCAGGTGTCCTAGTGTTCCGCAACCTATACTGACTTCGCTAAATCGTGTCGTGTCGTATATAATGAATTCTAAACCGTTCACTCTAAGAGAAGTTCAATCAATGGTGCATAAAAACTGTACAAGAGGAGTAAGAAAACCGTATAGAAACAAAAGACCTTACTCAATAGAGATGTTCCTAGGCATCAAGACAATAAGATTTATGTTACCACAAATCTTCGGTTTTAGTCTCAAGAACTTCAAAAGTAATCTCACAACGATGAGACCCCGTCTCGATATCGTTTATGTATACACATATATGTGTGTATGTGTGGATACATATATGTGTATATGTTTTGTATATGTGCACAATACATATACACATATATACACATATACTAAATGAGACACATATACATATATATATATATACTAAATAATACATATATAAATAACGTATGTATATCTGTATACATTCTCCCCGGCGGGACCACCGAGTTACCATTTCTTAGACGAACGGTTACGTCCTCTACGTCCAAGATAGGGACTCAGTCCTTCTAGAAGACATCTTCCATGACCGTTGGGTGAGGTCATAAGAACGGACTTTACGATACCTGTCTCCTGGGACCGTCTGATGTCAGGTTCTCCAGTGTTTCTCAGACTGTGCTGAATCACCGATTTGTTCTTGTTGTTTGATCAATATATACATTAATTTATAGATATGTATTTATACAAATATTTACATATATACAAACGTTTATATAAATATATATGTATATATTTGTAGATATAAATAAAGAAATTTAACTTTTGGCTATCAATATTGAGGTTAGGTCATCGTGTTTAGAGTAAGATCAAACAAAAAAGAAAGTAAAAAGACATAAACATTGAGGAAAGAGATTTTCACTCTTTGGAGAGAGGATGACAGGAACTATATATAAATGAATAACTTAGTCAGGGGAACAAATATTGGTTAGAATGTAGTGACGACGACATGACGGGTGCTCGTCTTTAAGACGAGTAAGAAGAGTACGAGCCTACAGAACAACGTCCGTGTAGGTGGGAATCGTAAACCCACGTAAGAGAAGTCATACTCTCCGAAGTTGGGAGTTCCGACCTAGGGATGACCCTTTCATGGAAAGAGTAGGACAGGTCCAAGACTTTAGGGTGAACCTGGGTGAGCAAACGTATCTGAGAGAAAGGTCGGAGTACTGGGGTAGAACCCTACGAGGAGGATACAAGTCCGGGAGGGACTTGTGTGAACCCAAGTTGTGACGAAACCAAGTTGTGTGTCCGTCTGTGGAGAGTCAGTGAACCCGAGGTGGGGAGTCTGGCTTGTCGCGGGGGCATAACTGTAAAAGAAATGATGTGAACACGAGACTATAAAAGGGAAGCCAAAGTTATCGGTGGTGTTTTAGTAAGGAGTGGAGAGGTCAGGGTACACCTGTCTGTCGGAGGACTCAGACGAGTCGAAGAGTGTAGTCCCGGGAAGGACGTGCCTGTAGGGAGGAATCGGACGGAAACGATCCATCGTTGTAGGAACTTACGGAAGTAGTAACAGAAACCTGACGTTTCTTCGGTGACACCGACGGAGCTGAGGACGTGTCTGTAGACGGAACGAGATAAAGTAAGGTAACGACAACTGAATATAACAAGTAATTTTCTTCCTTTCCCTTGATTTTTTCTCTTTCTTCTTCTCGTCTCAATTGTAAAAATTACTATATATAAATCATTTGAGATTTCAATCAGACGTCGTTACTTTATTTTTCTACGAATGAGGAACCTTCTTCTCAATACTGGTTGTATCTATCGTATAACTTTTCGTCTCTGTAATGAAACGGTTGTTTCCAGGTAGATCAGTTCCGATACCAAAAAGGTCATCAGTACATACCTACACTCTCAACCTGACACTTCTTTCGACTGGTGGCTTCTTAACTACGAAAACTTGACACCACAACCTCTTCTGAGAACTCTCAGGGAACCTGACGTTCCTCTAGGTTGGTCAGGTAAGACTTCCTCTAGTCGGGACCCTAAAGAAACCTCCCTTACTACGACTTCGACTTTGATGTTATGAAACCGGTGGAGTACGTTTCTCAACTGAGTAACCTTTTCTGAGACTACGACCCTCCCTAACCCCCGTCCTCCTCTTCCCCTGCTGTCTCCTACTCTACCGACCTACCGTAGTGACTGAACTACCTACACTCAGACTCACTCGAGGTCCTCAACCACTACCTGTCCCTCCGGACCGCACGACACTAAGTACCCCAGTGTTTCTCAGCCTGTACTGACTCGTTGACTTGACTTGGCTTGACTTTCAATTAGATACAGAAATGTAAGGAAGGTTTGTAAAAAAAGAAATTTATGGGGAAGAGAGGAAGTAATCAATAATCGAATTAAATTAAGGTAGAATAACAATTTAGAGTACTGTTCGTAAGAAAACAGTAATAATAATAATATTACTAAAAACGTTAGTTACAAATAACTCAAATGTACTTTTAGGTAAAGAAGTCAGTAGTAATAAATAAGGTAGGAGAAGACTTAAGAATTCAAGGGTGAATTAAAATCAAAAAATTATTCCTTACAGATATATATTCTTTTTAACAGTCGGAATCATCTAAAGAATAAAGAATAAAGTACATCAATGTTTGTCAACCTATACTGAAACACTGACTTCTGGTTATTAGGGAAATAATACCGAAATCAAAAAAAAGAAGGACTGTATATATATCACAGTCACAGTAAAATATCACAGTCAGAGAGTTATCATTGAAGACAATTGAAAACACCTATAGTTTTAGAAAAATAAAAGAGAACTTAGAACTTACTGTGAAATAGACGTATATCTAATAATCCGACGATGAACATACCGGGGTCGTATAATTTCTATGGTAAGAATGGATATACAGACATGAGAATAAAAAGTACGTAAAAAGACAGTTAATATTTACTGTATATTTCTGACTACTTACTATACACTCCCGGTAGAAATCCTAAGGACCGAATGTAAAAGTATTAATAAAAGAAAAAGTCACCTTTAACAAAGGGGAACACAAGTTCTCAAGAAAGAGAGAAGGGAAAGTTTTATACTGTCCAGTACCCTCAGAAGGTACTAGCACGAATACTAATATTATTTACTTATTACACCCAATTTCGTTACTAAACAGGGATTCATAATGTCAAATCTACTTTCTTCTCCTCTACCCTATCTTCATACCTATACGTCCCCATAATTATATTAAATATTGGGTCGTTCCCGTTATCCCGTAAACACCCGAGTCTAAATAGAACTATTGAAGAGATGGTAGTACAAAATGTCTACTATTTAAGACTGGTTTCACGGTTGAGACGATGATAATTTTTTTTGTTTGTTTGTTTGTTGTCACGAACACAGAGGTTCTTGTACAATGACCACGTTAAACTCTTATAATAATTTTACATATAAATTTATTAGTAAAACATTAAAGAACTTAAATCTGAGTGAGGTAGACGAAATTAATCATTCGAAAAAATCGTACAAATTTTACATCGTTTTTACACTGATTCCAAATAATATTAATGTGAGATGTGGAAGATTCATTAGTTCATGTATTATTTGTATGTATTTATACTTAATATACTACGTCGGTACTCGGTCTCTAAGATGATCTCAAGGAACTTAAAACAACTCGAAGAAACTGTTCTTTAACTATAAAGTTATTAAAAGGGTCTTTTTAAACGTAGTTTAAACCTCGAAAGTCATCGGGATTGAGGGTTTAGTTTTGAGTCCAGTATTAGAGACTAAATTCTTATAGGTCGACAAACATCGAATATCTGTTTTGACTAGAACTTAACAGGGTTTTTATCTTGATAATTTAAAGGAAAATTCCACTGTCATATAACACGAAAGGCTAGAAAGGTACAAAAGACTTCAGTCACTATAGTTAAATTTAAGAACCGGGATCCGTTTTGTTTATCTTTATCTTCTATAGAAGAAATACGTTTTGTGTTTTAACGACTAAACATAACCTCACTGTGAGAAAAGAAAGGTTCAAAGGAACATGAGGACAGGGAGTGGGTGTAAGAAAACGATGAGTGAACCCTCTCCGCAGATCGGGGTTCCTAAGATGTGATAAAAACATTTAGGGAAACGTGATGATCTAAGTACGTTAAAATCGCACCTGATCTGGAGTCCCTGTATCTCAGGAGACACTTTTCTTTAAATTTAGGTAAAGACCATTGATGCAACACTGGGAGTTGAATTTGTAGGGATAAAGGAAGTAAACGATAGAGTGTGTGTGTGTGTGTGTGTGTGTGTGTACGTATGTGTGTGTCTGTGTGAGTGTGTGTCTTGGAACAAATCGCATCCGGATAAAAAGTTTCAATTACTCCACTCACGCACTGAAAAAAAAAAAAACTTCTCATAAACTCCTCTCAAAGAACTTTCGAAAATTCTATTAATTCTATCGAGTACCCACAACTCTTAGTGATAAAAAGTATACATACACAAGAATGACTTAGTTGAAGAGACTTTACAGCGAACAACACTTAATTACAGTAAAACGTGAGAAGATTACGGAAGTCTTACCATACCGTAAAATGTTTTAGTCTTATTGAGTAAAGTTACATTATCCATTACGTAAAATAGGTAATCTTTCACAGATGATCCAATTTTCACTACAAGTGAGATTTGTTTCGGAAATTTAAAAATACCTACAGTAAATAATTTTGGATATGGTCTTTAAAATTTTTTCGTTTTAAACTTCAAAGGTTTGTTTTGAAATAAAATAAATTGTTTATTACCCTGTAATCGTAATAATAAGTACTCTGAATAAGAACTTCCGATAATAGTAATTTCCTGTATGATTTAAAGTACTCAAAGTTAAATCCTCCCTTTTTCGAGATGAAAAGTACATTTATAGAACTATGAGTAATCCTTATTAGTAACTTTACTAAAGAATTTAACTTCCTAAAACAATATCAATTACTTCGAACGTAAGTTGTCACGTAGTAACTTCCGTTTACAAGAGTATATTTTAAAGGATCCAATAATTTTATGTATCGGAATCGACATGACGACGTCTACAGACGACGTTTCACATTGGACCAAGGTAGATACCGGTATCATGTTACACTTCTTAAATATAGTTTAATACAATCACGTTCAAGATTTTTAATCACCTTTAAAGGAAACACCCCTCCCTAGAGTCATTTAACTCTGACTCGAGTCACACACTCAATCCGTCAGATATCAAGGAAAAAAGTATATGCATTTTATACGGAAGTAAGACGATGTCTCGTGGTGCCGCAAAAAAAAAAAAAAAGGGACACGTCACACACCTAAAGACACGGACACACCCAGTAGAGAAAATACTAGTCAACACATGAGTACAGACTAGAAGAGACGATTTCTTTCCTTCCGTGATAGAGACGACATCACTTCGAGTGTCCGAGAGACATTAAATTGAAGTCCTAGGACTACCGTCAAGACAACGAATGATGGAACAATAGAACCTGTTTAATGGATTTAAGAGATTCAGATCCAGAGGAGTATCCATTTTTCCTATCCCATAGGAGTCAAAAGACCCCGACTCCCCTAAGGGATCTACGTATAAAAAGTTGTGATTTTAGTCCTTTCAGGGTCTGTTTGATCTTACTTGACCAGTATGATTGTTTCTCCCTTAAAAATTTTCCATAGAAGGTAAAACTTGGTACTTGAAGGTCTACAAGTTCGACCAAAATCTTTTCCTTCTCCTTGTTCTCTAGTTTAACGGTTGTAGGTGACCTAGTACCTTTTTCGTTCTCTCAAGGTCTTTTTGTAGATAAAGACGAAATAAATGTTACGGTTTCGGAAACTGACACACCTAGTGTTATTTGACACCTTTTAAGACTTTCTCTACCCTTATGGTCTCGTGGACTGGACGGAGAACTCTTTGGATATAGGTCCAGTCCTTCGTTGTCAATCTTGACCTGTACCTTGTTGTCTGACCAAGGTTTATCCTTTTCCGACGTATAACAGTGGAACGAATAAATTGAATATAGTACTCTCATGTAGTACTCTTTATGACCCGACTTTCTTCGTGTTCGACCTTAGTTCTAACGGCCCTCTTTACAGTTATTGGAGTCTATACGTCTACTGTGGTGGGAATACCGTCTTTCACTTCTCCTGGATTTTTCTGAGAACTACTTTCACTTTCTCCTCTTACTTTTTCAACCGAATTTCGAGTTGTAAGTCTTTTGCTTCTAGTACCGTAGAACAGGGTAGTGAAGTACCCTTTATCTACCCCTTTCTCACCTTTGTCACAGTCTGAAATAAAAACCCCCGAGGTTTTAGTGAAGTCTACCACTAACGTCAGTACTTTAGTTTTCTGCGAATGAGGAACCTTCTTTTCAATACTGGTTGGATCTACCGTATAACTTTTCGTCTCTGTATGAAATGGTTGTTTCCAGACAGATCAGTTCCAAAAGGGTCACCAGTATATACCTACACTCTAAACCTGACACTTTTTTCGACTCGTAGCTTCTTAAGTACGAAAACTTGACACCACAATCTCTTCTGAGAACTCTCAGGGAACCTGACGTTCCTCTAGGTTGGTCAGGTAAGACTTCCTCTAGTCGGGACCCTAAAGGAACCTTCCTTACTACGATTTCGACTTTGAGGTCATGAAACCGGTGGAGTACACTTCTCAACTGAGTAACCTTTTCTGAGACTACGACCCTCCCTAACCCCCGTCCTCCTCTTCCCCTGCTGTCTCCTACTCTACCGACCTACCGTAGTGACTGAGCTACCTTCACTGAGACTTACATAGGGCCCGCAACTACTACCTGTCCCTCCGGACCGCACGACGCTAAGTAAGCCGGCGTTTCTCAGCCTGCGTTGACGCGCTGACTTCACTTGACTTGACTTGACTTGGAAGGTAAACATAGTAAAAAATTTCTATTCGATATCCTACAAACAGAAAGAGACTAAATAAAACTACTACCACCTAATCAACGATTCTCTGAGTACAGACGAAGAGACTAGAGTACCTGACATCGGGGAGTCCGAGGAGACAATACCCTAAGGGTCCGTTCTTATGACCTCACCCAACAGTAAACGAAGAGGTCCTCTAGAAGGTTTGGGTCACTAGTTTGGGTCCAGAGGACGTAACGTCCACCGAAGACATAACGTCCGTCTAAGAAATGTCCGACTCGGTGGTCCCTTCGGAAACTGAATATATTGAATCATATTAGAGATTCAGGTAAGTACACCGCCGTTTACCGTAATAAAGTAAGAAAAGATACTGTTACAATGTAAGGTAACATACATACGTGGTGTAGAAGAAATAGGAAAGGAGATAGTTACTTGTAAATCCAACGAAAGTACAGAACCGATGATATTTGTTACGACGTTAATTGAATAAATATTTTGTCGTTATCTGAATGTCTGAAATTTTCGTTTAAATACCAAGTCAAGTCAAATCAAGTCAACGAGTCAGCACAGGTTGAGAAACGCTGGGGTACTTAACGTCGTACGGTCCGGAGTGACAGGTAGTGGTTGAGGGCGTCAAATGAGTCTGAGTGTAGGTAGTTCAGTCACTACAGTAAGTCGATAGAGTAGGAGATAACAGGGGAAGAAGAGGACAGGGGTTAGGGAGGATAGTAGTCTCAGAAAAGGTTACTCAGTTGAGAAGTGTACTCCACCGGTTTCATGATCTCAAAGTCGAAATCGTAGTAAGGAAGGTTTCTTGTGGGTCCTGACTAGAGGAAGTCTTACCTGACCAACCTAGAGGAACGTCAAGTTCCCTGAGAGTTCTCAGAAGAGGTTGTGGTGTCAAGTTTTCGTAGTTAAGAAGCCACGAGTCGAAAGAAGTGTCAGGTTGAGAGTGTAGGTATGTTCTGTTGACCTTTTTGGTATCGGAACTGATCTGTCTGGAAACAACCGTTTCATACAGAGACAAAAAGTTATACGATAGATCCAACCAGTATTGAAAAGAAGGTTCCTCATTCGTAGAAAATTAAAGTACCGACGTTAGTGGTAGACGTCACTAAAACCTCGGGGGGTTTTTATTTCAGACTGTGACAAAGGTGACAAAGGGGTAGATAAAGGGTACTTCACTACCCTGACCTACGGTACTAGAAGCAAAAGACTTACAACTCGAAATTCGGTTGAAAAGGTAAGAGGAGAAAGTGAAAGTAGTTCTCCGAAAAATCAAGGAGAAGTGAAAGACGGTATCCCACCACACTAGACGTATAGACTCCAATAATTATAAAGAAGGTCGTTAGAACTAAGGTCGAACACGAAGAAGGTCGGGTTATAAAAAGTACTACATGAGACGTATCTTCAATTTATTCATTCCACTTTTATACGTCGGAATTGTTTGAGGAAAAGGATAAACCTTGGTCAGTCAACAAGGTACAGGTCAAGATTGACAACGAAGGACTGGACCTATATCCAAAGAGTTCTCCGTCCAGTCCACGAGACCATAAGGATAGGTAAAGTCTTAAAAGGTGTCAAATAACACTAGGTGTGTCAGTTTCTGAAACCGTAACATTTATTTCGTCTTTATCTACAAAAAGACCTTGAGAGAACGAAAAAACTACTAGGTCGACGACGACGACGATTCAGCGAAGTCAGGACAGCCTGAGACACGTTGGGGTATCTACCGTCGGGTGGTCCGAGGAGGAAGGGAGCCTAAGAGGTCCGTTCTTGTGACCTCACCCCAACGGTAAAGGACGAGGTTACGTACTTTCAATTTTAACTTTCACTTCAGTAGTCAGCACAGACTGAGAATGACTGGGGTACCTGACGTCGGGTGGTCCGAGGGGGTAGGTACTCTAAAAGGTCTCCTCCAACCGTTAAACTAAAGACCAAGGAGACGGAAAAGATTTTGGTCGAACTTGTAGACCTTGAAGTACCAAGTGTACCACGACTTCGGGTCCACCTCTTAAAATTCGTAATGAAATGATCACACACTCTACCCACGTTAACACACCATCAAACTCGTAAGAAACCGTAACGGAAAGAAACCCTAACCTTACTTTTGACTAGAAAAGGTCAGGACACCGGTGACGACTCAAAAGGTTTAAACGACCGTATAACTCACGTCGTCAAAGTGTCGTAGTAGAAAATCTTAAACTTTGTCGAGTTAACCTTAAGGTAGTGAAGGTGATCGAAACAAGTATCACTATGAAAGATTTCGGGTGAACTGAAGTGTAAGGTCCTACAGACCGAAATCCACTCACTAGTGTGGTAGCACTAATAGACCCAGTACTTCTAGAAAAAACACGTCAAGCAGACACACAAATACCAATGGTTTCCCCTTTACAACCCCGTTCTCTATTTAGTCCTCGAACCCTAATTGTTTGTGTGTAATGAATATATTTTACCTACTAACCTTTCCTGGACGTTATATCGTGTCCCTTGAGATGAGTTATAAGACATTATCGGATATCCCCTTTTCTTAGACTTTTCTTTATTCATATACAAATATATTTCTATCCTGAAGGGACCACCGAGTCTACCATTTCACAGACAGATGTTACGTCCTCTGGGTCCAAACTCGGGACCCAACACTTCTAGGGGACCTCTTCATTTACCGTTAGGTGAGGTCATGATAACGGACCTTTTAGGTTACCTGTCTCCTCGGACCATCCGATGTCAGATACACCAGCGTTTCTCAACCTGTACTGATCACTGAAGTGAAAGTGAAAGTGAATACGTTTCTACTTAGTGAAACAAAATGTGGACTTTTATTGTGTTGTAACATTTGGTTTATACACAAACGATTCAGTACCCGTTGAGAAACGTTCGGATACCTGATATCGGAAGGTCCGAGGAGATAGGTACTCTAAGAGGTCTGTTCTTATGATCTCGTCCAACGGTACGAAAGGAGATCTAATAGAAGGACTAGGTCTAGTTTAGACGTAGAGGACAGAAGACGTAACCGTCTACCCAAGAAATGGTCAACACAGTGGACTCTTCGGGTCCAGTCGATATTATCTTTATGTCAAAATTTTTTCAGGGAAGGTGGACACTACACGACCTTGGTGAGAATGAGTATTACTCTCGGTTGACAATGTCAATCCTTAAAACACCCGGTCAACGATATATAAGTCTTTAAAACACTTGACAACCACTGAACTTTAGTAGGTACGACCCTGATAAAGGTGTTAGTCGTTTACAATGTTTGATCCCGAAAAAGGAAGAATCTCTTAATTGATTGATCGTATGGTGGTGGATGGTTTACTGTTTCGACTATTTTAATGATTGACTTTATTACGTACATTTTACGAATCGCCTTACGTACTATATTCTCTTTTACTTTCAGTGAGTCAGTTCAGACTGAGAAACCCTGGTACATGATATGTCAGGTACCTTAAGAGATCCGGTCTTATGACCTTACCCATCGAAAAGGGAAGAGGTCCCCTAGCAGGGTTGGGTCCCTAACTTGGGTCCAGAGGGTGTAAAGTCCGTCTAAGAAATGGTCGACTCGGTGTTCCTTCGGGTTCTTATGACCTCACCCATCGGATAGGGAAGAGGTCATCTAGAAAGTCTGGGTCCTTAACTTGGCCCACAGGATGTAACGTCCGTCTAAGAAATGGTGGACTCGATGGTCCCTTCGGACGTACTATGTTTCATTCACGGTTAAATAGTAGTGACTAATCAGTAAATAATAATGATAATAATACTTAAAACGTAACCGTAAGTTATTTGTCAATTTTACTTGACTTGAGACGGACTTCCGTAAGGGATATTTACTAAAGTTATTAAGAACAACAACAACAATTCAACGTAGATCTTGTATCTGACTCACATATAACATCCAGAAGTTTGACCAAAGAGAAAGACAAAGAGGGAAAGAGTATTTAAGGGAGAGACACTCGGATCTTTCTAGGGAGGAAAAGGACGATGTGATACCGATCAGGAGTCTGTAACGTACAGTTCGAACCCCGTTACTGAGATCGAGGTCCTCACGTACTTCTTAATACGTAACCACGACACGCACCTCGTACCGTTTAACCTAATACGATTGTTTCATATAAGACGCTCCACCGGGGGACACTCAACTGACTCTGGTGGAGATGTACCAAACGGAGTGGGTGACGACTTTAGTAGGGACGTAAAAAGATTAGGGGTTTATGGTGATCTTTAAGGATAAATATTAGAAACTCAATCACTCAAACTGTAGAAAATTTTCGTTTAGGTAAGGAATCATTTTCATTGTGTAATCCGGTGGTTGTCTCACGTTTAATCAAATAGTTCAACGGACACACACACGAGTCAACACACATTCAGAAAAACTGAGTTCTTTTATAAGAACGAACTTCCTTTAACTGGGTCCTTCCACTACTCTCCTTTCAAGACCTCAAACCGTCCAATATCTTCTACCGTCCACACTCACCCCTTTCCCTACCGTTTTTGGTCATCCGTTGTCACCCCTTATAACTAAGGAACCTACCTCCTCATATTTACTTCCTCCCCTATCAGTCACGTTCTTATGTCTACTCCCTTTTATTACTTTTATGTACAGAGACTAAGAACTTAGAACTCTTGATTCCTCGGAGGACTTAAAAGTCTCATATCTTTCTTCCAGTTTCAGTTTTCTCAATTTCACGATGGTTTGGAGATTGTCAAAACAATTCCCGGTCGGATCTAGAATTTTGTATTTTGACGTACAGATTCTCCTTTATGCAGATTTATTAAGATAGAGATCAAGTAATTCTTTAAAGTCTATGTGTTTTACTTCTGTGACGGACCTGATTACCTTCTACTTTCGTAGGATTAAGGTCGTATAATCTAGTAGTAGACTCCCAAAACAGGAGAAAGCCGGAGACAGGTCGACTTCGGTCGTCCGTCAGGGAGGAGGACTCCTTGTCTAGTCAGAGAATCCTAACCGTACAATTAAGTTCGACTTCTTGGGATGACCAGTGGGTCGTTCTGTAAAGTTCTTCGTCACACACTCGGGGAGTCAAGAACGAGTCACAACCCCCTAAAGGTCGACTACAGAAACTAACGAGAATATATCTATAACATTGTAGTATTTTCCCCTCAAAGACATCGTCGAACGAACGGTACTTTCTGACGGACACCGAAGGGTCGTAAGGGACTACACTCACGACCAAAGTCTCAAGAGACGTCAAATTCTGTCTTTCCCTTCCCTATTCAGCCCCCCGTCTCCTCCTAAAGATATGTCTGGATCCAGAAGGTTTTACGACCTGATCTTTCTTCCTCGTTGTCCTTTGTCGTAAGGGTTATGAGTCTGTACGTAATCTGCGGGGCGGGGAGAACAAACAAAACAATATTTTTAAGTTAGAGACATAACTCGGTCCACAAGAAAGGACATATACAATAAAAAGGACGAGAGAGTAAAGTTACCAGGGAACCGAAAATTTTGACAACTGACTTTCGAAAAGGGAAGGAGTCCAGTTAAGTGGTGTCTTTCATAGATGAGTACACATGGGTCATCGTATTGGGTAGGTGTGGTCC
The DNA here is from genome assembly GCA_006410555.1 of Capra ibex. Classification (NCBI taxonomy): domain Eukaryota; kingdom Metazoa; phylum Chordata; class Mammalia; order Artiodactyla; family Bovidae; genus Capra; species Capra ibex. The sequence goes on along the minus strand of SJYO01016970.1, from coordinate 24,293,578 downwards.
CTTGTTCGGCTTTCTCTGGATTTTGAACCAGATACACGAAGTCCTTGCAGGTAATCTTCGTTTATAAGTACCACGTAAATTTCTTTTCACTTAGTAAGTCACTACAATGTTTTAGAATTACACTTAAGTTCTTTCTTTCGAGTCTCCCCCATTTCTGAACTCTGTCTACAAGACCGGGGAACACTTTTACAATGATTAGTATTCTATTTTATATTACTTTCATCTTGTTTCAAAATCCGTTCCCTTTGGTTAAGTAGTTTTCCTGTCTCAAACCTTATTTGTCGTACAAAATAAACAGACCACAAACAAGAAAATATGTTATTTATAAATGACTCAGGGATGGTCCTTGGGTCGGGACAAGGTCCCTCAACCCCTAAGTAGGAACTTTTATTTAGTAACAAGAGGATCCTCAACTATAAGATCACCTCGGTAACTCTTTTACTTACTAATTCGTTTTATTAAAGTTAATCTCTAATCGTCCTAATTCCTTTTTAGTTTCCTTTTTCACGAGAACCTTATTCCTACCGGTCCCTTCCGGAGAGACTCTTCCAATATTAAAACGAGAGAGGACTTCCGATGGTTTCCTGTTCCGTGTACTTCGTCCCTTCTCGAAAAGTCTGTCCATCTGGTTCATTTACGGATTATTGTCCTCTGTAGAACCGTCTAATTTCAGTTGGGACTAACATGTAATCTTAATGGTCCCCTCGAAAATTTTTTTACGTACATTAACCCGGGGCGGAGGTCTCTTGAACAAAATTATCCAAACCCCGCCACGGGTCTGTGCCTATAAAAAATTTTTCGAGGAGTCCAATAAGTTTACAGCCGGTTCCGACTCTTGTCCACCTAACCTCTTGTCACCCAGAGTTTCAAATAGTACGTAGGCTTAGTGGACCCTCCGAACAGTTTGGGTCTACCGACTCGGGGTGGGGGTCTCAACCCCTGGGTCAAACAGACGTCACCCCGTGTCCTTAAACGTAATGGTCGTTCAAAGGTCATCTACGACGACGACGACCAGACTCAAGGTTTGAACCTTTGGGGACCCAAGTTCTTGTTTTACCTTCGACTATGACTTGCTCCTTCTCTCCCTATACTTTCTTCGATCTTCCTACCTCAACCTTGAAGACAGGACCTTTCCGTATGTACGTCTCGTCTCGGTGTCTGTGTCTTTATTTCTCCCATCTACACTCTGACGCTCCTAATAAGACCTACAGTTTCCTCTCTACATCTCGTCTTCAGGTCAGTGTCTACCCTCCCGTCTACTTTAGGACCTCCCGACAAGACCTACTCGTCTCTACTGTACTGTTCGTCTACTTCTAGACCAAGAAGACTCACTCGTCTTACACCTACTTCTTACAGGGGACGACGCAGTCGTTTGTTTTCTATAACACCGGTAGTTTTCAACCCCCCCATGACTGGGATCTACCAATTCCACGCATTGTTTGTCTATTAAAATCCCTCGGGTCTAAGAACGTACAAGAGTATGTCTGTGTACAATTTAAGTAATTGAATTCGTCAGACCAAAAATAAACGTACGATTCAAAGAAGTCAGTACAGGTTGAGAAACGCTGGGGTACCTGAGATTGGACGACCCGAGGAGACAGGTACGCTAAGAGGTCCGTTCTAATGACCTCACCCAACGGTACGGATGTTGGTCCCCTAGACGGACTGGGTCCCTAGCTTACGTCCAGAGAATACGGAGGACGTAAACATACACCCAAGAAATGGCGATCACGGTGGACCCTACGGACCCAAAAACAATTTAACTGTTGTTAGAAATCTACAAAATTGATGGACCCAAAACAACGTTTTTTGACGTGAAGGACCGAGGACGAATGAAGAAGTCTTGTCTTAGAGTCTTGAGAGTCTGTCCGATAGAGCTCCGAATTCATGAGTCAAACGTACGACTTATTTCGTATTAAGAGTTGAAAATACGACACATAAAAGACGTTAACTCTTCTCTTACCCTACTCGTTCCTCCTTGTGTACATGATTTTTCTCCTTTTCTACGTTTTTACAGTTCTCCTCGTTCAACCTCCTGATTAGACCTCAAACTCTCTTACCGGTCAATATGTCGGTAGTCAAATATCTACTGTAAAGTCGGTGTCCTGACCTACTGTAGAACCTCCCTTTAAACTTCATCTCGTCACTTCGATCTCTCTCGTCGATGGGGTGCAGACTCTAGGCTTTAGTCTACCTAATATAATAGACGTCGGTTTCTACTTCTTCGAGATATGTAAGTGGTTTTTGTTCTGGCCCTCGACTGACACCGAGTCTAGTACTTGAGGAATAACGGTTTAAGTTTGAATTTAACTTCTTTCATCCCTTGTGGTGATCTGGTAAGTCCATACTGGATTTAGTTTAGGGAATACTAATATGTCACTTTCACTCTTTATCTAAATTCCCTGATCTAGACGATCTGTCTCACGGACTACTTGATACCTGTCTCCAAGCACTGTAACATGTCCTCTGTCCCTAGTTCTGGTAGGGATACCTTTTCTTTACGTTTTTTCGTTTACCGACAGACTCCTCCGGAATGTTTATCGACACTCTTCTCTTCGGTTTTCGTTTCCTCTTTTCCTTTCTATTCGTGGACTTCCGTCTCAAGGTTTCTTATCGTTCCTCTCTATTCTTTCGGAAGGAGTCACTAGTTACGTTTCTTTATCTCCTTTTGTTGTCTTACCCTTTTTGATCTCTAGAGAAGTTCTTTTAATCTCTATGGTTTCCTTGTAAAGTTCGTTTCTACCCGAGCTATTTCCTGTCTTTACCATACCTGGATTGTCTTCGTCTTCTATAATTCTTCTCCACCGTTCTTATGTGTCTTCTTTTCTCTAGAAGTACTGGGTCTGTTAGTGCTACCACACTAGTGAGTGGATCTCGGTCTATAGGACCTTACACTTCAGTTTACCCGGAATCTTTCGTAGTGATACTTGTTTCGATCACCTCCACTACCTTAAGTTCAACTCGATAAAGTTTAGGACTTTCTACTACGACACTTTCACGACGTGAGTTATATGGTCGTTTAAACCTTTTGAGTCGACTGGTGTCCTGACCTTTTACAGTCAAAAGTAAGGTTAGGGTTTCTTTCCGTCACGGTTTCTTACGAGTTTGATGATCTATTAACGTGAGTAGAGTGTGTGATCATTTCCCTACGAATTTTAAGAGGTTCGGTTCGAAGCTGTCATGCACTTGGTACTTCAAGGTCTACAAGTTCGACCTATATCTTTTCCGTCTCCTTGGTCTCTAGTTTAACGGTTGTCGAAGACCTAGTACCTTTCTTGTTCTCTCAAGGTCTTTTTGTAGATAAAGACGAAATAAATGATACGGTTTCGGAAACTGATACTCCTAGGGTTATTTAACACCTTTTAAGACTTTCTCTATCCTTATGGTCTGGTGGACTGGACGGAGAACTCTTTATGCATACGTCCAGTCCTTCGTTGTCAATCTTGACCTGTACCTTGTTATCTGACCAAGGTTTATCCCTTTCGTCACGTAGTTCCGACATATAACAGTGGGACGAATAAATTGAATATACGTCTCATGTAGTACTCTTTGCGACCCGACCTCCTTCGTGTTTGACCTCAGTTCTAACGACCCTCTTTATAGTTAGTGGAGTCTATACGTCTACTGTGGTGAGAATACCGTCTTTCACTTCTCCTTGATTTTTCGGAGCTACTTTTACTTTCTCCTCTCACTTCTTCAACCGAATTTCGAGTCACAAGTCTTTTGATTCTGGTACCGTATACTAGGGTAGTGAAGTACCCTTTATCTACCCCTTTCTCACCTTTGTCACAGTCTGAAATGAAAAACCCGAGGTTTTAGTGACGTCTACCACTAACGTCGGTACTTTAATTTTCTACGAATGAGGAACCTTCCTTTCAATACTGGTTGGATCTATCGTATAATTTTGCGTCTCCGTAAAGAAACAGTTGTTTCCAGGCGGATCAGTTCTGTTACCGTGGGGTGAGGTCATGAGAACGGACCTTTTAGGGTACCTGCCTCCTCGGACCATCCGACGTCAGTTACCCCAGAGCTTCTCAGCCTGTGTTGACTCACTGAAGAGAAGGCGAAAAGAGAAAGTACGTGACTGTGAGGTCACAAGAACGGACCTCTTAGGGTCCCTGCCCCCTCGAACCACCCGACGGCAGATACCTCAACGTGTCTCAGTCTGTACTGACTTCACTTAATCGTCGTCGTCGTCGTCAGTTCCGATACCAAAAAGGTCATCAGTACAAACCTGCACTCTCAACCTGACACTTCTTTCGACTCGGGGTTTTTTAACTACGAAAAATTGACACCACAACCTCTTCTGAGAACTCTCAGGGAACCTGACGTTCCTCTAGGTTGGTCAGGTAAGATTTCTTCTAGTCAGGACCCAAAAGTAACCTTCCTAACTACAACTTCGACTTTGAGGTTATGAAACCAGTGGACTACGCTTCACGACTGAGTGAACTTTACTGGGACTACGACCCTTTCTAACTCCCGTTCTCCTCTTCCCCTGTTGTCTCCTACTCTACCAACCTACCGTAGTGGCTGAGTTACCTGTACCCAAACCCACCTGAGACCCTAAACCACTACGTGTCCCTCCGAACTGTAAGACGTCAAGTACCCCAATGTTTCTTGACCTGTACTGACTCACTGACTTGATTTGACTTGGTTTTTTTTACATACTCACGACCCATCTTTATCATAACTTCCCTAAATTTATTAGTTTCCTAAAAACAATTCTACTGGTATATATTAGACCTTCAAATATAAAATAATAAAGTACAGAAGAACATTTACTTGTGTATACACTTATTGAAAACACTTCATTTTGTTTAAATAAACGTATTTCCTAGGACACCCAAACTAGATATTGGTAATCAAGGGACCTTTTGAGTCATTTGACGTTTCGTACCCACTGTTGTTAAAACCCAGTACAAGTTAAATTTATGAGAGGGTCTAAGATATTGCATAAACGTTGTAGTTTCCTATCCTTCGTCCTCTCTATTAGTCTACATTATAAACTTATCGGTTCAGGTTTAGGAAAATAATAAATGATGAATATTCATAAATCCTTCGGGGACGGTCCATGATTAAAAATATGATTTGGAAAGGAGACAATAGGATAAAATAGGAAAATTGTTGGAATGTCCTAACGATGTGAGACTCGTGAATAAATTGTTTCTTTCAATTCTGGGGTTCAGTCTCCGTCGTCTACTTGAAATTTATTCAGTAAACAAGGATACTTTAAATTAAAACATAAATATTTCGTTTATAAATATAATGTCGAACCATCAAACAAAACAAAACAAACAAGACAAACAACACTCTGTAGTAATTTACTCGTACAGTCACACTTGAACTATTTGACAATTTACGTCTATGGTGATATTTTTGAACGTACTTAGGTACTTTATCTGGGAGTGCTGTAAAGAGACATCGATGGAACCACCTCTCCATCCTCTTACATATAATACTAATACCTGAAAAACTCAAATCCAACTAAATTTTAGTAAATATCAAGAAACGATACGAGACCTTTATTACTTTTCTTCCTAATTTTCCTATTTGACGTTACTCCCGTCTATAGTTATAAATTTTTAATTCGGGTATTACCCTATTCGTTAACAGAGATATACTCCGGAGTGTTAAATTTACGATTTTCACATTTTCGTCTCTTATTATAAATATAAAGTTTCGTTGTTAATTGGTTTAACAGGAGTTAGAAATTTTACGGACTCTTTGGACTGGAATATTTAATATTTTTACCTGGTTAAGATTATTCTTAACAATATATGATCACTATTGTGTGTTTAAGTACAATTAATTATAGTTCCTTTTTAAGTGATCCACAAATGACTCAGACACAAAGTAACTTTATTTCAGAATAAAAGTAAAGATCTATGTACGTAGGAAGGCGGTTAGACGAATCTTTTGTTCGAAGATAAAACAACATAAACGTATATTTGGTCTTCTCAATAAGCTTCATAAACTCATAAATCACCGTTACCAGTTATTTTAGTCACCCTAAAAGGATTACAAGAATAACACAAAACTTTCTGTTAAAGTGTGAATCTTTAACGAACAAATATATAATAATTGCATAGAATCTTATGTCTCATCGGACTACGTAAATTATTTGTGAAAGAGTAATCTGTACGACGAACCATACAAACGACATGGTAAGATCTATGACAAAGAGAGTAGGAGTCAAAAACAGAGGAAAGTTCGGATAAGTACCCAACATAACGACGAAACAGTGATTCAAGACAGGATGAGAAACGGGTGGTCCGAGGACACAGGTACCCTAAAAGGTCCGTTCTTATGAACTCACTCGTCACTGAAGAGTGAGATCCTTTAGAAGGACCCGGGTCCCTAGTTTGAGCGTAGACAGAGACGTAACTGTTCACCTAAGAAATGGTGGAGTAATGGACCCTTCGGGAAAATGTTCTAATCCCGTCCATTATAGTTTCTCCCGAAGGGACTACCGAGTCTACCATTTTCTTCTCCTTTTACCTAACCACCCCCGACCCGACGTGTCTCCGTGTACGGATCTTTTTTTTTTTTTTTCCGACGATATAAAGTGAGGTCCAATGACTACAATCCACCTAGATTTCCGAATCAGAAAGGTTTTGTTATTAGGAATTCTCTTCGGTCTGACGGTCTAACGGAAATTATGTTATGGAAACTTAACTTGTTTATTAAAGTTCTAAACATACCTTAATGTTTTTTGGAGCTTATCGGTTTCGTTAGAACTCTTTCTTCTTACCTTGACCTCCTTAGTTGAACGGACTGAAGTCCGAGATGATGTTTCCGTGTCAGTAGTTCTGTCATACCATGACCGTGTTTCTGTCTATACCTTGTTTTATCTTTCGGGTCTCTATTTAGGTGTGTGTATACCTGTGGAATAGAAACTGTTTCCTCCGTTCTTTTATGTTACCTCATTTCTGTTAGAGAAATTGTTCACCACGGCCCTTTTGACCAGTTGGTGAACATTTTCTTACTTTGATTGAGTGAAAGATTGTGGTGTGTGTTTTTATTTGAGTTTTACCTAATTTCTAGATTTACATTCTAGTCTTTGATATTTTGAGGATCTCCTCTTGTATCCGTTTTGTGAGAGGCTGTATTTAGTGCCGTCCTAGGAGATACTAGGTAGAGGGTCTTAAGACCTTTATTTTCGTTTTTATTTGTTTACCCTAGATTAATTTTAATTTTCGAAGACGTGTTGTTTCCTTTGATATTCGTTCCACTTTTCTGTCGGAAGNTTTACCTAATTTCTAGATTTACATTCTAGTCTTTGATATTTTGAGGTTCTCCTCTTGTATCCGTTTTGTGAGAGACTGTATTTAGTGCCGTCCTAGGAGATACTAGGTAGAGGGTCTTAAGACCTTTATTTTCGTTTTTATTTGTTTACCCTAGATTAATTTTAATTTTCGAAGACGTGTTGTTTCCTTTTATATTCGTTCCACTTTTCTGTCGGAAGACTTACCCTCTTTTATTATCGTTTACTTCGTTGACTGTTTGTTGATTAGAGTTTTTATATGTTCGTTGAATACGTCGAGTTAAGGTCTTTTTATTTGCTGGGTTAGTTTTTTACCCGGTTTCTTGATTTATCTGTAAAGAGGTTTTTCCTGTATGTCTACCGATTGTTTGTGTACTTTTCTACGAGTTGTAGTGAGTAATAATCTCTTTACGTTTAGTTCTGGTGTTACTCCATGGTGAAGTGTGGTCAGTCTTACCGACGTTAGGTTTTCAGACGTTCGTTATTTACGACCTCTCCCACACCTCTTTACCCTTGGGAGAACGTGAAAACCACCCTTACGTTTGATCATGTCGGTGATACCTCTTGTCACACCTCTAAGGAATTTTTTGACCTTTATCTTGATGGAATACTGGGTCGTTAGGGTGACGACCCGTATGTGTGACTACTTTGGTCTTAACTTTCTCTGTGTACATGGGGTTACAAGTAGCGTCGTGTCAAATATTATCGGTCCTGTACCTTCGTTGTATCTACAGGTAGTCGTCTACTTACCTATTCTTTCGACACCATGTATATGTGTTACCTCATAATGAGTCGGTAATTTTTCTTATGTAGACTTAGTCAAGATTACTCTACCTACTTTGACCTCGGTTAATATGTCTCACTTCATTCGGTCTTTCTTTTTGTGGTTATGTCAAATGATTGTGTATATATACCTGAAATCTTTCTACCATTACTACTGGGACATACACTCTGTCGTTTTCTCTGTGTCTACACATCTCGCCTGAAAACCTGAGACTCCCTCTCCCTCTCCCACCCTACTAAACCCTCTTACCGTAACTTTGTACATATGATAGTACATTCTTTGCTTAGTGGTCAGATACAAACTACGTCCTATGTCCTACGAGCCCCGACCACGTGCCCCTGCTAGGTCTCCCTACCACACCCCACCCTCCACCCTCCCCCCAAGTACAAACCCTTGAGTACATATGGGTACCACCTAAGCACAACTACATACCGTTTTGGTTATGTCATAACATTTCATTTTATTTCATTTTTATTTTTAAATTTTTTTTAACGGTCGTTTTATTTATTTATTTATTTATTTATGATCGTTACTTAAGTATGTAATAATTTCTTACCAGTCCAGTTTATTCCGTGTATACGAAGGGTTTAGACCGAACTTTTAACGGTCTTTTTCTGAAAAGGTATAAGTATACACCTGGGGTCCTTCCGTCCCTAGTTCGAACAAATATTTTCACTTTCAGTAAGTCACTACAGGCTGAGAAACACTGGGGAACCTGATATGTCAGGTACTTTAAGAGGTCCGGTCTTATGACCTCAACCATCTGAAAGGGAAGAGGTCCCCTAGAAGGGTTGGATCCTGAGCTTGGGTCCAGCAGACGTAACGTCTACCTAAGAAATGGTCGACTCGATGTTCCCTTCCGAGTTTGAACAAATATAAATAATATAAATGATAAAATAGAAGACACAGTTCGTGTTATGGATCCTGTCTCGTACACAAGTTTAATAAATTACCCTTTTATTTACTACTGAGTTATCTACCTCCTCTGGTCATAGTATTCTAGTCCTCTTCAAAGTAATAAAGAACTAAATTTCTTTTCGTTACATTATATTATTTTTCTCCTGGATAGATCCTCCTTCCTCTACACCCAGTACCGAAATTTAGACGGATGTTGGGACATACGTCAGAGTCCGTTAATGAAATGAATGAATTGAATCACAGGTGTAGATACTTTACGACTCTAACCTAATATCACAACGAAAAAGTTTACTACGAAGTTCCTCGGAAATCTTGAAACCTCTCTCTACTAAGTTCTTCTAAGACTTCCCTACTCTATCCATGGATTGTGTCTCCTTCAGAAGTCCTAAAACTCTAAGTTTGAATCTAATGTAACTGAAAGACCATTTAGTACCGTCTCATTTATATTAATAAAAAGACGAAGAAGGGTCTTGAAATTTTAATGTTCTTTTCCTGAAAAATTCCGTAATTTTTTATACGTCTTGTTCTCCCATTTCTCGTTATGTTGTCGTTCTTCTTTGATCTATGGTTCCTAAATCGTTTGACTTCTGCCAAATGAGGATTCAGTCGAAAGGCAAAAATGTGATTCGGAATATCTTCATAAACTGAGAAATCTGATACGGGAACATGTCGAAAATTTTATGTAAAGATTTCTTACGTAATTATATAAGAAACAACTTTTATAACATTTATAACAAGATTACAATTTTTTAAGATTTCAAGATTACAATTTTTCATAAGGTTTGGGGAAGTGATCTTCTTAGGAGAAGACCACAATGACTGACAAGACACTAACTGGAGACATGTCGTCCAACATACCATGACTCAACACCCATAACATGAAGGGGACTTCAAGATTGTGTCACACGACTTACCCAGGGTCGTTGTTAGATGTTTACGTAGGACAGTCCTGGTGTCAAAGGACTTCAGAAACGAGTGTTTCAATCCGTACCGCAGACCTCTTTCTTTGGATCGGGGGAGAGACCATTACTCATGGTACTTTAAAGTACGAGTAGTGTTGGTAACAGTTTAGAAGGTAAATATTTTATAGATATCCTTAACCTCTGGGTTCAGTAAACAATATCAATAAGTGATTAGTCCCAAAGTCTTGGTTCTGTCGATCGTACCGGTTTCTTAGTAAAGACTACTCTAGTCGTTGTCCTTTTGACTTCGGTAGAGCAAAAACGTTTATAGATTTACCCCGAGTGAGTAGTTACACAAAGTCTAAGAAAGTGTCGAAGTTTAGATTACCCGTCTCCGACCCAAAGGAACTCTATCGTAAAGTCACTTTGTGAAAGATTAAGTAAAATGTGTCGAGAATAATCTAAACATTCCTCTATGTGTAACATATTCGTGAGGTACCAGTAAACTCTCCCCTCATTCAATACACTGAGTAAATTGTCCGTTAATGGACAAATTTTTTCTCTGTTTATAGGACACAGACTGTCTCCGATACAGACACACTGTACTTGGTTTACAACTCTGACTATTTTTTTTTTTTTTTTTTGAAGTGACTCCAACCAAGACTCGAGAAAATGTCTTAAGTGACAAGAATCTGATTTCAATTTTTATCTACGAACTATCTTGACAAGACATAGAACTGTATAACTGCCACCACTATAACTGATATCTTTAGATGTGTACTATTTTTACATATTCTGATGTGTATGTGTGAATCGTACTTATGTACCATTTTATACTTATTTAAACCACCCACAATAGTTACAACTGTAGGATCAACCCTATAATATGATCTCTAAAACTTCTGTAATGGTAACCCCTTTCCCTCACTTCCCATATTTCATAGAAAGACACTATTTTGACGTACACTTAGGTGTTAATAAAGTTTTATACTTCATTTTTTTTTCATTGGTAACGATTGACGTACATGCCTCGGTGGTTGAGACAGACTACCGAATGGTAGTAAGGTTAATATACAGGATACTCTATTCCTACCTGTTCGCTCGAAGTGAATCTTCTCGTGGAAGGTTTTCAAAACACATAAACCGAGTCACCATTTCTTGGGGCAACGATTACGTCCTCTACTCCAAAACTAGGGGTCCAGTCCTTCTAGGGGACTTCTTCCTTTATCCTTCAGTGAAGTCATAACAACGGACCCTTTAGGGTACCTGTCTCCTCAGAGCACTCGATGTCAGGTATCCCAATGTTTTCTCAACCTGTGTTAAATCACTGTTTTGTTGTTTAAAGTCCTTCCAGCAACGATCACCATCTTAAACCCAATTCTACATTAAAAGAGAAAGAGGTACAGAGTACGTACTGAACCCTAATCCTTAGTTTTATAGACCTTACCGTGGGTCATAAATCATGGATCCTTTTCGTGATACAACATTATATACTCACCAAAACAAGTCGAGACATGGTCTCTATAACCTGTCTACTACCTGTCCGCTATAGACTACCTCTATAACCTGTTTGTCGGGTACGAGATTTGGTGTAATTGTCAGAAATAGGAACGTGAACCGGTACATTATATCCTCTGGTGGAATACACTCACCTCGAAACAAGGACGAGAAACTGAGATCAAACCGGGACACCGAACGAAACCCGTTATCCAATAATGTCTATATTCTTTCCTCTCCGAACTCTTAGTGGATACATCAACTCAAACGAGAGAACATAAATCCAGTAATTCTCTGGTTCCGGTGTAGTTCTGATCGGGTGACTAGGACTCTCCTCTTACTCTCTTGACACCTCGTTTCGACGGGTCGACTAGAAAAGATCGGTTTTAATAGTATTTCATCTCAGGGACTGACTGGATTTCTAGGTACCGATCTGGGTCGGGTTTCCTCGACAGTCTCCCTACACTCTCAAGATTGTTACTGACAACAAACTTCGGTACTCAAAACTCCAATAAAATACACGTTGTCGACAACATCGGTGATTTGAACACTATCTACTGAATCAACTAAAGTCTATCCACCGACCATAGGTCTTCTGTCTCTATCCTCATCCTCCCTATTTAAAATTATAACACCTGAGTAGATTTAATCTTATGTTTCATCGTTGAATAAATGTCTTTTACTTGTCTACGGTTGATAATCTCAACTCCTCTTATTCCAGACGACTTCAGCACAAACTCCTCGATAAACTCCAGTACTTCTATTGGACTACGACTATGTGGATTCGAAAAGTTTCTTTAAATAAACTGACTACTGGTCCACTCCGACTTAGTCACCCCTCCCCAATTCACCGGGAGCGGTATTTGAGACGCTCTGTCCTCAGTCCTTTAATCATGACGAAGAAAGATCTAGTCCTTCACCGTGAAAAAAAGGGGGGAAGGACATTTCCGAGTATATCGTTTATACAATTCGAAATACCCGGTACGTTAAAAACAGTATGAATGAGTTATACAACCGACGTCGTGTTGTTTCGGTATCCGTTGTACATTTGTTTACTCCCACTGACAAAAGGTTATTTTGAAATAAATGTTCTTGTGTCTGACCTTCTTTACCCGGGAGATCGATATTTCAGGGAAACTAGATCATTAACCTAATATAATAACTTATTCTGTAGACTTTAATTAAGAAAGACTTTTTCAATTCTCTTTCTACCGTATATATTCCGTACATATGGAATTTTAAAGGGGAATTCGGTTTTTGTCTGTAATGATTAGCTAGGGTCTTGGGAAACGGGGTCAAATCCTTGACACGAGACTTAAGAAGTGTCGTTTCGTTATATCCGTCGATAATAGTTATACAGGCCCGAAGGAACCACCGAGTCTACCATGTCTTAGACGAACCTTACGACCTCTGAGGTTAGGGACCCAACCTTTCTAAGGGGGTCTCTTTCCTTACCGTTGGATGAGGTCATAAGAACGGACATCTTAAGGTACCTGTCCCCTCGGACCACTCGATGTCAGGTACCCTAGTGTTTCTCAGCCCGTGCTGACTCGTTGATTGTGTGTGTGTGTGTGTGTGTGTGTGTGTGTGTGTGATAGTTATACAGTGACCTATATTCGATGGATTTTCTTTATGTCGTTCTTTATATGTGATTGAAATTAAGTTTTAAACAGAAAATCGAAGGTTCTTTCTTTATAATGTCTAAATTTGTCACTAACACTTAAATTCTCGGTCAAAAGACTGTTGTTTAGTCTCCAGAGATGTCATTTTATTATTATTATCATCATTATAGTTAAGTATTCTTAACAAAGTTCAATCTAATATAGTTTCGTAAACTAAAGTTAGACGTGTATAAACAAAACTTTAATACTTTGAACCTAACTCCTCTGTCATCCCCTGTACTTCTGAGTGTCCTCCCACGTTGACCAATTCCATTATAAATCTCAGGTCTTGACATTTTACCTCTCCACTACCCTTCCCTCCTAACAAACATTTTAGTCCATCCAAGGTACACCCTACGGGGTAATTAAGTCGATTCGGTACACGGACACCTGTTCCTCTATACCACTACTCTGTTTAACCTACACTTAAGACCCTTGAGTCAGAGATTCGAGTTGTCTGCACTTATATTAGAAATGGTGTTTCGACATTACCGACGTCCACCCTCTTTTCCAAAGTCCCTTTTGACGTCTGTGACCGTCGATAAAACTCTTTCAGAAAGTTTTAATTTTACATAAAAGAGAAGTACCAAGTTGTTTAGGTTATACGTAATAACTTATACCAAAAACCATCTAAGTGATCGTGTGACTCGGATTTAATAGTCCGTGTACGACTGAGGACTCGGTTTACCAAATTAAAGTGAAAGTTAAGGTTCTATGGTCTCGAACATCGGTTTCGACGAACGTTTCACCCGGACTTACTCGACGTAGACCACATTGGTTATTCTGTACTGTGACCGGAAGACCTGATTGTCACCCTAAAGAGAAGTAGAGATGGTAAGAAATACCGTGGTAGCAGGGAAACATCACCGAGCACTTGTCGAACTAGCGACATCCGTAAAGAGATCGTTGGAGAGGGAGGTGTCAGGTGTTCCTTTCGGTCGGACTCTTCAACGTTAATTAGTGTACTAAAGTCAGACGTCGGACCCGACCCCTCCTTAAGACTATGATGGGGAACCTTTCTCCACCATTCACGACCCACATTAGACTTCCGTTCACCGAGTCCGTAGTCGTCACGTCGCAGTAAATTACCGTGTTTGAGACTCGTTTATGACTCAATTACAAACTCCTTGACATATACCCCACTTTTTAATTTACACATCCTGATAAGGATCATTCTCAAGGGGGTTTTCTGAACTTTCTCCATTTTTTACGTCTCGATACTGAAAACTTACTCAGGTGTCCTCAAAGATTAGGGAGTTATTGTCTTTCCACACAAAAAAAAAAAAATTTACATTATACACAAAATAAAGAAACTTGGGAGAAAACCCATCTGCCCCTCTCCCCTCCGTTCTTATGACCTCACCCAACGGTAAGGGAAGAGGTCCTCTAGAAGGGATGGATCCCTAACTTGGGCCCAGAGGGTGTGACATCCGTCTACGAAATGGCAGACTCGGTGGTCCCTTCAGTGAATTGTAAGAAGAAAAAGTTCATTAAATATCGTTCATCAAGAACAAACTTCAATGTAAAAGAAAGAAAGAAAAAAAAAAAACTGTCACAACGTGTCGTATACCCTAGAATCAGGGGTAGAACCCTAGTTTGGGTACGGGAGATGTAACCTTCGTGACTCAGAACAACAAGTGATTCAGAAAAATTTTTCAGAATCCATCTTTTCATGTACAAACTCACCTGTACTTGAACCCGTTTGACGCTCTCTACCACTCCCTGTCCCTTCGCATCACACAAAGTCAGGTACCCCAACGTTTCTCAACCTGTACTGAACCACTGACTTGTCGTTGTTGTTGTATAAACTCTAAGTGTACGTCTGTGATGATATATGTTTTAACTATTAGTTGTTTCTTGGATGACATATCGTGTCCTTTGATATGAGTTATAAGACATTATTGGATTATCCCTTTTTATACCTTTTTTTTTTTATATATATATATCGACTTAATGAAACGATATGTGGACTTTGACTGTGTAATATTTAGTTTACATGAGTTTATATTTATAAAAATTCCACGTATAGAGGGGTCGTATAATTTCGGACTCCAAAGATCTGTATTGGACCTCCTCAGTGGTCCTGTTTGTAAGATAACTAGGTTAGAAAGTTATCTTAAACTCTTTTTAAGATTATAATAAGAGGAACGAGACTTGGGAGAGTCTCCCTTCGTTTCTTCTCTCCTATCGTGTCCCGATGCTCTGGTTCTCAATCCCGCTTCTTATTTTTCTTGCGACTTCAGGTACGCACAGGTTCAGAAGACCTCCTCAGAAACGTCTACCTAAAACGTGTAGTATTTCCGAAGACAATTAATACAAGGAGAATACTAAGTCCGTGAACATCAGATCGGTCGATCGTCTTGTAGACAAATGTCTTTCCACCACTTTATACGTTTCATGATGATAATTAATCCAAGGATGAGTTGGGGAAAGTAGAAAGGTCTTACTTTCGAGTTCTTGAAAGGACCAAGAAAATAATTCTCCTTTTACTGGTCGTCCCCTTTCTACACTTTAAGTGACTCAAACGCACTTTACGTTTTTTAATAATAACACTCTATCAGATGGATTAATTATTATAAAAATTTAACTTGGAGTCACAGATCAACTGTCAACTGGATCATATTGTATTTACGTTTTGTTATTTCGAATAGATCCCTTTGAGTACAATTTCAAATAATTTCGATAAAAGGAGTCAGACATACGGACGACCATTTAGTAAATAAAAATCACTATCTCGGTAATGTCTAACTTATAGGATGTAATACCAGGAAGACACAATATCTTCCATACCCTGTGTATATAGAGGTAGACCGATATACACTAAACTGACCGATCTACCCCGTTGGTGAAAGAGATATTACTTCAAATGACATGTCTTTAAGTGTCCCTTTATAAGACTTTTGAAATTTTACGGTTTGTAAGTGTAGGAATGATTACTAGTATACCATAAAAAGAGAGAGTTTAGGATATTGACATGTAAAATTGTATCAACATTTGTGTCACACATGTATACCAAAACATAAAACGGAAGGAGTAGATTGTATAACTTACGTATAAAGGTATTACCCTATGTGTTATGTTAAAATTTCGGGTGTCTGCCAAGTTGTATGACTACATAAATCACTTATAAAATTATGAAGAGAGTCGAGACTTCGATTATAGGGTTGTAGACGGTTAACCTTCATTAAAAATTGACTTAATTTATACATACATGAACAAAGGGTCCTGTGTTCTGACCTTCTACGTTTTATGTCAGAAATATGAAGAGTGATTCTTCTCGGTAACCGACACCCATGGTGGTGATATTAAGACTTGAGGTTTTGGGTTCACGGAGTGAACACTACCGTCTCAGTGAAACTACCAAGTGTACATAAGAACCTTTCAGTAATATCAGAGGGAGAAACGGGTGTATACCAAGAGGTAGACGATGTGTGTCTCTTGTGAATCATTTAAAGACCTCAGGAAAGTGACAGAAACGTTGAAAGACCTATAACCACCCCAAAAACAAAAAAACCAACAAAAACTAAAAAGAACGAGACCAGGATCGACGAGACTGTGCACCCTTCAATGACAGGACTTCTCCCCTTTCCTTAGAGAAAGGTAGGAACGTCGTTAATAAAACAACTCAGAGTTGTATCTTGTCTGACAATAAGTGAGTGAGTAAAGAAGTTTACCATTATTCGTGAAGCCTACCGCGACCAAAGTCTACTCCTTGATCCCTACGGACGACTGACATAACTGTAACAGAGAGGGAGTCAAAACGTTAATAGAAAACAATGAAGTGTAATTATCCCAAAAAGAAAAATAGACTGAACGAAAACGAACGAAAAAAAAAAAAGGGTGAGATCATACTGAGGTAGTTGGGTAGGAAGGTTTTACGTCACTTGAAGAGACTCTTGTTAACATGGGTGTGGTGACTATGGGTTGCTATGGGGGTCCCACCGTACTATGTGAAAGAGAAGATAGTTTAATTTAGAAAAGAATAGATTATGAAAACAAATTTCAAATTCCTATAGAGGTCGTACCGGGGACTCGAAGTAAAAGTTTTATATTAAATTAGTTAAATAAAGAAATCCTGGCACTCAGAAGAGTAACGTCACCGAACGTACAATGTCTCGTGTCTAAACTCCGACGTGTCCGAAACCATCAACGTCACTTATCCGAGTCATCAAAGGCAATGGTCCCAGACCTCATGTCCGAGTTATCAACACTAAGTGTTCAAATCAACGAGGGACCGTATATCATAGGAGGATCTGGTCCCTAACTTATGTGTAGGGGACGTAACCGTCCGTCTGAGAAGTGGTGATTCGGTGTTCCATTCCAGACTCGGAGTAAAAACTTACATAGTTACGTGATACAGACAAGTGACAGAACGGGTATTTACTTGCTCACGGATACCTCTATGTGTTTTAGTCTGGGAAAAAACCTTGCAATAATGGGTACGTATTTAGAAACATGGATTTTGACATACATTCCATGGAGCTAAACTTATATTCGTTACGTCTCGGTACACAAAGGATTCAATTATACATACGTTATACGTTTTTACCGATTTTTCTTCACGATATCTTTATTTTATCGACAAGTATAAGTCCTAAAGACTCCGACCACTGTCATAGGGTCGTTGGTAGTAGAACATGAAGTTTGTTGCTTCAATATGTAACTAATCAGTCCCTCCTTCATCTACGTCCACCTCTCCTTCTGGTGTACTAGTTAGTTGGTGACTTTTGGGAACCCTCCTTTTTGAAAGGTATTTACAGTCTTCCCAGGACTGTATTGTTATTGATATCTTTATGTATGTGTTATTAGTGAAAAAATTCCAAAAGTAGGGTACGTCTTGGTTCTAGATTCACTATGTTTACGGTAAAAGTTAATAAATAACTACTATTTACAAACTTACAAGATTGTTAAGTCTCTCTTAGACGGACGTTGTACCCTCTGGACCCAAACTAGAGACTCAACCCTTCTCTATCTCCTGAGAGCCACTTCAAGAAAGTGGTTCTCCTGAACCACTTCAAGAAAGTGAGAGCATCAGAGGGAGTTGTAAAATGTATTGTTTCTCCTCGTGGGTCCGAGGATAGGAGGAAGTTTCTCGAGAAATAAGAAGACACTCCCTGAGTTAAGTGGGTCACGTGATGACACCCTTATTCTACTAAAAGACCTTACTACGTTTGTCCAACCTAAAGACCGAAACAGAATTAAAGTCAAATAAGGCGTTACTTCCTATCGTCTTATACGATGTGGTTTTATACTAACATCCTCAAGTTTATACTGTACGACGTCACTCAGGGAAACCAAATAACTAATAAAAGTCGATATCTATACACACACGTACGTACGTACAATTCAGCGAAGTCAACACAGACTGAGAAACGCCGGGACAACCTGATATCGGGAGACCGAGGAGACAGGTACTCTAAGAGGTCCGTTGTTATGGTTTTACCCAACGGTACAGAAGGAGGTCTCATAGAAGGGTCGGGTCCATAGCTTAGACGTAGAGAATACAGAGGACTTAACCGTACACCTAAGAAATGGTTATTACGGTGAACCCTTCAGAATATCTGAACGTTTTATATCATTACGTCCCTCTCCAATAGAGACTTAAAAGGAATGAAGGATTTGTGTCTAGAAGGTTTCCTTTAAGTTGACAGTATTTATGGGAGGGGTCCTAAAAGTAGTTGACTCCTTCTAACTGAGAATAGTGTCTCTTCTCAGGTCTTCAGTTGTAGTGTAGGTCTGGTCAAAACAGCGGTTGATGGTATGAAGGGTAGTCAAGAAGTTTCCTGGTAAATAGAAAGGATCGTTGGTAAGTGAGAGAGGGATTCCTCAGATTTATGGAGGAGGGATTAAGATATTTCTATCACAAGGATACACAATCACCGAGTCAACACAGGTTAAGAAACACTGGGGATACCTGATATCGGGCGGTCAGAGGAGGTAAGTACCTTAAGGGGTCCGTTCTTATGATCTCACCCAACGGTAAGGGAAGAGGTCCCCTAGAAGGGTTGGACCCCTAACTTGGGACCACAGGACGTGACCGTCCACCTAAGAAATGGAAGACTCGATAGTCCCTTCGGGTCCTTCTACTATCAGATTTAAAATTCGGTGGAACTCCTCGATGAGTAAAACGGGACCAATAGTGCGCACCTATGTACTCCATACGTACGCACGTACGATTTAGTGAAGTTAAGACAGACTGAGAAACACTAAGATACCTGATATCTTAGGTTTGGTGTTCGTGGAGACAGGTACCCTAAGAGGTCCACTCTTATGACCTCACCTAACGGTACGGGAGGAGGTCCCCTAGAAGAGATGGGTCCCTAGTTTCAGCACAGAGGACGTCGAGAATGGTGTTTAAGAAATGGGGACTCAGTGGTCCTTTCGGGTATACTCTATATACAAACGGATTTGCAGACAAACGAGAAGAGAATAAGATTAGATCATCCGAAAAAGGTTTTACTACTGAAGACTTTCCTATTTGATCTATAAATTCCCCTTAACTTAGAAGTACAACTTCATTACTAAATTAGTGCTTGTTATGAATAAATTATTGATGACTTATAGGTACGAACTTTAAAATACTGTAACGTTATTACGAAAAATCGAACAAAGTGTTTGGGAATGTTTACTAAGGTGAACAAAACAAGGTAGAGTTTAACGGGGTACGGTTGTTTCTTTGAGATGGGGCCTCTGATATCATTGCATACAGAGGGACTCATCCATTGTACTATCAACGACAGTAAATACCTTTTTCGTTTCTCTTTTTGTTGTGTAAGAGGTTTCACTATCCCGTCCTCTTCTTTTTCTCCTAAAATCACAATTATCCTCTTGACGGACTTTATTAACCTTAAGACCACCCTCTTCCTAAAACACGAAAGAAGTCGATGAGGGATGGAAGTGGAAGTATTGAAGGTGTAAGTACACAGAAAAAAAAATACTCTTTTTCGTCTTTAAATAATTGTACACGTAACGCGTATATGAAACCTTATGAGTCCCTACTCATTGGGTTTTTCCACAAATCTTGAATATATGGTATATCTCTGTAAGGGATATTCTGTATATGGTATATTTCTGTTCCTAAGTTCGTCGTGAAATAAAAAAATAAATAGAACATTCAGGTTTCCGTCGAAAGAACTTGACACTATGTTCATTTCTCTATTGTACGTACGATTTTCTTATAAGAAGTCTCTAACACTTTTACTCAAGTTCAATATGCCATGTATTCGTTTCCTTTTCCCCAAAGCTCGAAGACCCACCACCTCCGATCAAAACCCTTTCGTCAGTCCTTTCCACCATTTATCGTAACAATCATTTCAAATGATATGTCTAACTTCTGTCACGGAATAGGAATCTATCTCCCAACAATTCTCAGGAAGAGTAGAACCATGTCCTCTCCCTCTGTGGGAATATTTACATTTAAAAGAAATATTTTCCTTTTAAACACAGGACTAAAAAGAATAAAAGACCGTATATCAACGAAATGTCACAACCCCCCACCCTACCCTCCCTCCAGGTTCTTTCTCTCCAATATACATATGTCTATCGACCAACTGAAGTAACACGTCGTCTTTGATTATAGAAGTGCAAAAACAATCTAAGGAAACTTGTGTGTCGTCCTCAGCTGGTATTTCTTTTTTATCTCGGAGTGGGAACCACCTATATCTTTAACTAGCACAATGACCAATATTTTCTCTTCTCTGTGAACCCTGTCACCTTTTAAGGTACCTTAAATCCTTAAGTCGGTTCCAACACTCGTTCTCTAATCAACTTTGTCACTACACCTTTAGGGACATAATCGTTGAATTTTTCTAAAAAAAAAAGAAGAACTGGTCCTGAGACGGTACTCATCCTTCCCCAGAGGTTCACTCCACCCTCAGATCTCTAATGTCACGTTCCCAGAAGTCCTGATTCTGATTGTACTCAGTAAGTACAAGGACCGATGGGATCACCGAGTCTACCATTTCTTAGATGGACATTACGTCCTCTGGACCCAAACTAGGGGCCCATCCCTTCTAGGAGATCTCTGCCCTTACCGTTGGGTGAGGTCATAAGAACGGACTTTTTGGGGGTACTTGTCTCCTCAGACCGTCCGATGTCAGGTACCCCAGTGTTCTTCAGCCTGTGTTGACTCACTAATTCGTGTAAGTGTAATACAATGACTTTTATAAGTTACAATTTATCAATCTAATATCACCCGTTTTCATCTAACCTATAAACTGGTCGATGTGTTTGGACACGTTTAGGTCACTATTCTTCTATTCTTAATTTTTGTTCCGAAATAAAAAATAAACCTGAAGGAACCATCGAGTCTGCTATTTCTTAAACGGACGTTAAATTCTCTGGTCTCAAGTTAAGGACCCAGTCCTTCTAAGGGACCACTTCTCTTACCGTTGGGTGAGGTCATAAGAACGGACCTTTTAAGGCAATTGTCTCCTCGGATCACACGATGTCAGATACCCCAACGTTTCTCAGCCTGTGTTGACTTACTGATTGTGTGTGTGTAAAAAATAAATGAGACACCCAGGTTTCCGTCGAGAGAACTTGGTACTATGTTCATTTTCCTATCGTACGTATAATTTTCTTATAAGAAGTCTCTGACACTTTTACTCAAGTTAAATATACTTTACTATCTTTTACTTTGGTAGGTTTGTAGTCATAAGAGTAAGAAGAGACTCCGTATTTTATGGTGTCGAATTATCCTTTCAATATTTACTCGATGCTCCCTTTTTTCTTCCTTTAGAAGTCGGGGTCTCGTTCGAAGGAGAAATAACAATGGGACTATTTTGATCTTAGATAGTTCTTTTTAATGGTAGCAGTGTTTAAGACTAGTAGGTATAATGTTGTTCACTACTCTTTCCTTACCGATTCCTGTTTCAATTTTCTAAACGGAGTCTAATAATTGTGAAGACGAAGTAAAATTATATGTTTATACGTTATTGTCAATACGTCGTTAGGAAACATTTAAGATTTGACAAGGTTCATCATGTACAAGAATCGCTGTGACTTCTTTGTCCTTTACTAAAATAATCATTCACGGAGAGAGCTATCCGGTCGGACAAAGAGAAGAACGAGGAGTACAACATTATATCGAACTTTTAGAGGTGTCATCGTAGATCTGTGTGTAGAGAGATATACTGATTTATCAAAAGTAAACAGAGTGTATAAACAAAATAAATTATGTACCCGAACAGTCAATAGATGTAAATGAACTTTTAATATAAACGTATCTGTATGTGGACATGTGTGTGTGTATGTGTAGAATTAAAGGTTTGTCAAAGTTTATTAAATCCCTTGTACCTGTGTCAATCGTGATCAGTCAATTTTCATCACTCTGACTTTCTCAATCTACTCCCTGTTATTAACGTGGGTTTTCTACCCTATTCTATCAAATTTAAAAGATTTTCAGGTTGTCGGACTCTTCTTTCTTACTACAAAACATAGGAAGACATCCAGGGTACCCTAATTTTTTTTCTGAATTTTCTGTTTGCACAGGACTAGGAATCAACTATGTCCATGAGTAACTCAACGTAGAATGTCTTTCTATAACTATCACACTAATTTTTCTCAGGATGGTAGGACTCATTTTCTAGATCCATGTTTCACATATCTTTGTGTACAGATAAAGTAAATGTCAAAGACCATTTCCAGTTACACATGACTTCACCGTCGTATGCGTAGAATTTTATGAAGTATCCCCATTAGGTAGTCTTTGACGAGACTCTCCAGTTCGTTCCCCTCGTGTCAACAATTATAATTATGAATCACTTGATCCCTTCTTGGTAGACAAAGATACACGGAAGTACACAAAAAGAGAGAGGACGGGTGGGTAAGTTTAAGAGAAGGGAAGACGTGTAACTTTAGATAAGGGTCCCCTGTAAACTGTTAATGACCTCAGGTATAAAAACCTAAGACAACATAAATGTAAAATTCTAAACGGAAGGCATACTTTCCTTCTCTAAAACGGAAACAATAAGTAAGAATCTCCCTCTCCTTCTCTCAGTAGACCCCAGTCCTACTCTCCGAAAGAACTACCGACGGACAAAGAATTTAACCGTTACTGGAGTCACGTTAGTCAACCTACTGTGTACTTGGTCATTAACTTTCTGTTCGGTTACTCCGTCAACGGGGAAGTGACGACTAATTCATAAAAATAGTCTTTACAAAAATTTTTATATAAATCATACCTACTGATAGTAGAGATAATATACTAAACCCCTCCAAAGTACTCACAGTTTCTGCCGTACCTTAGTTTTAGAACTTGAAAAAGAGCATCTAAAATAATCGACTTCTATACATTAAATTACGGACATAATTAATCTATGACATTCTTTCTCTAAAACTCAATTCTTACCACTATCACGACCGTCTACCTGGTGTCACACCAAATTTCCCAGCAACCTTGTCCCCCGGTATTCCAAGTACAGGTAAACCACAGTAAACGGTAGAGGTACTGGTACCCATTCGTTTGGATTCGGAACCAAAGGATTAGATATTTAACGTTAATGTGAAAGGGAGGACATACTCTAGTAACACTGTTTATGAAATCTATTACATATGTTTCACTAATTATTATGTGGAACTTGTATCATTGACAAGGTCCATTTATAATGGTGTTAGTGGGATGATACTGATGTTGACAATAATAAAGTATGTGAACGAGTTTTTATGTCTTCTATACAGTCGTATACTTGAAATACTACACGTCGTCTTATTCATTTTGAATCGTATTTATAAAGGAAAAAGTATTAGAAACGTATCGCTAGTAGACGATTACGTAAATCTTTTTTTAAAAAAAATTTTCTCAATTTTCAACATACATCTTAACTCCAATAAAAGTACAAGAAACTGTCAATCTCCGTTATTCTCGAAAATTAAAAAAAAAAGATTAGAACCTCTTGAGGCAATTTAGTTTACGAAACTTTATAAAAGAAAAAATTTTTACGATTAAACCTTAAGAATTTTTTCTTATTCTAGATTTTCGATAGTCTACCGTCCGGTTTTCTTTTGACCCGTATCAGAAGTCTTTTTTTATGAAATATGGAGTAGGAAGTAGATAAAAACCAATTCAAAGGTACCTCAGGATAGGAACACCCCATTAACCTGATACGACTACAGACTCTTCGTTCTTTTATCAGATCTTTTGATTTAGACTTTCGAGGGTTTTGACAGGAAGGACTTCGTAAGTTCTTTCCGATCCGAAGAGTCTAACCATAAGCTAACAGACTTATTAGTGGAGCTTGTCAACAATTTTACGTCTAATAATTGGGATGTCTCCGGGGTGATTCAGTCTTATCACGGGGTTATTACACGTAAAATACCAGAGGAACATAATAAATTTTTTGTAACACCACTTTCGACCTATTTATTTATGAAAGAAACCTATAAAATCTCCTTCCACGAGGAAAATGATCATAATAAAAATCTTCTTTATTTTACTATTGGTCTAACAAAGTAGTAACAGTAAGTAAAAACCGAAAAGGGTACAACAAGTTATATCAGGACTATGGACTATTATGGTTCGTTATCTTTACTTGAAAGTTGCGACACACGGTACTTGACATTTGTAAATCTTCGTCCTGAGTACCCGTCTCATACACATCAACAAACAGATAGTAACACAGGTAAATATCGAGGACATGTATAGATGAATTGACTTTAGATAAATTGAGTTACCCGAAGGGACCACTGAGTCACCATTTCTTAGGTGAACGGTAACGTCCTCTACATCTAAATTAGGGACCAAGTCCTTCTAGGGGATTTCTTCCTTTACCGGTAGGTGAGGTCATAAGAACGGACCCTTTGGGGTACCTGTCGCCTCGGTCCGTCCGATGTCAAGTACCTCAATTACTTTCTCCGTCTTTGTTGGATCGCTGTTGTTTGGAAGTTGAGTCAGAGTTTGTAAATTGAGTGTAAATTGAGTCAGAGATCTTATGAACTTTAGTCGTCACCCCTACACACCCTTAGAGTCTCTTGTCTGTCTAACTCTGTGTCTCTTGCAATTGAGATACATGTTAAAAATTTACTTTATAATTTACCATGTAATTTTGATTAGAAGTTTCTGTCTTGTAAAAATTACGAGGAACATCCGAAATAGAGAAAACATTATCTGTATGAACGCATTAACCTTTTGCCTACGATACTTTTGACACTCATCGGAAAAGTTTACACCACAATCTCCTTAGTAACTTTCTTCTCTTTCTTTCTGATCGAAGGTCTTTTTATTTTCCTTTTCATGTGTAATTTTACCGGATTATTTTGATAAATTTTACCTGAAGGGACCATCGAGTCAGGTATTTCGTAGACGGACGTTACGTCCTCTGGACTCAAGTTAAGGACCCAGTCCTTCTAGGGGACCTCTTCCTTTACCGTTGGGTGAGGTAATAAGAATCGACCTATTAAGGTACTTGTCTCCTAGAACCACCCAATGTCAGGTACCATTTCTCTGTGTTGACTCGTTGATTGTACGTGTGTTGCTTTACATTTAAAGATTTTATACTAAAGTACGTAAAAATAGACATGTACTAAAATTATCTAGTGGTGGTTCTCTTCGTTTTCTCAAGGTCTTTTTGTCGACAAATACAAAATAACTGATACGGTTTCGGAAACTGACACACCTAGTGTTATTTGACACCTTTTAAGACTTTCTCTACCCTTATGGTCTGGTGGACTGGGCGGAGAACTCTTTGGATATACGTCCAGTCCTTCGTTGTCAATTTTTACCTGTACCTTGTTGTCTGACCAAGGTTTATCCTTTTCCTCATACAGTTCCGACATATAACAGTGGGACGAATAAATTGAATATATGTCTTATGTAGTACTCTTTGTGACCCGACCTTCTTCGTGTTCGACCTTAGTTCTAACGACTCTCTTTATAGTTATTGGAGTCTATACGTCTACTGTGGTGGGAATACCGTCTTTCACTTCTTCTTGATTTTTCGGAGAACTACTTTCTTTTTCTCCTCTCACTTTTTCAACTGAATTTCGAGTTGTAAGTCTTTTGCTTCTAGTACCGTAGAGTAGGGTAGTGAAGTACCGTCTATCTACCCCTTTGTCACCTTTGTCACAGTCTGAAATAAAACCCCCCGAGGTTTTAGGGACGTCTACCACTAACGTCGGTACTTTAATTTTCTGCGAACGAGGAACCTTCCTTTCAATACTGGTTGGATCTGTCGTATAAATTTTCGCCTCTGTAATGAAACGGTTGTTTCCAGGTAGATCAGTTCGGATACCAAAAAGGTCACCAGTACATACCTACACTCTCAACCTGACACTTCTTTCGACTCGTGGTTTCTTAACTACAAAAACTTGACACCACAACCTCTTCTGAGAACTCTCAGGGAACCTGACGTTCCTCTAGGTTGGTCAGGTAAGATTTCCTCTAGTCAGGACCTACAAGTAACCTTCCTGACTACAACTTCGACTTTGAGGTTATGAAACCGGTGGAGTACGCTTCTCAACTGAGTAACCTTTTCTGAGACTACGACCCTCCCTAACCCCCGTTCTCCCCTTCCCCTACTGTCTCCTACTCTACCGACCTACCGTAGTGACTGAACTACGTGCACAAACTNTTTCCTCATACAGTTCCGACATATAACAGTGGGACGAATAAATTGAATATATGTCTTATGTAGTACTCTTTGTGACCCGACCTTCTTCGTGTTCAACCTTAGTTCTAACGACTCTCTTTATAGTTATTGGAGTCTATACGTCTACTGTGGTGGGAATACCGTCTTTCACTTCTTCTTGATTTTTCGGAGAACTACTTTCTCTTTCTCCTCTCACTTTTTCAACTGAATTTCGAGTTGTAAGTCTTTTGCTTCTAGTACCGTAGAGTAGGGTAGTGAAGTACCGTCTATCTACCCCTTTGTCACCTTTGTCACAGTCTGAAATAAAACCCCCCGAGGTTTTAGGGACGTCTACCACTAACGTCGGTACTTTAATTTTCTGCGAACGAGGAACCTTCCTTTCAATACTGGTTGGATCTGTCGTATAAATTTTCGCCTCTGTAATGAAACGGTTGTTTCCAGGTAGATCAGTTCGGATACCAAAAAGGTCAACAGTACATACCTACACTCTCAACCTGACACTTCTTTCGACTCGTGGTTTCTTAACTACAAAAACTTGACACCACAACCTCTTCTGAGAACTCTCAGGGAACCTGACGTTCCTCTAGGTTGGTCAGGTAAGATTTCCTCTAGTCAGGACCTACAAGTAACCTTCCTGACTACAACTTCGACTTTGAGGTTATGAAACCGGTGGAGTACACTTCTCAACTGAGTAGCCTTTTCTGAGACTACGACCCTCCCTAACCCCCGTTCTCCCCTTCCCCTACTGTCTCCTACTCTACCGACCTACCGTAGTGACTGAACTACGTGCACAAACTCACTTGAGGCCCTCAACCACTACCTGTCCCTTCGGACCGTACGACGCTAAGTACCCCAACGTTTCTCAGCCTGTACTGACTCACTGACTTGACTTAACTTGGTTGTATATCAACCCCAAAGACGGTTTAGAGGATTAAAAAACGTCACCTTTAGTATTTTCAACTCTTCTCTTTCTCCACCTCTCTCTCTCTCTTTCTCACACACACACATACACAAACTTTGTCAGTTTGCAATTTTTGAGAGGAAATTCCATTGAATTAAGATAAACTTTAAAGGTTATACTATTACTTTTTGGTCTGGTCTTTCTCCCGTACATTTACTCTTCTTAACCCTTCACTCTATTCAAATACTGTAGTTATAAAAACTCGTGACAGTGTTTTTTTTTCATGAGTATTGTGGTGCAAAATTTAGTTATTGTATCAGTTTGTTTGTTTCGCTTGGGACGTACACGCACGTGTGTGTGTGTGTGTGTGTGTATGTGTGTGTTTATTTGTATAGGGAAAGATTACTTATATAATAGAAGGGTCTCCTTTTTTTTTTTTTTTTTCTGTTCTCAAAGTCCCCTAACCTCTATCGAAAAAGAGTAGGTTTAGAGTATCATACGAAGAGACAATCTTATGCACTTTAAAGAGACGGAATATAAGGAACTAAAGAGAGAAAGAATTATAACTAAAGACCGGAAACCTGTGTGGAAACTCACCGTCGGTCAGTTGTGTAATATTCCTTCCTTCGAACTTTTACTGACCTTCAGTGTTAATGAGGAACAACGATCTTTTCACTCTTATGAACACTAATCCTGATGTGACATAAGTGACAGATGGATTGAGCTAACGACTTCCTCAAACAAGAGATCCGAAATCTTTACCTAAACACAAAACGGACTACTTAAGTTTCGGTATACTGGTATACATAAAATGTATCAGGATAGGTAACGACGACGACGACGACGACGACGACGATGACGACGACGACGACGATTCAACGAAGTCAGCACAGGCTGAGACACGCTGGGGTATCTGCCGTCGGGTGGTCCGAGGGGGTAGGGACCCTAAGAGATCCATTCTTATGACCTCACCTAACGGTAAAGGAAGAGGTTACGTAAGGAGAAGTGGTTTGTTGTGGGTCTGAACCTTGGTAATTCGATTAGGTAAGAAGAGAAAAGTGACGAACAGGACTCCCCAATCAGATAGACATGTTAAAAGAGAACATGTTATAGAGAGAACATGTCATAGAAGTCCATGGTCGTTCGTGGTGTTAGTTATGAAACCTTTGAGTGTGGGTGGAGGTTCAGGAAGGATGGGAGGGTACAACAGTGAAAATATAGGGTAGACACAATGGACTTGACTAACTTATGTCCATGTTGAAGTAGTGTCTCTAAGAACTCCTACAGTACTTACATAGTCTTAATCTCTATTAGGTATTTAGTGGAAAAATTTTTTTCAAGAAAAATAACCTCGTATCTACGAAATGTTACACGACAATCAAAAACAATATATCGTTTCACTTAGTTACTAGATATATATGTATATAGAAAAAAATAAAGGAAAGGTAAATCCAGTGGTGTCTCGTAATTCATCTCAAGAGACACGATATGTTATCCAATAGTAATCAATAGAGAAAATATGTCTTACAGGATTTCTCACTTCAGTCCTTCTCTTTTGTAGATTACATATATACACCTTAGATCTTTTTACCATGACTACTTGGACAAATGTTCCGTCTATATCTCTGTCCGTATTTCTTGTTTACATGTTTGTGGTTCCCCCTTTCTTCAATACCCTACTTAACTCTCTGACCCTGACCGTATATATGTAACTAACTGGTAAAGAATTGTGTCTCTTTTATACGTGTTGTTAAAGATCCACTACACATATCTAAAGAGTAAGTCAAATCAAGTCAGTGAGTAAGCACAGGTTGAGAAACACTGGTGTACTTAGCGTCGTACGGTCCGGAGGGACAGGTAGTGGTTGAGGACCTCAAGTGAGTTTGAGTACACGGAGTTCAGCCACTACGGTAGGTCGGTGGAGTAGGGGACAGTAGGGGAAGGGGAGGACGGGGGTTAGGGAGGGTCGTAGTGTCAGAAAAGGTTACTCAGTTGAGAAGTGTACTCCACCGGTTTCATAACCTCAAAGTCGAAATCGTAGTCAGGAAGGTTACTTGTAGGTCCTGACTAGAGGAAATCTTACCTGACCAATCTAGAGGAACGTCAGGTTCCCTGAGAGTTCTCAGAAGAGGTTACGGTGTCAAGTTTTTGTAGTTAAGAAACCACGAGTCGAAAGAAGT
This sequence comes from Capra ibex, assembly GCA_006410555.1. Lineage (NCBI taxonomy): Eukaryota > Metazoa > Chordata > Mammalia > Artiodactyla > Bovidae > Capra > Capra ibex. Next base: position 24,263,885 of record SJYO01016970.1, on the reverse strand, counting down.
GTCAGGTTGAGAGTGTAGGTATGTACTGGTGACCTTTTGGTATCCGAACTGATCTACCTGGAAACAACCGTTTCGTTACAGAGACGAAAACTTATACGGTAGATCCGAGCAGTATTCAAAGGTAACCGTGGGACCCAAAGGATCATGGTACTAGTGGTTGTAGTGTGACATTAAAATATAAAACTATCACGAAAGAGTGAAAACTTTGAAGGCAATGAGATGAACAAGTAAATTGGAGTGTTAGTGAGTAAGTCAAGTCAAGTCAAGTCAAGCCAGTGAGTCAGCACAGACTGAGAAACATTGGGGTCCTTGGCGTCGTATGGTCCGGAGGGACAAGTAGTGGTTAAGGACCTCAAATGGGTTTGAGTACAGGTAACTCAACCACTATGGTAGATCGGTAGAGTAGGAGACAACAGGGGAAGATGAGGACGGAAGTTAGAAAGGGTTATAGTCCCAGAAAAATTTACTCGGTCGAGAAACGTACTCCACCGGTTTTATGACCTCAAAGTCAGGAAGACTACTTGTGGGTCTTGACTAAAGGGAATCCTACCTGACCAACCTATAGGAACGTGAGGTTCCCTGATAATTAAAGTACCAACGTTAGTAATGGACGTCACTAAAACCCCGGGGGTTTTCATTTTTCAGTCGGTGACAAAGGGGTAGATAAACGGTACTTCACTACCCTGGTCTAGTGATAGTGAGTAATCGAAATCATAAATGATCTCACGACAGTAAGGAATTTACCCTAGAGTAGTATTAATAGTGAGTCCGTTTTTTAACACATGTCATCTTTGGCGGGAAGTTTTCATAGAACTTTTCAAGTACTTTTATCGTGTTTACTAAAACACAAATAAAGTTGAAGGAGTACTTTGGTTAGGTTGGTCAAAAAGGACGATGTAACTTTTTCCAGTGATAAAGAAACCGACTCATGGTCTACCTCATTAAATATTAATAAACTTTAAAAGAATAACTTTTTGATAATAATTACAACAAGAACAATAAACGACTTATATATGTCAACTTAAAAGTGTTCAGATTACGGTGACCTCATAAAGATGAATCCTTGTTCTTTATGTCTGGGTCATTCTAATTCGTCCCGAAGGGTCCACCACGATCACCATTTCTTGATTGGACGGTTACGTCCTCTGTATATTCTGAGTCCAAACTAGGGACCAAGCCCTTCAAGGGGACCTCCTTTATTATCGTGGGTGATCATGAGAACGGACCTCTTAGGGTACCTGTCTCCTCGGACCTCCCGATGTCAGGTACCCCAGTGTTTATCAACCTCTCTTGACTTCACTGAATTGTGGTGTGAGTTCTATTTCGTTAAACGGATTTCAGTGTCGATCTAGGACTTTTACTCAAATATCGAGTTCAAAGGAGTATCATTTACTCCAAGAAAAAGATAATCTACCTTCAAATAATTAAACAAGGTGGAGACCTTTAACTGAGTGACCATCATAAAGGGTTCAAAGACCCAACTCATCCTAAGACTTCGACTCAGAACCCGATCGCTCGTTTTAGTATTATTAATAACCAAACGGTACTCGTTCTCATCTCTCTTCACTATACGAACATAACGTAATTCTTAGTCCTTATCAAGAAAAAAAAACAGGAAGATATGTTTATGTACTTCTAAAATTTGGGTTCTTAATTTAGTATAGAAAGGACATAACAGAACCAATTTAATCTTCCGAATTCTTTGTCCTCCTTCGTAATTGTATTTTCTATTAACCAACTGATTAAAAATTCACATAGAAATACTACCTGTGTAAGAATTTCATAAGTAATTGATTACCTTAATACCGTCACACACTAACGATAGAGATGTCTTATCCAATTTTTCACGTCTCAGTATCATTGGAGAACAGAAAGTTTCTCGACCCTCCACCTGGACAGAGTGAACAGAGACGACTCTTCCTAGTTCCCAGAATAACTATAAGTTCCAAGACAAGTATCTTCGAAGTTATTCGAAGTTATTCGACGGGGTGAATCCTCGACGGGACCTCCTACTCCCCTTCTCTTTCCTCTTTTACGACAGTAGCATACGCCCTTCGTCGGTAAATCTGTTTCTCATCTTAATTCAAGTACTAAGGACCACCTGAATAGAACTATTTTTAGAAAGTGGGTTGAAGTTAGTTCCGAAGTTTCTGGTTCTTGACAGTCAAGAGGTTCGAAAAGACCATTTATGGGACGTACCATCGGGGACCCATACGTTATACTCCCCTGTCGTACTCCTATTAGAACATCTTACGGAGGATCCTCAAAGAAAGTCTTTGTCCTAGTCCAAGGGGTAAGTGAGACCACATTCTCTAGCTGGTGAACGAGATCAAACTATCCTTTCCTCCCGTAGATATAGACATTGTCTCTTCTTGTTTGGACTGAGGTATAACGTAGATAGGGAAATCGAGATTGGAAACACGAGGAAACGGACACGAATCAGTACGACGGAGACGGAGAAAACATTTTCTTATAACGGATATCAGACTTTATTTATCCCATCAAAACTGGAAATTTCCATATTACAAAAAGGTAAAGTATCTCTATTTTTGAATGTTTTGTCTTTTATAAACAGAACAACCTCCAAATATCCTTGTAACAACAGTCTGGTCAGACCTGTCAACGTTCTTGTTTCCTAAGCACGTGGTTCTTTAACCGTTGTTTGTGGATGTGAGACAGAGTAAAATCATATTTTCTTCAGACTTAAAATTGAGTCCATTCTATCGAGGACCCCTGTGTTTAGGTGGTAGAAGAGTAAGACGACCGAAAGGTTTAGTTCAGTACAGAAGTAAATAACCGGACAACACATCACTCGTCATGTTTGGACGTGACTCATTATACAGACGAGACCTTGTCTGGTGTCTCGTCGGACTATAAGACGACAGAGGTCCAGGAACTAAAAGTGAAACGAGACTCCTAAAAAAAAAAGGTTACGGAAAATGGGAAGGGTCCACACGCTGGGTAAGAGGAAGTGTGAACCCTTTTTTGAGATTGTAGGATTCTACGTAATAATTAAAATGATTCCCAAACCCACAGTATCTACCACCGTCGTATGTTATCCCTTTTAAAGACTAAAAAGACTTAACCTCCGTTGTATCAGAGCCTCTTATCTGTAATTGTAAGGATTTTATAAGGACAATAAGAGCAGTAGACCTAAAAGAGAGACGTATAAAATAGGGAATCGACAGAAACGGAGGAAGTACGGTAGAGAAGAAACGAAGTCTTTACAGTTTGGATCCAGAGGAGGACCCTACGAGACGTCCCCAGGAGCGGGGTATGAGGAACCAACGGTAGACCTCAAGAATTTAAGGTTTTATGTAATGAATGTCTGTTTAAATTGTGACTAAGGGGTAGTATTTCGTCCGAAACATGAATAAAACGTTTAGGTTTTATGTGTACTCTTCGAAAAGATAGGGTTTCGTGAACGGAAACTTAAAATGTACAAGAACCGTACACCTTTGATATCGTTCAAAAATAAACAAAATTATCATTAACAAAGGGAAGAACTCTCTCTTTCTTTGTCTTTCTGTCTCTGTCCCTCTTTTAACTACACGTAACTTACAGATTCATTCGTGAACCGTACTATGAGATTTGAAAATTTACCAAAATAAAAATTAAGTTTATTGTATCATATAGATGGAGAAAACTCCGGTACATTAACCTAACACTTCTTTCGACTCGTGGTTTCTTAACTACGAAAACTTGACACCACGACCTCTTCTGAGAACGTTCACAGAACCTGACGTTCCTCTAGGTTGGTCAGGTAGGATTTCCTCTGGTCAGGACCCACAAGTAACCTTCCTGCCGACGACTCCGACTTTGAGGTTATGAAACCGGTGGAGTACACTTCACAACTGAGTAACCTTTTCTGACTATGACCCTCCCTAACCCCGTCCTTCTCTTCCCCTGTTGTCTCCTACTCTACCGACCTACCGTAGTGGCTGAGCTACCTGTACTCAAACTCACTTGAGACCCTCAACCACTACCTGTCCCTCCGGACAGTACGACGCTAAGTACCCCAGCGTTTGACTCGTTGACTTGACTTGACTTGACTTGACTTGACTTGGTCCTGAGGTTGTGTACTCGTGACTTAAGTCTGACTGGTTAAAGTTTAAAGTCGGGAGTGCAAAGAAGTTCTAAAATCCACTCGATGAATCATAAAGTCTAACAATAGATTTTCATCTCTGTTATTGTTATGTTATTTGTTTCCGAATAACATTCTTAATTTACTCTATGAGTACTTTCGTAACGTGCGTCTCGTGGATAATGGTGATACCGTCAATGGTATTTCTACCACTAGGACTCCTACTCCTGACATAATTCTTTGACAAAGAGGTGGGAGGTCCCTCTCTCTGTTTTGTTTACGAATGAAGTTAAAGGTACTTTACTAGATTAAAGACTAAAGTAGGACCCACTAATTTCGGTCTCTTCAGGTTTCTATTGGGACCGGTTTTGTGGGAGTATCATATGATAGAAACATTTCACGGTCCAAATGACTCCTGGACAGTTCTTCCCCTGTTACATGTAATCGTCATCGAAACTCTCAATATGGGGCCTCGTAAGTAAAAACGAAAGTCCCTGTGGGTCAGTATCTTTTAGGAAAGTAGAAAGTGTTAAAGTCCATGCAGATACAGTTAAATGATTGACAACGAGTAACGACTATCGAATATTCCTTTCCTATTACTTTCAATTCTTTTATTCGTTTTGTCATGTTGATAGATTTGAACTGGGTCCTCTTCGTGGACCGGACGATAAATTCGACAGGTCAGAGTGACGTAAACGAGACGGGATAGAAAACTTGAATAGTCACAGACCCACGTGTATCGTTTTCCCTGAAATAACTACACTAATTAAGTCAGAACTTATACGTAACCTTCCTGACTACAACTTCGACTTTAAGGTTATGTAACCGGTGGACTGCGTTTCGTGACTGAGTCAACTTTTTCTAGGACTACGACGTTTTCTAACTCCAACTCTCCTCTTCCTCTGTTGTCTTCTACTCTACCAACCTGCCGTAGAACCTGAGTTACCTGTACTCAAACTTATTTGAGGCCCTCAACAACTACCTGTCCCTTCGGACCACACAACGTCAGGTACCCCAGTGTTTCTCAGTCTGTGCTGACTTCACTTGACTTGACTTCATTCTTCTAACGAGACTTAATAGGTTTACCTGGGTTACATTAGAGTTCCAAGGAATTTTCTCCTTCTACTCTTCCAGTTCCTCTTAATGGTATGCATTGTTACCTTCATTCATTAACCTTACTTCGTCGCTTCCCCGGTACTCGGTTGATTACGTCCTTCAAATATCTTTGACTTTGTCTATTCCCTGATCCAAGAGAAACTTCGGAGGTCTTCCTCACGTCGGATCGGTTGTGGAACCAAAATCTAAGGTCTTTTATTTAAACACAACAAAATTCGTTGATTCGTGTACCATTAAACAATCTCTTCGTTACATATTAATTATGTTCTAGATAGAAATAATACGTATATAGTTATCGAACAAGAAAAAAAAAATTTAACGACTCATCATAAGATTCCACACTTCCACGGTGCGTTAAACAAATGGGTAAATGGACAAGTTCCTGTAGACTCAGTAAAGGTCAATAATTGATAATACTTAATTGGACGATACTTGTAAAGATATGTCCGAAAACTCATTTATATTTAAAAGTAAGGAGAAGTTACTTATAAGTTCTTACATTAAAAATCCAACATTAAATTCATGTAAAATCGAAACATTTTGTGTTGTTTTAAAAGGAGGATGATTAAAAAGACTCCATTGGTTAAACTTTCCGTGGTTTTCTGATCTGATTTTACGAAAACTGATGAACTTGAGAATGTATGTGCAATTCGGGGTTTCAACGTCTTCGTCCTTCGTCCTAGGTTAAAGATATATTATGAATGATTTATATATCAATGATTGATAAAGTCTATGTCATATCTTTCCCACCTGTTTTTCCTTGAACATTATAACGATTTTTATTCTACTAAGGAGGGTTTCTGGTTCTTGACCCCAGATTGTTTCCTTGATAAAATAAAGAGATATCCTGTCTCCTTGGAGTATTATTGACGGATCGTACTAAACTAACCTCTTCCGTTACCATGGGGTGAGGTCGTGAGAACGGACCTTTTAGGGCACCCTCCTCCTCGGACCACCCGACGTCAGGTACCCCAGTGATCCTCAGCCTGTGCTGACTCGCTGAAGTGAAAAGTGAAAGTACGTAACCTCTTCCTTTGCCGTTGGGTGAGGTCACAAGAACAGACCTCTTAGGGTAAGAACAGACCTCTTAGGGTCCCTACCGCCTCGTACCACCCGACGGCAAAGACCCCAGCGTGTCTCAGCTCGTGCTGATTTCGCTGAATCGTCGTCGTCGTCGTACTAAACTAACAACAAAACTTCTTTACTGAACACACACGGAGTTTAAAGGGAAAACACTTACCTGAATGACTAACGTCATTAAGATAAGTGTAAGGAGATACCACTACCACCGCAACCACCACCTTCTCTCTTATACTCAATAGAAAAATTAAGTGTTCATTGACGTACTGTTTCTCCGTGTAGGTCTGGATTGTGTCTCCTTACGTGTAGAGGACCTTAAGTCTGAAATTTGGCTCAAAGGATGTCGTATCCTGAAACCAAATAAAGAGAATGTTCTCTTTATTCATACATGACACACACTCTTGTTACCCTATCTAAAAACCATTACCGATTTTCTTCTGAGAACTGTTGACGATCTACAACTTTTGTAGATCGGGACGGAGATCCGAGTTGGGGAGTTTCGGGTGTTGGAACTCTGTTTACCTTGAACAACGGTAGTTTATTCTGATGAACTACAAACGGATTAGGAAAAAGGAATAGTAACAAAAGACCTGAAACTCATGTAACAAAGGAGATGGATCTTCTCGGAAGAAAAAGTAGAGTATCACGAATCTTGTCCTCATCTTCACGGACAGACTTTTGATGACATTGATCTTTTTGTTGTACGGACTGGAAGTCATAAACTGAAGAGGAATTATTTAAAGTATACATGGTAAGTTTTTTATATACACAACCCCCTCCCACAAGTGATAAACTTTATACCGTACGAATCTTTATAAAGAGAGTATGTCTCGATAGATGGTTGTATTTTATTTTATGAAAAGAAATACCTTTTCTGACTACTGTTAAAACAATACAATGTAAAAATAAAACGTAGTTAAAATACGATTTTAACTTTTTTTTTTTTTTTTTTGATTTTGTAAATTCAGTAAGAAGAACGACATTTCCTTAAGTGTTGTGCAAGGTCATGGATATTTTACTTTTGCTACGTCTTAAATATCTCAATTCAGTGTCTTCTTTTTGTGACTTCAAAATTGTATAAGTTAATAGGTCTTTTCGTTTAGGTAAAACCAAAACAATTATCGTAACATTAAACGTACGGTGAGAAAATTAATTTCGTCAACTCTTGTGTACAACAAGTGAAGTACAGATATATAAAGGAGACCCTTGTTCCGTTTGAAATACTATTTCGTATTACGTTTATTAAATATACATTTTGTTATTTGGGTTAAGAGATTGGATCTTAAAAAGTTTACTCCATAAAAGTCTAGTGACCGACTCTCAGAGGGACCCCTGCTCTCACCACGACCAATTTAATGACTAATGACCCTAAGTGGAGTCTGGATGTTTACTTAAAGGTCACCCCTCTGTACAAAGTATTTGATGAACCCATTATAAATATATGTAATTAAAACCTATAATCAAAAGGTCGTCGTCTCAGTTATGTGTTATTTACTAATCCCCCCGTCTGGAGACTCCAAATATGAGTCTTGGGTTTCATTTCTTATTCTCGATGAGGGTTTTAGAGAAAGACACTGGACGGTTCACCGCTTTCTAACACTTTTGAAAGTTACTTAAAGGGAGATCTGTGACACTATACTTAAGAGAGGAGGAGATCTTAGTGCCGGGTCTTTCTCTTACTATTAAGTATGTCGGTGTTTACTCAGTCTTGTAGAGATCGATCAGACCCCGATCTTTTCCCCCTCAAAACTTTCGAAACAAAAACGAATGACATCAAACGTTCTGATGGTAACTTTGACCACACACGAACCTCGAGTCAGGTCACCAAAGGAGATAACTTCTTTAGGATGAAGAGGAAGAGTAAAAGAAATCTATCGATCCTTTCCTCTCTCCCATCACTTTTATAGGTTCCCTCCTTTTTCTCTTTCCTTTCCCGTTCTGTTCCGTTCCTTACGACACCTCGTCAAACGTTTCTGAGAGAGTTCCCGTATTGTAACTTCGACTGTTTTTAAGAGTAGGTATGGTGCTTGTAATATCGGTGAGACCCTTCACCATCTCGTCGTAATGTCTCTGATACTAGTAGGTAAAAGGGTAGGTCATCCAGAGGGAATATACTTCCCTACGTAAGTATTTTCTTAAAAGTTTATAGTAAAGAGAATTTTATTTTTCTTACAAAAATCTAACAGTTTCGTAGCGGAACGAGGTAAAGTGACTCGGTAACTATATACACGTCTGGTCTTTATTTGAATCACCTTCTTTTTTTTTTTTTGAAATGAACAAAAAGTTACTTAAATATAACTTAAAAGATGGTAGAAGGAGAGTCAAAGTAAAGGTACTGATGTTTTCACAACGATAGGATCAGTCCATTGGGCACCTTTTTTATGTGAGAGTTTAGAATCAATACAATGTTTCCAAACGAAAAAGTATAGTACCCGGTGACTCCCTACGTTTAGATCATATTAAGATAAAGATCCAATCTTTACCAACTAGTTCCGTCCTTTTCTCATGTTCTTTTTTGTACATGATACAGAAGTTCACAGATGGGTCTTTACTTTGCGTAAAGTAGCCGATTCCAAAGTGAACTGAAGTTCTCTCTTCCATCATATTATGTTGATACAAGATCTTCCTTCTTTCACTCCTGATAAACTATTGATAATTACGGTCTCAACCACTACCTGTCCCTCCGGACCGCACGATGCTAAGTACCCCAGTGTTTCTCAGTCTGTGCTGACTCACTGACTTGACTTGACTTACTGTTATTCGGGGTCATTTAAATTATAGAAGGAAACGGTTCTTTTACTTAAAGGTGGTACTTCGTGAAAATTAAAAGGAAGAAGAATAAAAATTAAAGGGAAGCTATTACTCGGTAACTATCTGTACAATGTAACTCTGTAGGATACTAACAAAAACACAAACTAAGTGGTAAGAGCACCACTACGTATAGTAATCGAGGATAATGTTGACACCAAAACATTTTATAAGGAACGTAAAGAAAAGGTACGAACACATTTTAATATATACACATATATATGTATATATTAAAAAATCATCTAAAACGGGAGTATTTATCTTGTCCTCAATCAGTACACTTCTGTCTTCTGTCAAGAGTGTCATTTCTCCACTTAGGATCTGTATCCCTTTTAGTCGTAAGTTCGTCTAACTGATCTTTGTACCCCGAACTTGGCTCTTAATATTCGTTACCGAAAAACGAACTACCCACTATCTTAACCGGTTTCTTACCATTCTTTGGTTTGATCTCCAAATACATCTTCGACCCAGTACCACAAGGAAAGTCCGGAAAGAATAAGAACCCTATTAATACTACGACTTCTTCTTTTAATTTACGTTATTGAGACAGTGTTTTTACAAACCATTTACTGTACTAGTAATTTCAGTAGAACTTTCTTTTGTTTCTTGTACAAGTTGGTTTTACTGAAATTGGAGTCAATACCTCGGTGACTATAATACCTTTAATGATTACTGTACACCAATAAAACGGGATTTTCATGATTTATCATACTAGACCACCTTTCTCATCTGTGTATTTTTAAGTACGGGAAAAGACTAAAAACAGTAATTCATAAAGGTATCGAAATCTATCAGGTCTATTGGAAACACGGAATCGAAGAAGTATTTATTCTAACTACAAAAATATCCAAAGAATAACTTACGAATTCCAATACTGTATTACCCACACCTTTCCAGGGTACTTTTTATTTTTAATCGTATTCATTAGTTCCATAAGAACTAGGGGTACTATTTGTTAAGTATCCTGTACGGTAGTTATAACTTTGATTATTTTTAGATTGTAAATAAAGTCAGGAAGACATGACTACTTTATAAGATAATCTAAAAAATGTCATTTGAGTCAGTTCTGATATTAGTTAAGGAATTATTTTTTACATTATAAATTTCTAGTTCGGAAAGTTTTTAATTTACATTTGGTCTCGTTTAAAATTTATCAAGAAAATCTGTATGTATACATGTACACTAAATATATTTTCAGAGAGTAGTAATGACGAAAGTAAATTTTGGATAAGTTTTTATTAATCCTACTAGTGAAAACTGAGACCTTATACAGTAAAACATTTGATAACGTTAAAAGGTAATTAATATTGACAACTGGGAAACTGGTTAGTCTTATAAAGAATAGTCAAATTAAATAAAGAGTTCCTAAGGTAAATGAAACAGTTATTGGTTCTATTTACGGTAGTCAGTACTTGAAAATACACGGTAAATTACTTTCAATACGATTAGACTTTCAATTTAGGGAAAACTTAAAACAGAAGTTCTACGAGTTGGCAAGGAGAGTTAGATACTCTTAAAACCCTTGGTTTTCATGCTTCTTCACACACACGCACACAATACATTCATCTCCACCTTGGTAGTCTAGAGAGATATTTTAGACTACATGACTATTCCTATTCCGAAACGAATTGAAAATTTTGTTTTATAAGTTTTACATACAAACAACAACAAGTTACCGATTTAGTACAGGCTGAGAAACACTGGGGTATCTGACGTCGTGTGGTCCGAGGATACAGGAAGTAATAGACGGTCTCAAACGAGTTTAAGTACAGGTGACTCAACCACTACGATAGGTTGGTAGAGTAGGTGACGATGGGGAAGAGGAAAACGGAAGGTAAAAAGGGTCGTAATCACAGAAAGGGTTACTCAGTCAAGAAGCGTAGTCTTACCGTTTCATAACCTCGAAGTCGAAGTCGTAGTCAGGAAGTTTACTTATAAGTCCCAACAAAAGGAAATCCTAACTGACCAAACTAGAGGAACGACAGGGTCCCTGAGAGTTCTCACAAGAGGTCGTGGTATCAAGTTTTCGTAGTTAAGAAACCACGAGTCAGAAGAAATGTCAGGTTGAGAGTGTTGGTATGTACTGATGACTCTTTTGGTATCGATACTGATATGCCTGGAAACAACAGGTTCACTACAGAGACGAAAAATTATGTCAGATACAAACAGTATCGAAAGGAAGGTTCCTCGTTCGTAGAGAATTAAAGTACCGATGTCAGTGGTACGAGTTACTAAAACCTCAGGTTCTTTTCTTTTAAACAGTGACTACGGTGAAAAAGGGGAAGAAAACATTACTTCGTTACTCTGACCTACGGTACTGGTATCAAAAAACTTACGACTTTAAAATGGGTTAAAAAAGTGGGAGGAGAAAGTGGAAGTAGTTCTCCGAGAAATCATGGAGAAGTGAAAGACGGTAATCTCACCATAGTAGACGTATAGACTCCGACAACTATAAAGAAGGCCGTTAGAACTAAGGTCGGACACTAAGTAAGTCGGGTCGTAAAGTGTACCATATGGAGGGTAGGAAGTACCCTTTGGCGACAGGATCAAAACTCATTATATCTAATCTAACCCAACAACATCCTGAAGTATCTCTACCTGAGTATTGAGAAAACTGAGACCATAGAAAACGAAAGTGAATCACATTACAAGAGTTCTAATTAGTTATATATAAATACGTAGTTATCAGATACAAAAAAGTAATGAGTTTACCATAATGAAACACACTTATACAGTATACAAAATGACGTACTCAATAAAAGATAAAACAGATAGTAATTATTACGACGACATTTGTAAGATATTTCCCTAAAAACACCTACGTATAAATACAAAGGGAATCCATTTATAAATCCTCCTTACCGACCTAATATAGATTTAGTTTTACCAATATTGTAAAGTGTAAAGTTGATCTTTGTGAAGTAAGATCAACGAGGTATGGGATTGTCGTAATTCACTTCACCGTAGAACCAAACACCATCGAAATTAAACGTAAGTGAAACGTATACGAATAATCTGTAAAAACGTAGAAAGTGCTACGAAACTAAGTTCGGAATAAATGTTGAAAAATTTAACACAACGGCACGATACTGACTTTAAATTTCTCAAATATTTTCTATAAGACTTATATTCCGGAAAAAATCTATACACAACGTTTATAAAGGGAGTCATACTCAAAATAGAAAATATAAAAGAATTATGACAACGTTACGAAAACTACTTCTATTATAAAAAATTTAAACCATTTCAGATCAACAGTTGGAAATAAAAAATTTCGATCATTAAAAATACAGAAGGTGATTGTAAGAAAAGAAGTATAGTCCAACATTTCTGTGTAGTTCAACATTCCTGAGAGAACGCAAAAGCTTTTCGAAATAGTATGATCAAAAATGTGAATCTAGACACTACGGGGAACTCTTTTAAATAAACTACATTCAATCTCTAGTAACAAGTCTGAAAAGGTAAGTAAATAGATTCAGTAAGTCATAATAAACTACTTTTTTATAAAAAGGTGTGAATTGACTGGATTTTGGAACAACTGTTAGTTAATTAAATATAAACATTTAAATAAAGATCTGAGATGAGAGAAAGTAACTGAATAACTAAATGAGTGTACGGATTTTGTTAACAGTAACATTGAAAAACCATGTGGAACTTAAATCCATGACACTTAGGAGGTAAAAATTAAAAAAAATTAAAAGGGTCTAATAAAACTGAAAGGATCCAGGAAACATAAAGGTATATCTAAAATATTAATTGACCGGTTTGTTATTTTTAAAGACGACCTCAAAACTATAACGTAATTTACACTAAGTCAAGTCAAGTCAAGTCAGTGTGTCAGCACAGGCTGAGAAACACTGGGGTACTTAACGTCGTGCGGTCCGGAGGGACAGGTAGTGGTTGAGGGTCCAAAGTGAGTCTGAGCGCAGGTAGCTCAGTCACTACGGTAGGTTGGTAGAGTAGGAGACAGCAGGGGAAGAGGAGGGCGGGGGTCAGGAAGGGTCGTCGTCTCAGAAAAGGTTACTGAGTTGTCAAGCGTACTCCACCGGTTTCATGACCTCAAAGTCGAAATCGTAGTAAGGAAGGTTTCCTTAGGCTCCCGACTAGAGGAAGTCTTACCTGACCAACCTAGAGGAACGTTAGGTTCCCTGAGAGTCCTCAGAAGAGGTCGTGGTGTCAAGTTTTCGTAGTTAAGAAGTCGCGAATCGGAAGAAGTGTCAGGTTTAGAGTGTAGATATGTACTGGTGTCCTTTTTGGTATCCGAACTGATCTGCCTTGAAACAACCGTTTCATTACAGAGAGGAAAATTTATACGACAGATCCAACCAGTATTGAAAAGAAGGTTCCTCATTCACAGAAAATTAAAGTACCGACGTCAATGGTAGACGTCACTAAAACCTCGGGTCTTTTTATTTCAGACTGTTACAAAGGTGACAAAGGGGTAGATAAACGGTACTAGAAGTAAAAGACTTACAACTCGAAATTCGGTTGAAAAAGTGAGAGGAGAAAGTGAAAGTAGTTCTCTGAAAAATCAAGAAGAAGTGAAAGACGGTATTCCCACCACAGTAGACGTATAGACTCCAATAACTATAAAGAGGGTCGTTAGAACTAAGGTCGAACACGAAGAAGGTCGGGTTGCAAATAGTACTATATGAGACGTATATTCAATTTATTAGTCCCACTGTTATATGTCGGAACTGGAAGAGGAAAAGGATAAACCTTTGTTAGACAACAAGGTACAGGTCAAGATTGACAACGAAGGACTGGACGTATATCCAAAGAGTTCTCCGTCAAGTCCACCAGACCATAAGGGTAGAGAAAGTCTTAAAAGGTGTCAAATAACACTAGGTGTGTCAGTTTCCGAAACCGTATCAGTTATTTCGTCTTTATCTACAAAAAGACCTTGAGAGAACTAAAAAGGTAATAGGTCACCTACAACCGTCAAACTAGACACCAAGGAGACGGAGAAGATTTTGGTCGAACTTGTGGACCCTCAAGTGCCAAGTGTATAACGACTTCGGACCGAACCTCTTAAAACTTGTAATGAAATGGTCGTACACTCTACTCACGTTAACACGCCATCAAACTCGTAAGAAACCGTAACGGAAGGAAACCAAAACCTTACTTTTGAGTGGAAAAGGTCAGAACACCGGTGACGACTCAAAAGGTTTAAACGAACGTATAACTCACGTCGTGAAAGTGTCGTAGTAAAAAGTCCTAAACTTTATCGAGTTGACCCTAAGGTAGTGGAGGTGATCGAAACAAGCATCACTACGAAAGATTTCGGGTGAACTCAAGTGTTAGGTCCTACAGACCGAAATCCACTCACTAGTGAGGTAACACTAATAGAACTACTATTAGTCACACAGTTGATAAATAGTATACCCCAAGGACCTAGGTACATGTGTGATCAACCCTGTCTGAAGACGTCAGAAGGTCAGCCTATGTGAGTGTGAGAGTAGAGACAATTCGAGAGTCAGGATGTCGTCTGTGAAAAAGGAACCGGAAGCCCTGAGTCAAGAATAGACACATCCTTGTCGGGTTGAGAGTCGGTGACCTTTGAAGGTACGGATGGGAGCCAGTACGACAAAGGAATCAAGACAGGGGAAACCGTTATACAAAGTGATAACGGTAGGGATTATATCAGTTCACACACGTACACACGATTCAACGAAGTCAATACAGGTTGAAAAACACTGAGATACCTCTGACATCGGACGGTTCGAGGAGACAGGTACCTACCCTAAGAGGTCCGTTGTTATGACCTCACCCAACCAACGGTACAGGAGAGGTCCCCTATATCTGTTCATTGAAAATAAAGACTTTCTAGTGTTAGGATACAACGGACAATAGATTGTATGACTTTATTGACGGTACCTTATATAGGTTAAAATACTAACGAATTCAACTTTTCCGATCAACCATAGTCGACGTAGCAGTACCGTTCATCGTCTTAATAACGTTGAATGGCAAAATCAGATGTTTAACAACGACAACAAGTCAGAGATTCAGTACAGACTTATTACTTGTTTATTACTTGCACTTTAAAGACTTAAAGGTTTCCTTTATGACGTATGGAGACATCGCCCTCACTGTTTCCTCGTTTAGAGGTATCACTTTTTTTTTTAACAAAAATGCATATCTTGACTTTTGACCTCAGTACGTTATTTTTTTCACTCTCTCTCTCTCTCTCAATTTCACGAGGTAAAATTTTAATACTTCGTCGTTCTGATACTAGTCTACAATAACGGTTCCTTAGTCACCCAGAGTTCGTACATACTTTTACGGTAATATAATGAACGTATAGGTAGAGAGTTCCCCTCTTAAGGTATCTGACATATCAGGTACCCGAGTGATTCTCAGTCTGTACTGACTTGCTGAAAGCGTCCCCTGGTAGTAACAGTAGTGGCTGAGTTTCCTGTACTAAAACTCATCCGAGGCCCTCAACAACAACTTGTCCCTTCGGACCGCACGATGTAACGTACTCCAGTGTTTCTCAACCTGTACTGGCTTACTGACTTGACTTGACTCCCCTGGTAGTGCACGAAGACCTACCCTCCCGTACGGAGTCTGACGATCCTGAAGGTCATTGACTTTAAAGTCATCCTAAAGATAAATACCTATGAAAGAGTTTTACAAAATACGGGTTAATAGATCTATTAAGTCCTAGGAAAAAATATTCCAATAAAAAGGTCTATTACCTTATTTTTAACATTAGAATTTGATCTTAATTAACTCACCCGAAAGATAGAAGTTGTGAAGAGTCTTTTAAAGGTACAAATTAAACTCCTTGTGCCCTTAGAATACGATTAAAAGTGAAGATGAGTGCTTTTTCCAAATTTTATATAAGTATTTAATTTGACGTAGGTAGGAGATAAAGTATTTTTTTTATGTTATAGGATAACATGTTTACCATTTACTTGACCAAATATTATAAACAGAATCAAAAAGGGGACCATCGACTGAGTTCGTTCCTCGTCTCCTTTAAGGAAGAGACATTAAGACTAAAACTAATACGTAATAATATCGAGGAATTTTTATATTTTCTGGACATGTATCATATGGAAAGAAAAAAGTATACAAATCATTGTATTTTCTAATCATTTAAAAGGACTATATAAGTAAGTAGATAACTCTTAAATTTAGCGTAATTCTTAGGGACGAAAGTTAATTCAAAGTAAGGGATACGGGAAGTTTGTGGTCCTCCCTTTCATAACCTGTTTTCTTTTCAATACTCGGTTCTTACATTAGAGTTACACAGAGTAATAAGGTATCAAAAATCACAGAAAGGGGAGAAAACACGGAATCTCTGACATCAGTTCAATGTAAATGTGAACGTCAGAAGACCAGATAAAATCTAAACATCAATCTGGACGAAAAAGTTTTTAAGACGAGTGAGACGTCAGTATATATAAATATCACGAGACCTCACATTGAGGATGATCTCCGTAATTTACATATCTGAGTCCAGTATGGGGTCTGGTACAACAGACTCCACATCTTACGTGTTTTTATAAACCAGTAAAACCAAACACATACTTGTACATGAGTAACCGATTTTAGAGTCGTTTGGACTAGAGTTCAGGTTTCTACTTTTCATCCCAACTAAGAGAGGGATACACTCAGGTATATGAGTAAGAACTCTTTACAATTACGTTCACGGTCCCGACCTTTAACCTACCTTAGTTTAAGTCTATTAATCTGTTAAAATTACATTAAAATTTTTGACTTTAGGAATATTTGTAAAATAAAAGGTTATATTAATCTAAATGTCTTTTCAATGTTTTTGACATCTCCATGACATATGAAATATGGGGTGACAGGGGATAATAATTGCACAACGGAATTATACCGTACACGAATCAGTGAGTCAGTACAGGATGAGAAACGTTGTGGGACCTGACATCGGACGGTCCGAGGAGACAGGTACTCCTAAGAGGTCCGTTCTTATGACCTCACCCAACGGTACGGGAGGAGGTCCCTTAGAAAGATTGGGTCCCTATTTTGGGTCCAGAGGACGTAACGTCCTCATACCATTCATACAGTGTTAATTACTTGGTCACATAGATGTAGTAATAATTAGTCTCAAACATGAAATACATTTGAAGAACTCTAAAATGGATTACAGGAAAACAACATGGTGTGAGGGTGTAAGAGACACCCTCTTGTGATGTCAAGGAAAGCAATATAACAGAGGAATCCGAAAAGTACCGTTACCGTCAAAGAGTCTAAAAGGAACAAAATCCACTGGAACCGCCAAATTCCTCGTGAACAGTCTATGAAACTTCTGACAGGGAGTTCCCGAAAACAGAGTACGAAAAGAGTACTAATCTGATAAGAGTACTCAAAACCTTCCTTCTGATACCTCGAATTTACAGTAAGAGTAGTGTAGTCTAGTTCCCATACATGATCTGATGGTCATACTCAATAGTGATGACTACATCTAGAACTAGTGAACGAGTCCACACAGTCCGAAGAGGTGAAATTCCAGTGAAAGAAAGGGAGAGAAAGTTTTGACAGACCAAACTTTCCTACAGTGATACAGGTCGGACGTGAATTCTTCATCCAACAATCAGAGGTGAAGGACCGTCCGTCTCATAGATGTGTTTATTGAACTTTCAGAATAGGTACCCTCTAAAAAGACAAAAAAGGGTCAACAAATAAGTCATTAAATATAGTCATGTCTGAGTTCCCATAAATAAATATGAACCCGATATCAGTTTGTGATAAATAAAGTAACGAATTTAACAAGACCAAACAGGTAACCCTCCAGAAATTCAACTGAAGACACATATAAACTGTATGAGGGCAGTAACTTCACAACAACGAAAAGTAAAACAACAACAACAACAACAGCAACGACTTTAAATCATGTCTTTTCTTTACAATCTTTTTGTAGGTTCACTTATTTCTACAACCTTTTTAAATACATACCCACTTATAAAAAAGGCCGATACCCTTATAGAAATACTTTGGTTGTTATCTAACGGAAACGTTACCAAGGTTTTTACGGCTTTCAATACTGTAAAAATCCTTTACGTCCAAAAATTTTTATAACCATTCATTGTCTCATTCCTAACTGAGGAGTAAGGACTCGAAACTCCGCTGGGAGGCATGGAGAAGTCAATTGACAGAGTAGTTTTGAACCATACGTGGTTATTTTACAAGTAATTCGACTAGAGATACTCTAAACTATATTATTTCCTGAAACATACGTTTCACAATACCCCCGAGACTCTCCTCCATTATAACAAGGTAGAACTTCCATCTAAGTTTTTAAGTTGACATACATTTATCGTGGACGAACCTTTGTCTCCGTGTTCTGACGGACTCCACAAGTTGGTCATCGTCCTTAAACAAATGTCTTACCTCTTCCCAAGAAACGTTTCTTCCCGGTAAAAAACCCACAAACGAAAAACAAACAAAACAAAATCGAGTTCCGAGACCCTAATTAATACGTGTGTTAAGGACACCAGAAATAAGGTAAGATAATCTAGTCGTGACTATCAAATTCTTTTCTTACAGTAGAAGTACTAGGGATCATAGAACGTGATACGTTTCACGGAAATGAGAAGACGTTCGTCTAACTTTACGTATTAAAAGGTGGGCTTACCTCTTCTCCTTGTTGTTCTTAATAAGTTTTGTTACTGATTTAAGGCAAAGGAAGAGGTTAATCAGACCCAAATTCCTACACCTCTCTGTTTACGTTACTAAGGGTTTCTTGACCGTGACAAAGTTCACGAAACTCTCTATCCTTTCCTTATACTTTATACAAGGTCCATACTGTAATTGTCAAACGATTAACCTTCCATTCTAATTATGTGAACTTTACTATTAATTACCGATTAAACACACCATCACGGGTGGACGGATGACACCATCGATTAATTAACACCTAAAGAAAAACTTATACAAAACTGAGTATTATCCTTTCAATATTGTTAAACTTTTCTTGTGTTCGATAAAAGAAACGAACTCTTATTCTCCGACTGAACACTTAGTAACAAACGTAAAAGAGGAATCGTACCGGCAACAACTATACTTGACATGTGTCACACCGTACGAAGTTCTACATAAAAAGATTTGATGTAGAAGTTGGTTCAACTATAAGAACTTATAGACACTATTTTTATATATGTTACCTTATGATGAATCGGTATATTTTTTCTTCGTTGTACCTAAACGGATCTCTAAAGGAATGATTCAGTCTGTCTCTTTCTGTTTTTTACATAATACAATGAAAGTACACCTTAGACTTTATACTATGTTTACTTAAATAAATATTTTATCTTTGTTTGAGTGTCTACATCTTCTGTTTATATACCGAAGGTTTCCCCTTTTCACTCCGTCCCTATTTAATCTTCAAACCCTAATCGTCTATGTTTGATGATATATATTTTATCTAATTTTTTATTCCAGGATGATATATCATGTCCCTTGATATAAGCTATAGAATATTATTTGGTAGTTCATTTTAATAGACTTTCCTTATGTGTATGTGTGTGTGTGTGTGTGTGTGCATATATATATGTATGAATATACATATACAATCATATATATGTATACATAAATATACATTCTAACTTAGTGAAACGATATATGACCTTTAATTGTCTTTTAACGTTTAGTTGATATGAAGTTAATTTTGTTTTCTCTATTGACTATACCTATGTACCATAGAATATGTTACATCGGTAAACCACCGTCGAGGTATTCATAAGTCCGAAGGGTCCACCGAGTCTGACATTTCTCAGACGGATGTCACGTCCTCTGGGTCCAAGTTAGGGACCCAGTCCTTCTAAGGGACCTCTTCCTTTATCGTTGGGTGAGGTAATAGGAACGGACCTTTTAGGGTACCTGCCTACTCGGACCGTCCGATGTCAGGTACCCAACGTTTCTCAGCCTGTACTGACTAGCTGAAGTGAAAGTGAAAAGTGTTCATATGTGGTTGAAGTGACAGAACGTACGAAAGTCCACACTACTTTCTAGTTGACAAAGGGAATTTTAGTGTCTGCATCTACTCTCTACACAGTCATCTCGAACGATGTAGTCGACAATTCTTCCATGGAGGTACTTATGGATAATAAGACCCGAAGAGACATCGGGGAAGTGACCCTGAATGGGGAAGACCATTCTGAAGGAAGGGGTAAGGAGTGTTATTCATACCGTTTGAAAAATTCAGAGTGATCGAGGGTAATCAAGGTACGTGGTCGGTTGAGAGGTGTCTTCTCTTTTTGATCTCGACGGACGAGGTCGAGGGAGTAGGGAGGTGAAAATAGATGTTTCCAAGGACGTCAGGATGAGTGACAAAGGAAGAAACATATAAAAGAGTCACCTTTCAGGTAGACGGGAGGTAGGTTTCAATTGTAGACCGACACTGACATGGGAACACTACTCATTAGGGCGAGACATGTCAAGACAAAGAAGTACCAAGTACATCGCTTGAGTTCAGTTCAGAACGGAGAAGATCCTTCGGAGGGAGGAGTTTGGAGAGTTTCCTCACGTCTGGGTACTTCTGAGAAAGTAAAAAGGTAGTGAAACCAACCAAGGAGTAACCTGACAATCCAGGGGTTTACTCCTTCGTATAGAACAAAAGATTCTCTTACAAAGAGACTTTAAAAATATAAATAATATTATGAATTATTTTAACATTATTTGAAATGACGTCTTTCAAATCTTTCGTCTTTATGTGTATTTCTTCTTGTATGTTTGTTAATAGTTATGAGGTAAATTGTCATCACTAATGAGAAGTTAAAATATTTAATGGAACACCAGTAAAAGGTAGTAGTTTAAATATCTTTATTACAAGGTAAAAGTGTAATCATTTTATATATATTAAGATGTAAGAGGAAAGGACCTAACCTAAATAGTATTAGTCAAAGAATATCGTAACTTTAGGAAGTTTATACCTTATAGAGACATCGAATTGTAAAGTTCTAAAAAAACGTTTAAAAATGTATATATATATATATATATATGTATTTCTATACTACTTTCACAATCAACACGAAACGTTGGAATACCTGACATCGAAGTCCAATGAGACAGGTGTCTTAAGAGGTCAGTTCTTATGACCTCAGACATCGGTAAGGGAAGAGGTCCCGTAGAAGGGTCGGGTCTCTCGCTTGGAACCAGAGGACGTGGCGTCCGCGTAAAAATGACAGACTCGGTGGTCCACAGGAATATATATTTATAACAGGCGTAGAAAGTCCTATATAAAGGGGTTTCTCATTATGACCGAGTTTCCATATCTGTAGTCTCATATGACAATTTATATAAATTCTAAGAATGATATAAAACGGTGTATCTAAAGATCCTCAATCGTGGTTAAGTATGAAAGTAGAAACAGTACCCTTTTATAGTCAGTCACCGATGAACAGTCATAATTACTGATAAAACTTCAGAAACATTATACTAACCTTTTTATCATATGCTGAAAACTTAGTTATTACGACGTTCAAATAGTATATAAAAATTCAACAAATATATGGACAGAAACACTTAATACAAACGATCCAAATAAAAATTAAAAAAATTTAATAAACAAATAGTCCTAGAACCATTACTTGAAAGATTTTCATTTTGTATTTGGAAATAAAACATAAAAAAATTCAAATACTGTAAAAATACATCGGTAAAAAGAGAAAATCAAATGTAAAATGAAGAAAATTAAATATTTTATGAAGAATAGAGTTAATTCATTTATGTACTAATATACACTTTAGACATTCCAAATTAATAAACGTAAATAGATCTTAAAAGGAACCTCTTACCACGATCTATCTTAAGATTTATTTCAAAAATAAAAATATATTGAATTACAAGTATAATGGATAATTTCTCTAGTAAAAAATTCTTAGAAACCATAAAACAATAATTTATAAACGGTACTTTGAATAAACGTAGAAATTTTCGAATGAACATAGACATACGTGTGGAAATGTTCAATATTCATATTTATATGGATATACGTTATTTACGTATATATTTATCATATATTATAATATACAACTAACATGTAAATGTAAAAGTGTTAAAACACACTTACACATACACGAAAGACCCGATAGTCAAGTTAAAGTAACTAGATTGTTTAATAAAATTAATAATATATCGAAAAACAAGTCAGATTGTGTTTCCTCTACTATCCTTCCTTAGTCTGGGTCTTAAATTTAAAATATTTAACATTCTTACTACCAATTTACTGTATCTTCATCTCCTTTTATTAATTCACATAATTCTATTTCCTTCTCCCACTAAAATTTAAAATGAGTATAACACTTCAATGAGAGTTAGAACAGATACAGTATATAAATAATAAATTTATATACGTACACATCAACAAAAAAAAAAAACAAACTTGTGTTAAACTTTGACAATTCGAAATCAAAAAGAATTGTCGTCGGTATAAAGGACAGGAGGACCTATGACAACATAAGGAATACACTTGACATCAAAGAAGATAAAAAATAAAAATTAAACCGAGTTCACGTGGACAAGAAAACCGGAAACATGATATTTTCCCTATAAAAAGTATTTGTGAAAAGTAACGGTCATGACATCCTTTACGTTTACATGGTGTACCGTAGACGAAACGTTAATTAACCACTATTTTTTCTTCGTTGTCGAAATAATAATAAAGAGGTGGTGATAAAGAATTCTACTCTGTGCGAAGAAATGAAAGGTAACACTCCTATTAAGAGGTGACTAGTGGGACTGTGATCTTCTTAATTTTTACGGTTGTAAATTTAAGGGTGAGAGACGGGTGACTTCCTTTTGTCTTAGATAATATGTTGTGTATCAGGTAGTAAAGAGATCGGTTACTCAGTTCAATGTTCCACTACTTAATATCCTACCGTAAACTTTAATAATACTGTGTTGTACTTAGGAATGTTTCTATATTACTTTAGGTATCGGTAATAACGATAATTTTTCAAATTTATGTTTGATTGACAATCCGGTAGAAAGAACAAACCCAACTGAATACAATTATTTGTAATTCTTACTAAGTCTAAATTGAGACTCTAGTGAAATCGACCAAAGTCAACCACTTTTGACTCTTTACAGTTTAGTTTTCAAAAAGAAATACCCAGCTGGGTAGTTCTAATTCTAATACTAGGTAGTTCTAGTTCTAATACAGTGTACTAGGAAGATCAACCACTTTCTTTCAGTGAACAACCTGACTTTTGTACGATACATTCTACTTACTTTCACTCTCCTCCGTTTTAGGAGATCTGAGATTCGTGAAACATTTGTGTTTTCACGTAAGTGTGTTTTTACAAACGACAAATGGTCTCGTTCCTAATGGAGAACCGGTTATTTAATTCGTAGTATCAAAATAAAGGAAAACATATTATAGTCGATTCGTAAATACGTTTTGTGTACGGAAATGGATTTTGTAATACAAATGACAATGTTTCTTCTGTTAATTTTATATTCATACTTCTGGAGATGAAACAACAAAGAGTATAAAAATATAAAAAAATCACCCACTTGACAGATCAAAACGAGGAATTACACTATGAAAGTAATAGAGTAGGATAAGTCATTGAAATGTAACTAAGTTGTTCTCTTGAAAATTCTCTAAAGGTGTTCAATAATTACCCTTCTCTTACAGTTTTGGTGATTGTCTTCTTGTACAAAATTTACAAAATAAGGTTAGACAGTGTGGGGCTGAGAAAGTGTCCAAAGATAAAACACAATTTTTAATATGGTCCCAGACTTTGAACTGTAAGTCCAATGGTCCGACATTCTTAAAAACTCTGTTGTCAAATTTATCATACAATCCATTATACTCAAAATAAGAAATCAGTTTACAGTAACCATATAAATCTTACTAAATAAAGGGAAGTCGTGATCTCTTAAACTTCTAATATATGAGACCGTCGGTATAATACACTATTTAGGTTCATTTAAATGTATTGTAAAGTATTGAAGGATTATCCCCTTCCCTCAAATGTTTTCTTAATTTCCAGGAATCTATCTTCCATCATGTTTACTAGTATATTTAATTCAAAACATTATTAGTGTAAATTCGTTCTAAATTAACTTGAAACCCCCTCCCTCAGTAACGTCTTCTTACGTCTCTGACACCTTAAATCGAGAAGTAAACATGAGTCGAGTCTTCGTTTTAAATTTTGACGTTCTTTTTAGTCGTGTACCATCGACGAAGATATGAGGGATAAGAAATACTGTAAAATCTACTGTACGTTAAATGATCGTTTCTCACTAGACATGAACAGGTACT
This sequence comes from Capra ibex, assembly GCA_006410555.1. Taxonomy (NCBI): domain Eukaryota; kingdom Metazoa; phylum Chordata; class Mammalia; order Artiodactyla; family Bovidae; genus Capra; species Capra ibex. The sequence continues at coordinate 24,239,550 of SJYO01016970.1, read as the reverse complement.
TTCACTTAGAGTCCTAATCACTACAGTCGTGGTCATGACTTTTAAGTTTCTGTACTTTAAATGTTCCCAAGTACTGTCTTGTTCTGCAAACCTGTACCGGGGTTTACATCCATAAGGACCCCAGAAGGAAGGTCTCGACTAAAGACTAGAGTTGGTGTAGGGACTTGAAGTCTATACTTAGTCAGTGGTGTGTGTGTTAAAGTGACTTATAGCTTCCTCTAGATCCGTCGATACCTCTCTGACATTTATCCTGTCGTTAGGTCGTACCTGGGGGATGGAAGGACAAGATTTACTATCATGAAGAATTTTGTGTGTAAGGGATTTTACAAGATAAAATACGGTGTTATAAAATATAAGTGTTTAGATATGATTAGACATTAATTCACCGACTCTTGAATTAAGTAAAGAAGAACTTTGTTTTACAACGGACAACCATCCGTTTCCTTATCAAAAAATTGACCAAATGTGTCTATAACAAAAATCTTTTGTTTTTGCTCGTATCTTTTATTTAAAAGTGAAAAAGAAACCTTTATTTCACCGTTAAGGAACCGTTATAAAATAAAGTAAGATTATAATTTTTTAGAAATTTAACACTATTTTTAATCCTACCTAATCTATTAGGTAGGTCCTTCGGAGTAAGTACTTGAAATTTCTACCTTACGCATTTTCTTTTATAAGTATATCAATTATTGTTTCTGTATTTTGTTAAACTTCTTTACATCTTGGACTTATTTTAAATATTATGTTATGTTTTAAACTTTTTGTAACATTAATGTACTAGTCTTTCATCATTATTAGAACGATATATTTTCCGAGTATATAATTTTCTTTATAACTATATCTATTAATTTTATTTACACTCTTTTTACGTTTACGAATTAAGAGATCTTTAGTCTACCTACGTTTAATGTTTCATATACCTGGAAAAGTTTAGGGGTCACTCTTATCTACTATCAAAAATTTCTATCACAATTTTAGTTTCTTATTCTCTTCGAGATATTATACGTATTATTTAATAAAATGTTTGAAAACCTTCCATTAAACCGTTACCTTTTTGTGTATAATAGATCAATAAGACGAAGACCTTTTAATTGGGTACCGTTTAACTCCAGTGTGACTGTCGGAAAAACATTTTATCACGAGTAACTTCTATATTATAACTTTTATTGTTTTCTAAGATTTACCCGGTTCGTTTCTCCTAATCTCTGTAATGCCTCATGAATATACTGTATTATATAATTTTTGATTTGATACAGGAGTTTTTTGTAATTGTATAATAATTTACATACAAATTTTCATGAAGTGTATATGTTGAATAAGTTTTAAAAAACAACTTTTGACTTTATATGTAATAAAGTTTTTTAAATAAAATCTGAGACTCATTATACACAATACAGTGAAGGCATTCACCGAGTCTGTCATTTCTTAGACGGACGTTACTCCCTCTGAGACCAAGGTAGGGACCCAGTCCTTCTAGGGAATCTCTTCCTTTACCGTTAGGTCAGGTCATAAGAACGGATCTCTTTAGGTATCTGTCTCCTCGGCTTACCCGATCATCGGGTACCCCAGCGTTTCTCAGTCTGTACTGACTCGCTGATGTGAAATTGAAAGTTATACACAATACATATAGACACATATACATAAATGTCTACACACACATATTTATGTGTGTGTGTATATATATATGTATATATATAAGTACAAACATACATAACAACATGTCATAACACAGACTAAGAAACGCTAGGGTACCTGACTTCGTGTGGTCCAAGGAGACAGGAGGTGATAGACGGTCTTAAACGAGTTTAAGTACAGGTAACTCAGTTGCTACAATAGATTTACCGGAGTAGGTGTCGGAGGGAGAAGAGGAAAACGGAAGTTAGAAAGGGTCTTAGTCTCAGAAAAAGTTACTCAGTCGAGAAGCGTAGTCCTCCGCTTTGATAACCTCGAAGTCGTAGTCAGGAAGGTTACTTATAAGTCCCAACTAAAGGAAATCCTAACTGACCAAACTAGAGAAACGACAGGTTCCGTGAGAATTTTCAGAAGAGGTCTTGGTGTCAAACTTTCATAATTAAGAAGCCACGAGTCGGAAGAAATACCAGGTTGAGAGTGTAGACATGTATTGATGACTCTTTTGGTATCAACACTGATATGTCTGGAAACAGTAGTTTCACTACAGAGACGAAAAGTTATGTGATACAAACAGTACCGAAAGGAAGGTTCCTCGTTCGTAGAGAATTAAAGTACCGATGTTAGTGGTAGGAGTCACTAAAACCTCAGGTTCTTTTCTTTTAGACAGTTGGTACGGTGAAAGGGGAGAAGATAAACGTTTCTTCACTACCTTGACCTACGGCACTAGAAACAACAAACTTACAACTTTAAAATCGACTGAAAAAGTGGGAGGAGAAAGTGGGAGTAACTCTCCGAGAAATCAAGAAGTGAAAGATAATAATATCACCATTATAGACGTATAACAACGACTATAAAGAGGACCATTAGAACTAAGGTCAAAAACTAAGTAGTTCGGACCGTAAAGTGTACTACATGAGACGTATATTCAATTTACTCGTCTTACTGTTATATGTCGGTACAGTATGAGTAACAGGTTAAGACTTTGTCAGTAAGGTACAGGTCAATATTGACAAAAAAAAAAAAAAGAACCGGACGTATGTTCAAAGAGACCTTTGTCCATCCCACTAAACCATAAGGGTAGAGAAATTCTCAAAAGGTACCAAAAAAACACTAGGTGTGTAGTTTCCGAAATCACAACTGTTACCTCGTCTTAATCTACAATAAAAAGACCTTAAGAAAACGAAAGAGATACTAGGTTACTTATACCCGTTAAACTAGTGACTATGGAGACGGAAAAGATTTGAGATGAACGTGTAACCTTCAAGATCCTAGTGTGTGACGACTTCGGATCGAACTTCCTAAAACTCGTATTGGAATGATCGTACACTCTACTCACGTTAACTTACCATCAAACTTGTAAAAAACCGTAAAAGGAAGAAACCCTAAACTTACTTTTGACTATAAAAGGTTAGAGTACCAATGATGACTCAAAAGGTATAAACGACTATATAACACACGTCGTGAAAATTCGTAGTAGAAAATCCTAGACTTTATCGAGTCGACCTGAAAGTAGTGGAGGTGATCGAAGGATTCCGGATGAAATGAAGTATGAGGTCCTATAAACCCAGATCCACTCACTACTGTGGTAGCACCGATGTCCAGTAATACTGGATAAAACTTATCGAGCAGACACTTAAGTTTTCTGATCTCTAGTGAAGTTCTTTTGACCTATATAGTTCCCTTGTAAAGTACGTTCCACTACATGATATTTCCTGTCTTTACTGTTCTTGGATTGTCTTCGTCTAGAATTCTTCTCCACCGTTCTAATGTATCTTTTAGATATATTTTTTACAAAATTTCTAGGTCTATTGGTGTTACCACACTAATGAGACGTGAATTGTTCGTGGTTCGTGTGTGTGTGTGTTGTGTGTGTATGTATGTCTATGTATATAAGTAGATATACACTAGTTGAGAGTGACAATTAAGAACGGTGTCATTATGTGTTTTTTACCACAGATGAAATTATTAATTTGGGTTTCAATAATTTATTTATAAAAGGGAAAGAAGAGGGGAAGTGATCGTGAGTAGATATGACTTATGAGACTGAGATGTGTCATAAAATCTATGTTCGTCCTCCGATACTGCCATGTCCCCGTTTCTTTGTCTAATTTAGATCATAAATTGAGTTGAATCAAAGTCTCTACCTTTTCTGTTACCGTGGGGTGAGGTCATGAGAACGGACCTTTTAGGGTACCTACCTCCTCGGACCATCCGACGTCAGGTACCCCAGCGCTTCTCAGGCTGTGCTGACTCGCTGAATTGAAAGTGAAAAGTGAAAGTACGTAACCTCTTCCTTTACCGTTGAGTGAGGTCACAAGAACGGACCTCTTAGGGTCCCTGCAGCCTCGGACCACCCGACGGCAGATACCCCAGTGTGTCTCAGTCTGTGCTGACTTCGCTGAATCGTCGTCGTCGTCATCGTCGTCAAAGTCTCTATCCGACGGTGAGGAGAGCAGCAGATCCTTTGGTCGTCGAGTGTGGACAAGATCGCGGAAATAACCAGGAAACGATCATGTAAGAGATGAAACTATAGGGACGTTTATAAGGTCTATCGATACAGGTTTTTAAGGTCAAGGAAGTGTTACAAGTGTAGTAAAGAAAAAATTCTTTATCCTTCGTAAAAATAATTTTTTTTTTTTAATAACCTCATATCAACTAAATGTTACGACACAATCAAAGACAACATGTCGTTTCACTCAGTCAATATGTATAGGTACATAGGTAAGAAAAATTTACGAAAAGGATATACCCAGTAATGTCTTATAACTCATCAAAGGACAGCAGATACCATCCAGGAATAATCAATAAATAAAGTATATATCTTCATACATATACGTTAGGGTCAGAGGGTTAAATAAGATGAAGAAAAGGAGTCAATTAGTATTAAAAAATTACAGACACTGAGATAAAGATCAAACATTCAAGTAAACATGGTAAAAGATCTAAGGTGCATATCCACTATAGTAGACAAACAGAAAGAGACTGAATGAAGTGAGTCATACTCTTAGAAATCAGAGATGTATGGCGACGTCTACCGTCATAAAACAAGAAAAATTACTGACCCATTATAAGGTCAGATATGGTGTAGAAGGAATAAGTAAGAAGATGGTCACCTGCAAATCAAAAGAAGATACAGGACGGATAACATTTATCATGACTTTACTTGTAACCCCACGTATATAGAAGAGTTTAATACTGATTAAAGAGTAGATTTTACTTATAGTCAGAAAAATAGATAGATGTCATAGAAAGAAGGTTGACACTAAAAAAAAATTATTTATAAAATTTCTCCTCTTTTCATTGAAGTCAAGCAGACCGTTCTGTTATACGAAGTACCAACCATGAGTGAGGGACTTTTATTCGATGGAAAGTACCTTTCCTTTTCTTTCCTCTCCTTTCTCTTCTCTTTTTTCCTCTTTCTACATCATGGGGAGTCAGATTCACTTTCACAGAAATCCGTAAAGTTTTACGACTACATCATCTCCTTTTGATTAGACAGGATATATTAAATGTTAAAATTTATGAAAAAAGTCTAACCCAATTAACCGATTTACTGGGACGACTATCCATCGATTTGAGTATCTGAATTATCCGTAAGGTATCGATATTATTCGTTAGGATAATGCCATATGTCAATCTACGATATTATCCTTACGGAGGGGTTTTTACTTTTTTCTTCCCGTTTGATGAGTATCGATGATCACATTTTGAGTACCCTCTATAAGTATCCTAGGTCTCTCTATTCACTTGTACAGTTATAGTCCATTTCTCCTTGAAGACCTTTTACGTTTTACTAAGTTTTCTGTTACTTTTTACTGAATTACCGGTACAAACTTTTGTGTTTGGTCTTATTGTTAAGATCGAGTTTTTTGTTTTTTTCTTTTCTGATTTATACAAAGATGATATGAATTCAAAAGTCACACCAGATGATGAAAAAAATAGAAAAGAACTTTCGTTCCGTTTTCATCTATAGATAAAAATATTATCCCTAGTTACCTTCTAAGTTACGTAGGTGGGAGATTGAAGAGCTGGTACGAATGACACCGTGTATCCGTTTTCTCGGCCTTCATTCATAATAATTCTCCCAGCCAAAAGTTTTTATCTTATTAGTATCTACAATTTTGTGTAAATTCGGACTTTCGACATCAAATTTGTATTACACTTGAAATTGTCAATCAATTTTGTCATATTTTAATAGCCCTTTCGTAAGCAAAATCAAATGCAAAGTTGAAGTTCTTCTTTTTATTAGAATTTTATCAGGGTTTGTAAACCTCATGAAGACTTAATCTTAAGAAACTTCGTACTTCTATTTAACTAAGGTCCTACTAAGGTGTTTCCGTGGGTTTTTCAGTATTTCGACGACTCACGTATGTTGACAACTTACAAATCAGATACTCGAGTTGTGTAAAAGATCCGGGCTCTACTACCTCTAAAATAACGTTTACCCGTTCTACCAAATTCAATCCCATTCCGACAGTAAAACTATATGAACACTCCGAATTACAGAGATTAGAAACTTTTTAGGAATTTTACGTTTACAGTTGGTGTGGATTAACCAAGACTTCAAAAGTAAGTAACTTTTCCTAAATGTTTCTCATTTACAAAGAATTGATCACGGGACGTAATTGACACATTCAGTCAACACATATTCGTATACAATTTGGAGGATCACATTATATTAAAATAAATTGTTGAACTTTTAGAGTCCTGGTATTACATAATAGACTATCTCGTTAAGGAACTACATTTAAAAGTCCGTAACAGGGGAGAAAGTAAAATTCTTGAACCAAAACTTACTTCCCTTTTCTTGTCATGTTATTTTATACTTGTCGATGGGTCTTAGTCATGAAGTTTATGAAAGTAGTTTTACGATTAAACCTCAGTACTATAGTACTATCATTAATCCACGATATAGACATAGGTCTTTAGATTTTCCTTGAACTGTAGGACGATACCTCTTAGAACAGGTGTAGAGACAAGGTTTCCTCATCAAGCTCACATTAACGTACGACCCTAGTGTGCAGTCAAGGATGAAGGATGTTCACGTTCGTTCTAAAACGTGAAACAAGAAAAGGTCGTGAAAGATGAACGTGAACCATGAAGACGATGGAAATATACCTTAATGTTCAAAGGAGAGAAGTGTAGAGGACTAATGAAATAGTCAGAAGGTAACTAGGAAAATTAGAAGAGTCCCGAGTCATAGAGAAGAGACGTCTTGTAGAACACATGGAGGGTACTAAGGAATGTCCTAGAGTAAAGTACTACCAACGTGCCACTGAATAATTTGACGAAAGTACCTACCATACTCTACGACGCTACACAAGTCTCGTGCCGGCTCTCCTCGATGGGGTGCAGACTCCGGACCCCGTCGTTGGTGTTTCTAGATACGGTTCCGGCTCCAGTCCCCTTTGCCGGTTCTCACGGTCCGACGCTGTCGGGTCCTCGTCGGCTCTCCACGATGTGGGCGGGCTCCGGTCCCCGTCGCCGACCCTCTTCGTTAGGTGCAGGTTCCTCGTCACCGACGTCCCCGCGGTCTCCCGGATCTCATCGATAAGGTGTAAGTTCCAACCCTCACCACTGCCACTCCTCTATAGGGAGGAGGTTCCATTCTTCGTCGTCGACGTGAAACGACCTCGTCGGCACTTCTCTATGGGGTGTAGGTTCAATTCTCTTTGGATTCATTCTGCCATTCACAACGTTCTCCCGTAGTCTCCCGTCTGTGTGACTTTGGTGTTAGTGTCTTTTGATCAGTTAGATTGGTGTGATCCTGGTGTCGGAACAGATTGAGTTCCTTTGATTCGGTACGGGTAGTCCGGTGGGTTCTACCCACCCAGTACCGTCTCTCCAGACTGTGTTACACCAGGTGACCTCTTCCCTTACCGTTTGGTGAAGTCATAAGAACGGAACTCTTAGGGTACTTGTCATACTTTTCCGTTTTACTATCCTATGATCATCCACGGGTTATACGATGACCTCTAGTCACCTCTTTATTGAGGTCTTTCTTACTTCTCTACCTTATTTTCGTTTTTGTTATGGGTTAACACCTACGCTGACCACTAGTTTCGTTCCAGACTACGACATTTTTCGTTATAACGTACCCTTGGAACTTACAGTCCAGGTACCTAGTTCCGTTTAACCTTCACCAGTTTGTCCTATACCGTTCTCACTTTCAACTGTAAGATCCTTAGTCACTTGATTTTACCTGACCTTACCCACTTAAATTGAGTCTACTGGTAATATATATGATGACGCTCGCCCTTAAGGAATCTTCTTTACCTCATCGGTAGTACCAGTTGTTTTCTCAGACTTTGCGTCATGAACCTACGTTAGAGTTTTTGTTGTCTTACTAGAGACAAGCAAAGGTTCCGTTAGGTAAGTTATAGTGTCATTAGGTTCGGATACGGGGTTGGTCATTGCGACTTCTTCGACTTCAACTTTCCAAGATACTTCTGGATGTTCTGTAGAATCTTGATTGTGGATTTTCTCTACAGGAAAAGTAATATCCCCTGACCTTACGTTTTCATCCTTCAGTTCTTTGTGGACCTCATTGTCGGTTTAAACCGGAACCTTATACCTTACTTCGTCCCGTTTCTGATTATCTCAAAACGGTTCTTTTACGTGACCAGTATCGTTTGTGGGAGAAGGTTGTTGTGGTCTCTTCTGAGATGTGTACCTGTACTGGTCTACCAATTGTGGTTTTAGTCCAACTAATATAAGAAACGTCGGTTTCTACCTCTTCAAGATATTTCAGTTTTTTGTTCTGGTCCTCGACTGACACCGAGTCTAGTACTTGAGGAATAACGGTTTACGTGTGGCTTTAACTTCTTTCATCCCTTTTGGTGATCCGGTAAGTCCATACTGGATTTAGTTTAGAAATACTAATATGTCACCTTCACTCTTTATCTAAATTCCCTGATCTAGACTATCTGTCTCACGGACTACGAATACTTGCCTCCAAGTACTGTAACATGTCCTCTGTCCCTAGTTCTGGTAGGGGTACCTTTTCTTTACGTTTTTTCGTTTTACTGACAGACCCCTCCGGAATATTTATCGACACTTTTCTTCTCTCCGTTTTTCGTTTCCTCTTTTCCTTTCTATATTCGTAGACTTACGTCTCAAGGTTTCTTATCGTTCTTCTCTGTTCTTTCGGAAGGAGTCGCTAGTTACGTTTCTTTATCTCCTTTTGTTGTCTTACCCTTTCTGATTTCTAGAGAAGTTCTGTTAATCTCTATGGTCCCCTTGTAAAGTACGTTTCTACCCGAGTTATTTCCTTTCTTTACCACACCTGGATTGTCTTCGTCCTCTATAATTCTTCTCCACCGTTCTTATGTGTCTTCTTGACATGTTTTTACTAGAAGTGTTGGTTCTATTAGTACTACCACACTAGTAAGTGGATCTCGGTCTGTAGGACCTTACACTTCAGTTGACCCGGAATCTTTTGTAGTGATGCTTGTTCCGATCACCTCCACGACCTTAAGGTCAACTCGATAAAGTTTAGGACTTTCTACTACGACACTTTCACGACGTAAGTTATACGGTCGTTTAAACCTTTTGAGTCGTCACCGGTGTTCTGACCTTTTCCAGTCAAAAGTAAGGTTAAGGTTTCTTTCCGTTACGGTTTCTACTGATGGCGTTGACGTGAGTAGACTGTACGATGATTTTATTACGAGTTTTAAGAGGTTCGGTCCGAAGTCGTTATGTACTTGACGTTTGAAAGTCTACAAGCTCGACCAAAATCTTTTCCGTTTCCTTGGTCTCTAGTTTAACGGTTGTAGGCGACCATGTACCTTTTTCGTTCTCTCAAGGTCTTTTTGTAAAGACGAAATAACTGATACACTTTCGAAAACTTACACACCTAGTGTTATTTGACACCTTTTAAGACTTTCTGTACCCTTATGGTCTAGTGGATTGGACGGAGAACTCTTTGGATATACGTCCAGTCTTTCGTTGTCAATCTTGACCAAGGTTTATGTTTTCCTCATGCAGTTCCGACATATAACAGTCGGACGAATGAATTGAGTATACGTCTCATGTAGAACTCTTTACGACGTGACCTTCTTTGTGTTGGACCTTAGATCTAACGACCCTCTTTATAGTTATTGAAGTCTATACGTCTACTGTGGTGAGAATACCGTCTTTCACTTCTCCTTGATTTTTCGGAGAACTACTTTCACTTTCTCCTCTCACTTTTTCAACCGAATTTCGAGTTGTAAGTCTTTTGCTTCTAGTACCTTGGACCAGGGTAGTAAAGTACCCGTTATCTACCCCTTTGTCACCTTTTTCACAATCTGATAAAAAACCCCGAGGTTTTAGTGACGTCCACCTCTGACGTCGGTACTTTAATTTTCTACGAACGAGGAACCTTCTTTTCAATACTGGTTGGAGTCAAGTCAAGTCAGGGAGTCAGCACAGGCTGAGAAACGCTGGGGTACTTAGCGTCGTGCGGCCCGGAGGGACAGGTAGTGGTAGAGGGCCTCAAGTGAGTTGAGTGTAGTTAACTCAGGTACTACGGTAGGTCGGTAGAGTACGAGCCAACAGGGGAAGAAGAGGACGGGGTTTAGGGAGGGTCGTAGTCTCAGAAAAGGTTACTCAGTTGAGAAGCGTATTCCACCGGTTTCTTTCATGACCTCGAAGTCGAAATCGTAGTAAGGAAGGTTTCTTTAGGGTCCCAACTAGAGGAAGTCTTACCTGACCAACCTAGAGGAACGTCAGGTTCCCTGAGAGTTCTCAGAAGAGGTTACGGTGTCAAGTTTTCGTAGTTAAGAAGCCGCGAGTCGGAAGAAGTGTCAGGTTGAGAGTATAGGTATGCACTGGTGTCCTTTTTGGTATCGGAACTGTTCTGCCTGTAATCAGCCGTTTCATTACAGAGACGAAAACTTATACGGTAGATCCAACCAGTATTGAAAAGAAGGTTCCTCATTCGCAGAAAATTAAAGTACCGACGTCAGTGGTAGACGTCACTAAAACCTCGGGGTGTTTTATTTCAGACTGTGACAAAGGTGACAAAGGGGTAGATAAAGGGTACTTCACTACCCTGGTCTACGGTACTAGAAGCAAAAGACTTACAACTCGAAATTCGGTTGAAAAAGCGAGAGAAAGTGAAAGTAGTTCTCCGAAAAATCAAGGAGAAGTGAAAGACGGAATTCCCACCACAGTAGACGTTTAGACTCCAATAACTATAAAGAGGGTCGTTAGAACTAAGGTCGAACACGAAGAAGGTCAGGTCGCAAAGAGTACTCCATGAGACGTATCTTCAATTTATTCGTCCCACTGTTATATGTCGGAACTGTATAAGGAAAAGGATAAACCTTGGTCAGACAAGAGGTACAGGTCAAGATTGACAACGAAGGACTGGCCGTGTGTCTAAAGAGTTCTCCGTCCAACCAGCAGACCATAAGGGTACAGAAAGTCTTAAAAGGTGTCAAATAACACTAGGTGTGTCAGTTTCCGAAACCGTATCAGTTATTTCGTCTTTATCTACAAAAAGACCTTGAGAGAACTAAAAAGGTACTAGGTCGTCTACAACCGTTAAACTAGAGACCAAGGAGACGGAAAAGATTTTGGTCGAACTTGTGGACCCTCAAGTGCCAAATGCATAACGAGTTCGGACCGAACCTCTTAAAACTCGCAAAGAAATGACCGTACACTCTACTCACGTTAACACACCATTTAACTCGTAAGAAACCGTAACGGAAAGGAACCTTAACCTTACTTTTGACTGGAAAAGGTCAGGACACCGGTGACGACTCAAAAGGTTTAAACGACCGTATAACTCACGTCGTGAAAGTGTCGTAGTACAAAGTCCTAAACTTTGTCGAGTTGACCTTAAGGTAGTGGAGGTGATCGAAACAAGTATCACTACGAAAGATTCCGGGTGAACTGAAGTGTAAGGTTCCACAGACCGAGATCTAATCACTAGTGTAATAGTACTAATAGAACCCACACTTCTAGAAAAAAACATGTCAAGAAGACACATAAGAACGGTGAGAAGAATTATAGAGGACGAAGACAATCCAGGTCTGGTAAAGACAGGAAATAGCTCGGGTAGAAACGTACTTTACAAGGGAACCATAGAGAGTAAAAGAACTTCTCTAGAGATCAGAAAGGGTAAGACAACAAAAGGAGATAAAGAAACGTAATTAGTGACTTCTTCCGAAAGAATAGAGAAGAACGATAAGAAACCTTGAGACGTAAGTCTACAAATATAGAAAGGAAAAGAGGAAACGAAAACGGAGAGAAAAAAGTGTCGATAAACATCCCGGAGGGGTCTGTCGGTAAAACGAAAAAACGTAAAGAAAAGGTACCTTACCAGAACTAGGGACTGAGGACATATTACAGTACTTGAAGTCAGGTATCAAGTAGTCCATTAGATAGATGGTCTAGATCTGGGAATTTAGATAAAGAGTGAAGGTGACATATTAGTATTTCTAAACTAAATCCAGTATGGTCTTACTGGATCACCAAAAGGGATGGGAGAAGTTAAATTCAGACTTAAACCATTATTCCTCAAGTACTAGACTCGGTGTCAGTCGAGGACCAGAACAAAAAACTGAAATATCTTGAAGAGGTAGAAACCGACGTTTCTTATATTAGTTAGACTAAAACCACAACTGGTAGACCAGTACAGGTACACATCTCAGAAGAGACCACAACAACCTTCTCCCACAAACGATACTGGTCACGTAAAAGAACCGTTTTGAGATAATCAGAAACGGGACGAAGTAAGGTATAAGGTTCCGGTGTAAACCGACAATGAGGTCCACAAAGAACTGAAGGATGAAAACATAAGGTCAGGGGATATTGCTTTTCCTGTAGAAAAAACCCACAATCAAGATTCTCTAGAACATCCAGAAGTATTTTGGTAAGTTGAAGTCAAAGAAGTCACAATGACCAACCCCGTATCTGAACCTATTGACACTATGAGTTACCAAACGGAACCTTTTTTTGTCTCTAGTAAGACAACAAAAACTCTAACGTGGGTTCATAACGTAAAGCCTGAGAAAACAACTGGTACTACCGATGAGGTAAAGAAGACTTCCTAAGGACGGGCGTCATCATCTATCTTACCAGTAGACTCAATTTAAGTGGGTAAGGTCAGGTAAAAACAAGCGACTAAAGATCTTACAACTACAAGTGGGAACGGTAGAGAACAAACTAGTGAAGGTTAAACGGAACTAAGTACCTGGACTGTAAGGTCCAAGGATACGTTATAACGAGAAATGTCGTAGTCTGGAACGAAGATAGTGGTCCGTGTAGGTGTTGACCCATAACAAAAACGAAACCGAGGTAGTGAAGTAAGAAAGACCTCAATAAAGAGGTGACTAGAGGTCATCGTATAACCCATGGATTACTGGGCTCCTCAAGGAGAAAACCATAAGATAGTAAAACGGAAAAGTATGACAAGTACCCCAAGAGTCCCGTTCTTATGACTTCACCGAACGGTAAGGGAAGAGGTCACCTGGTGTAAGACAGTCCGGAGAGGTGGTACTGGCCGGGTAGAACCCAACGGGGTGTCCGTAACGAACCAAAGTAACTCAATCTGTCGATCATTTCACCACGAGTCCTAAGAGGTTCGGTCCGAAGTCGTTATACACTTGGCACTTGAAGGACTACAAGTTCGACCAAAATCTTTCCCGTTTCCTTGGTCTCTAGTTTAACGGTTGTAGACGACCTAGTACCTTTTTAGTTCTCTCAAGGTCTTTTTGTAGATAAAGACGACATAACTGATACGGTTTCGGAAACTGACACACCTAGTGTTATTTGACACCTTTTAAGAAGTTCTCTACCCTTATGGTCTGGTGGATTGGACGGAGGACTCTTTAGACATACGTCCAGTCCTTCGTTGTCAATCTTGACCTGTACCTTGTTGTCTGACCAAGGTTTATTCTTTTACACATGCAGTCCCGACATATAACAGTGGGACGAATAAATTGAAGATACGTCTCATGGAGTACTCTTTGCGACCTGACCTTCTTTGTGTTCGACCTTAGTTCTAACGTCCCTCTTTATAGTTATTGGAGTTTATACGTTTACTGTGGTGGGAATTCCGTCTTTCACTTCTCCTTGATTTTTCGGAGAACTACTTTCACTTTCTCCTCTCACTTTTTCAACCGAATTTCGAGTTGTAAGTCTTTTGCTTCTAGTACCGTAGACCAGGGTAGTGGAGTACCCTTTATCTACCCCTTTGTCACCTTTGTCACAGTCTGAAATAAAAAGACCCGAGGTTTTAGTGACGTCTACCACTGACGTCGGTACTTTAATTTTCTACGAATGAGGAACCTTCTTTTCAATACTGGTTGAATGTACCGTATAAGTTTTCGCCTCTGTAATGAAACGGCTGATTACAGGCAGAACAGTTCCGATACCAAAAAGGACACCAGTACATACCTACACTCTCAACCTGACACTTCTTCCGACTCGTGGTTTCTTAACTACACAAACTTGACACCGTAACCTCTTCTGAGAACTCTCAGGGAACCTGACGTTCCTCTAGGTTGGTCAGGTAAGACTTCCTCTAGTTGGGACCCTAAAGAAACCTTCCTTACTACGATTTCGACTTCGAGGTCATGAAACCGGTGAAATACGCTTCTCAACTGAGTAACCTTTTCTGAGACTACGACCCTCCCTAACCCTCGTCCTCCTCTTCCCCTGTTGGCTCCTACTCTACCAATCTACTGTAGTACTTGAGCTCCCTGCACTCAGACTCACTTGAGGTCCTCTACCACTACCTGTCCCTCCGGACCCACGACGCTAAGTACCCCAGCGTTTCTCAGTCTGTGCTGACTCGCTGACTTGACTTGACTTGACTTGGATCTGTCGTATAAATCTTTGTCTCTGTAATGAAACGGTTATTTCCCGGTAGATCAGTTCCGATACCGAAAAGGTCAGTACATACCTACACTCTCAATCTGACATTTCTTTCGACTCACGACTTCTTAACTACGAAAACTTGACACCACAAACTCTTCTGAGAACTCTCAGAGAACCTGACGTTCCTTTAGGTTGGTCAGGTAAGACTTCCTCTAGTTGGGACCCTAAAGAAACCTCCCTTACTACGAGTTCGATTTGAAGTCATGAAACCGGTGGAGTACACTTCCCAACTGAGTAACCTTTTATGGGACTAAGACCCTCCCTAACCCCCGTCCTCCTCTCCACCTACTATCTCCTACTCTACCGACGTACCGTAGTGACTGAGTTACCTACACTCAGACTCACTTGAGGCCCTCAACCACTACCTGTCCCTCCGCACCGCACGACGCTAAGGACCCCAGCGTTTCTCAGCATGTGCTGACTCGTTGACTTGACTTGACTCGACTACTCTACGATTTCTTCTCTACTCCTTTGACTTTTCTTTTCATTACGTACCCGAGGTACCTGAATACATAGAGACCTGTAGTCGATACAAACCACTTTTACCTCCTCTTAAGACAGAGACAGGTAGAAGAGGGAAAACTTCCTTGTTCCAAATATACAGACGGAACTACCACGTCTTATTTCTTGTCCTTGATTCCAGTCTGACTAGACTTGACAATGAGCATAGAATTGAGATGACATGAATCAATAATTACCTCGTACCCCACTTAGAGAACTTAAGAGATACCAAAAGAATTGATACGTTACACCTATTTTCAAACGTTGAATGTTTCAATATAACTTATATTTTGTTGTATTTATTATGTAGAAAGTATCTTAAGTTATTCACCATCGATAATGATAACAATAGTAATAACTTGAGTTACCAAGTCTTTTACCAACCAAAAGACTTTTACCAAGTAATGGACAAACGGGTTATACTTGACAAATACATTGGGACTACGGTTCTTATCTACGTCAAAGTAAAGTTCTTACTGGGTTAAATTAACCGAGTTCAGGTCTTGTACTCTTATGTGGAGTTATCCTACTGAAGTCACTAAACTACGATGAAATGAAGGACACGTTTTTACGACTGAGGGTGCACAGTTTCAGACAAAATACCCCTCCCTCTTTTGTTGGTGTTTTTAGGTTTCCATTTCGTGTCTGAACTTTGAGGGAATCTAAAAAAAATAAAGTTTAGAGAATTACACGAGTCTCAAGTTATGTGGGTGACGAGTAACAACGGTCGAACCGGAATACGAAAGGTAAACCTCAACCAAGAAAGAAGACGATAGAAATTGTACCTTTTGTAGAAAAGAGATTCTTTTTTCAACGGACTATAAAAGATTCCACAAATAAGTTTTAACTACGGATTCACCCGAAGGAGGTATCCATTAGACTTATCTTCTTACATACGTCTGTTTTTTTCCATCTCTTTTACTTGTAGTATGAACTGAGTAGTTACAGGTATTACCGTTCATAAAACCCTGAGTAGATGCAAGTTCTTAGAAATTTCTGAGAGAGGAGTGTAGGAGGTAGTACCGTACGTCGCATTGGAGTGATACTAGCAGCAGGTCTTCTGGAATTTAAAAGCCCTATTTCTTCGATAGATACGGACGTTCATACGGACCGGTCTGTCAACGACGACGGAGTTTCGGTGTTTGTAGTAGAAGAAGTCTGTTTTCAGTAGTTGTTTTCACGTTGTTATTTAATGTATAACTACAAACCTTTAGGAAGTCTAAAACCTAAAACTTCGACAATGAGGTCTCAAAGGATTAGAAACGACAGAGAACTGTCTTTTTACAAAGGACCAGAAAAGAGGAACGGAGTTTACGTCAAAGAAATTCTGAGGACCAAAGTCACCGACTCTCTCCACTTCCTCAACAGTGATGGCAAATAAACCTAGTAGAATCTTCTCTGGATTAGGGAATCAGTTCTGAACAATCTGAGGTTAGAATCGTGTTTCCTTTTTATTTCCTTTTTTTTACACTTATAAACCGTTCGCAATTGAAATATGTATATGAATTTATGTGTACATACACCCACAAGTAAATACATATTCGTATTTTTACGTAATTCGATGAGACTTTCAAAGCGTTAGATAGTAATTGGTCATTGCCACCCCTTCATTCACCCCAACTCACCCATCACTTACCCCTAAAAATTGTAAATAAAATACATGTCGTCATATCATTAAAAAAGTTTTTCATATAAGTACTCAACAAAAATTTAAAAAGTAAAAATTTCTCATCGTGAGTGAATGAAGAGGGTTAACGAGTAAAAGGTGAATGAACTTTGGGTTGAGAAACGCTGGTAAGGTATGTTTGTTGTGTGTGTTTAGAGTTGTCACTGGATGATTAACAATTTAAGTCGTTGGGGTGAACTTAAAATAAACACGTACTAGAGGACATCGTGGACTGTGACAATTCGTATACTGACGAGAAACTTAGACAACGAAATACACAGGAATTCAAGACAACGAAGTGAGGGATGAAGAGACAAATAGGGAGTAAGAGAAGTTAAATTACGTTACAAGGAGTAAACAAACAATTAACTTTCTTAGGTGTGTTCAAGAGAATTCGGTATCCAAGAAAAACTCATGAAAATTTGTTATAAGTCTCTAAGTTGAAGGTTCGAAGGTTCGTCTTTTGAGTCTTTACCCGTAGGATCAGATAGTATTAAAAGATGTGACTTAACGATTAATATTCCACCGTGTGAGGTTTAGTTAAATGTCACATACTAAATTCGAGATGTACATTTTGTAACTAGTGTTTTGACGAGAGGAGTGTTGAAAGAGGGTTCCGGTCGAAAGTATAGAGTAAATATAGTATCTAGTAGTAGATTTTCCCTTTATAATCATTATTATTTAAGAAGATTACCAAGTACATTCCTTTAAAATGTATGTATATTTTGATATAATATCAATATATAAATCGACATTATATACCAAAAGCAATATGTATCAATATATATATATACATATACATTCGTTCTAAATTCTTCTAAAAATAATATCACAATGATCTGTGACTATTACCTTTGTAACACGTTCTTAAACAAAGAGAAGAGTACAAATCAAAGGAGTGATGTACGTAATTTAAAATACTCATTATCTAAATTAAAGACCCGAGGTTTTGGTGACCTTTCACTGACGTCGGTACTTTAATATTATGTGAACTAGGAACCTTCCTTTCGATACTGTTTAGATCTCTTGTATACTTTTTGGTCTGTGTACTAAAACGACTGTTTCTAGATATATCATTTTCAATACCTAAAAGTTCATCAGTACATGTCTACACTCTCAACCTGGTATTTCTTCCGACTCACAGTTTCTTGACTACGAAAGTTTAACACCATGACCTCTTCTAAACTCTCAGGAAACCTGCCGTTTCCACTTGTTTGGTCAGTTAGGATTTTCTCTAGTTGGTACTCACAAGCAACTTTCCTAACTACGACTTTAACTTCGAGGTTATGAAACCGGTGAACTACACTTTTTGACTGAGTAACCCTTTTGGGACTATGACCCTTTCTAACTCCCGTCTTCCTCTTTCCCCACTGTCTCTTACTCTACGAATTTATCGTAGTGACTGAGTTACCTGTACTCAAACTCTTTTGAAGTTTCCTATCACTTTCTACCCTTCAGACCGTACGACGTCAAGTACCCAAAGGTTTCTCAGTATGTGCTGAATACCTGATTTGTTGTTGTTGTTGATGTCAATAAGACGATTTAAAAGAAAAATGAAGTACGAGAAGGAAGTTCCTGGAGTAGAAAAGATTCAACCTACTATTGTTATGGGTAGTAACCAGTAGGAACAAGGTACAGAGTTACCCTAAATGATATAGGAAAACGGTAATCTCATTAAAGGTACTTGTGAAAACATCCTGAAGGTGTTAGTCCTGGCATAAAGAGAAAGGTCGGACTAAGGAGTGGTACTTGAGATACGAGACCAGTAAAGGTTGTTGTACAAAGAAGAAAATTTAGAAGATATGAAAATTAGTATAGACAGGGAAACTGATTACCGAAGAAGGAAGATCGGAGAAAAAAGATAATTTTGTGAAGTTTCATGTAGAGTTTTCACAAAGGGTGGTAATCGACCAAGACCACTGTGGGGTAAGGCATTTCTTAGGTAGAGTAAAAGTGAAGGTGACAGTAATTGTAGATAAAGAGACGATAGGGATGTAGTACGGAAGAATATAGGTAAGTAAGTATGTAGGTTGGTTAGGAAGTCTCACCTAGACGAGACCACTGTACTTCTACTATTTAGACACGAGTCGACAGAAAAATTGTGGGAAATTCAAGGACCTTCCGTGAAGACTCAAAAGAGTCAAAGGGGAGAAGGATGTCGGATCGAGCAAGAGGCGTATCTCATCTCTCAATAGTTTACGAGTAACTAGTTTCGTCCGATCGTAAATGTTGAGAAAGACTTCTCAAATAGAGGTATTTATCTTACAGTTATTAAGAAGTCTTCCGATCGAATGGATAAACATTAAGTTAAGAGACATATCCAGTTTTCATTCTTGGACCAAAGGACAAGAGTCCCTCCGGAGGGGATAACTGAGGACAAAGACAGTATAGATACTCCTTTATAACTAATTTTCCTACGGATGTTCGTCCACAAAGATACCGTAATATACAATGGTCTGGACTTTAAAAGTTTCGTGAAGTAGTTGGTAAGGGGACCGATACACGAGTGACTCGGTGACACCTTTATGAATTCTGTACAACCCTAGAGGTCCGTTCCAATTGGTGAGTATAGGGACCAGGTTCTACTATATTCGAGACTGAAAACTCACTGATATCATAAGAGAATTTAAAATGATTTAGACAAATTCCTCTCACTCTTTTCCTTTACTCTCTTGTCCTCTCTCACTACAGCCATTTCAGTCTCACTCCCCGATCTCCTCCGTCCCGCGGTCACCTATGAACCTTAGGAACAAGATTGAGTTATCTCGAGTTTCTCCTTCCTCTCAATCGCCGTTAGACACAAAGTGTCAGACATTTAGTACAGACGTGAGACGGTCGAGTTCTGCAAAAAGTTATAAAGAAACTCATAGAGTGGAACATGAAATGTGAGTAGAAAAGGTACGTTTTACAAATTTCACAAAAAAGGACAAATATGTGTAACCGTATACGTCTTTCGAGGGTTTAACTTTAAAAAAAACTTTTTCATAGGACGTGTCTGTAAAACTTTAACGAAATATAAGTTTATGAGAAGACAAAGACTTTGAAAGTTTATGTATTAAAGTAGATGACACTATTAAGTAACCGGACATTGAAAATTCTCCTTTTACTCGTTTACGAGAATTTTTATTACTATTGGAAAGAAAAAGTTTCAGTTCCCGACTATAAAAAAATTTCTCCGTTTATTTTAGTAGAATTTTTGACCTAAAAAAACCAGACACACTAAAGTGATCAACCACCATACTAAAAAAAACATCAATAGTAAGAATGTATATATTATATTTACATTCCCGAATAAAACTTAATTGTTGTCTCTTGATCGATATTCAGACATTAGAGATCTATTTCCTTTGTCGATATATTGACGTTGTTGTTTGTGTACATTTTCTTAAAGACCCCCTTTTGTACAATTGTAACCTTGTTCAAGTAAGTCTAAAGACTTAGATTATCTTACCTACAATCACAAATGAAAGTACCGGTTTTTATAGAACTTTTATTTTAAACTACTATTCCTTTATAGTTTAATTAAAAACCGTTAACACATATCAATGAAATTACGAATAACAACAAATCAGCGATTCAGTACAGGTTGAGAAAACACTGGGGTACTTGACATCGGGAAGTCTGAGAAGATAAGTACCCTAAAGGGTCCGTTCTTATGACCTAACCCAACGGTAAAGGATAACGTCCCCTTTAAAGGACTAGGTCCCTAGTTTGAGTGTGGAGAACACAGAGGACGTAACCGTTCGTCTAAAAATGGTGATTGCGGTCGATTCTCCGTGGAATAATTCGTGAATAATATATGGTTTGTAACAAAATCTGAAAGTTGACATAACGACAGAAATTTATTTAGTTTATTCTTGAGGTACTCCATTAATAATAATTATAGGGGTAAGGTACCCACTTTTTTGGTTCGCTGACCCTTTAATTTACTGAATGTGTCTAAGTATACTAATCCTGTACCACCGGCGACCATAAATTCGGTTCGTAAGATTAAGGGTTCGGGTGTAAAATTGGTGACAGAAACACGTATACTTTCGGGTACGAGAATAATCTTTCACCAATGATTGAAAGAAAACCAAAACCTTCTGACTGTAACAAAAACAGACGACGTCGTTACTAAGTTCTCTACGGACCTGATCTGTATCAGTATAAGGGTCCATTTGTCAAAATAACAGGACGGTGAAGGAAGTTTTATAAAATTTAGTGGGAATATTATTTGAGGTACAGTCATCTAATGGACCATTTAGTAACAATTCCATATTAAAATCTGTTTTAGAAACTGAATAAGGATGACAATGTAGAGAGAGGTCGTGGGGATAGTCGATGCAGAGACTTCAAGTCCACGTAGGGATGGGTACATAAGTAAATTCAAAGTTTGTACATTCACAAATGAGACCCCTTCACTTTATAATAACCAGTGGGACTTCTTGATATAAAAGTTTCTACGGAACCACGAGGGAATTCAACATACACTTTAATGGAACCGAAGGTTTTCACTGACTCGAGTAACGTTTCACCGTGAACTTAGGTTTGCGAGAAACTTATAAAAACGACACTTTTCTTCGGGGAGTCGTCACGAAGGAAATACAAGGGAGAATTGTGACCTTTGTAAAACGTCTCAAATACTTTAAGGAGTGGCTCCTCTTATTTTACGACGGAAATCTGTCGGGTGTAAAATTACTAACTTATCCATGAGTCGTGTAACATCAACGAGTTATTTTAGAACAACTTTCCCTAACTCAAAATAGTTACCTAGTAAAGGTTCTTTTTGTAGACAATTCTAATTCTACTACGTTCAAGTTTAAGTCCACGAGGGAGACACCGTATAAATCCGGTCCACAACTCCTTTCCATGGAATTTGGTTTTATAATTTTTTTTTCTTTTTCTCCTCGTACAATGCTATGAAATGAAAGATAGTATCAAAAGATAGTGGGACCTTTTACCCGTCTGTTATGACGGAAGTAAGATGTTCCGCTTTATTGCCTCTGGGACCTGTCATGCCCACTGTACTCCTTCTATTCGGTCAATCACGAAATAGGTCGGATTTGGTCTCACCCCCTCCAAACTGAGGTTCCCTGGTGTCCCGTGACGGTGAGTCTTCTTTCAAGACGGCTTTGTCCTGTCGGAACAGGGACACGGTCTGAATCCGTTGAGGTGGGTTCAAAAGGGAGGGTGATCTGAATTAATGAGTACCGACCATGGTACGTGTAAATTCTTAGTACACACACCCTTAAGTAATGTCATGTTCTGTGTGATCGAGTCTCTACGCGACGAAGGGAGTCTTTCCCCTTTCGTACGGGTGTCTGTCGTCTCGGAATCAAACGTCTACTACCTTTGGGATCTCGTCCCTCCTCGGCCCTTACTACTCCATCCGCGGAGTCACTCACCCAATCTACGAATGAACTCGAGGAACGGAGTGAGGTAAGTAGAATAATGATTGGACACGTACTGTTACTAATAAGGGACGGACTATAAAGGGAACCTCTCAATCAAGTAACCCGTCGATTACAAATATTCAAAACCCCCTAGACTCACGGGGACTTCGAATCTGTCTAAAAGTAATCTTTTCCTAAGTAGAACGTATTAAAATGTTACATTTAATTCGAATTTAAAGTCATACCACCGAGTCTTGAAAATCATGACCCTCTAACGACCAGACTACACTTCTTGGTTTAAATGACAGACGAGTCGACACACCCCCGAAACGTCACGTGACTTTACGGATTTAATAAACACTGAGTCGTTTTCTTATTGGGGTTTTAGGCTTGGGGTTATATATATTTAGACTTAAGAGGTAAAAGGTTTTACACAACCTGGAGGTAAATCTTTCACTCCTTAGTTCCATCCTTGGATTTGTATATTCTTAAGGTGACGTAGACATTTGTTCCTTGTCTCTTTTACTTCGACACTGAAACTTTTATAGGTCAGACTAAAACCTCTCGATTTATTTACCTCGTTTTTACTTAATAACCGAATGTCTTAAGACCTCTGGAAATCCTCGTGTTTCCTATGTATTACGCAAAAGAGTCCAATTCAGAGATGGTCAATGTTTCGTAGATTTTGGAGTGACGGTATCTTTGTCTGGGTTTCAGATCTTTAAACCTGGATGTTAGATTCTAGATTTCTTTACTATAGTCATAATTCATTGGACCAACTTAGATCTTTGTAAAATCAGTAATTGAGAAGAAACCGAAGGGAGTTTCAATCTTCTTGTTGTAAGAATTCCGTTTTGTGGAAAAACATCCACTTTATTAATACATGATTTGTGTAACATTAATGTTAAGGGTGTATAGACCGAAGACTCATTCGTTCACCTTGTCTTACCTTATGATTTTCTATCAATCAGTTACTAACGCTAAAGTCGACTTTGGGAGATAAGTCAAGTCAAGAGAATCAGCACAGACTGAGAAACGCTGGGGTACTTGGTGTCGTACGGTCCGGAGGGACAGGTAGTGGTTGAGGACCTCAAGTGGGTTTGAGTAAAGGTAACTCAACCACTACGGTGGGTTGGGAGATAATCCTGTCGAAACTTATTGAAAGGTTTCGTATCCAAAGTCCCTCAGGACAAATTGACGATTAGGTTGGTAGACCCAGTGAGACCTATAACCATGGATCCTTCCTTTAGTGTTACCTCGATGGTCTATATCCTATCTCCTCTTAATCCCTTTTTACTGGACCAATCAGACCCACTTAATCAAGAGTAAGTAAAAAGAAGTCATCTTGTTCGTATAACTCGTGGATGATTATTATGTTCCACATTCAGATCGGTGAAGTCGTGAAGCTGAATCTGTATATAAAATGAGAGAGACCTATATTATATGTGAGTATTTATGAGAATTACATACCGTCTTTCATTATGTAAAGTATTTTTACATTATTGTTTACACGATACAGTCGAGTTTTCTCAGATTTTAGCGAAGGTTATACTCCTAGCACCATTCCGAAAATTCGGTCTTAATTTTTTTACAACTTGTACACTTCCTCGTCCGATAAGGTCTGTTTTCCCGATAATATAATTACTCACATAATATAATATTTCGTTTATTATAATTGTTTCAGTGCCTTAACTCTTTCATATTTCACCCGTATCCTTTGACTGATAAACCGATTTCCCTATATCACTCCTTAGTTCTGTTTTAAATATACTCCAGTTCAACAAATATTAAGAAAGAAATCCATTAATCATTTCCAAAATACATGGTTTATTCCTTCAATATGTCTTTGATATATATCGTAAAACTTAATTATACCGTCAATTCATGTAACCACTTCAGATAGAAGTATCTGGTACTAATAGTAAATTTAATCTCCATCGTTCCGTTTCAGAACGAAGGGCCAGGATCCGTTTCTGTTCTCCGTTACTGTGGTTCGTAAACCCTGTGCAAAGGTCTCCGACCACCGTCTTGTCTTAAACTTTTAGTCTCTTTCCCCTTCGAAACGTTCCCTTTTACTTATTCGTCTCAGAGTCTATTATGGAATCTCTAACACTAAGTCTATTAGATTGAGATTGTCCTCAATCTTTAGGTTAGAACTTCGGGTCCTCTCTCTGGTTCTACCATTTATATCTAAACTCTCAGTAGACGACGGATCTACGTTAGTGACTTTGACTGTCTACTCTACTCTCACAATTTCTCACTAATGTTTTCCTTTTTCTGTTCAGTTCCTGTTTCTGGGATTACAGAAAGAAAACCCTGACTTGTACAACCTAAAGATTTATTAGTGGTGAAGTGGTTCACGTAAAAAAAAGAACGAAGGTTTTATATAATTCTGACAAACGTCGTACACATTCTGTCATCAAGTGTTCAATAACGAACCATCATTACCCGTAAAACGGAGAGATCTCTAGACTCTAAGATAGTATCGGGATGATACGACACATACTGTTAGTCAAGTCAAGTCGAGGAGTCAGTACAGACTGGTAAACACTGGAGTACCTGACGTCGTACGATCCTAAGGAACATGTAGTGGTTGATTGTCTCGTACGAGTTTGCGTACAGGTAGTTCAACCACTACGGTAGGTTGGTAGAGTAGGAGACAACAGGGTAAAAGGAGGAAGGAAGTTTGAAAGGGTCGTAGTTCCAGAAAAGGTTACTGAGTCAAGAAGTGTAGTCCACCGGTTTCATAACCTCGAAGTCAAAGTCGTAGTCAGGAAGGTTATATATGAGTCCTGACTAAAGGAAATCCTAACTACCTAATCTAGAGGAACGTCAGGTTCCCTGAGAGTTCTCAGAAGAGGTTGTGGTGTCAAGTTTTCGTAGTTAAGAAGCTGTGACTCGAAAGAAATGTCAACTCGAGAGTGTAGGGATATACTGATGACCTTTTTGGTATCGAAACTGATCTGTCTGGAAACACTCGTTTCATTACGGAGACGAAAAATTATACGACAGATCCAACCAATATTGAAAAGAAGGTTCCTCGTACGCAGAAAATTAAAGTACCGACGTCAGTGGAAGACGTCACTAAAACCTCGGGTTCTTTTGTTTCAGACAGTGACAAAGGTGACAAAGGGACAGATAAACGGTACTTCACTACCCTGACCTACGGTACTAGATTCAAAAAACTTACGAGTCACAATTCGGTCGAAAAAGTGAAAGGAGAAAGTGAAAGTAGTTCTTCGAGAAGTCAAGGAGAAGTGAAAGACAGTATTCCCACCACAGTAGACGTATAGACTCCAATAACTATAAAGAGATTCATTAAACTAAGGTCGAACACGAAGAAGGTCGGGTCGTAAAGAGTATTACGTGAGACGTATATTCAATTTATTCGTCCCACTGTTATATGTCGGAACTGGATGAGGAAAAGGACAAACCTTGGTCAGGCAAAAAGGTACAGGTAAAGATTGACAACGAAGGACTGGACGTATGTCTAAAGAGTTCTCCGTCGAGTCCACCAGACCATAAGGGTAGAGAACTTCTTAAAAGGTGTTAAAAAACACTAGGTGTGTTAGTTTCCGAAACCGTACCACTCATTTCGTCTTCATCTACATAAAGACCTTGAGAGAACGGAAAAAACACTATGATGTCTGTAACCGTTAAACTAGAGACCAAGGAGATAGAAAAGATTTAGGTAGAACTTGTACTACTTCAAGAACCAAGTACATGACAACTTCGGACCGAACCTCTTAAAACTCGTAATGAAACGATCGTACACTCTACTTACGTTAACACGTCCTCAAACTCGTAAGAAACAGTAAACGAAAGAAACCCTAACACTACTTTTGACTGGAAAAAGTCAGGACACCGGTGACGACACAACAAAGGGCGGGGGGTGGGGGCGGGGTTTAAACGACCGTACAACTCACGTCACCAAAGTGTCGTAGTAGAAAATCTTAAACTTTTTCGAGTCGACCTTAGGGTAGTGGAGGTGGGTGAAACAAACATCACTACGAAGGATTCCGGATGAACTGAAATGTAAGATCCTACAGACCGAGATCCACTCACTAGCGTGGTGGTACTAATAGACGCAACAATTCTAGAAAAAACATATTACATACTGTTATCACTACCCCAAATATTACCACCATGGTCGTGTAGACACACCTACATAAGACAACCCACCCCCTTCGTTATCGGTCTAAAAGAAGTAGTTTTCATGATCTCTTTCCGTACATTACTAAAGGTTGTATTATAATTGTAATATTAATAATCATCCATTCATGTTATACAATAGCAAATGGGAATGTTACAAAATTCCACTCTTACTAATGGTAAATGTGGATGCTACCTCTGTACTCAGAGGGCCATCCAGTCACAGAGAGGGTCGTAGTGACTTTATCGTCTTTTCCTAAGATTACTGAGTAAAACTTTGACTCTAGAATTAGTGATATAGAAGGACGGACCTCCAATAAAGACTTAGTTACTATGTAGTACCAGACTATTACATAGAAGTATAATGATAAATAGATAATTAAATATAAACGAAATAAATTAAAGTAAAAATTTAAATAATATGTCATTCTAACTAAAATTACCATATATCAAGACATTTGAAATTGGGTACACATTTAAGGACACTGTAAGTGGTAATAGTCCTATGTCTCGTCAAGGTAATGGGGGTTTAGAGTACCAAAAGAAGGAATCTCAGTTTGTGAAGGGTGGGGGTTCGGGGACCGTTGGTGACTAGAAAAGAGGTGGTGATACTAACAGAAAAAAACTCTTACAGATTAGATTTACCTCCCAAAGAGTTCACCGAGTCACCCATTTCTTAAACGGAGGTCACGTCCTCTACGTCCGTCTGGGTGAGTTATAGGACCAACCCTTCTAGGGGACCTCCTCTATTACCACTGGGTGAGGGTGAGGTCATCAAAACGGACCTCTTAGGGTACCTATCTCCTCAAAACACCCGATGTCAGGTATGCCAGGTTTCTCAGTCTATACTGACTTCACTGGCTCGTAAGTTAGGTTTGCCTCAGTATTCCATGTAGTAGAAAACTCTGACCGAAGAAAGTGAGTCGTATTGTAGAAACTTCGAGTGAGTTTAACACAAAGTGATCAGATAGCTCATTAAAAGGTAACATACATTAGGTCAATCAAATAGGTAAGGAGTCGCCTACCTATAAAACGAAAAAGGGATTAAGAACCACTAATACCTTTCTTGATGATACTTGTAAGAGTATATACAATAATATACTTGTATTCAAGAGTAGAAATGTCATTTATGGATCCTCACCCTAATGACCCAGGACACCATTGACATCAATTTAATAACAATAACTCAGTAAACTCATTCCCGTTGAATAATATCGTCTTTGTCGTTCAGTAGAACCAATAGACACTTCCTTGAGAAATGTGTTATACAACATTTACTTCTTCTCACCGAGTGATTATATCGATTACATTGAAGACGCCGTCCGTCTTAGGTCTTTTCTCAGTTAACTTAGAGTTCTTTATGTGTCTTTAGATCTGATAAGAGGTACTAGATGTCCCTTCTGTTGGTTCTGGGGGGGTTAGGTGACACTGAACAGTGTGCCACTTAAAAATATACTGACTCCGGTTTTGATTCGAGGAATTAAGGATCCGATACCCTTTTTGATAGGACCTTTCTTTTTATTGAGAAGAAATTCCCTTTTTGTGTTCGAATTACATTCATTTCCATTGTTAACATGACTTACAAAATTTCTACAAGACAAACCCATAAATTCCTAAAAAGATTACCGTATGTACACATATAAATTTTAAAGAGATAAAATTACAAGACTTCAATATTTGTGATTAAATTTCAGAAGATATTTATAAATTTATACTCACTACAGGAAAACATTTATATTGCAGTACATTTCTCCTACACTTCTCAACCAAGGTAAGACCCTTAAAATTCCAGTTATACACATTTTGTTTACAATTTACGATTGGTTTATAGGGCGATACAATTACTGATACGAAGTTCAATGTGATTTGTTGTACTTGATATTATCGAGTACTTCAGATATATAAATTCTCGTTACACGTAGACGATAGGTATCTCATTAATCATAATGTATAACTGGGTAATTAAATTAAGAGATACTTTTCGATTCAAAACGATTTGGAGTGTGTATTTTTTTTTTATGATTTTTAAGATCATAAAAAGGTGACTTCTTCTCTTCGTAATTTCTTATGTCACCAACTGTTTCTATATAATTTTCTACTTCAAGTAAAGATGGAGTTTCTATTAAAGTTTCTTCTTTTTTCAATTAAATCACTCTTTTTCCTATCGTCATTTCCCGTCTGTTCTTTTGTGACTGGTAAAATGTCTTTATAATGACTAATTCAGGTGTCACTGACACCTGAAGAACAAAGTCGAAGGTGTACCTTTTTCGAACCTGTAGAGGCGACCAGAACTGTTGACCATTTGTCAGCTTCTCGGACTTTTTAGTTGTTGAAAAGAACCTAGTGACTCACTCCCCACCTATACCCTCTTTGGCAGTGGGGGTGCTAATCTCTGTACCTCACCCCTTATGTCCTCCGTTCCAAAGGACCTCGCCTCTGACTTCTCTTCTCGTTTGTCGTCGTTCTTGGTTTCAACTCTTCCTTTTGACCTCGAGATTAGTTGTTTAAGAGTCTCCGTGTTACTTCTGTTTAGACTCACAATTTTGGAGGTCCCCTTGGGTTAGTACTCTCACTTGGTGGGGGTGTTATAACACTCTAAATGGAGGTATTTTGTTGACACTGGTTCTTTCGGTAGGGTCCAAACACTGGAGACTCTTCGAGGACACGAAAATTCCGCACTCGGTCGTAGATTAAAAGATAGACAGATCGTTTACTCTTATTTCCTCTGTCGAGTTGAGACTCCACTACTGTCTATGACTAGATGTATCTAGTAAGTAAGAGGAAACCATTTATTTTATTCGACCGTAAATATTTTTCTTTACTCTTTCTACTTCAGTGGTCGAATCTCTTTTCCGACCTCTTCACTAGGTCCCGTTTTTCATCTCTGGGGTTATTTCTCTTCTTCTACACCATGTGTCTGGTGTTCTACCACAGGACCCTTCTAGACCCAGAGGTAAGAGACAGACCACTGTTCACCATTAGAACTACAAAGAACTCTCTGGTCAAGAAACGTCTAAAAGAACTATAATTACACACTAAGTGGTTAAATTATAAATTACAAAGAAAATTAGTGTTCACTTTAACTTTCAACGAGTCAACACAGGTTGAGAAACACTGGGGTACCTGATATGTTAGGTACCTTAAGAGGTCTCGTCTTATGACCTTGTCCTTAGGAAGGGGAAGAGGTCCCCTAGAAGGGTTGGGTCCCTAGTTTGGTTTCAGAGGTTGTAACGTCCACTTAAGAAATAGTCGACTTGGTGTTCCCTTAGCTCTTTTTTTTTCGTGCAGTTCCAATATATAACAGTAGAACGAATAAATTGAATATACATCTCGTGTAGTACATTTTACGGTCCGATTTACTTCGTGTCTGACCTTAGTTCTAATGACCCTCTTTATAGTTATAGGAGACTATACGTCTACTGTGGTGACAATACCGTCTTCCGTTTCTTCTTGATTTCTCGGAGAACTACTTTCACTTTCTCCTCTCACTTTTTCAACCGAATTTTGAGTTGTAAGTCTTTTGATTCTAGTACTGTAGGTCAGGGTAGTGAAGTACCGTTTATCTACCCCTTTTTTACCTTTGTCACTGTCTGAAATAAAAACCCCAGAGGTTTTAGTGACGTCTACCACTGACGTCGGTACTTTAATTTTCTGCGTACGAGGAACCTTCTTTTCAATATTGGTTGGATCTGTCGTATAATTTTTCGTCTCTCTATGAAGATCATGGTGATAAGAATTCGATCAACGAAAAGGTTACAACTTTTTGGAACGGATTGAAGGAGTTTATTTTTTTACACTTCTGGTTACCTTGAGTCAGGTGTCGTCTCCATACTTCATCATAACTTATGACCTTCTTCTTGGGTTTCCCAGTTTTTACACTTCCCTAGTCTCCTTTTGAGTATAATCTCTATGGTCTCGTTCATACGTAACGTAAACACGAGTCAACGAGTCAACACAGACTGAGAAATGTCGGGGTACCTGTCATCAGGTGGTCCAAGGAGACAGGTACACTAAAAGGTCCTTATTATGACTTCAACCAACGGTAAAGGAGGAAATCCCTTAGAAGGACTGGGTCTCTAGTTTGAGAGTAGAGGACACCAAGAACGTAACCGTCCACCTAAGAAATGGTGACTCGGTTATCGTCTATAATAATAAATATAACAAAAATTGTTATTGACTGACTGAGATACTCTAAAACAAAGAGGTAGAAAGGAGTTAATATCATAAGAGAAATTCAGTCTACAACATCCTTACCTACGGACCAAGATTAAGTGACTAATCGTCTCCCGACCGTAAATAATTGTGATAATCCCATTTTAAAGTATAAACACGACCCCTCCTCCTCTCATCGTTTAACATCCCCCTTTTTTAGTAAGGGAGATGGGAGACCTTTGCACTACGGTACTTCTAGTCTCACCAGTCACATTTTCAGATCCGACAAAACTCTTTACATGTAAGTCTAGTCTGTACGGTTGACATATTGACAGTACCCCAAGGGACCACCGAGTCTATAATTTCTTAGATGCTCCACCCCGTGGACCCAAGTCACGGACCTAACCCTTCTAGGGGACCTCCTTCCTAACTGATGGGTGAGGTTATCAGAACGGACCTCTTAGGGGTACTTGTCCCCTCCGACTCCCCGATATCAGGTACCCCAGCGTTTCTTAGTCTGTACTGAATCACTGATTCGTCGTTACACTAAGGGTCAGAAAAGTTCCTGGAATAAAGACTAACAACCTCCCTCAAATAGTCGGAATTCTCCGTATAATGGAATAAGTCACATCCTTGTGTGTACTTTTATCGGTTTAAAGTTGGATACACATGCAATGAGAGGTATATAGCACGTGTGTGTATGGTCACACATATCCCATTGATGTTGACATGGATCTTGGTCTACATTGGAAATACTTGCGACAAAGTACCGTTTATTAATACAATACGTAAAAAACTTGACTCGACTTTTTCCTTTCACACAAAAATTAGATAATAGAGTGAGGTAAAAAAGACTAGCAGAAATTTACACCCTCGACTTAAGTTTGAGGGTGTAAAGACTCTCAATGGTAAATTTAACACATTTTATTTAGTACTATAGGGATAGTATAATTTCTTTTAAGTCTATGTTCAGAGTCGTAAGGACTTGGGATCGTTGTAGTTTATATAAAAAAGTAGTAACAGGGTTAATTATACACAAAAGTATCGATGTTGATAGTAGATAAAATGAAGAAGGGGTAGTATTAGAAAGGGATACAAAGACTATGTTAACAATCTAAATATTAAAATTACTCCTTAAGTATAAAATCTTGACTGTTAAGGAGGGAGGGACTAAACTTTTTCATACACCGTAAATAAATGTCTATTTATTATTAACCCCCTTATTTACCTCGAGATTGTATCACTATCTACAAGTTATGATTCCAGTACAACTTTATTTTCTCTAAGAGCCGATAGAGTGATGTTGGTTTTCCTGACTCAACGGTCAGAAACTAAACCGTTGAGTTCATGAAATCTATCTATCTAAACCGTCAGTCTATCAAATTTTAACTAAAAAACACACCCTCCATAACTTAATGTATGTTGAAAGATTATGTATAATTATTATACTCTACAGAGATTTTACTACACTTTTAGGTGTAACTGACAGGCAAAACAATTTACATTCTTCCCTTTTACATGGATTCATACAAACATCAAGTGGGTAGGGATTAGAGAAATTGTGACTCACCGTTCTACGGGTTCTCACGGACCTCTTTACAAAACTCTTAGTCAACCGGAAACATGAACTAAGAAGTCGATTGAAAAACCCAGCTACTGTCGACGAGAACGTTAATCGGAAAGGAGACTGGAGTACCAGTTGGTGTTTTCGGGACCTCTAAAGCCCTTCCCTTTGATAATGAAAATTCCATAGACCTGTTCCGAACGTATACACGTTTAATTATCCCCTTGACACAAGACACGAAATAAGGAGAAAAAGAGAGAACCAATGTTTAACAGGGGTAGGCATACACTGTCCGTGTAGACCTATGGATGAGATTACCCACTTCTTTACCTAGATTGTCCTTCCCCTTCGGTATATTATGAGGGGTCCTTACAGATTTTCTCCTAAGGAACCAGAATGAACCTTTAACTCTCAGAATTCCCCTGTAGGATCCGACTTCCTATTAAACGAACGAACTGTACGGAGAGAAGCAAGTCTTCAGACTTTATACATCTTGTTCTACTATAAATGTTCCTACCCAGTTCTCACAGTATTACGTCATATTCTTCGTGTCAAAATTCATCTACCGTTACTATCTAAACATTTCCTCAATTTAACCGAAGGACAAGGATAATAAGAGGTCAGAGGGGTAGAACGCCTTCCCACAGTCCGGTACTTGTAGGGCGAGAAGTTCAGAGGTAGACGACTCAGGTCTTCTATTTGACAGTAAGTCAGAGATGTAACCTCAACAAAACCTGCGACAGTCGTTGGTGGTCGAGAGAGATAGGAAGTACCACAAAAGTATAAAGTCAGTCCATCTCACAAGATATTTGACTCTTTATCTCAACTTAACTTCGTCCAGTTAAGTTCCTGGGTACTTACTGAGTCACTGGGTACAGACGTATTCGGAGTACATATTCTTTGGTTTCTCACTTCTCGTCTTTATTATTCCTTTATCACTGACTCTTTCCTCCATGATTCTCGTCCCATCTACCTTTAGACCACGATTTCTGACACCCTCCTTCCTACTTCTCTCTGACTTTAATCTCGGCACCATATTCCGTCTCCTCGACCTCTAGCTTATCGGTTGTAGCGACCTAGTAGCTTTTTCGTTCTCTCAAGGTCTTTTTGTAGAGAAAGACGAAATAACTGATACGGTTTCGGAAACTGACACACCTAGTGTTATTTGACACCTTTTAAGACTTTCTCTACCCTTATGGTCTGGTGGACTGGACGGAGAACTCTTTGGATATACGTCCAGTCCTTCGTTGTCAATCTTGACCTGTGCCTTGTTGTCTGACCAAGGTTTATCCTTTTTCTCATACAGTTCCGACATATAACAGTGGGACGAATAAAATGAAGATACGTGTCACATAGTACTCTTTGCGACCCGACCTTCTTCGTGTTCGATCTTAGTTCTAACGACCCTCTTTATAGTTATTGGAGTCTATACGTCTACTGTGGTAGGAATACCGTCTTTCATTTCTCCTTGATTTTTTCGGAGAACTACTTTCACTTTCTCCTCTCACTTTTTCAACCGAATTTCGAGTTGTAAGTCTTTTACTTCTAGTACCGTAAGTCAGGGTAGTGAAGTACCCTTTATCTACCCCTTTATCACCTTTGTCACAGTCTGAAATAAAAAGACCCGAGGTTTTAGTGACGTCTACCACTAACGTCGGTAATTTAATTTTCTGTGCATGAGGTACCTTCTTTTCAACACTGGTTGGATCTATCGTATAACTTTTCGTCTCTGTAATGAAACGGTTGTTTCCAGGTAGATCAGTTCCGATACCAAAAAAGGTCATCAGTACATACCTGGACTCTCAACCTGACACTTCTTTCGACTCGTGACTTCTTAACTACGAAAACGTGACACCACAACCTCTTCTGAGAACTCTCACGGAACCTGACATTCCTCTAGGTTGGACAAGTAAGACTTCCTCTAGTCGGGACCCATGAGAAACCTTCCTTACTAAACGACTTCGACTTTGAGGTCATGAAACGGGTGGAATACGTTTCTCAACTGAGTAACCTTTTCTGTGACTACGACCCTCCCTAACTCCCGTCCTCCTCTTCCCCTGCTGTCTCCTATTCTACCGACCTACCGTAGTGACTGAGCTACCTGCACTCAGACTCACTTGAGGCCCTCAACCACTACCTGTCCCTCCGGACCGCACGAGTTAAGTACCCCAGTGTTTCTCAGTCTGTGTTGACTCGTTGACTTGACTTGACTATACAATCACCACTCGAGAACCGACTCGACTACGTCCGTCATTTCAACCACCTTCGAATCGACGAGATCTATTCTTGTGTTAGTATTTCCTAAAAAAGACTCGTGTGAATTCACCTCTATACACGTTTCAACGGAGTCATCCAGTTCCTCTTGTCCTCACGGTCACGATTTACTATCAGAGGTTCCTTCACCTTTTTACTTAATAGTAATAAAAGGATTTGAGGGATACTTTTGTTGTAAGGACTTTATGACAAGTGAGAGAAGGACCAGTATTGGGGTTTTAGAAAGTATTACTTCTCCTATACTTTTATGGAAACAATTTACATAAAACAGATAATATTGTTGGCATGATTTAATGAAGGATCTTTTTTCTTCTAACTGTTTGTAGTCCTTTCAACTTAACTATTTTATTCCTATAAAATTACTTCATGACTGATTTATGAGGTTATTGTATTACTTGACTAATATATTTTTACAATAAAACCTAATATCGAAATTAATTGAAGATAGGTAGTAACAACAGGATAACATACACTGTTAAGAAATTTTACATCTTGTACGTAAAGTATAAATGAGATACTCGAAGAAATCAAAGGTTCCGGGTATATTTCGAGTACGGTACTCTTGATACTGAAATAGTATAATTGATTCTTGAGAGTACTGTTACATGAATCACACTGTTACCCTCAATGATATAATGTATCTTTGTAAGGCAGTTATAAACCGGTTAATTGTTTTCTTCATGATTTCCCTTAACACTGTACATAAGTTTATCGTGTTTGTTTACAGATTATTCACTTTTGTAAATTTCTCTCGAGATTCTTCTCTTTTTATGGAAAGGGAATCAATACGTTGTACCCGTGGGTTATCCTTTGTTCCTCACCCAGTAATTATTATCCCCATTAAGGTCTTTAAGAAAAAAAAAAAAAAACCTACGAACAATGAAATAATAAAAAAAAAATTCCAAAACTCTACCAGAGAAAATTAAACGTTTAAAACCCCGGATTAAAAAAAAAAATTAAAATTTTAGAAATTAAGAATGTACGTAAGGGTTTGTACTTGGGGAGAGGGTGGAGGGAGGGGTATTGTAGAGAGACCCAGTAGGGGTACGTGGTCGGGGTTCGTACGACATAGGACGCAGTCTGTATCTGACCGTTAAGTTAAGAATGTACTATCATATGTACAATCTTACGGTTAGAGGGTTTAGTAGGGTGGGAGAGGAAGAGGGAGACTCAGGTTTTCAGACAATATGTGTAGACACAGAAAAGGACAGAACGTATGTCCCAGCAGTAACGGTAGAAAGATTTAAGGTATATATACACAATCATATGACATAACCACAAAAAGAAAGACCGAATGAAGTGAGACATATTAGTCGAGGTCAAAGTAGGTAGAGTAGTCTTGACTAAGTTTACTTAAGAAAAATTGCCGACTCATTATGAGGTAACACATATACATGGTGTCGAAAGAATAGGTAAGTAGACGACTACCTGTAGATCCAACAAAGGTACAGGACCGATAATATTTGTCACGACGCTACTTGTAACTTTCAAGTCAAGTCAATCCAGCGATCAGTACAGACTGAGAAACGCTGGGGTACTTGACGTAGAGTGGTCTGAGGGACAGGTAGTGGTTGAGGGTCTCAAGTGGTCTTGAGTACAGGTAACTCTACCACTACGGTAGGTTTGTAGACTAGGAGAGAGCAGGGGAAGAGGAGGACGGGAGTTAGAAAGGGTGGTAGTCCCAGGAAAGTTTACTCAGTCGAGAAACTTCGTCCACGGGTTTCATTACCTCAGAGTCGAAGTTGTAATCAGGAAGGTTACTTGAGAGTCCTGACTAGAGGAAATCCTACTGAACCAACCTAGAGGAACGTCAGGTTTCCTAAGAGTTCTCAGAAGAGGTTGTGGTGTCAAGTTTTCGTAGTTAAGAAGTGACGAGTTGAAAGAAATATCAGATTGAGAGTATAGGTATGTACTGATGACTTTTTTGGTATCGGAACTGATCTGCCTGAAACAACCGTTTCATTACAGAGACGAAAAATTATACGACAGATTCAACCAGTATTAAAAGGAAGGTTTCCAATTCACAGAAATTTAAAGTTCCGACGTTAGTGGTAGACGTCACTAAACCCTCGGGGAGTTTTATCTTAGACGGTGACAAAGGGGTAGATGAACGGTACTTCCCTACCCTGACCGACGGTACTAGAATGAAAAGACTTACAACTCGAAATTCGGTTGAAAAAGTGAGAGAAGAAAGTGAAAGTAGTTGTCCGAGAAATCAAGAAGAATTGAAAGACGCTATTCCCACCACAGTAAACGTATAGACTGTAATAACTATAAAGAGGGCCGTTAGAACTAAGGTCGAAGACGAAGAAGGTCGGGTCGTAAAGAGTACTACATGACACGTAAATTCAATTTATTCGCCCCACTGTGATATGTCGGAACTGTATGACGAAAAGGATAAACCTTGGTCAGACAACAAGGTACAAGACAGATTGAGAATGAAGGACCGGACGTATGTCTAAAGAGTTCTCCGTCCAGTCCACCAGACCATAAGGATAGATAAAATCTTAAAAGGTATTAAAAAAACACTAGGTGTGTCAGTTTCCGAAACCGTATCAGTTATTTCGTCTTTATCTACAAAAAGACCTTGAGAGAACGAAAAAGGTACTAGGTCACCTACAACCGTTAAACTAGAGACCAAGGAGACGGAAAAGATTTTGGTCGAACTTGTAGACCTTCAAGTGCCAAGTGTATAACGACTTCGGACCGAACCGCTTAAAACTCGTAATGAATTGATCGTACACTCTACTCAGGTTATAACACCATCAGATTCGTAAGAAACCGTAACGGAAAGAAACCAAAACCTTACTTTTGACTGGAAAAGGTCAGGACACCGGTGACGACTCAAAAGGTTTAAACGACAGTATAACTCACGTCGTGAAAGTGTCGTAGTAGAAAGTCCTAAACTTTGTCGAGTTGACCTTACGGTAATGGAGGTGATCGAAACAAGCACCACTACGAAAGATTCCGGGTGAACTGAAGTGTAAGGTTCTACAGACCGAGATCCACTCACTAGTGTGGTAGTACTAAAGACCCAACACTTCTAGTAAAAACATGTCAAGAAGATGTATGAAAACGGTGGAGAACAATTATAGAAGACGAAGACAATCCGGGTATGGTAAGGACAGGAAATAACTCGAGTAGAAACGTACTTTACAAGGGAACCATAGAGAGTAAAAGAACTTCTCTAAAGATCAGAAAGGTTAAGATAACAAAAGGAGATAAAGAAACGTAACCAACGACTCCTTCCGAAAGAATAGAAAGGAACGACAAGAAACTTTGAGATGTAATTCTACAAGTATAGAAAGGAAAAGGGAAAACGAAAAGTGAAGAGAAGAAAAGTGTCCATAATCATTCCGGAGGAGTCTGTTAGAAAAAAAAAAAAACGTCAAGAAAAGGTATCCATACCAGAACTAGGGACAGAGGACATGTTACAGTGTTTGAAGGTAGGTATCAAGTAGTCCGTGAGACAGATAGTCTAGATTAGGGAATTTAGATAAAGAGTGAAGGTGACATATTTGTATTACCTAAACTAAATCCAGTATTGACTTACCAGATCACCAAAAGGGGTGAAAGAAGTTAAATTCAGACTTAAACCGTTAGTCCTCAAGTACTAGACTCGGTGTCAGTCGAGGGTCAGAATAAAAACAACTGACATATCTCGAAGAGGTAGAAACCGACGTTTCTTATATTAGTTAGACTAAAACCACAACCGGTAGACCACTACATATACATATCTCAGAAGAGAACACAACAACCTTCTCCCACAAACGATACTGGTCACACAAGGACCGTTTTGAGACAATCGGAAAAGGGATGAAGTAAGACATTAGGTTCCGGTTTAAAAGGACAATGAGGTCCACAAAGAACTGAAGGATGAAAAATTAAGGTTAGGGGATATTGCTTTTTCTGTAGAAAAAACTTACAATCAAGATTTTCCAGAACATCCAGAAGTATCTTGGTAAGTTTAAGTCGAAGAAGTCGTAATGACCAGCCCGTATCTGAACCTAATGGCACTATAACTTACCAAACGGCACCTTTTCTTCTCTCTAGTAAGACAGTAAAACTCTAACGTAGGTTCATGACGTAAAACCTGAGAAAACAACTGATACTACCGATGAGGTAAGGAAGATTCCCTAAGGACGGGTGTTATCATCTATATTACCAGTAGACTCAGTTTAAGTGGGTAAGGTCAGGTAAAATCAAACGACTAAGGATCTTACAGCTGTAAGTGAGAACGGTAGAGGACAAACTGGTGAAGGTTAAACGGACTAAGTACCTGGATTGTAAGGTCCAAGGATACGTTATAACGAGAAATGTCGAAATCTGGAACGAAGATAGTGGTCAGTGTAGACGTTGACCCACAGTAAAAGCGAAACCGAGGCAGGAAAGTAAGAAAGGTCTCAATGAAGGGGTAACTAGAGATCATCGTATAACCCGTGGATGACTGGACCCCTGAAGTAGAAAGTTACAGGACAGAAAAAGGAAAAGTATAACAAGTACCAAAGAGTTCCGTTTTATGACTTCACCAAACGGTAAGGGAAGAGGTCACTTGTTGTAAACAGTCTGGAGTGGTGGTACTGGGCAGACAGAACCCACCGGGGTGTACCGTACCGAATCAAAGTGACTCAATCTGTTCCGACACCATTGTAAAATTTTATGGAAGTCATCTCAATTTTAAATTTAGGAGAACATTTTGTAGTAAACTGTTATCCGACTCATTGAAATGGTCGACTCCAGTCTCTCATGAGAGATTTTCTGTTCTTCTTATCTATTAAGAAAATAGAGTCAATAGAACACGTGTGACGGTTCGAAAGACGTAGACAGAGATTCGACGTAGTCTCGTTACAGATTCTCTAAAACCTAATCGGACTTAAACGACGAAACTGGTATAATTACAAAAATTTGGTTATTCATACACCCAATAAGTTTAGACAAAGGAACTTACTCGAGTTCTGGAA
The DNA here is from genome assembly GCA_006410555.1 of Capra ibex. NCBI lineage: Eukaryota > Metazoa > Chordata > Mammalia > Artiodactyla > Bovidae > Capra > Capra ibex. Next base: position 24,200,403 of record SJYO01016970.1, on the reverse strand, counting down.
AATCGTCCATTGAAGATTCACGATTCTTTAAACTGAATTAATTGCGATTACCGTAACTAGAAGTTACTCTTAAAAGGACAATTTTTGCAACAATCAAAGGAATTCTTTCTGGAGATTTCATATCCGGTCACCAAGAGTCATCCTCAGTCAAAATGAGGAGTACACCGTTGTAAACCTCTGTAAAAACCAACAGTGTCGATCCCGCCCCAGTAGCTTATCCCCCTCTGGTTCCTACGACGATCTGTATGACGGTACGTATTTTGTCGTGTGAAGGTGTGTTCCATACAGGCTTTACAGAAGTCACGGTGACATCTCTTTGGGACTACCTGGTCGTATTTCTATTTAGTAGCACGTTAAACTCTCTTGCATGTTTTTTAATTTCAGTGAAACTTTAAAACTAAATATCAGTACTTTTTAGGACTGTATTAGGTAAAGAAGACACGGATTTGATGAGGGATTATTATTTAATCCGATGAAGACTACGACGTAATTGACGAATTTTAGCGAACCCTCGATAAGTCATACACCGATGAAACCACATAATTTATGTCGGAACCCCATAAATTTTTCACTTGCCTTGAAAGTATTCATGGATTAAATGTTGACTCGTAATTCTCCTAGTTGTGTACACTTTTACCGTATTTACGTGATCTTTTCTTTGTGTATTTGTTCGAATTTACAAGTCTCCTGTGTCGTACTGGGTTCGATCCACACTCACATACACATTACTTGCCTCCCCCAGCAATCAATCCTTACCGGTCTCCACTCAAAACTAGACCCAAATTTCTTTTTCTTTTCACATCTAATCACTCCTGTAAGATCAGTAAGTCATCGGGAACAATCACGTTTTGTCTTTCACCAATTAACGATTAAGTTAAAGGACTCCAAAAAGTTGTCTATCCTTAACTACTTTCACTAATTACAGATGACTCATTTTTGTTAAATCTATGTAAAATTTACCTAAAAATACTATTACGAATATTACAATACTTAAGTATCTTATATATACTAATGGAATTCCATTTAGACAATTGATTTTTTTTTTTGTTTTTTTGTTGTTGTTTTTTTTTAAAAATTTTTGTAAAACATTGAATTTAAATGTAACGATTAGAAGTGACTTTTATTACCTGTTCAAAATTTCTACCAGGAAAATTGGTACTCCCAAATTTATGTCACTCCTACTAAAAATAAAAACGAAAAGTGTCTATAAAGACCTACTTTCTTCTTTAACATTGAGACCAACGATCTGGAAAAAGGGAAAGAACTTTTAGGTTACCTCGTACAAAAGATGTACGTTTCTCTCTAACCTCCGTTTTAGTCTGTTTAAATACTTTTGGTCTTCTACACGGTGACTTTTTTATTATATCAATCTTTATCTATACAATAAAAAAACCTTCATATGAAGTATGTAATTGAGACCCATCGTTATCACAAAGTAAAGTATAATTATAAATTAAATAACAAATTACAAAATAAATTAAGAGTCCGGTACCCTTAAAGATTAATAAATCAAGATCGATTGAGGGGTTTAAGAGTCACTTAATAGAGTTTAATTTTTTTTTTCGATATAAATACGGATTCATATACCAATTTAAAATGTTTATAAAACACACGAGTAGTTTTCTTTCTAAAGAAGGTATGTGTGTTCTTAATCCAGTTAATTTACAAAGACTAGGAACAATTAATAACTCTGGAAGTTATAAGAATGCGTGAAATATCGAAGGACAAGACACTCGTTGACTTTTACCGTACCATTCAAAAAGTGGTAACAACGTCTAAAGAGATGATAGAAACACCAAGACATTCAAGGTATATACATAAAACTTCTAAACGTAACCCATACAAGTGTGACTTTCACTTTCACCGAGTCAACACAGGTTGCGAAACGGTGGGCTACTTTATATGTCAGGTACCTTAAGAGGTCCGGTCTTATGACTTCACCCATCGGAAAGGGAAGAGGTTCCCTAGAAGGGTTGGGACCCTAATTTGGGTCCAGACGGAGTAACGTCCGTCTAAGAAATGGTCGACTCGACGTTCCCTTCGGGTTCTTCTGACCTCACCCATCAGATGACGAAGAGGTCGCCTAGAAGGGCTGTGTCCTTAACTTAGTCCCAGAGGGGGTGACCTCCGTCCTAAGAAATGGTGGACTCGATAGTCCCTTCGGGGTACAAGTGTAATTTGAATACGACATAAGTTTTACAGGGAAAAATGGAGACCTGTGCCTTGTTGTTGACCAAGGTTTATCCTTTTCCTCATACAGTTCCGACGTATAACGGTACGATGAATAAATTGAATATACGTCTCATGTAGTACTCTTTACGACTTGACCTCCTTTGTGTTCGACCTTAGTTCTAACGACCCTCTTTATAGTTATTAGAGTCTATACGTCTACTGTGGTGGGAATGTCGTCTTTCACTTCTCCTTGATTTGTCAGAGAACTACTTTCACTTTCTCCTCTCACTTTTTCATCCGAATTTTGAGTTGTAAGTCTTTTGATTCTAGTACCGTAGACCAGGGTAGTGAAGTATCGTTTATCTACCCCTTTGTCACCTTTGTCACAGTCTGAAATAAAACCCCACGAGGTTTTAGTGACGTCTACCACTGACATCGGTACTTTAATTTTCCGCGAATGAGGAACCCTCCTTTCATTACTGGTTGGATCTATCGTATAACTTTTCGTCTCTGTGATGAAACGGTTGTTTCTAGGTAGATCAGTTCCGATACCAAAAAGGTCACCAGTACATACCTATACTTTCAACCTGACACTTCTTTCGACTCACGACTTCTTAACTACGAAAACTTGACACCACAACCTCTTCTGAGAACTCTCAGGGAACCTGACGTTCCTTTATGTTGGTCAGGTAAGATTTCCTCTAGTCAGGACCCACAAGGGACCTTCCTGACTACGATTTCGATTTTGAGGTCATGAAACCGGTGGAGTACGTTTCTTAACTGAGTAACCTTTTCTGAGACTACGACACTCCCTAACCCTCGTCCTCCTCTTCCCCTGTTGTCTCCTACTCTACCGATCTACCGTAGTGGCTGAATTACCTGTACTCAAACCCACTTGAGGCCTTCAACCACTACCTGTCCTCCCGGACCGCACGACGTTAAGTACCCCAGCGTTTCTCAGTCTGTCCTGACTCGCTGACTCGACTTGACTTGACTGAATACTTTATGGGGAAGAACGAAATTTTGTATGAAAATCGATTTAATCATCTCCACAATATAACCTCACCGGTTTACTTGAAAAACCGGTTGAGTTATGAAGACATTGTCGTCCCTATTGCAGACCAAAACGAGTCGTAGTATAGAGGTTTATGATGATGTTATTAACCATTCACTTTTCTGAATGTTTTATAAACACATTCCTTCCTTTCCCACTTCTTTCCTCATATACCTAAGGGACTTCAGACATAGATACTAGAGTATATTTAGTCCTAAGTTGTCTCTTAAAGAAGGATCTTTAGTTTTATAAGTATTGTGAGTGTGATTTTTGAGTTTCCTAACAACTTGTTTAAAATTCTGAATCTCATATACCATATAAGTACTTAACTTTTCGTTATAACATTTCTTAAATTAAGAAAGGATTAATGATATATTTAATTTATGTTATAATTATTTTTTTATAACATTTGAGGAAAATTTTACGTGTACCTTTACTTTTTCCGACTCCTATCGGTTCCGTTATAGTTTGATGTTTCGACCCTCTGAATGTCATTCTATATAGTTATGTGTCAGTTCCATGTTAGTTATTCTGTCAAGGTATAACCAAGTTCTTTTCTCTTCAACTGATTACCATGTCTTATCTCAGGTCCATAGTCAGGTGTGTATGGTTGTAGACTAAATATGGATTTCATATGATCTCATGTTATCTTTTGACGAGAAAAGTTATTTGTTACGGCCCAGTTCAACAATAGGTATACCTCATTCTTACACAAGGAACCGGAGACGAAGTTAGGTATGTGTTTTGTGTTAAGGTTACCTTACGTCCAGATTTGTATTTTCTTTTTTTGCGATTTCGAAAATCTCTTGTTGTTTTCTTGTGGGAACACTGGAACTGTAACCGTTCCTAAAGTATTTGTCCTGTGTCTTCATGGGTTGATATTTACTCCTTTGATTTCTACTAAAAAAAAATTAATTTTTGAACACAAGTAGTTTTCTCAATACTCTCATTTTTATGTTGAGTTTTTTGTCATTTTCAATAGGAGTTATGTATCTGAACGGTTACTCAGTATAGGTCTTATTTTTTTAGTAAGGTTGTTTAATCATTCTTTTTCTGTGTGACGGGTTGTACTTTTTTTTTTTCATTTTTTTTAACTTGTCTGAGATTTTTCATCTTCTATAATTCACTGATTACTTGTATACTTTTAGACGAGTATCAATAATAAGTAATACCTTTATGAATAATTTTGGTGTTACACTGTTTTGATATGTGTGGTCTCATCGGTTTCACTTTTTCTGTAAGTTGTAGCACAACTGTTGTCGTACCTCGGTGGTCTTGGGACATGTTATAAGTACTCTTACACTCACCAATAGAAACCTTGACAAACTGTCACGGAAGATATCTACTCCTAGGTGTCTGGGATACACGTAGTCAAGGTAAGGATTCACATGCACTTCTTCTGTCCTCAGGTATACAAATCGTCTGGGTCTTACCGTTGACGAGTCAACGAGTAGTCATCATCTTTCCTACTCCTTTAAGAGTATATAAGTATGTTACCTCAACGTGTAGTTACTTGTACTTCTTACGTGGGGATGTACCTTTTATATTTACTCAGAGTATTTGTACGACGTGTTTGTTGTTTTTACGGTTTGTCTTTTCTCGTGTGTGATACCTGTGTATCTACGATAATTATGATACGTATTTTATCATTGATTACTCTTGTAAGACACGTCGTCTCCCTTAATTTGGAGTACGTGTCGCCACCGGACTCAGTCTTCAGGTTTTCCCTCCCCCATATATACATATACATACTGATTGAGTAAAATGATCATGTCATCTACGATCATTTACAACATTTCTTTGATATGAGGTCATTAAAAGATTTGTCTGTTTCGGATTCTTATATAGATTCTTAGTAAAAAATTTTCTCGTATATGTATCATATGAATACATAGATAAAGTCCTCGGGTTGTCCTGGTTCCAATATATAAACATCTTCCGTATAGTCCTATCGTATTCATCGTTTCTTGTCCCTGAATTTCCCTCGTAGTCCCCATGAAACTACAATGACTATTGTAATGTAAAGAGACTCCCAATGAATGTGTACACCCAAGTCAGACACCTTTGACAATTCGACACGTGTACCATATATAGACGAAAAACACATACACTCGCCAACCAATAGACACCAACGATAGACACCAACTTAGGTGTCTAAGTTGGTTCTTGTCTAACTTTGATAAAAAGTTTTATATGTACTTCAAGGACTTTCGTTTTGAACCTAAATGGTACGTGACCGTTATTAAATTATGTCAAATGCAAATATAGCATAATCAATCATATCCATTAGATCTTCATTAGATTTCACATACCCTTCTACACACGTCCACTGTGACATTTATGACGTAGTAAAATACCCGAAGGAAACACCGAGTCTACCATTTCTTAGGAGGACGTTACGCCCTCCAGTCCCAAGTTAGAGACCCAACCTTTCTAGGGGACCTCTTCCCTTTCCGATGGGTGAGGTCATAAGACCGGACCTCTTAAAGTACTTGACATGTCAAGTACCCAAGTTTCAGCCTGTACTCACTCGTTGAAAGTGAATGAATGTAGCAAAATATATTTCCTAAACACGTAGGAGTCTAAAACCTCAGTAGCTACATCACCCTTCACCACCGTCACCCCCGAGGACCATGATTAGGGGGATCCGATGACTCCCCACTGATAATAAGAAGTTAAATTTTTCGTTTATTTATTTCCTCCGTTTCACGAACCCAACTCAAGTGCCGAGGGAGTGAAGTATTCATTTAAACCCGTCCATTGAATGGACATAAGACGAACAAAGAAGTATACCTTTTATAGGTATTTTCTCGTGGTTCAAAGGTTCCCAGGAACACTCCTAATTGACTGACTTACGTAAATTCGGTGTATTTTGTGACTTGTTTCCTTGGTGATTTAAGTGGCAACGGTTTCTTACCGAGTATCTGTGTAAATCGATCTTGAGTGACTGCAAATGAACGCATTTTTGTTCGAGTCAGTAAATATCTAACAGAGAGTCTTTTCACATCAAATTTTTTCTGTTTTAGGTGTATACCAGATACTTTGTCTCTGAAAATAAAACAAAATAGGATCCCATTCGACTGATTTATTTTTATAGTTTCTCCTGTTAAAGGGAACTCGTCTGACCTCCACAATGGTCTTTCGTACACATAAATATACACTCAAAAGATTCTTAGGATACAAAGACCCATATTCCGAACATACCAGGAATCTACCGAAGTGGAATTCTACTCAGAGGACAATACAAAGAGTTTGAGTAAAAGACCTGTTAAAGTCGAAGGTCTTCCCGATTCAACTTACCCAAAGTTATCGGTCGACGGTTGAGTCTTATCACCAAATTGTCATAGAACTTCGTGTATATTTAGTCTATCATCTCTCCGTTCTTCACACTCTTTGTAGCGTCATAGTATTCTTTGTAAATCTTATGTGAAACAACGGTTAGGAGAATTAACCTGAGTAGATGGGTTTTCTTATCGGTTCCCCGTCAAACCGACTGAAATCTATCAGGTGGTCTGAGGAGTCAAGTACCCCAAGATGTCCGTCCTTATGACCGCACCCAACGACAAAGAAGAGGTCCCATAGAAGGGCTGGGTCACTAATTTGGGTCCAGAGGTGTAACGTCAGTCTAAGAAACGGTAGACTCAGTGGTCCTTGCGTGTTTCCTTTCCAATCAAAATCGAATTATTTAATGTTTGTTGGACCGTCAAACGTGACTTTTAACCAATCTACCAGTATACATTTCGTTTTCGCTTCAGCGAGTCAGCACAGGTTGAGAAACGCTGGGGTACCTGACGGTGCATGGAGACAGGTACCCTAAAAGGTCCGTTCTCATGACCTCACCCAACGGTAACGGAAGAGGTCTCCTAGAAGTGCTGGGTCCCTAGCTTGAGCCCAGAGGGTGTAACATCCGACTGCGAAATGGTAGACTCGGTGGTCCCTTCTGTTCGTGATCGAATTAAAACTGTTTTACTTGTGTTCTCCCGTAGACTAAAGAGTCCTTTTCATCGGAATATACCAAATACCACGGTCCCGACCATGTTTAATAGTAGACATAAAGTAACCAGAGTAATATTCACCTGATAATGAAACCCTTTTCAACTTAGTACATTAGTGAAAATATATCAGTATCCTCTTTTATTAAATTGGTATCCAGATCGATTCTGTGTCTGTACAACCCTAATTACTATAAGTAAGGAGATAACTTACCTTGTCCATTACAAGATAATGATGACACACGATATAGACCCGAATTTACAGACCGATATTTAATAATGTCGCGAACACCAACACGAATGAACACAGACAGAGAAACACTGGGACAACTGGCATCGGGAGGTCCGAAGAGACAGGTACCTTAAGAGGTCTCTTCTTATGACCTCGACCAACGACACGGGAGGAGGTCCCCTAGAAGGACTGAGTCCCTAGTTTGGGTGTAGAAAACGTAGAAGACGTAACCGTCTGTCTAATAAATGGTGATACGATGGGTCCTTCGGACTAAGGTCTATCGTTTAGGTTGGCGACTTTTCTAACGAAGTTCAGAAACCCTTTTCTGTTAATCCCTCCAGTCCTAAATATTCTTTATTCTCTCTACTTTGTCCTTTTTTCTATTGTACCCGTGAAATAAATTACACAACTTCGTTGTTTTCTTTATATCATTCTTTGATCTCTGTATTTTATTCTTTGATGCTGACAATAAGACTAGTATCCAAAATTAAGTTTTCAGATTCTTTCTTCAATAGATTTTGACTATAGTATGATAATTAGACCTTTATAAACTCTGTTGAAGGTCCGACTTTGATGACTCCGTAAAATCGTGTACAATCGAATTCTTGATCTAGAGGTCCCCCTTACCCATAGGTCCAATATTTTAGACGTCGTGTAAATATGACTCTTAACAGCTAGGTACCCTTCGTACGAGACCTCAACTTCTTCGGTAATTTTATTGTTTTTTACTAGGAAAAGTTTCTGACTACCCACAGAAAAAGATATGGAGATTAGAGGACCGATCCCTCTAGGGTCCTAACCCTTCTAGGTGACCTTTTCCTTTACTTTTGGGTGAGGTCATAAGAACGGACCTCTTATGGTACCTGTCTCCTCGGAAAACCGATGTCAGGTATCCCAACGAACCTGTACTGACTTCACCGAATCGTACGTACGACCTCTTCCTTAACCGATGGATTGGGGAATAAGAACGGACCTCTTAGGGTTCCTCTCTCCTCGGACTACCTTATGGTGGGTACCCCAGTGTCTCTCAATCTGTGTTGACTTACTGATTGTGTGTGTATGTTAGAGGACCGATACAAAGTACATCGGCTTCCAGGTCAACACAGGGAAGTATCACCATCGAATGTGTGACACCCCGTTTTACCACACATACACTATTAGTAAACAATATTATGAATTGTCTTAGTCGTCTCTGTAATGAAATGGTTTTTTCCAGGTAGATCAGTTTCGATACAAAAAAGGTCATCAGTACATACCTACACTCTCAACCTGATATTTCTTTCGACTCGTGGTTTCTTAACTACAAAAACTTGACACCACAACCTTTTCTGAGGACTCTCAGGGAACCTGACGTTCCTCTAGTTTGGTCAAGTAGGATTTCCTTTAGTCAGGACTTATAAGTGACCTTCCTGACTACGACTTCGACTTTGAGGTTATAAAACCGGTGGACTATACTTCTTGGTTGAGTAAACTTTTCTGGGACTACGACCCTTTCTAACTTCCGGTCTCTTCCCCTACTATCTCCTACTCTACCAACCTACCGTAGTGACTGTACTACCTGTACTCAAACTCACCCGAGACCCTCAACCACTTCCTGTCCCTTCGGACCGCACGACGTCATGCACCCCATCGTTTCTCAGTCAGTCCTGACTCACTGACTTGACTTGTTTTAGTCTGATTTGGTTCCAAATGAGTCTGTTCTTCAGAAATATAACGATGACGACAATCTTTTTTCTTAGGTTAAATGATATGTATCTGGAATTGAAGGAAGGGAGAGTAAAAGTATACCCTCGATCTTAAGAAAAAAAAAAAAAAGGGTCTACGAATGGAAGACATATTTAAAGTAGGGTCTACTGGTTCCGTTATTGAATTTATCGATAAAACGTTAGTTTTCAGAATAAGAAGGTTTATGAACTGATTGACCTATAAGTCACGGAAATCGAAGATAGTTTGATCTCTTAGTCAGGGTCTAAAGAAGGTCAGGAACTGAAGACGAAAGAACGGATGACGGGTGAGGATCAAGATTGTAGACATTGTTGATTCCCAGTCTTAACGTTTACTGACTTAGACTGATTGTATTAGGTCTTTATTTATCTAACCTATTAAATATCTTAGTTGTTCTTTATCCTCTTGTATCAAAATTTTTACCCGTCTTTGGTTTACGGTGGTCTTTACTCCTTTTGTAGGGTTTTATCCTTTTGGACGAATTTTTACCGTACTGGTAAAGAGGTTTTCCTACGGATGTACCACTGATTCTGTTGGTGACGGCGACAGAGGTGATCGCTGGTGATTGTTAGTGATTATGACGACTGTTTTGATAACCAGTGACTTTCTCATAAAAAGTCAGGGACGTAAGTACACAACGACGTAAAGTTGAGTTTCAAGTTCCACTTTTGTAACCTCCGAGACTTTCGTGTAAAAAGTAAACACAAGATCTACGGTCCCTAGACCCTTTCAACCGTTACGGTCACTTATTTATGGACTCTTCAAAGTCTTAGAACGTCTTTGTTTTACTGTCCAAAGATGATGTGTTGGATGTTATTAAAATACATTATTTATCTATGTTGTTTTCCCATATATATATATATGTGTGTGTATATTCCCATATATATGTTTGTATACTCCCATATATATATATATATATATATATATATATATATATATATATATATGTGTATATATTTCAAACAACGACAACAAATCAGCGAGTTAACATAGACTGAAAAACACTGGGGTACCTGAGGTCGTGTAGTCCAAAGGGACATGAAGTGGTAGAGGACCTAGAACGAGTTTGAGTACGGGTAGTTCAGTCACTTCGGTAGGTTGATAGAGTAGGAGACAGTAGGGGAAGAGGAGAACGGAAATTAGAAAGGGTCGTAGTCCCAGAAAAGGTTACTCGACCGAGAAACATAGTCCACTGGTTTCATAACCTCGAAGTCGAAGTCGTAGTCAGGAAGGTCATTTATAAGTCCTGACGAAAGGAAATCCTACCTGACGAAAATAGAGAAACGTTAGGTTCCCTGAGAGTTCTCAGAAGAGGTTGTGGTGTCAAGTTTTCGTAGTTAAAAAGTCACGAGTTGGAAGAAGTCACAGGTTGAGAGTATAGGTATATATTGATGCCCTTTTTGGTATCGAAACTGATCTGCCTTGAAACAAACGTTTCATTACAGAGACGAAAAATTATGTGACAATCCAAACGTATCGAAAAGAACGTTCCTCGTTCGTAGAAAATTAAAGTACCGACGTCAGTGGTAGACGTCACTAAAACCTCGGGTTCTTTTATTTCAGATAATGACAAAGGTAACAAAGGGGTAGATAAACGATACTTCATTACCCTAGCCTACGGTATTAGAAGTCAAAAAACTTACAACTCAAAATTCGGTTTAAAAAGTGAGAGGTGAAACTAGAAATCTTTCACCGAGAAGTCAAGAAGAAGTGAAAGACGGTATTCCCACTACAGTAAACGTATGGACTCCAATAACAATAAAGACAGACGTTAGAATTAAGGTCCAACACGAAATAGGTCGGGTCGTAAAGCGTACTACATGTGACGTACATTCAATTTATTCGTCCCACTGTTATATGTCGAAACCACATGAAGAAAGGGTTAAAACTTGGTCAGGCAACAAGGAACAGAACAAGACAATGAAAAACTGGACGTATGTCTAAAGAGACCTTCATCCATTGTATGAGACGATAAGGATAGAGAAATTCTTAAAAGGAGTCAAATAAAACAAGGTGTGTTAGTTTCCGAAATCTCATCAGTTATTTCGTCTACAAAAAGACCTTAAGAGAACGAAAAAGACACTAGGTTGCCTACAACCGTTAAACTAGAGACCAAGGAGACGGAAAAGATTTAGGTCAAAGTTGTAGACCTTCAGGAACCAAGTACATAACAACTTCGGACCGAACCTCTTAAAACTCGTAATGAAACGATCGTAAACTTAACTCACGTCAACACACCATCAAACTAGTAAGAAACGTAACGAGAAAAACCCTAACCTTACTTTTGACTAGAAAAAATCAGGACACCGGTGACGAGTCAAAAGGTACAAACAACCGTTTAACTCACGTCTTGAAATTTCTAAACACGTAGTAGGTAATCCTAAACTTTATCAAGTCAACCTTAAGGTAGTGGAGGTGATCGAAATAAGCATCACTACGAAGGATTCCGGGTGAAACGAAACCCAAGATTCTACAGACTGAGATCCATCCACTATTGTGGTAGCACCAATAGACCTAGTAATTCTAGAAAAAACATATCAAGACACATAAGAACGGTGGAAAAGAAAAAAAAAAGGGTGGAAAAGAATTATAGAAAAGGAAGAATGAATTATAGAAGACGAAGACAATCTCGGTATGACAAAGGTAGGAAATAACACGGGCAGAAACGCACTTTACAAGGGAACCATAGAGTTTAAAAGAACTTCTCTAGAGATCACAAAGGGTAAGATAACAAAAGGAGATAAAGAAACGTGACTAGTGAATCCCTCTAAAAGAATAGAGAGGAACGATAAGAAACCTTTAGACGTAAGTCTACCCGTATAGAGAGGAAAAGAGGAAACGGAAAGTGAAGACAAGTAAAGAGTCGATAATCATTACTGAGTAGTCTGTCGGTAAAACGGAAAAATGTAAAGAAAAAGAACCCCTACCAAAACTAGTGGTAGAGAACATTTTACAGTGTTTGGAGGTAGACATCAAGAAGTCCGTGAGACAGATAGTCTAGATTAGGGAACTTAGATAAACAGTGGAGATGCATATTAGTATTCCCTAAATTAAATCCAGTATGGAACTACCAGATCACCAAAAGGGATGAAAGAAGTTAAATGGTAGATTCGGTGTTCCCTTCTGAATGAAAGAAGTTAAATTTAGACTTAAATCCGAAAGACTTTTCCCGGACCTTTCGTCATATAAGAGGTAAATAAATTGATCCAAACTTAAAAAGTACGAAGAAAAGAGAAAATATTTAAATGGAACTGTATATAAGGAATGTTGTAATATTCATGGGAGCCCTTCTCTTATATGGAATATTTAGATTAATATTAGTAGAAGATTTTGAGGTTTGTCTTCTACAACATGTCTTATACAGGGACTATTCATTAATAACTAAATAACTAAGAAAGACAGTTACAGAGAACTTGTGATTAACTAAGTACTCGTTTTTTTCTTTTATCGACCCTATACCCTTCATTGGTTATCGAAACTTCTTTTGATAGATATAGTTCGGTACCTATTCAAGTCTCACACCGTTACTTAGGTCATCCGTACTTTTTCTGAGTACCTGAAGGAAGAAACTTTAGGTTCCTTTTGTATTTACCTTTAGTCTTGGTAATTTCTGACTCTTAAAATGGATGAACAAAGTAAAGAAATTTTTGTATGAGTCATATTGATGTTATAGACGAGTAATATTATAGTATAAATTAATAGAATTATTGTATATCACAAAACAAAAAAAAAAAAAAGGAGGGTTTCTCGTATCCATCTCCTTTTTCTACGATAAAATAGAGACCGATTTTTATCTGAGTGGACGACAATCTGTGTATATTCAATTTGAATATCTAGATCTGTCGATTTCATTGATTTTACTAGAACATTTCATACGACATAACCAAATGAAGTACCGGAGGTAAAAACACGAATGACAAAACATAATTTACGACGACAGCGATTCGGTGAAGTCAGCACAGGTTGAGACACGCTGGGGTCTCTACCGTCGAGTGGTCCGAGAAGACAGGGACCCTAAGAGGTCCGTTCTTGTGACCTCACCCAACGGTAAAGGAAGAGGTTACGTACACTCACTTTTCACTTTCACTTAATTTATAACTGGTTGTTTTAAGATTTCTATGGTTACGTAAATGGTTAAATAAGATTATCCTTATTCATAATAGTACGAATGAAAATACGGAAGGATAGTAAAAGAAAAAGGAAAAACTATTATCATTTTATTCTTGGGGTCTAATTAAAAGATAGAAACACAAAATAGAGGATTTTAAAAATGCGTACTAGACTCCAATGTAACTAAGATTGACTATACAAAATAGGTATGTTGACCCTATTTTGTTACCATTCACTAAAGTCATCGTCCGATTTCATATAAAAAGTTCGTTTAAGACTTCCCCGTTTAAGAATGTTTCTTTATATAACTTGAGAATTTTCGGGTTCTTGTAAAGAATTAATTTTACAGTAACGACTTTTTAAGTTAATACGAAATTACAAATGAGTCGACCGATATAACTGTATATCTCTACATAAAGTTGTACTACCGTTACAACTTGTCAGATGTTAAAATTATACGTCTTGAATAATCACTAATACCTTTTATTGCTATTCCGTCTAACCGTTTTCAGATTCATTGGATCCAGTACCCATTTTTAAAATCCTCTATTTTGTGATTCTATCTTTTCATTGGACCCCAGGAATAAAATGATAATAGTTTTTCCTTTTTCTTTTACTATCCGTCCGTATTTTCATTCGTACTATTATGAATAAGGATAATCTTATTTAACCATGTACGTACATTTCTACAACCTTTTGATTTGGACCACACTTCTCTACTACACACGGAACCTTCTCTTCTCGATACGACAATTGTTGTACCATTGGTGTCTTTGGAACAGAAGTCCTTGTTGTACTGACCCAATGGGTGCTCCCTTCGTTCGTACCTGTTCCCTACAGCCTTACCAGAGCACCAGTTAACACTACCTATACTAGTCCTGATCTATAGGTATACGGGTAGGATTAAGGATACGATCTAGGGACCTCCTATCTCCGTATCTCTTTAGACGTTCCTCTTCCTGTAATAGATAATACTCTATCGTGAGACACGAGTTTACGGAGATCTTGGAGGATGGAGACTCTTCGACCTTACTTAGATGAATCGATCTTCCGGGAGAATCGGAAAAATGACTTTCAAGACCAGGTCTCCATCTAAAGTCACCGGAAACAGTAACGAAGAAAATGGGTCCAGTCGTGGATTATAACCGAGAAACCTAGAGACGTATAACATTCTTCTCTGTGTGTTTTCCCTCGTCTTTCTAGGGAAATTGAACCCGAATCTCTTCTACAACGGGGGGGAAGTGACTAGAAAAGACCATGTAAAAAGTCTGGCACAAAAGGTCAACCGGAATGTCTTAACCTCTCCTGTTTAGTAGATCCAGTAACCGAAAGTTTAAACTGTTGTGCAACTTTAGTCTATGGACCCGGAATGCAGGTTTTTAAAGTTAAATTAACCAGACCCAATCGCCGGACGACGACGACGATGACGACGATTCAGTGAAGTCAACACAGGCTGGGATACGTTGGGGTATCTACGGTCGGGTGGTCCAAGGAGGCAGGGACCCTAAGAGGTCCTTACTTGTGACCTCACCCAACGGTAAAGGAAGAGGTTATCACCGGACTCGTAGTGAATTTTTTTTTTTTAAGGAGTCTACCCTTAAGGGGACGTCAGGTCACCAATCCTGAGACTCAAAGTGACTACTCCCGGACCAGTTCGGGATGTTCCACGGTAGTACTTTTTTTATTTTTATTTTGTTGTTTTTCTGATTGTTTTGATAAACTTTTAGTGTGTGTTTGAGGAGTCGACTAAGATCATCTGTTCCTCTACTATTCACTAACTCTAGTATTGATTATGTTATCGACGTTTGTTATATCACTGACTATTCTAGTTTTCGTCGGATCTTTCAGTTCTTTGTCTGTTCTTTTTTTCACTACATCATCTGTCTTTTGGTACCCTTTATTGAAAAAATAAAGGCACGACACGGTGTCTCAGGGTGAAGAACGATTAAGATCAACGGGTTAAATGAAAAATTGAGACTAAATTTCACTTCTTATCTACTAAGGTGGTGTTAGTATGAAGAGATCTATATACTCACAAACGAATAACCGGAAAAACGAAAAGAAGTTTCTATGTTTGAATCTAAGTAAATAATAATAGTAAGAGAAGTTGTTTTAATTCTGAACCAATTATATTTATCTTTTTGATGGAGAACTTTCCCATAGAAATTGTTAGTGACATCCGTCAATCATAAGAAGTCTTGTTGTTGTTTTTTTAAATTTATATATTGATCGTATAGTTTATCTTCGACCGGAAATACTAGTTCTCTATCGAAACATTCAGTCCTTTGTACTACTTTTTTTTTCTTGAGAAGTGTAATTATACAAACCCTCCGTCTTTTGAGTTGTGTTACGATACATCGTTTCCACTTAATCGAATATATTTTACCTTTTAGATCTCCAGTTCCTCTAAAACCAATGTCAAACCAGTCCTAGAATTGAGTTAAAGACACGTGAGGAGAGTAAAGACAGAAGAAAAGACATGTCCGGAACTTGAGTCCGGTTGAGGGGAATACCACCGTTTTACCGTTGTTCGTTCATCTCCTATAGGAACCAATCAGGAAAAATAAACGTCGTCCTTCCTTAGAACAGAAGACTAACACGAGTACATTCTCAAAACTTCCAAGGAGGATGTAAAAATGACATTAAGGGTCGTGTATCAAGGATCTTAAAATAAAAGGGTTTGACTCTGTACACAGACAAAGACTTACATAGTGGTACCGACTATCGTACTTTATTTGTTTTACCGAACCCGTTCAGTACAAAATGAGGATTTAGTTTCTCACCCTGATCTGAAAGGTTTTAGTATCCTCAGAGGTCTATATTGTTATTATTATTATTATTGTTGTTATTATTATTATTTTACTTTTGTCTCCCTCTCTGTCTGTCTGTTTCTCTCCTTACCCCGATCTGTCCATTGTTTGTACATGTAGTCTTTGAAGGTCGTTCGTTAGGTATTTCTTGTGTACACCTTTGGTTACACCGACCAAAGGTTAAATTTAGGACGGTTTATTAAAACATAGAATCCGACTTATCCAGTGACAGTAACAATCATACTCATACAAGTTGTTCTATTAGGACAAAGATTCTAAGACAAGTTTGGTTTTTAAAGAGTTGAAACATAGAGATTTTATAGAACACAGAACTCGACGACCAAAAATCGGGATGAAAAAATTCTTTGTAACTTTCCTTATCCAGACTAAATACTAAACCCGTTTTGACAGTTTCCTTTAATTTCTTACAAAAGTGAAAAGAAATCGATATACCCGTGAGGACCAGTAAAATCGTAGTATGACTATCTCCGTTGAGGAGCAAAGAGAAAGTGACAAAGGGACGCACGGACTGTTTAGTCTCACTAACGAGACTGAACATATTCTTACCTAAAAGGATATAAACAAAATTCTGAAGGATCTTACTAAGTGAAACGATGGTGTTAAAACAACGTAAACGTTTTACAATACACTGTGACGATTCCATTTAAATAACTCCGAGAGTTAAAATTAATCAAAAAAAGAGTATAAAAGAGACTTTTCAATTAGGAGAAAATTACTTTAACATTTTATGTTCGTTTAGAATGTACCGTGAAAATAGTGGACGAGTAAACTCTAGTTTTCAGATTGACATGACGAAAGATTTTAATATGGTTTAAAATTCACGTATAATTTTACCATTAAAAATAGAGTCTAGTTACCGACTCGAATTTAAATAAACTCGTTTCATTTTGTTACGTCTATTGCCGATTTTCGGCGTAAGTCGTACAAAATATCATGTTTCTATAATAATATCACTAAAATAGTGACAAACTTCATGTCAACCTTCGTCTAAGAAGTGAACTTTTGAATTATACAGATTTGAAAGGTAGTCTTTTCTTAGACGGTTTATCGAAGAGGCATTACTTTTTCCCTCTGTGAGAGTATATAGGGGGTTCAAAATACTACATCTTAACATGGACGACGATGTAAAAGTACTAACATTTTTAGATCACGAACACACTCAAAAGGTCCAATTATCACAATAATGAAATCGAGTCACTATTTCTTTTATAAACATGAGATTAGAGAAAAGTTTAAAAGTCAGAATAGAGAATGTAAATTCTTGACTTACAGTTAAAACCTAGATACTTGCCATGTCAACCTAGGAGATAAATCAAACCAGTCGGACCACGTATAAAAGAAGAGAAAGAAGACATAAACACTAGTTTCGTGTCCGAGTGAAACATGGGAATATGACTGTTAAATATTGGTCGAGTATTTACAGGGAATAGAAGACTAAATACCACCTGGCGGAGGAGGGGATGGGTCGGTGAACGACAGGGACTGAAGAAAGAGAATCAAGGGTAAGTAACGAGAAGAGTCCGCTGGTCACCTTTAAGTAATCGAATACATGGACAACTATCTCCTTTCTTATCTCCTATCTTAAATTTATTACGAATATAATAGAGGTTCGAGAACTACGGTCGTATGGCTTCCTACCTTCTATTGATGAACATTATCAAACCGGATTCTTGACGAAGCTTGTAGTGACTTGAAACAACTGTTAAAGTCCATTGTGAGTGGTCTCCTTTTTATTTTCCGTTTTACTCAAAACCATTACTTTAATTAACTCCCTTTCGGTCAGATTGACAGTTTTCTCTTCTTGGAACTCTTCTTTCCGTCGGAGATTTCCAGTTATGTGTCGCACGACATTAGAAATGGTAGACACAAGTCCGACCACTTTAAGACTCTGACAGTATACGTCAGAAAGAAAGACTTTTATTGTCTGTTCCCCTTTTTTTCCGAACGGGTTGTCCCTTGGACCTACATGAATCGACCTATCTTTTGCTTTTGTGATATACCATATTTGAATCCTACTGGGAATTAAAAGGAAGGGGAACTGGATGTACCCAGGTGTCTATCAAAGTCTTTTCATCATGGTACCGCTTAACTTTATTAAGGTAGTGGTTACTTTACATTACAATATAAATGTTCCACCTTGTGGTCCGTCGAACTGTTGCACTTGTAAGAGGTAGCAGATTGAGACAAGAAACGACTTCCAATCTTTCCGAAAGAGGTAAAAAAAAGATTATCTTTTTTTTAATTTTTTATTCATCTTTTACCTGAACCAAAGAGAAATATATTTCGAAACTGTCTAGATAATCTTTAGAGTTTACAACCTTGAGACATATATCACTACACTTAAAGAGGACAATCTTGTTTTACATCTCCAAACTATGTCTTAAAACTATTCTAAATGGTTTATATGGTTCACAGTATTTATTAAGGGATGTGAGGGTAAGATACTTATACATCACGAAAACGTGTTTACTCTTTACTAACTTTTTCTTTTTTAATTTAAGATATATTATGAATGTGTACACCTATATATTTAAACATATAAACTTACGTATACAAATATATATAAATGAATATAGTTATGTACATAAACGTATTTGTATACATATACGTTTTTAATATTTTGTAACATGTGATAATAAATAATCTATATAACAATACGTAGTTGATATTCACTGACATAACTTTAAAATACATAAAACTAATTAAATTTTTAATACTTTATGAGAAGGAGGGTGATAATATATATTTCAGTTTACACAAGTTATAACAAGAACCTCATAGTTAAAAGAAAAAGATTTTTTAGATTAGGAAATCTCTAAAAATCCAGATCGAAAAGGTCCCATAGTGGAGACAAATAATAGAGTAGATTTCTGAAGTAAAATTACGTCTAAGGAGGCAAATAGGGGTGTTGTAGGTCTTAAGTACTTACTACGGGTGTATGACAGTATTCTATTTTATGAAAGGAATACAAGTAACCTCGACAAAATTGGTGTTATCCCCACCGTCTAAAATGTTTTGTGAGACTGTAGAATTGAAGTATCTATTTCGGCTTCCAATTGACTAAGCAAAAAGGGAAGACACTTACACAACGAAACAAAATGTTTGTACTTTATTCTCCAATCATCAGAGACGTTGTAAACAGTGACGGAGGTGTCGGAAGGTCTTTTTATCCTAGGTATTTTAGAATCTGTATTTTTTATTATTGTGAGAGGTTTACGATCAATTATTTTGCGAGGTGGAGAAATCCACTTTTTCTATAAAATAAACATAAGTAATCCCACTGGATTGGTGAGTGAACATACGAAATAATATAGAGAGGACACACTACATTATCGAACTTGTGTACTTTTATTTCGTACGTCTAACTTAACGAAGAGAGAGGTGTATAAATTTTGTGTCATTGAAAACAAAGAGAAAAAGGGGTGTCAGAAAAAACCAAAGGACGAGAAGGGGAGGGAGAAAAAGGAAAGAGAAGGAGGAGGAACAAGACGGGTTCCTGAGGGAAGCACTCGGTAAGACCTCCGTTAGAACGGCCAATTTCAAGGGTCGTCTAATGTGTTCACCCAATCCAAATAAAAGAACAACAACGAAACTGTAGCACTCAATGTTCAATAGACGGAGTTGACCAAATACAACCGAATTTCTGGAAAAGAAAAACCTTCTCACGTAACAAATCATTGGCTATTCAATATTTCTTTAGAGTTAAATATTTTTATTTTGATCTCTTACTTTTAGACCCAGATCCTTTTCTCTTTATCTCTACCTTCGACAAATGTGTGTTCAACGATTTATCTACAGAGAAAGGAAGTCAAAATCCTTTTCCCTAGAGTGGTAACTGTTTACTATAACGAGATTCGGGTAATACAACTTATGCAGTGACAGTTAGTGCAACCTTAGGTGTCCCGTTATTAAGAGGTATTATTGACGGTGGAGATCAGTTATGTAAACGTAGTAAACTGAAATCTCCGAATACTTTACGTTTACGTTTAAGATTATTATTACCAAGAATAAATTAATCAAGACGAACTACCTATAAGAGAAAGAAGTCGTTTCAAATTTTTTATTTTTAAGGTCAAGGTTCGAACTATACCGGTAAACGAGTAAGAAAGATAACGACCAGGTTACCAACTTCAAAGACTAGTTCCTTTTCCCTCAGTACTGTACTCTTTACTCTGTGAGAAAACTTTCTTCCACTTGAAATGTCCATAGAAAATAAGTGGTACAACAAAATTTGGGTCCCTTTTATATTATGAGTGTATAAAAGTCGATTAATTTTTTTTAGAAACCCCTTTCCTATAACGCGAAGGTAGTCTCCAGTCTCAGTAGACAATACTTACAGGTCGAGAATGACATGACTTACACACATGTACAGATAGGTCGTAGGAAGTACATCCCTTTTATGTCGAGAGGGAGCGAGGTATCATTAAGATGAATGTGTCTGTCAACTATTCACTGTGTCTGGACTGGTTCGTCCTATGAAGTAATTGAACTCGTGTCAATCCCTCCCTCCGACGGATCGATCAACGAATACCACGGTTCTTAGACAGGATGAAGATACCCTCCTATGTGAATGAGCGGTCGAAAGAGACGAAAGGGGTGATAGAACACACGACACCTCGTTCTCGAGTTTAATCCTAACGGTAACTCCGAACCACTTACTCGACGTGAAATCTTGGCTCCGAACTTGGTGTTCCGTCCACGAGAGTGGTCATTGACCCTTGTTATGTACAGTGTGTGTGTGTGGTACAATTCTAAAAAAATATTCTGTAGGGTTAGACAGAATTACCCTTTATCTACCCCTTTGTCACCTTTGTCACAGTCTGAAATAAAACCCCCCGAGATTTTAGTGACGTCTACCACTAACGTCGGCACTTTAATTTTCTACGAATGAGGAACCTTCCTTTCAATACTGGTTGGATCTATCGTATAATTTTTCGTCTCTATAATGAAACGGTTGTTTCCAGTCAGATCAGTTCGGATGCCAAAAAGGTCATCAGTACATACCTACACTCTCAACCTGACACTTCTTTCGACTCGCGGCTTCTTAACTATGAAAACTTGACACCACAACCTCTTCTGAGAACTCTCAGGGAACCTGACGTTCCTCTAGGTTGGTCAGGTAAGACTTCCTCTAGTCAGGACCCACAAGAAACCTTCATGAGTACGATTTCGACTTTGAGGTCATGAAACCGGTGGAGTACACTTCTCAGCTGAGTAATCTTTTCTGAGACTACGACCCTCCCTAACCCCCGTCCTCCTCTTCCCCTGCTGTCTCCTACTCTGTCGACCTACCGCAGTGGCTGAGTTATCTGTACTCAGACTTACTTGAGACCCTCAACCACTACCTGTCCCTCCGTACCGCACGACGTTAAGTACCCCAGCGTTTCTCAGCCTGTACTGACTCGGTGACTTTACTTGACTCGGCTTAGACAGAAATCGTGCCTACACTATACCGTGTCAGAATGTGAATAAATAGAGAAACCCAAATCCGTCACCATAAGAAAGAAAAAAAGAAAAGGGAAGTATTAGGGAAATCTTGATGTATGGAATATACTCAGGTTTGCATATCAAAGGTCTCTTCACTTCGACGTGCCCCTCTCGTTTGGTCTCAGAAGATAAATAAATAAATCGAAGACCAACAAAAACAAACAAACAAACAAACAAAAAACGACGTAGAAGTGTAGACTTCGATACACACAGGGTCCTAATAAGATACCTTCGTATTACGAGGTGACTTTTTTTCCGAACTTTAATGTTTTAATTCTGTAACTTAATAACTTACATATTCCTAGTACAAAAGTTCGAGTTAGTGAGGTATATTGTATAAGGTTCCCGAAGTTATGACATCTCCAGTAAGAGAAATCATTATCCTTATATATCTTTCCTCATCCACCCCTTCTTCCACCTACCTACTGACTTCCGTCCATTCATAACTACTTTCTTTCTTACTCTATCTATTTAAACCTTATGACTTATCTCAACTACCACTACTGTGTTAATTCCCCTCGAGATTATACGGTTGTCACAATATCCCCCAGGGATTTCTTTTCTCCAACCAAATTCTCTTTTCATTCTTATTGTCTGTACCTCAATCTCCATTTAAAGTAGTTGACGAATTGAAAAACCTTCCTACCCAGACAATATTAGTTAAAGAAGGAACTAAACGATAATGTAACTGTTATCGGTAACGACTTTTATTCCCATCTGGGTAGACCCCGTATTTCTTTGAAGGTGGATGTGGGTATACACGATTAAACAAAGAACGGTTTAGTACGGAAAACTTAGTACATCCGAACACGATTCCCTTTTTGGTCCGTCGAATAAGTTACTCTACATATCTTTATAAGTACCTGAGTACCCAGGTACTGAAGGTCATCCTTCAAAACCAAAGACGAAAGGTTAATTGGACAGGTCCACTACGAGTCACCGAATGTCTAATACCTCTAGTAAAGTTTTATGAGTCTCATTAACGAAAACATCAAGTCTAAGACTTAAAGATAATCTTTAAAGGATTTAACAACCACCTTGTTATCCGTCTTTTATATATAGAGTCACGAGTTTTGTAAATGACCTGTGTCGTCAGATACATTCAACAAGGTCACAGTCCCTCCCTGTTTGTTTCGTATTTGTTTTGGACATCTAATGTGAATTTGGGAGTCCCATTTATACTTGTTTCTTATCTGATATAAAAAGATTCCGTAGACCCATATTTGGAAAAGGGGGTGAAACGGTCTTTGGTATCACAAATATCCGTACAAAATGACCTTTAGACGACGAAGAGTGTTACAAAGGACGTGTTGACAGAATCATTTTGATGTAGACCTTTACTGTTCGTGTGTCAACATTTAGACCTTCAGTCACACAACAATATTATCGAACGTCGATGTTATACCGGCAGAACGACTTACGGTTTCTCGCAATGTTTCTGTTTCGGGTCGACGTCGATGACTTTACTTACGATAAAAAAGACTCCTCTACGTTACTCAAAACTCTTCCAATATTGCGGAGAAAAGTTCGATGGTTTACTTGGTCTCATCATAACTTGAATGACAAAGGACCTGTTTGGTCAATAAAATCTATAGAACTGTTTGGCTAACCTAACTGGTTCGTACTAAACAACCTACCACACTTTTGTCCATTTCTGGGTATAACAACGTCGAAGAACGTGAGTTTGACTACAATCCTGGGTAGAATAAGTTTACAAACAGATCTATTACTATGAGGGAAGGGTTCTCAGTATTAGACAGTAGAAGTCGTAGAGTCGTCAAGAACCAGGACCTAATGACTACATTACGTATATCCCAGATTTTTTTCGTAGACTACCCATTCAGACTTCGACCGGGGAACTCACAAACAAACTCAAAAAATTTAATTGGGACCCTTTGTTTCTTACTAGACAGTACTACCCTCCAAGTAGTTTAAAGTAAAAATATATTTTCGGTGATCATTCTTTCTGTCATTACTTTTCATTGGTGATAAATTATTACTTTTTTTCATTTTACTTTTAATACGTTTAAGAGTAAAGAAGTAATAAGTACACCATTAACTAATAACCATTTAAATCTGTAACCCGAAACTAACATTGTATATATATCCACTTATGAGAAATAGAAAATTATACCGAATGTGAAAGTGATTACAGAAATTCGGAGACAAGTTGTCCACATATAAACTTTATTGATATCACAAAACAGAGAAAAAATAAGACAAAGGTCGTACAAGAGAGAAGTAATGAAAACAGGGTTTCCTTCTCATCTTGTACAGAGAAAGATTCAGGTTGTAAACTAAGAATAAAGTAGGTAAGGTGAAGGTTTCTCTGAAAACAAAAGTAATAAATAAAAAAGAGTATAGAATTTACAAACTTAAAGGAAAGATCCGTTAAAAGGGAACGAAAGTTAGTAGGTGTTTAGAGAGGATAAACTTTCACTTCCACCAATTTGTCATGTTTAAAGGTCAAATATTCTATTTATATAAGAAACCCTTCATTTCAGGTCGCATTACTGATAACAATCTTTATGATATATAAACTTTCAACGATTCTCTAGTCAGGACTCACAAGTAACCTTCCTGACTACAATTTCGACTTTGAGGTTATGAAACCGGTGGACTGTGTTTCTCAACTGAGTAAACTTTTCTGGGACTACGACCGTGCCTAACTCCCGTCCTCCTCTTCCCCTACTGTCTCCTACTCTATCAACCTATCGTAGTGACTGAGTTACCTGTACTCAAACCTATTTAAGGTCCTCAACCACTACCTGTCTCTCAGGACCGTACGACATCAGGTACCCCAGTGTTTCTCGACCTGTACTGACTCCTGACTTGACTTGACTTGATTTCTCTCATTTAGAATTTCCAAGAATGGTGTCTTTTTTTAATATTGATACGTCCCACTATCTACAATTGCATAATACCCTTAGAGAAACGTTGTATGTAGTTTAGTCTACAACGCGTGGAATTTGAATGTGTTCGATACATGGTTAACATAGGGTTATTTCGACCTTTTTTAAAATTACTTGTCATGTCGAAAAGTTTGTTCACGAAAACATTCTAGGTACTTCTACCTCTGTTACAGACACCAAATAACCATAAGGGTTATAGATTTCCTTACAAGTCATTTATAAACAGTTTACTTCTTTAAGTTATTTATTTACTCATTTATCTATTATTTACACACGTACGATGAACGAAGTTGAGGGAGTGTAAAAAGACTGACAAAAAGAAAATCGGATACGATCTAAAGACTTTTTAGTAAAAACAGATGATCTATAGTTCAACAGAGAGATATAAAGGGAGTAGTAATAATATGTAAACTGTGACACCTGAGGGAGTGAGGGTGGTCGTAACAGGGGGGTTGTGAGTGTATGTGTGTGAGTGTTTTGTGTGTGTGTGTGTGTGTGTGTGTGTGTGTAAAATTACAGAAGAAAGGATCAAAACTACTATCCAGTAGTCAACCAAGAGTAAGTTTAAGTAAACGATTGAGACTGAAAGGGGTCTATGTGGACCAAAGTTGGGAAAAACGATAACTTGAGTTTGGACAGAGGGAAGAGTGACTTCTGTCACTTCTTACCCTTCCAATCCATCCTCAAACATCAACCCTTTATGAAAATAAACACTGAGGTCATGAACGGGAAGAAGATGGGGTTGAGAGACGAACAAAGAGTTTAACATCGGGAACATGTTGAACACAGTTTTAACATTTTTATAATTAAAGGTCCAGGATGTAATCAGGGGACCAGGATGACTTTGTCTTAAAGTCTTTACCCTGGAGGTCTTACATATAATTTTTTACTTGTGAGGAACCTACTAAGATTAAACGTCGGTCCAAATCCCTGGTGACTTGATATGTTGTGACATATCTTCGTCTACGAAAAAATTTTCTTCCTACTTTTGAATGGGTAAAATTCCGGTACTGTTGGACCCAGGAAGTAGCGCTGAATATTGTAAAAGACGTCGGGAGAGAAGAGGGTTTAATTGTCCTCAGGACACAACTTAAATGAATAGAAGTTACACTATTTCTAGTAAGTAGTTCAAAAGAGGGAAGTGTTACTTGACTATGTAGTAAGACACAACGACGACGATGACGATTCAA
Organism: Capra ibex; assembly: GCA_006410555.1. NCBI lineage: Eukaryota > Metazoa > Chordata > Mammalia > Artiodactyla > Bovidae > Capra > Capra ibex. The sequence goes on along the minus strand of SJYO01016970.1, from coordinate 24,174,698 downwards.
CGAAGTCAGTACAGGCTGAGACACGCTGGGGTATCTGCCGTCGGGTGGTCCGAAGGGGCAGGGACCCTAAGAGGTCCGTTCTTGTGACCTCACCCAACGGTAAAGGAAGAGGTTACGTACTTTCGCTTTTCACTTTCACTTCAACGAGTCAGTACAGACTGAGAAGCGCTGGGGTACCTGACGTCGGATGGTCCGCGGAGGTAGGTACCCTAAAAGATCCGTTCTCATGACCTCACCCCACGGTAACGGAAGAGGTTCAATCATCTGATGGTTTATCAAAAGAGAGTTCAACCATTTTAATACTAATACCGAAAGATCCCTTCAAATGAGTTTACTCACATTGTGTCATGTCCAGGTTTAATGTACTAAACGTTTCTGAGATTATTAAGATGAAATAAGTTTTCAGATATTTAAAGACAAAGAGAAATAGGAATGAAAAAAGAAGTATGATGTAAAAATGTAAAGTTCGTGTTTAGTTATAGTTATAAAGACGAAAAGTTTTACCTTTATAGAACGAATATGATTTGTATATCCGTTGTTTGTATCTTAACGACGATTTCAATTCCCTCCATTAGTAGTATTTACATACTACGTCCTTCTTATACCAAATCAATGTTTCATATGTTTGCATTGTTACCCTGATCCAAGAACGGTGGGTGTTTTCATTACCGTAAAGATATGTATAGACATGTACACCTCATCTTTCTCTTCTCGTTTATCTTTTCGTTTAAGACAAAGATAAACGACACGAGTAATTATAAACATATGTGCATATTGAAATGAGCCACTCTAAGTACTCCTCGTTTTCCAATCATGTAAGGAACCAAGGTAGGCCAGGTGAGGGGACAGGACGAGGTGAAACCGTAAATGGTCACCTCAAGAGGAACCTCCGGTACAACATCGTATAGGGAATACACACGTCTCTTTTTTGTGACAGGGACTTACACCCATTTTGATTACGAAAGGTTTCCTGTCAAACCAGCTCTGGGATGTGGAAATAGTAATCTAAAAATTCAATCTTTTTCCTTGTGTCGTTCAAAATTCATCATTGGGACAGGTAAGTAAGAATAAAACATGAAAAGTAAGAACCTAAACGAAAAGACAACAAGGAGAAAGGTTCGATGATAGGAAACTCTTCAAGGAGGAACTATAGACTGGACACTGTAGTCTTTTATTTTCACACTTCAGTGCCTCCATAATCTACCGACCGATCTGACATTAGAACTGTAAACATCATACACTAAGTTAGAGTTGGTGTATACTCATCGAACGTGAGGTCGTTAAAGACTTTAAACCCTCAATAATGGATAGATCTACATTTCCGGTGGGAGAAGGGTTGAACCTTTTTAGATATAAAAATAATGGTAGAAATGGAGAGAAACCGACAGAAGAAAATGATCAACTATGAGAAGAAGGGTTTATATTATATTATAAATCTTTTTACATTTTTTAAGATCATTTCTTCTTACTGAGTGTTATAGTATGATTAGTATTGTTTCAACTGGTATACTCGGGGGTAATTGTAAAAATTACATTATGCAGATAGGTCGAGAAAAGGAAGAGATAGAAAACAATTTTAGTATTACATAAAAAGGTACGACGAAATGAACGAAGTCTGAAAATGATATTCATAAAGGAAAAATTGATTTTTGAGAGTTTTTTAAGATTATTCATATAATATCAGATGATTTACTGTTATCGTATTAAATAAACTGGTAAAAGGATTGTCCCTATAAAACTGATAAAGGTTCTCATACTTAACGTATGTAGACTGTCTTTTGTACTTCCTTGTACTTCCACATAGGCCAAAATTGACTAAAGAAAAGGATCTTGTCTTAGTACCTATATCTTAGTCACCTAGTTTCTGATGTACAAATACCAGGAGGAATGTGTGCTGAGAGGAGGTAAAAGTTTGTTTTAATTTTCTGAAAATGACCAACAACAACAAGTCAACGAGTCAGTGCATACTGAGAAACACTGAGGTACCTGATATATATCGGACAGTGTGAGGAGACAGGTACTTTAAGAGGTCCGTTCTTATCACCTCACCCATCGGTAAGGGGAGAGGTCTCCTAGAAGGGTTAGGTCCCTTACTTGGGTCCAGAGGTCGTAATGTCCGTCTAAGAAATGACAGACTCGGTGGTTTCTTCAGGTTCTTAGGACCTCACCCATCGGATAGGGAGGAGATTCCCTAGAAGTACTGGGTCCTTAGTCTGCCCCTAGACGACGTGACGTCCTCTTAAGAAATGGTCGACTCGATGGTTCCTTCGGGATCCTCAGTTATAAGTAAACACTCTGTAAAATTGATTTCTATTATCTTTCATATGTTGGAACTACATGAGGAAAAGGATAAACCTTGGTCAAACAACAAGGTATAAGTAAGATTGACAACGATGAACTGGACGTATGTCTAAAGAGTTGTCCGTCCAGTCCACCAGACCATAAGGATAGAGAACTTCTTAAAAGGTGTCAAATAATACTAGGTGTGTCAGTTTCCGAAACCGTATCAGTTATTTCGTCTTTATCTACAAAAAGACCTTGAGAGAACGAAAAAGGTACTAGGTCGTCTACAACCGTTAAACTGGAGACCAAGGAGACGGAAAACGTCTCATGTAGTACTCTTTGCGACCTGACCTTCTTTGTGTTCGACCTTAGTTCTAACGACCCTCTTTATAGTTATTAGAGTCTATACGTCTACTGTGGTGGGAATACCGTCTTTCACTTCTCCTTGATTTTTCGGAGAACTACTTTCACTTTCTCCTCTCACTTTTTCAACCGAATTTCGAGTTGTAAGTCTTTTGCTTCTAGTACCGTAGGCCAGGGTAGTGAAGTACCCTTTATCTACCCCTTTGTCACCTTTGTCAAAGTCTGAAATAAAAGACCCCGAGATTTTAGTGACGTCTACCACTGACGTCGGTACTTTAATTTTCTGTGCATGAGGAACCTTCTTTTCAATACTGTTTGGATCTATCATATAAGTTTTCGTCTCTATAATGAAACGACTGATTCCAGGTAGATCAGTTCCGATACCAAAAAGGACACCAGTACATACCTACACTCTCAACTTGACACTTCTTCCGACTCACGGCTTCTTAACTACGAAAACTTGACACCACAACCTCTTCTGAGAACTCTCGGGGAACCTGACGTTCCTCTAGGTTGGTCAGGTAATACTTCCTCTAGTCGGGACCCTAAATCAAAGTCGATTTCGACTTTGAGGTCATGAAACCGGTGGAACACACTTCTCAACTGAGTAACCTTTTCTGAGACTACGACCCTCCCTAACCCCCGTCCTCCTCTTCCCCTGCTGTTTCCTACTCTACCGACCTACCGTAGTGACTGAACTACCTGCACTCAGACTCAACCACTACCTGTCCCTCCGGACCACACGACGCTAAGTACCCCAGTGTTTCTCAGCCTGTACTGACTCGTTGACTTGACTTGACTTGACTTATCTTTCATTAACTTCCCTTTAAAATTTCCTCTCCTCATTATAAAATCTTTACTGATGAAGCTCCTCAAGAAAAAAAGAACTAACTTAGTATATATTGAAACTTAAAATGAAAAGACTGGTGTCGTTTGTTCGGTCCGGAAGGAGACCATATCTTTCAGAAGACACGGAAAGAAGGGATGGAAGAGAACATAACTATTTAGATTTCCCTCAAATCTAGAGTTAAGGGTAACAAGACAACGTTTATAAGTACAATAGACTCGTTTCCACGTCAGAAGAAAAAATGAAAGGATGATAAACCAAAGAAAGTAGACAAAAGGTTTGTAAAAAACACGCGATATGAGACGGAAGTCCTAGACAAAAGAACGGGTCGGTTTAAAAGAGTCAAGTAAACGAGTATCTGTGAAGGCTCATGAACACCCAGTACAATTTATCAGAATAGATTTGTTACTGGACTCCTACTATATGAGTTTCCTGACAGGTTACGGTGATAAGGTGTCAGAATGTCACGTTAAGGAAATTGGACACGATGTTATAACAAGTGTAACGAGGCAGGCCGTTTTAAAAGAGAAACACTTTACCTCGACTCAGGAAGACCTTCGTCTTGTAGGGAAAACCTCCGTTTCTATATCTGACACCTTTTCGTGATTAAAACGTTCCCACTGAAAGAGATTCTTCTTGGACGATTTTACACTGGTTCTCCTACCCACTGGTACCGATAGAAATTGTAAAAAATTATCCTTTCTATTTTAGACTGGCATAACCTAGACAAAGAAACTCAAATTGGAAATATAAGACAACAAAAACCACGTTCAATTTTTACAACGGACATCGGACTTTATATGTCCCATTGGGGGAAAGAGTTCCGAGACTGGAAATTCTATATTGTTGAAAAGGTAAGTATATCTCTAATTTTCAACGCCTTATCTGGTAAACAGGACTACCTCCAAATGTTCTTGTAATACTGGACTGGATGTTCCTCTCGACGTTCTTGTTTCCTAAGACTGTGGTTCTTCAAACGTCGTTGGTTGGTGTTTTGGAGGGGAAAGTCACATTTTCCTTCGATTTAAGAATGAACCCCTTCTAACAAAACCCCCTGTGATCAAGTGGTGGAAGAGTCAGAGGACCGAAAGACTCATTTCAGTGATAACGAAAGGGATTGTTGAACAGAGAACTACATAGTCTGACAGTACTTAGACGAACGGTTACGTCCTCTGAATTCTCTGGACCCAAATTTGGGACCCAGTCCTTCTAGGGGACCTCCTCCCGTACCGTTGGCTGAACTCATGAGAATGGACCTCTTAGGGTCCTTGTTTCCTCTGACCGTGTGATGTCAAGTTTCTCAGCGTTTCTCAACCTGTGTTAAGTTTACTGAATCGTACTTACTACTCGTCGTACTCAGACCTGAGAGGCGAACTTGTCACTCTACCCATTTCCCCCCCCCGCGATTCCTCGATCCAGAAAAATTCTACAAGTTTAACTCTTCTTATGGTGAAATGATCACGTTAAGCCGTAGATCGTTTTAAAGAATCCATTCAATCCTTAAAATATCGTTCTCAGTGACCACAAGACGACCTCCTGAAGTGGACAGAAGGGACATTTACTCTCTGACGACCTTACATTTCGTAAACCAAAGAATATTTACCAAAGTGAGTCCCACCTTTAGCACTAGATACAAAGTCCAGTTTCCGTTCTTGTGTCAAAGGGGATAGACAAAGGACAGAGGTTCACTAGTTAGTAAATAAAGGGTTCCCTTAACATCAAGAACCCGTACTCCAGACAAAAGGTAACCGAAGATAATAGTAAACGATTAATCTAATGTTGGATCAGAAATGGTATGAGACGCCGAAACTCTGGAAGGGGACGTCACAAAAAGATAATCGAAATGTTTACGACGTCTCGTACGGAAGGGAACCGGATAACACAATTTGGTCCGTTTCACCACTTTGAATCTAAGTGTATACTGAAAGAATAACAACCTCCCCTGTCCATTTTACAATTTTAATTAGGAAATACAAGTCTGTACTAAGTTGAAATTCTTATACGTGAATCCCTTAAAATCTCAAAGACAGTAGGAATATGATTACGTCTGGAATTTTATATTGAGAATAGAACTTACATATAGAACGAATATGAATTATTTTAAAATAAAAAACTGTAACTTGTACAGGTGACACTTCCGATTGAAATATACAGTTGAATATTCGATACCACCGATCAAAAAATCAGTTTGTGATCAGATAAATAACTACACTTCAATAGGAGGTATACACTGATTATAAATTTAGTTAACCGAAACTCATTTCGTCTAATGTAAGGTATTATTTCTACCCGGAGTAGATTAGTCACTTTCCAGTATTTTCCAGTATATGTCTCCAGGGAACGTCCTTAAGACGGAGTTCAAAAAGAGAATCTTTAATATGGACAAATGTCGGACTTATAAGTAATCTTCTTTACTACGACTTCGAGGTTATGAAACTGGTGGACCTACACTTCTCGGTTGAGTAACCTTTTCTGGGACTACGTCTCTTTTTAACTCCCGTCCTCCTCTTCCCCCACCGTCTCCTACTCTACCAACCCACGGTAGTTACTGAATTACCTATACTCAAACTCGTTTGAGTCCCTCTATCACTTCCTGTCCCTTCGGACCGTACGACGTCAGATACCCCAGTACTTCTTAACCTGTACTGACTTACTGTCCTTTTGTTGAAGGTCAGAAAACTAAGGTCTAACGTTAAAATTACAAACGATATAAATGTCTGACAGAACATCTAAAACCTGAATATTCGAGGTGACAGTTAAATATTAAAGAATTTCATTTAATTATAGATACACACACACACACACACACACACACACACACACATAGTATAACCAAGATAAAGACTCCTTTTGGGACCGATTATGTGGGTGAGACCGGATAAGTGGAGGTTAGTAAAGATTTAAGGGGATAAATAGTTCCTGGAAAGGAATTTGTGTGAAAGAATTAGGTTGTTGGTTACATAACTATATAATTAAAGATAAAACAGGAGTATATGTCTCTTACTGAAATAAAAAACATTTACTTTTTGATAACCACGGGAATTCCTGTCGTCCGTAGTGTTCCCTCATTTTTCATCAGTTCGTCGATTTCCGTTCTTCGTAAAGATATGCCGAGTTCCCTTTGTAAATAATGTTTTCCTAACAACCGACATTAGATAGATTTTGTATAAAAGTTTCATATATATTAGAACAAATGGGGTTTAGAACGTATAATTTCTATCGTAAAACATTCAACCGATACCTCCAAGAGACGCTGCTACCCCCATACCATATCTCGTACATTGTCCGAGAGACTTTAAAAACACTTGAAAAGGAGTTAAGACCTTTCTCTTGGAGGACCCACGTCGAGACGAATACAACGAACGTATTCGAAGGGTCTTAAATGATTCTTCATGAGAGGAAGGTATGTGAAGGAGGTCGAGAGAAGATGGTGCAAAACTGATAACGATCTGAGAATCTTTCTTTTTTCCTCTGTCTTTTCGCCCTCGAAAGACCGAATCTCCTGGATCTCTACCAAAGGTAGACTTTTCGGTCAGGTTCAAATAAAATTTTAAAGGTTTTATGAGACCTAAGGGGTTCATCCAGATCAAAGTGTCCTAACTAACACTTAAAGAAAAGTCCTCGGGACGGTCCAAACCGATAAAGACAGATTGAGATATTGTGGGGTTTGAAAAAGATAGTATCAGATTGATACTCCACCTTCTGTTCTCCTTAAGGGTCCTTTCTCAAATAATTGAAGAACCGAGATTATCTCGTAGAGTACTATTCACCACAAAACCCATTTAAACACATCCCATTTACATTTTACTTCAGGAGTTGAATGTCTACTCGACCTGTTGTTCTAAGGTTAAATTAACTCTTGTCTCTTACTCTGGAAGTCTTGTATTACTATCATGGGGTCCAAATTCCTTAAAGGGTCCTATTTCTACGATTTTGACCTTCTATGGACCCTTTTATCCTTACTCAGTCAGTGATATTTATAGTCCGTCTTTAATATGACTTACAATGTATTATGACTCGTTCGTAGGTCCGCTCCGTCTTCTAGAGGACTTCATCCATCTTTAGATCCTAAAATCCTCACCCCTCTTAAACAAATTCATCTTCTGTCCACAAAGTTGCCCTTTTGTGTTCTCTCCTTTGGTCCGTTTTAATTCGGATTACACAATTCTTCTGTCGTCCTTCGGGACCGATTACCCCTGTTGACGACATCCCCATCCCCTTTCCCCATCCCCTTCATACTACATTCGCACCTTTCCGACTGATACCAGTCTAGGTCCTTGAATCTAAAATAAGATAATTGTTATTCTTGGTTACCTAAAACTCGTCCCAGGACAGTACTAGATTTCTTACAGAATCAAAATCCCATTTTTTTTTCAACATACCTTCTATCCTGTCTGATCTTAGACTTTTTAATCTATAAAACGAACTCCTTTAATTTCGAACTCCTTTACTATTGTGTTTAATCAAACTAAAGTCATCTTCGTCTTTCTTGTTTATACTCTTTGTATAGTTTGTTTATCAACCGTCTTAGGATATTGACTAATCTTTATCTTCACCTATTTCTTTTGTCCTAATTACTATGGTAGTTTGAAAGACTCAGTTTTAGTGATACTTTAGTACCGTTGAACCCTCGGGTAAGGGAAAACCTCTTTCAATTACGAGAACCGAAAATTCTACTGTATAAGGGAACCCCGTTTATTTCGCTAAATCGGACAACAACGATTATGAAATATAGTAGACCACCAACCGAAACTCATCTACAAACCCTGTCAATAGTGACCAATTGTTCCATTCTTTACACATTGTTATAAAGTCGAATTGAAAATAAAAATCAAGTAGATTCGGTACCATCGTTTCAATATTTGGGGGTAAAAACGTGGTTCTAAGAAATGGACCCATAAGACGTACTTAAAAATCACAAATTCCTGTTTTTTTTTTCTCGCTCCTTTATAAAAACCTGAAGTTCGAAAGAAAGGTCCACCAGTGACTCAACAGTCAGTATAAGACTCCAAGATAGATCCACCGACGACCTTATGAGAAGTGAGAAAAAGTTAATTAGTAACATACCGGTCACAGAGTAAGTCGAGACAGAGATTGAACGAAACTCCGGTGTCAGACACCAAAGGTACTGAGCACCCCCCGTATCTTTGAAGATGGTCAATCAGATCCCAAGGTTGATCGAGTTAAGTAGAACTCGAATGAGAAAGGACCCCGTACAAACAGAAGTACTACAAAACCGAGGGTTTTCACACCTCTGACCCCCAGTGATTAACAGGTATATAAAAAACGTGTGGGTGACAGATCAGGTCACGGAGAGTTTTATAGACACTACTTCGTAGTAAAAGCGTCGAGGGACGAAACAATACCAAATTATGAAATATGTGTTTCTACTTCAGTTTCAATTTAAAATTCTCCACTTCGGTTAAACGAAATAATATAGTCTCAGTTCTCTGTATTTTAATGACAGTTCAACAATATTTATAAAAAGTTAAGAGGGAGAGTTATAGACATGAATAGAGTGACTTCTGATAAGTATAAGTTACCCGGAGTTATGTCTTAGATGTGAAATTAACCGTATTTCGTCGAGGAGTAAAAACCGGATTTTCATATAAAGGACCAACCCTTATCTCACTTTTTATTTAGTCCATTTGATAGTTCTACTCTTATTATAGAGTTCTATTGAACGGTGTATGAGTCACAATTTCAAGACGAAGAGTTTCATGATACACGAGGGAAGGTGGGGAGTCTTTATACTTTGATAAAACTTCAATATTTAACTCGTTTGACTTTGGAATTCTTGGACTATGTGAAGTAGATATTTTATATCAATTCGTAAGAGAGACACTCCTAGGTGCCCATGTACTTCGAGAGTATTTCTCTACAGACATCTTGTATGTGGTACAACATCTACTGACCCTTACCACCGAGTTCCTTTTTGTTTCAATTCCCGTTTCCCTAAGACATTAGGTAAAGTCCTTTATCCAAATGTTTTCGTTCTTTTTAGGTCGTATGCACCATACAAAAACACAGAAGTAGTATTTCGAGATTTAAGAGCGATTCACATTGGATTAATTAGAAGTAGTATGAATCCTTCTACTCTACTAATCTATCGTAGTGTTTGAGTTACCTGTACCTAAACTAGTTTGACGCCGTCTGTCACTTCCTCTCTTCTCGAACCGTATGACGTCAGGTACTCCAGTGTTTCTCAGCCTGTACTGAGTCGTTGACGTGTTGTTGCTGTATGAATACCCAAAGGGTCCACTGAGTCACCATTTCTTAGACGGACGGTTATGTCCTCTACGTCCTCTGCGTCTAAACTACGTGTCTAGTACTTCTAAGGGACCTCCTTTACCGTTGGGTGAGGTCATAAGAACGGACCTTTTAGGGTATCTGTCTCCCCGGACCTCCCGATGTCAGGTACCCTAACGTTTCTCAACTTGTACTGACTCGTGTGTACGTGTGTGTACGTGTGTGTGTGTGTGTGTGTGTGTGAGAATACCTGCACAGTACCCGATTTCGTACTAGATTTCGATAACCTAATAATTCATGACTCTCGGAGTGGTAAGGACACTGAGTCTGTGGATAGAGGATCTGACGATATGGTGAACTTTCAATTTGCTCGAGGGATATAAATACCAAAATTTTTCGTGAAAACCTACGACCTCCTAATTTGTATGATATTCTCACAGATCTAACGTTATTATTATACTATCGAATAAGGACGTTACAATTTATGGGGTTACATTCCTATAAGTTATATTAGATTATGTTTGTTTAGAAATACGATAGAAAGAACAATTGATTTTTACTGTGTTTAAATTTAATTATTGACTATGTCGTTATTTCGACGACTTTCTATCTTAAGTAACACGTAATTCGTGGTCTAAGAAATAAATCCGACCTTCACTAATACACTATTATCCTATTTACGAAACGATTCACATATTTTAGGTTTTATGAGACATATAGTGCCTCTGTGTAATGTAAACGTCCCGTAATTAAATGGAATAATACATTATTTTTATAAAATCCACTTTAGAGTTCCTCTCTATTGAAACGACTTATCTTGAGTTCTATACAAGTAGGATCTACTCTCAGTCGTAAACCGTATTTAAGGTACAGTGGGTGTACCGAACAGAACTGGAAATTTTTCTCCTTTCCTCAGTTCTCTTTAGGTTCGTGTGGAACCGTTTTTGAGTTTATAAGATGAGTGAGTTTTAATAAAAGGATACTTCTTAGTATAGATTAGATATTGTGGATGTCGACTATACAAATAGTGGTAAAACTTTTGTCCATGACGAACTCAGTTTTATTATATAACGATTTAACTCTTTTAAGTAGTGTCATTTATCGTTGTTAAGTCACTATTGATGATTCAATAACCAATTGTGTGTGTGTGATTGTCATCGTGACAAACCCAGTTATGTAGGATGAAAGCACAACAACTAATGATTTCTTCCGTATAGACAAAAGTAGCACTATCGGAAACAAATTAATCCGTCCCTTTATTGGGATTTGTATTAGTTTATTCAATAAGTTTAGTTTTCGGTTTCTCAATCGAGGAGGAGAGAAACAAAGATAGTGAGAGGGGTGTAGATTAAATAGTGAAGTAGACGGTCAAGTTGATGGTTTGACAAAGATTTTGGATAGGTACAAGGTGATATAAACGTTTTTAGAGTCAGGTTTAGTAGTAGTAGAGAACGGATTTAAGACTTTAACGGAGAGTTAAACCGAGAGTCTAAAGAGAGAACAGGGTGATTACAGACAAGAAGAACATCGTCGGTCTCTTTATGAATTTCTTACATTTAGGATAGGATGGAGAAGTGTCTAATGACTGGAAGATCATACAACTTTATTTCGAACATAGTAATTAACCCAGATAAAATAAAGAGACGAGTCTAGAGTATGGTGAGAGAAGAGAAAAGAGATACTAAGTCGGTACAACCGGACGGGAGAAAAGATGTCTATGAGGTTTTAACAAGGGTTAAAGTTCGGTGGTATGTACAATAAGTGAGACAACCTTCTGAAGAGGATGTAAGAAAGTTCTGACCGAGGAAGAGTATTTAGTACAGATCAGAGGAGTCTTTATAGAAGGGATTAGTGGAATATCCTACACTGGTAAAGATCAATAAGAGATTGAGATAAGATAATACCAAAAACATAGTGAATAATAAGAGACTTTATCGATCTTTGAGTCAACTAAACAAATACTAGAAAAAAGGACCTAGTCTCCGAGGTTCCCTGATCTCTATCTCAAATGGAACGGTGACAAATAGAGTCCCGATCGTGATATGGACTGTGAATACTCCGGGAGTTATTTAGAGATGTTCCATATAAGTAACTGATTACATACATCTAAGACTATTCGTGACACGACCGACCACTCCTACGAAAGACTGGACGGGTGTTAGCTTTACACTTTCCTGTTCATAGGTCTGATAAACGTAATAAAATTTATTCCAAATTAGTTTCTGGTAAAAGTTTGTTCGTTTAAGTGAATCTTTACTAGCCTAACTCTCCGGAAACTTAGTGGAGATCTCCAAATACTAACTGACCACTGTAAAGGACGTGGAAGGTGTTCTCAAGAATTACAATGATGTTAGAGAGTACCTGGTAAAGTCTTATACAGTGACAAACCGTAAAAATAAAAGTAGGATATTTTATGTATTTAGTTTTTTCTACAACGGTAGAACCTACTAGCCGTAAAATAGTTAAGAAAGACGGTCTCAATTTTTATTACAAACCTGACAAGGGGGTCCTCGTATAAATTAAGAGAACTATTTAATTACTGACCGGAATCGGAGACCGTCTTATTTACTTTGAGAAGAATTAGATAAGTTAATTACTTTACCCGAGGATACATACGAACGAAGTCCTACGAATATTACGTCCGTCATGTACCGGTCTCTACATCTAAAGTTATCCCCCTCACCGGACTTAATAAATGTCGGTTCAAGTGAGTTAAACAGAATTTTACAAATTTATTTCGACTTTACTTTGATTCTCAAGTACAACTTCTCTATCTTCTTTCATAGTGGAGTTCCCTTTTCACTGTGTCTTTTTTTACTTTTTTTCGTTTTGTCTGTTTACGTAGGTTCAAACTCCAGAAGTTCTCCTAACTCACCCTCCTCTCTTATGTAAAACCATAGTTACATGTATAAAATCAAAAAAAGAATTAACCCTTGGGGGAAATCTATCTATGACGAAATGGATCCATAGTCAATCGTAAAAGAGGACAGGGAAAAATGTAAAAAGATAATGAAGTATGTCCTGTATGGAGGTTCCAGTCGGAAGATTGGTCTTACTAGGTGTTTGATAAATTTACAGTCCCTAGTTACCGACTCCTACCCTACTCCTTCTCCTTCCTACACCCACGTGGACCTTAAACCGTCGATCTATCCCCTCACCTTCCTAGTCTTTCCGTTCTAGTTCCTACATTCACTCACTCTATATGTCACGTCTTGGGTCCGTACCTTCTAAGTCCCCAGTCTGTGTCGGTGCCAGTTCCACCCCGTATAGGAAGTGCTGAATTCCTCTACCTCCGACCAGTTCTCCATCTAGACTATATACTTCTGAGGTCACACCCTCCGTCGTTTTGGTCGGTAACATCGCTAAACCTTGTTCGAGCCGCTAAAGAGTGTTCCATGCAAGTCTCACATGAATAAAGATTCCGGGTAAGTCCCGGGGGTCCTTTAGTCCCACCAGTTATCTTTTAATCTATACAGAGTGTAGAAGGAATAGGTAAACAGAGAGCTACCCGTAGATCCAACGAAGGTACAGGACCGACAACATTTATCACGACGTCACTTGTCACTCCATGTACATAGAAAAACTTAATACCAAAAGATTCCCGTATATGGGTTATCACCCTAACGACCTAGTATACCATAAAGACAAAAAAGTAAAATATTCCTTCGAAACATTAGAAGAAGTGTCATGGATATAGGAAAATGTGAGGGTGGCTATTCCAAGGGAAAAGGGTGGTATTCCCAAGGGAAATGAGGTGTGTGAGAAACCGTAACTAACGAATATCTAAAAACCTACTACCGGTAAGACTGAAAACACTCCAATCTGGAGTATTAAAAATACTACCCTATAATGAGTCAGTATTTTTCCTTGTTTTAACCGAGTAAATATATGTACGTCTACCTGGATCTTAAACAGTATCTTTCACTTCTTTTAGTCTTTCTTTCTTTGTTTATAACATATAATTACGTATATACACTTTAGATCTTTTTGCTATGTCTATTGGATAAACGTCCCGTCTTTATCTCTATGTCTACATCTATTTCTGTTTATAGGTACGCTTGTGTTCCGTCCCTTGTCCTTCCACCTTGTTTAACCCTCTGACCCTGACTGTATATATGTTATGGTACATATTTTATCTATCGATCACCCTTTGACGAATATTGTGTCACTCGAGTCGAATCACGAGACACTATTAGATCTACCCACCCTACCCCGTCACCCTTCCTCCGAGTTCTCCCTTCCCTATATACATATGTATATCGACTCAGTGAAGTAACATATCGTCTCTGATAGTGTTGTAACTTTCGTTAATGTACGGTTATTTTCTTTTTTTTAATCTTTCATCGGATTCTCTTTATAATATATATAATATATTTTATTTATAAATATTTTATTTACTTTAGAATTTATAACATATGAAAATGTATAATATATACACAATATATTCATAATAAATTGTATATTTATAATATATTAACATATTATATATTTACAATATATTAACATATTAACACTAAAAGGGAGAGAGTACAAACCAACAAGAGGTCTTAGAGATAAGATCTCTGAGAACATTCATAGAAATACCATAACTATGGACAGACTATGTAAGTAGAGAGACGAGGTAAAAGGGAGTAGGAAGACCCAAGAGGGTGTTTACCGAGTAGTAGGTATGACAGCCTCCTTACCGGTCATTGAATCGTAAAAATTAAGAATACAGACACATAATTGATATTAGTCTGGGCATTCAATTAACAAGTAACAATTATAAATCTCTACGTTAACTAAACGAATGTAAAAAGATATAGAAAGTTGAAACGACTACGTAATGATGTTTCGACACATAAATGAGATTTATTTTTTTTAGACCGTTTTCTTTCTATTCCCTTTCATCTTTATGTCAAATGAACCAAAACAAATGTTTATATCATTAAAAGTTTTCTAGGTACAAAGTGTCACATCTAGAGTTCGGGTGTTTTTCTGTATATTCTTCACAGGTAAAAAGAAAAAATTTATTTATCTTTATTAATATTCAGAGGTAGGAATGACCCTTCACTCTATCAGTTAGTATCTGTAATAATAAGGACACGGGTAAGGGAACTGGACTGAGGACTAGTCAAGTCTGATTTATTATCCTATAAATACACTATAAGTCTTTAGTGCCCGTTCGTACGACCGGAGGTCTCTAGTGTCACTGACGACCGTAGGAGGAACAAGTCCCTACACGTCCAGGGAACTGTCGTTTCCCTAGACGACGAAGAATCAATGTATGTTCCGGTCCTTCAGAAACGACTCAGGGTCGACACAAGGACGGTGACGAACCCTGTGTCTTACCTTGTTACCCTTTTATTCTTTTAGACGAGACACAGAGAGACCCTCTTTAGAGAGGTAGACAAAAGAAAAGAAATGCTTTCGTAAGGGTGAACCGGAGCGTAACAGGAGTTTTAGGGAGTTCTTTAGAGTGGTTATTTGAGGAAAAATTTACAAGAACGATTATGGGTTTTGTACGGTATTGGGTGTTAGTATCCACTAATATCCTCGACTCTCGACTGACTACCTCTCGAGAAAGGCGTGACAGGAATCCCCGAACAACGGTCACTCTCGACAGACGAGACAAGACCTCTTACCACCGGAATGGGTCAGTAGCGATCCGGGGTCGACCAAGTGTTCCGTAAACCTTCCCCGAATCGTCTCCTTAATCTGACCGGACTCGGTTTCGGGTCGACCCTTGTCCGACAGTACACGGCGACGTCTTCGGAGCCTCCAGGCACACAAAATTTGATAGACTTTTGGATTACAGATCAAACGAACATCCGTATATACAAGATGAGATTAAAAAGACTGTTAATCGTCTCGTTGGGTGAAATCAGAAATAAAGTTAGATGGTCGGGAAAAGGGTTGATGTGTATTGTGTGTGTGCGTGTGTGTGAACATTAAAGGACAGATGGGTCTCGATTTCCCATTCATTTACGAAAGAACTATATACATAGACCTGTGTACGGACACCCCGAAGCATCCGCCGTGATCACCATTTCCTGGACGGACAGTTATGTCCTTTGTTTTCTTCACGTCTGAGTCAGAGACCCGGTCCTGTTAGGTGACCTGCTTCCGTACTGTTGGCTGAGGTCATAAGAACGGACCTCTTAGGGTATCTGTCTCCTTGGGCTACCTGATGTCAGGTGTCCCAGTGGCTCTCAACCTGTACCTACTGACTGATTGTGAAGGTAAAAAAAGTGAAAGTATTGCAATTGCCCTAGACGTCCCCTAAGGGAGAAGATGCTAGACATTTATGGTGCACCGATGAGATATCCTACCTGCTAGCACGAACGGTAAATTACCCACTCTAAAATAAAATAAAAAAGTACATTCACTTAAACCTCATAAACTGTGACCGGACTAAAATGATTTAGTTCTTGTCTAAAACGCCCCGAGTAAGAATTACCTCTGATGTTAATAAAAGACTTCTTAGAGTAGGTAAAGTAATTTTCATTGTGAGTAAAAGATTATTCGTTTCTTACATCTCCCTCCTTATGAAGTGTCAAGATTATAGATATGAATACCTTAGGACCGGAATATGGGAGTAGGAATTTCTCTTACAATCCATCGATCAACCTATAATCGTCTAGGGTGGGGTCCGACCTACCTCAGTAGAAAGGGACACGGGAGTGTTAGGGGGTTGTGGCCACTATTCTTGTATGGGTCTTTAAGAGGGACAATCAGTTCCCGGTGGTTCAAAGGTTGGAATAGTCCTGGTTCCTTCTATTTTTACGGTCGTGTCCAACCGTGTCCATGTGGTTCTGGATTTTCCACTAAGTTTCATTAGACCCCGCAAATTATTTAAACCCCATAAACTATAAACGGACTAAAATGTTTTAGTTTTTGTCTAAAATATCTCAGGTATCCCACTAACTTTCAAACCATCTTTGAAGAGACAGGTGAAGTGAAAGAAAGGGGTCAAAGAGAGTTTCGAATAACGAAGCTCTTTATTCGAATAAAACGTCCGAATAGAGAGACGAGAGAAGATGGGTCTAAAAAGGCCAGTGACATCGTCACTCGTGGGGTCCCGAGATCGAAGAGGAAATGACAATAGTGGTACCTCGGGTTCGTCCTCTATCTTCTCCCCTTCTATTACTCCAGACCTATAAATAGGGTGGTCGAGGAAGAAATTTCTCAGTGGAGATTGACCAATAGGAGTTTCAATTCCGAAGGAATATGGTCGGAAGAGGTATACTGAGAGTACAAACCTCAGGGTCATCGGTGAGGAAAACTGTGCTGACTCGATCATTCGTGTCGTGCCGTGTCGGTGAGGGATGGGACGGACGACCCCTGACTTCACGATTCAGTGAAGTTAGTACAGACTTAGAAACCCTGGGATGTCTGACATCGGAAGGACCGAGGAGACAGGTAACCTAAGAGGTCCGTTCTTATGATCTCACCCAACGGTACGGGAGGAGCTCTCCTATAAGACTGGGTCCCTAACTTGGGCGTAGAAGACGAAGAGGATGTGACGTCCGTCTAAGAAATGGCGACTTGGTGGTCCCTTCGGGTAATACGGACTATTTTTCTAGAATTGTTTTTATAGGGCAGTATCTATACGAAACCCACATGGTAGACAAAGGATACGAACGGTCGGTAAATAAAAGTAGGACCCTAGGTCGTTCCACTCTTCGTCGTCTCCTCTTCCTTTCCTTCGGAAGTTACCAAACGGAGTCCAGTACCTGACCAAGTTATACCAATCACACACCGTGACGTGTCCAATTATTCGGACACCCTATAAAACCTTATCGTACAGAGAAGTACGACAAAACCTTATCGTACAATGGGATCGAACTAAATGTAATTTCAAGTCCTCCGTTTCCTTCTTGTTAAATAGGGCGAGATAAATCTGGAAAAATAAACTGTTTATAAATAGTTCGTGGTTAATACCACCCACTCCTCTTTCCTGTCTTTTATTTGTTCGTTTTTAATGTAGGGTCTACCACTATTCACGAGACCTCCTTTTATCTCAACCCTTCTTCCCCTTCGTCTCATCTCTCCCCGTCTAACGAATGAACTCTGAGTAAAAAGTACCCGTCGAAGTGTCCTTCCCACAGTAGTCTCGTTTCTGGAGTTTCTCCACTCCTCGTTAATACACGTTGGACCATATTCTCGTGGTATTTGGTGTTGGATATAACTATAAGGAGATTGGTCCCACGGTAAACTTTAACACACTTTCACACAACCAACAGTGTCACTAACACACCACTCACTTATCTTCTCCTCAGGTTGTTTTGACGGTTCTCGTATAAACAACTCTTTGTCACTGGTGTTTAAAGTTCACGTTTTCGGAACTTCGATTTCATAGGTGGTACTTGTGTGTGTGTGTGTCTGTGTAACAAAAGAATTGATTTTCGTCTTGATGACTCTATAGGTGTAGAAGTGTAGAGAGGATGGACGGGATCACGTGTTTCGGCGACCGTATCGAACAGGACGCATAGACAGGAGGGTACTGCATACGTAAAATATGGGTCCCGACCCCCATCTCGTCTTGTGTTCTCGAGGTGTTACTAGTGTAGGTACCAACAGGAAGTCTGAACTTCCACTTAAAGGAGCACCACTGACTAAGTCGGTCTTTTCTGGTTGTCCTTCGGTTTCTAGAATGCATTGGTTACACGTGTTCGTTTTTAACGAGAAACGGACTTCTCAATATATTTTATTATTAAATTTTTATCTACTTCAAGATATTATATTTTATGTGGGTTTCTAAGGTAAGTGAAACGATCCTTTGAGATCGTTTGTGAAGTAACCATTAAATCTAACCTCGTTAAATACCCGACACGAACACCTCTTTACTACGTAAAACATATAAGAGAGGTGTATATATACAAGTACTAAAAAAATTTTATTTAAGTACACCGTATCAACGATACGGGAAGTCTATATGTTATATTTAAACAGTAAAGAGTAAAATCATATTAACTGGTTCTATCATCCTATTTTTATGATCCGATATGATACTATTTAAGTTGAATTTGAAGAGTACCGAAATTTTAGATAAAGTATATTAAGAGAACATACAAACTCGATGAGAAGACGGAGAATGTCTACATAATGTGACAAGAACAAGTCAGCGATTCAGTACAGACTGAGAAACGTTGGGGTACTTAAAGGTGTGTGGTCCTAAGGGACAGAAAGTGGTAGAAAAACTCAAACAAGTTTGAGTACAGGTGACTCAACCACTACGATAGGTTAGTAGAGTAGGAGACGGTGGGGGAAGAGGAGAACGGGAGTTACAAATGGTCGTAGTCCCAGAGAATGTCTTTAGAATGTACGACGACGACGACGATTCAGTGAAGTCAGTACAGGTCGAGACACGCTGGGGTATCTACCGTCGGGTGGTCCGAGGCGGCAGGGACCCTAAGAGGCCCGTTCTTGTGACCTCACCCAACGGTAAAGGAAGAGGTTACGTACTTTCACTTTTCACTTTCACTTCAACGAGTCAGCACAGATTGAGAATCGCTGGGGTACCTGACATCGGGTGGTCCCAGGAGGTACTTACCCTAAAAGGTCGGTTCTCATGACTTCACCCCACGGTAACGGAAGAGGCTTTAGAATATACGAATGATTATTAAGACTACAAAAAACTGACTACTTCTGTTTCTCATATCGGTCTATTCGTCGTGTAAAAAAGATATAATATAAAACGACTGGTCTTAGGAACTTGTCCGTAGTTTTTTACCGGAGGTNCTGGGGTACCTGACATCGGGTGGTCTCAGGAGGTACTTACCCTAAAAGGTCGGTTCTCATGACCTCACCCCACGGTAACGGAAGAGGCTTTAGAATATACGAATGATTATTAAGACTACAAAAAACTGACTACTTCTGTTTCTCATATCGGTCTATTCGTCGTGTAAAAAAGATATAATATAAAACGACTGGTCTTAGGAACTTGTCCGTAGTTTTTTACCGGAGGTTTATTCCAAGTCTGGAGCGACGGAGAATACCCGGAGATCGATCGTTCGGTACGATAGTCGATTGAGATTGTTCCTCAACTGAGGTCATTTATCTTGATGAAACCAACGGACCTGGGTGCGACAAAATGGTTCTACTCTATCGAACGACATTTAGTCCCCCGTTCCGGTCTCACTTCCGTATACATCTTTCTCCCGGGACTATCGAACAGAGACTAGTAAAGGAGTAAACAGTTTTAGTTCTGTAAAAGACAGGAAACCATCGACAATTTATTCATTGTGGGTCTATTACGAACGTCTTGACCAAATAGTCTTGGTAGGAGGTGAAGTGTGCGAAGAGCTTTAGACATGTAGAAGGTACAGTCACTTCTTCTCTACCAGAGTGAAAACGAAAACATATAAATTAGACTCGAATACTAGTCAAGGACTCTCCCCTACAAATCGTGACTATTGGACCCTTTGCGAAACGTTGTTTGGGATCCCAACCAGGATATTTATATGGTTATTTACTAAACCTCCACGAAACCTGGACCTTTAGATTTGATGTAAAATTGAAAAGAAGAAGTATAATCAATATCTTTGTACTTGTATGAGGAGTCCCGTTTTAGATAAGTTCTTGGATTCGAAGGGATACTCTCTCTTTCTCCTTTTAGTCACCAAAATAAACCGTTTCCTGGACTAAGAAAATCAACTCCCGAAAGTATGTCGAGATCCTATTTTACGAACCACCAAACGTGACCTTACTCATTTAAGTATCGTATTTCTTCGAGAAAGATGTCACCGAGACGTGGTAGGTTAAATTCGTACAAAGGTCTTATAAAATCGGTCACAGGTTATAAAGGTACCCTTTTGACAATTCTGGACTGTGAGAGTAATGGGATTTATAACTCCCTTTTGTCAAAGTTACTCCAGTCTTCAATAAGTCATTATGGGGTATTAATAGAGCTGAAAACTTCAGAACATTAATTGAGTATGAACATAATTGAGTATTGAATAATACCAAGAGTAAAATAAGAAATATGATTCCAACAGAGATACGGACTAGAAGGGTTAACCTAATATTTAGGGAACTCGTAAAACAGTAGACAAAAAGGTACTGTGGACGGTATCCCCTTTTGATGATATCTACGAGTACTTTACACTCCCCTTATTTACTTAAAATTTTATCAGTGTATGTACGGGTCACAATAGTGATAAAATTCTTAGAACTTCTCACTAATAATGATTATTGAATTCCATCTCCTCGACATCCATCTTATCTAACGAAATCATTTATATTTGAAAGTAACTCAATTAGTCAAAAATTCACTTTCAGTCATGTTTTATAAAAGTCTTTGTACCTCGGAAAAAAGGGTTCTACGAGTGTTATTAGGTATTTCTATTACATAATAGTTTCATTTACACAGCACCAGAGTCAATTTTACTTAGAATAACTCCGTTCATAGCATATCACTTTCACTTCAGCGATTCAGCACAGGCTGAGAAACACTGGGGTACTTGACGTCGGATGGTCCCAGGAGACAGGTACTCTAAAAGGTCCGTTCTTATGACCTCACCCAACGGTAACGGAAGACGTCCCATAGAAGGGTTGGGTCCCTAGCTTGAGGGTCAGAGGGCGTAACATCATCCTGCGAAATGTTAGACTAGGTGGAGTCAATTTCTAATTGACGTATATAACACAAATATAGAATTACGAAGTACGCATCATCACTTCACATGAGTTGTTTGCATGAATAAAAATCTTAAAGAATATAAAACCGGGATTTTATGTACTTGGTAGAGAAATTGAGAGAAGAAGAGAGTTATCTTATTTAAGTCTAAACCCTCCGGAAATTTCCCCATCTACGCTGATCTAATAGGTCTACTCTGTTCGGTAGACACACCTTTCTTTTACTGGTTATTGAACACTAGAACTATCTTCAAACGGAGAAGGGGTCGGGACCCCAGACTCACCATACTAATTATGTTCGAGTGGGTACTCTGGTCGACCTCGTAACATCGTTTGACCGTTATTCCTTCACTCACCGTTCCTTTTCCTATTCTCTTGATCGGAACATCATCTATAGTGGGGACTCCTCCTCTGTGTTACTAGGGTTAAAGGGACAGGTTCTAGATTATATACTGTACTGGGCTAGACTGATCTATAGAAACTAAACTGTGTATCCGTCCCTGGGGTGTCGTCCTTAGAAACCTGTGTTTTCTGTCAAGAAAACGTTAACGTCTCTAACAGTCTCCAGGTAAACCCGACTTTATCCCGGGACCAGACTCCAGACCTCAAGTGTCACGTATACGTCCAGGATCCTCCCCTTAACGATCATTGTCTATCGTAGTCAGTTTACAATGAACCGTAACTCTTATCATGTTTTCAGTTTCGTCTACCTATGTACGCGTTCTAATTACTTCCAATCATCCCCTTTCGATGTTTGGTTACTGTATTTCAGTACCTCTTAATTCAGAATGATCGTAGAGTTCAATCTGAAACTAGACAAGATCAGGACCTAGATCCGACTCCTACATCCAGAGTTACGAATGCATATTTATTGGATCACTGATACCGTCATTTTGAATGGGTGAGATTTGAGACTAGAATAAAGTTAAGGATCGCAAAGTAGAGTCGTAATCAGAGTGTAGAATTCTGTCAAGAACTAGTCGGTACTCATATGATAAAGATCTTGTGGTCCGGATGGATTTTATTAAATAGAATCGTCAATCGCAGATTCAACCGACCCAACTAGAGGACGTCAGAGGATTCCCCAAAACCGATGACTTGTGACTATCCAGTCGGAACAGTATCTATTCCAGTAAAAGTACTGGATACATTCTTTAACTGTGTACCTTTACTATACGCTGAACGGTCTCTCTTTAATTAACGTCCTGACCCTTATGTGATCCTGGAGATTATGAAAGATAGTATATTACGATAAAAGAAAAAGTAAAGGTTTTGCAAAAGTGAAATGGTACAAACTGTTTGTGAGTAAGATTTGTTCCAAGAGATTATATAAACGACTGAGATTTGTTTGAGATAGACAACGGTCGAGGTCCAAGTCAAAGGAACATTTTCTCATTTTCATTCATTAGTGTTATAACCCTAAAAATTACTTTCTTAGTGGTTCGATTGGATTAATTCCTTCCAGTTAATTTGTACCGTTATTTGGTAGACTTCATGCTTCTTGTTAAAAGACAAACCCTTGAGTCCTATGTCGTTAATGCACCAATTAAACTGTACATTCGCCCTTTGTCTCAGGTTTCGTGTTAGAACAAAGAATCTGAAAGTTCACAATGAAATGTTAAAAGTCTTCGCAAGTAAGTATCCTCTGATAAATAGTATTTCAAGTAAAGTATTTAGTGTATCAACTCAGTATAAGTCTTTAGTCAAATTATGTCAGACGGAGGTTGGACAACAATAGGATGGTTCGAGTAGAAAACGGATTAAGAACTAAATCATAGGTTGACCCTTTTATAGATTGATTACAAGAAGACTTCTTTCTTCGGTTAATAGTAATAAGAGGACTTTAGGTCTTTTGAAAATAAGGGATTACTTCACCACGAGTTATAAATCCCAATTTTTTTAGTCGACCTCTACATAATTTTTATAGTTAATGACCCAAAAGGTTCTTAATTGAACCAGTTTCCGCATCTATCAGGTTCTTAGAAGTAAAATTATTTGTGTGTGATCTTTAAACAAACGTACTCAAGTGTCTGATAAACTTATAGGTAAGAAATATTATGATTACTAGATATTTTGTCGGGTGCTTGTTAAAGGTAGAGGGATATCCGAAGTTAAATACTATTATTGGAACCAAACTACCAGAGTACTTTACTTCTAATCTTCTTGGTTTTTTGAACGTCAAGAAGGATTATAAAACACTAAATCGAATATCTCAATTTATTTTCGATGTTGTAGAACTTTTATGTAGTGGAATTCAAATAAGGAGAAATGAGTCTGTTTTCAGGTCTTGGATAAACTTTGGATTAGACGAATTAGTACACAAAGAGAACTGAACTCCAAAAATAAATGATGGAAAGATACAGGGAAGTCTTAACTAATAACCCACTTGCCAAAGACCGACAGAGACTTTCAACTAAAAATACAAAAGATATCTCAACCTGTCCGGGTAGTCCTCGAGGTTCCTATAATATGTCTACCGACTCTTGTCTGAATCGTCCCCACACTCTCTTTCAGAGTGACCCATGTGCTCTAAATAAAAAATTTTTTATCCCTTAGTTACATTTGTCTTGTAATCGTTTCAAAGGTTGCCCAAGTCGTTCTAGAGTAAAGTTATTTTTTCTTTTTTACTATCGACTGAAAATCCGACTCCAAAAGACGGAGAACTTGAACGTTATTATGTACTTTTCAATCGACTAAGTAAAAGTTCTGGGTTGTTATCGGTTACACTAGTCGACCGATTTACAACGGGGTTTCTCACAAAACGTCGGACCGTAAGTAGAGAGAAGGAGCACTTTCATGGACAAGAGTTTCATCCCGGGAACCAGTTAGAAATGTTTGAGATCTGGGTAGAGATCCTGTCTCCGGTCCAGACTGAATCACATAGACTTTGAATCTGGGTAACTTATTATTATTGGGTCTATTATGGATGTTGTCTCAAATACTACCGAGACGAAGTCTACGTTTGTCGTAGGTCAAGACTCACGAAAGTTAGGATGACATCCATGTTCTACCAGACCCTGAATGATTCCGTTCCATAGTGTCGAGGTTCCCTTAACGGAACGATATCATGGACACGTAGAGGTTTCGTTCAGTGTAGAGAATTTTCGGGTTCCTGAATGGGAAACGTGTTCCTAGAGACCAAAAAATCAGGGAGACCCATTGGGGTTGTCTCAGGGGAACTCGGGTTTTACCGTAGCATCCTACCGGTGATGGAGTCTTAGAAATAGAGACATGATTACACGGGGGAAGGATTTTCATCATAGACTTTTGAAGGTGTACGATAAAATTGACCGGTAGTGACGTTTGACGTCTGGACACTCTAGAGTCTCTTATGATTTAGGTTCTTTTAGGTGACGAAGAGTCTGACCTAATACACATAGAGGTCCTGATTGACCATCACACAGTCCCCCGAGATATTCAGGTACACACGTACACACGACGATAAAGACAGTGTAGACTGAGATACACTGGGATACCTGCCATCGGGTTCTCCGAGGAGACAGGTACCCTATGAAGTCCGTTCTTATGGCCTCACCCAACGGTATTGGAGGAGGTCCCCTAGCAAGTCTGTGTCCCTAGTTTGGACGTAGAAAATACAGAGAACATAGAAGTCCGGTCAAGAAATGGTGATCGTGGCGGACCCTTCGGGGGATATTCAAGTGTCCTAAATTTATAACGTACTAAAATACGTTATAGTTTGTACGGACTTTGAACGTTTCCGTTTTATGTAAAAATACTTTCACTATCAGGGAGTCAGTACATGTTGAGAAACACTGGGGTACTTGACATCGGGTGCTCCTAGGAGAGAGGTACTTTAAGAGGTCGTTTCTTATGACTTCACCCAAAGGTAAAGGAAGAGTCCCTTAGAAGGACTGGGTCCCTAACTAGGACTTAACCTCAGAGTTTGATAGACTCGGTGGTCCCTTCGGGTGTAAAAATATGGTCGTGGGTTTATACCTCATCCAGTGTCATATACCGACCTAAGACATTCTTTTTATTCTAATGTTTCTTTTTGGAACGAACATAACCGGAGAACCTCAATATTTGTACGACAGAATTTGTACGATAGTAAGTCCCATATACAAATCTTTTTAAACTTTGTGATGTGGTCAGAGGAGTCAAATGTCTACTTCTTTGACTCCAGTCTTTCTCATATGGTAAACAAGTTTCAGTTGTTAATGACCCACAGTCTTATAGATATAGGGAGACGTATCCGGGGTAAAACAATAGTGAACGACTGAGGAGACAGAGAGGTATTTGACGTACTTTCAGTTAGGAAGTCTAAAAAAATTCTGAATTTTACGTTTATTAGGGTTATTTGTATACTCTAGTATAACGGCGAGATTTTAATAACTGTACTGAATGGGAAAAGGAGATATAAAAATATCCCTTTCCCTCTCCGCCTTATGTTACCCAGAAATCCTCACTTGTAAAGACGAAAGTACATACTTGTAAACACATACATACGTGCACGTGTATCAACCTCACACACATATATCTATATTTTACAAAGAACCAGATCCAAAGACTCAAACAGTATCCGTATGCCATCTTCCCCTCACTGTGTCGGGTTTTGTCCCGACTCATAGTTTCGTGTGTAAAGGGATAAAACGTCAAAACGTGTCATATTATCATCAACTATATTAGGTTCACAACGGATGGATTGGAACCGGAAAAGGAACTTTTTTTAGTACAGAAGAACTCATCAAGGTAGTGAGTACACTTTTCTATCGATTTGTAGAAAAGTGAACGTCGACGAACTTCATTACCTAATACGGAAACTTGAACGGTCATTTGAAGTGCTAGGGTCATATTTATAGTTTGAACAGTTTGCACGAAAAGTTCCTTCGGGATATTACTTTTCGAATAGACAAACCCCCCATTCAATTACGGAGGTGAACCGGAGTTTCAGTCTCGGACTCTTTTAAAACCAACATCTGTTGAAGGACGGTCGATAGTCCCCAGTAGAGACCGATCCGAGCCTCATCGAAAGTGA
This sequence comes from Capra ibex, assembly GCA_006410555.1. Lineage (NCBI taxonomy): Eukaryota > Metazoa > Chordata > Mammalia > Artiodactyla > Bovidae > Capra > Capra ibex. The sequence continues at coordinate 24,148,344 of SJYO01016970.1, read as the reverse complement.
CTTCAAACCAGACCTGGTCAGGACGACGGCGTCTCGGTCTGTACGAGGGAATCTCGAGGGGCTCTCGAGTCGTGGAAGGAGATATCAAAAAGGAGAAGGGAAACTCAGTTGTGTAGTCTCCTAGTTACCCCAGACGTCCGGTCTCGATGGAGGTTTTCTTCTCTTCCTTCAACTACTCCAACACTGTCCTAAACCGACCTTGACATACACCACGGATTACGACAGTCTGGGAATTACCCGAAGCGACCACCGAGTCTCTAATTTCGTAGACGGACGTTACGTCCTCTGGCCCTAAGCTAAGGACCCGGCCCTTCTAGGGGACCTCTTCTTTTAACGTTGGGTGAGGTGATAACGGATCTCTTAGAGTACCTACTTCCTCGGACCATGAGATGTCAGGTGTCCCAGCGTTTCTCAGCCTGTGTTGATTCGCTGAAGTGAAAGTGAAAAAAGTTACGACAGTCTTCTTACCCACCTTTTTTATTACGAGCGGGACGTGAAGTGGTCCGGAACCCACCGTCGGTCACCCCGGTTCCCGTCTAAGAGACTGAGACCTTATATTATTTTGTCGAACGTTAAAGAAGAAAGACCCATTACATCTACCGTTCTTCCACTTTGGGACTTTCTTTTCGAGACGGAAACTTGTTGTTTTGGTGTTGAGTCACAGTTTAAAGCTTCCCAGTGTTTTATAAAAAAATTTCTCTTTAATCTTTTCTTTATAATAAGTTATATTCATCATTCTTCATACCGAAATTTCGTTACCGGTGTGTTCAAAGTAGGAACACTTACAAATACAGATTAGGTACAAAAGTATTCCTTTCTAAGGGAAGTAGGAGTGGACACGACAACGTAAGAATCGTTAGGGGTGTTCGACGGCCAGGAAAGTCAAGTCAGCGAGTCAGCACAGACTGAGAAACGCTGGGGTACTTGACGTCGTGCGGTCCGGAGGGACAGGTAGTGGTTGAGGGCCTCAAGTGGGTTTGAGGACAGGTAGCTCAGCCACTACGGTAGGTTGGTAGAGTAGGAGGTAACAGGAGAAGAGGAGGATGGGGGTTGGGGAGGGTCGTAGTCTCAGAAAAGGTTACTCAGTTGAGAAACGTACTCCACCGGTTTCATGACCTCAAAGTCGAAATCGTAGTCAGGAAGGTCTCTTGTGGGTCCTGACTAGAGGAAATCTTACCTGACCAACCTAGAGGAACGTCAGGTTCCCTGAGAGTTCTCAGAAGAAGTATCAATATGAATTTTAAAGTTTTGTGATTAGATCCCTGAGGAGCCTACCAGATCACCAATTCTTAGACGGCAGGTCACGTCCCCGGTACGAATCGAAGAGTCGGCACAGGCTGCAACACTGCGGTGCCTGGCATCGGGGGATCCGACGAGACAGGTACCCTAAGAGGTCCGTTCTTGTGACGTCACCCAACGACAAGGGAGGAGGTCCCCTAGTAGGGTTGGGTCCCTCGCTTGGGTCCAAAGGGACCGTCCGTAATGTCCGTCTAGGAAATGGTATACTCGGTGCTCCCTTCGGGTACTTCCCCTGAGTCTAAATTAAAGACCAGACCTTTGATTCTAGGGTGCACGAAGTCCCGTTGACTCGGGTACGTCGGACTCGAGGTGGTACTGGGTCACGTTCGTTTTAAAATGTGTGTGTGTGTGTGTGTGTGTGTGTGTGTGTGTGTTTGTGATTCAGACGATTTGAAGAGTGACCTTGAGAAACGGGGACTTCAATAAAATGGCTCTTCCTTCAGTATCTCAGGGTAGGTCCGAACCGGACACGTTCCTTTTGGGTACTCAAAGACCAAGGGTAAGTCAGACATCGTTCGCTTAGTATAAGAAATGGACTAATATGGTTTTACTCTTCGACTCGGATTTATGAGTGTTAGGAAAAAAATTTTTTTAAGTTTTTGTCCACAACCCTCTTCCTTTCCTTGATTTTCGGGAAACCCGGTGTAGTTTCGGGAGACCCCCTTTCCGGCCACGCAAAAGAAAAGAGGGATCCATCAACTCCTTATTAGTATTACTCTTGGAAGACTGAAAAGGAATCTTCACTTTGGGCAAAGATGTCACACGGGATCTCTGTAGAAGACACCATACTTTGTTTCTCTTTTAAGTCGTTTGTTAACGACTGTTAGTCCGACCGGCGAGACTTGTTTTCAGAGATGGACCGGGGTGATTATTTCTATGGTCTGGACAACAAAGAAAAAGAAGAAGAAGAAAAAAAAAAAAAAAAACCAGGATTGATGAAGATATAGACACCGGTCTACATAACGTCAATTTAAAGTTTTTTGTGAGTAAACCGTCAAAACATGCCACCATGATATTACAAATATTTCGGGGACCACGGTCACACTTTCACTGTACGTGTCTATCCGTGAAATTTCCCCCTTATTTTACTTGTTTTACGTAATGGTTTACGTTATGAGTCATAATTGGTGTAAGTATACTCAAAGCATAAACTAGGTTATTTGGACACCACGGTCTTCATTTTAATCGGACATTTTGAGAGGTAGGTGAAATTGGCAATGACAATGACGAGAGTTTGTGGTTACAAGTTTCCACCGTAGAATGAAGTTTTTTACTCAAATTTTCATATATTACTTATAATTAGTACATATCGTCCTCTGTGTTTTCTGAGTCCAAGATAGATAAGAACCCAACCTTTCTAGAGGACTTTCTCCTTTACCGATGGGTGAGGTCATAAGGACGGACCTTTTAGGGTACCTGTCTCCTCTGACCGTCCGAATGTCAGGTATCCCAATGTTTCTCAACCTCTGACTTGTCCGCACGTAACATATACTACACACATATATACATTTTATTAATGTTAAAAAGGTTGATAACTCCTTTTACTTTCTCCAAGAAAGAAAGTAAGAATCACTCTGAATTGGAGTACAGTCTTACACGTATCTACGGTCCAACGTACCAGAGATGGTAGGTGTCAGTGAACCAGACCCCTATCTGCACACTTGGTTTGACGTAGAGGTACACTCTACGTAGTCACGTCCAAGTGATCATAGAAGCCCTCTTCTTCTGTAGACGGAGTAATTTGAACGTAAACACTCCTACGAACAGACAACGACTGTTCCCCGCGGAAGTCGCCTCTCAGTGGATTCTTACTTCGACTAAGTCTCATTTCGTCTCGAATTTTTTTTTTTCGACTACGGACTCTTGTAATAAATTCGTCGACCCACGTCCATAGGGACTTCGGTCTAGAAGGAACCTAAAAAGTATTTTCACGTAATCATTTAGGGAAAGAAACGGATTCGTCCAACCGCAATCTAAAAGAGTAAGTTGACTTTCACATGTAGAACTGATTTCAAGGTGATCAAAAGAGTACACTTATACATTCTATTTATGATAGAAGTAAATTGTTTAATTTTGAAGTTCTGAGTCTACTTTTTGATTCAATTGATGGACCGGGTTCTGGTGTGTCCTTCAAATTCCTTGTTTTAGATTCAGATTTTAGATCCAATACTTATATGTGAATCCCTAAAAATTACATTCAAATTTACATTTATATCAACCTTCCTTTTTATTGAATTTCATTTAAAGTTATTTACTTTCTAGATTCACATGTAGTAATCACCTTCTTAGTTTTGACTTAAAATTTCCTTGTCCTTTGACTTTCTTTAGACTTACAGAAAGACCTGTCTGTTCTTTCGTGTACCATTCTCGACTGTAAGTAACTTCCGTGTGCCTACTTGACTGAAGTAAGAGGGGACTGGTAATAATCCACCTATGATAATTATAATGATAGGGGTAACATATCTGATTTTCGTCTTCGTGTTTCTCCACATTGTGGACCAGGTTTTAATGTGTCGAAGAGTCACATCAGGAGGTGTAAACCAAGAGTAAAATGTATCCCTTTTAATCCTTCACTTATGAATTTATCTTGTATAGTTATAATCGACCCGATTGTTTATGAACAAAACCGTCTTTATAAGGAGGTCTTAGGGTGTCAAGGATCTTACAACAAACTATTTTATATATTAGTTTGTTTAATAAAATGGAAACTTTAAAATACTCTTTAAACGATTACACATTTTACGTAATATATTATATATGTGTATGAGAAAAAAAGACCGACACAGTACGTGTCGTACGTCCTAGATTCAAGGGACTGGTCCCTAACTCGGACACGGGTAACGTCACGTTCGTACCTCGGGATTAGTGACCTGATGGTCCCTTGAAGGATCTTTATACGATATTTCTTAATAAAAAGGTGACTCTATAAGTCTACCCGTCTTATATAGTATATGTTGTCCAAAGTAGTGACTCTTCAAATAAATCGTCTTAGACTTCAGGATCCTAGAAGTATAAAATCATTCCTTCCCTTTTTTTTTTTTTTTTGGGTGATAGTCTCGAAAGAACGTCGGATTGACAGTCTCTACAAGGACCTTCAACAAACTGTTAATGTCTGAATCGTCCTGTCTCAGACTCCATGAGTTATCACAAAGGTGATTAATAAATCGTACCGTGAACTATTAAATCCATTCAAGACTTTTATATTCTCTGTTTTTACCTCATACGTTCTTCGTAAGTATCAACTGTATAGACGTAATTATTAGCAATTTGAAGTCTCACAAGTAACTGTTCCCTTCATCATTTCCAGTAAATTCTATGAAAAAATTTCCTTATGTCTATACTCACCAGGATAAGACCCAGGTAATGACTACCCGAGACCGAACATCCGTCGACACGTTTCTCGAAACAGACTCGTTTAGAAATCTATCAGAACACACTGGAATGGGATTAAAGGGTCTTTTGGACCCGACGGAAAAGGAAACATCCCTTCCAGTCTGTCCCTTGTAGAATTTTCTTCTATTTTCTCTACGACTCCTTTACTTCCCTTACGTTAAGAAAGTTTTCGAGCAGTATTTCGGTGGAGGTACACGATTCTTATTATAATATAATATCTCCGGACGATGAAAGTCCGGAAAGTACAATTTTATCATTGAAACCTCCTCAAATATATTACAGTAAAATTGGACGACAGGAAGTAAGACCGAGACCGAGAGACTGGTACTACCGAAGGGACCTGTACTGTCTTTTTGGTCTGACTGAACACTATTACAAATGTTGACGTAATAATTACCGGGGAAGACGAAGACTCTCTACTTCAGTACTCCTTTGTAACTGCTTCTGAAAAATTTTACAGGGTCAATTAACAAGATTCTATTAAATCTCGGTCGGAGGGTTTTCTTCTTAATAATACAGTCTTTACTTTTATCTGAAGAGATCATCTAGGAAGATTTTGAAACCTTCTTGTTGGATGTCACAGTATGTAAAAAAAAAAGGAAAAAAATACGAGACTCTAAAAAGTTTATACTCCTTTATGTGAAGTTTCAAGTATCAAATAAAAAGGAAAAATAATTCTCATCGATACTAATTTTTTTTTTTTTCTTTTACTCGTTTCAACATTGACTTAGGTTAAACTTGCGGAACGACACGCTTTGTTACATGAACTTATCAGGGATTATATACATTTTGTATTAAAATAAGGAGACAAGTCGAGTCAACGAGTCAACACTGACTGAGAAACGGTGGGGTACCTGACGCCGTGCGGTCCGAAGAGACAGGAATTGGTTGAGAGTCTTAAAGGTGTGAGTATATGTACCTCAACCACTACAGTAGGTTGGTAGAGTAGGAGACAGTAGGAGCAGAGAAGGACGGAAGATAGAAAGGGTCGTAGTCCCAGTAAAGGTCACTCAGTCAAGAACCGTAGTCCACCGGTTTCATAATCTCAAAGTCGAAGTCGTAGTCAACAAGGTTACTTATAGTCCTGACTAAAGGAAATCCTAATTATTCAAACTAGAGGAACGTCAGGTTCCCTAAGAGTTCCCAGAGGTTTCGATGTCAAGTTTCGTAGTTAAGAATCCGTAAGTCGAAAGAAATATAAGGTTGAAAGTGTAGGTATTGATAACCTTTTTGTTATCGAAACTGATCTACCTGGAGACAGTTGTTTCACTGCTGAGACGAAAAATTATACGACAGACCCAACCAGTATCGAAAAGAAGGTTCCTCGTTCGTAGAAAATTAAAGTACCGACGTCAGTGGTCACTAAAACCTCCGGTCTTTTCATTTCAGAGAGTGACAAAAGTGACAAAGAGGTAGATAAACGGTATTTCACTACCCTGGTCTACGGTACTAGAAACAAAAAAATTACAACTCAAAATTCGGTCGAAAAAGTGAGAGGAGAAAGTACAAGTAGTTCTCCGAGAAGTCAAGGAGAAGTGAAAGACGGTATTCCCACCACAGTATACGTATAGACTCCAATAACTATAAAGAGGACCTTTTGAACTAAGATAGAACACGAAGTGAGTCGGACTGTAAAACGTTCTACATGACACATATATTCAATTTATTCGTCCCTCTGCTATATGTCGGAACTACATGTGGAAAGGGTTAAACCTTGGACAGTCAACAAGGTACAGACCAAGATTGACAACGAAGAACTGGACGTATTTCTAAAGAGTCCTCCGTCCATTTCACCAGACCATAAGGGTAGAGAGTCTTAAAAGGTGACGAACGACACTAGGTATGTCAGTCTCCGAAATAACATCAGTTACTTCGTCTTCATCTACAAAAAAGACCTTAAGAGAACGAAAAACCACTAGGTTAGCTACAAGGATTAAACTAGAGACCAAGGAGACGGTAAAGATTTAAGTCTAACATGTAGACCTTTAAGAGACAAGTGGACAACAACTTCGGACTGAACCTCTTAACACTCGTAATGAAACGATCGCACTCTCCACTCACGTTAACACACCATCAAACTTGGAAGAAACCGTAACGGAAAGAAACCCTAAGCTTACTTTTGACTGGAAAAGGTCAGGACACCGGTGACGACTCAAAAGGTTTAAACGACTGTATAACTCACGTCGTGAAAGTGTCGTAGTAGTAAGTCCTAAACTTTATCGAGTAGACTTTAAGGGAGTGGAGGTGATCGAAACAAGTATCACTACGGATGAACTGAAACCTGTGATCCTACTGACCGAGACCCACTCACTAGTGTGGTAGCATCGACATACTTAGTAATTCTGGTCAAAAGTACAGTAAATGTTCTTTTTATCGAATGACACATTTTTCACATATAACATATAATAAATGAAGTTTAAAATAAATAAATAAAAACGACAACAACAACAAGGAAGGTCTACTTTCATCAATGACAGAACATCCATTTTTTATAGATAGTCTAGAACCATAAATCATCTATGGAGTACGAGGTCTTTAATGTCGTATCTTACTTTGAGTCTTTGTTACTCTTTTTTAATCAGTAACAATAAGGATATGATATGGACATATTCAAAATCCAATACGTATAAAACAGAGAAGTAACCACACCCATTACCTCCTATCTTATATTAGCATAAGTTAAGTTGTTACGACTTAAGTTAGAATTCAGAATCTAGTAATCGACTGGTGATGAACAACCGTAAAATTTATGAAAAAGGAGAATGTTACCCATAATAATCTAATAGACCTTCGGTTTTAAGATAATTAAACTCAAAACTCTTAAACGGATTATCTGAATCTTTTAGTTCTAATTATTTGAGACGGAACGTTTTCTATTTAGTTCGTATCTATTAATATAAGTAAAATTATTAAACAGAAATATTATCATAAGGTATTTTCTTTATTTTTCATGAATCTAAACTAATGATTATCCATAGACATAGATTATATAACGTCTACGATTTCCCTTAAATAAATTTTATATACACACGTATATATATATATATATATATATATATATTTCACTTTGTTAAGACTTTATTGTCTCGTTCATTATATTGTTTTCTAGTTATAAGAACCTTATAAAGAATGGTGGATATAAAACCAATCCTTTAAAAGACACTAAACGGAAAATTATGAAAAAACAACACGGTTTACGTAAAAATTCTGATTAAAAGAAGTTGACATTTTACTTAGTGGTCAAATTATTGTTAAAAGATCCTGTTTATTCTTTATATAATTTTTGAGTGAAAAATGGTACTATTATTTATAAATACAGACAATGATATATTGGATAAAAGAAAACATAATGTTGTAAACTCAACTTATTATAAAGTATAAGTTTATAATTTTAAATAACTTGGTAAAACGTAAAAAGTAATACGTATCGAAGTTTTGTTATGAAAAGGAGAATTACGTACGATCGATAAAAGTATAAAAATCGCAAGAATTTTATTTATATATTAAAGTTTTATGCATTTTTTCTATCATTCTATATATGAAACGGGAAGATGAACCATTTGACATAATCTCGAAATCTAAAACACACAAGAGTTAAATTAATAAACGAAAATCTAATAATAATAAATAATAAGTAATATAATACGACGTAATTTTTCGTCTCCGTAGTGAAACGGTTGTTTCCAGACGTATAAGTTTCGATACCAAAAAGGTCATCAGTATTTATCTACCCTCTCAACCTGGTATTTCTTTCAACTCCCGGTTTCTTAACTACGAAACTTTGACACCACGAACACTTCTGAGAACCCTCAGGGAACATGTCAATCTTCTAGTTTGGTCAGTTAGGATTTCCTGTAGTTGGGACTTATAAGTAATCTTCCTGACTAGGACTTCGACTTCGAGTTATGAAAGACGTCGGGTTCGGTGGACGATACTTCTCGACTGAGTAACCTTTTCTGGGACTACGACCCTTTCTAACACCCGTCCTCTTCTTCTCCCGTCGTCTCCTACTCTACTAACCGACCCTAGTAGTTGAGTTATCTGTAATCAGACTTGTTTGAATTCACTTCCTGTCCCTTCGCACAACACGACGTCAGGCACCCCAGTGTTTCTCAGTCTGTACTGAATCGATGACTTGTTGTTGCCTTCAATATGTTTCAGAAAATTTTAAGTCGTCTTCGATAATTGTCAACAAGTCGAGGATATTCAAAAATTTTGAGTTCTTGTCTACTATAGTCGAAGAGGATCGAAACTCGTAAGATACTGAACATCTTCTCAAGATCGTCAAAGATGACAGATATTAAAGTCCCTTAGAAGACTCATGTGTTAAGTAGAAGTAAAACTAGATATGACATAACTAAAACTTTTCTTTAAAATAAACTTTTTGACTTAATATTTGAAATCACTTTTAAATAGACGTTCACCTCGGTGATCATGGGGTTTGGAGTAATTCCACTGGTCCAGTCCTTTTGGTGGAGATAAATGCTGACTGGAGTGTACACAAGTCAGTTCATAGTGTCGAAGTGTTGGGGAAGGACGGACCGTTACTCTCACTGTACGGTGAGTTACGGTAGTTATCATTTCAATTTTGGTTGTTTGTCATTTTTGGACCTGGAATCCGAGTTAATAAAGACGAAGGACTTCAAGACAATTTAGAAGTATAAAACAAAAGTCTTAATTAAGGAGAGTGTTGGAGTGAGTCACGTAAAATAAAGTACCAATAAATACGCTGACAGAATAGACAAGACGATCTAATATCAACACCTACACGTGTACCTCCTAACACGAAGGGGTCGGTACGACTCAGACCAAAAGGCTGAGTTGTGTAAGGATGTACTGAGGTTCTCAAGGTAATTTTAAGTAAGTCACCTTTCAATATTTATTATTGTGTCCGATGAGAAATAACTTGATCGGTAGTTCACCTCAATAGTTTTTGTTCTTAATCACACTCAAGAACATTAGTAGGTGAGGGGAAGTGACATATAGGTTCTCCATTAGGTAAAATAACGGAAGGTCGTATTAAGGTCACTTCTACAAAACGTACGGTTTTTATAGGTAAAAAAATCAACTTCTGTTCAATTCTATTTCTTGTCATAGGTAGTAAGAGAAATATCATCGAGTGTCGTTTACGAACTAAATCATAGAAGACTTACTTACCTATATATTTAATGATATACATACATAATCAATACATCACGACGTATTGTTTAGTATGGGGTTAAATCGTCGAATTTTGTTGGTTGTAATTGAGTGTCGAAGAAACCCAGTCCTTTGATCTAACTTTAAATCGATTCAAGAACACAAAGTTCCAAGGGTTACTACAACGTTAGGTCGACAGAATGTTCCGCCGTCAGTAGAACTCTGAGTTTTCTTCGTTTTCCTATACGAAAGTTCGACTGAGTACACCAATAACCTTTCGAAGACAACCTGAACTCCTGGAGTCAAAGAGTAAAACGGTACATCCTGTCGAGTGAAGGGAGTTATATGTACTGGGTCCTCCTTTTTTTTTTTTCTCTCTCTCTCTCTCTGTTTCTCCCTCTCACTACCTCCCTCTATCCATCTCTCCCTTCTATCTCTCCTTCTCTTTCTTTCCCTCTCTTTCGCTGTCTCTCTCCGCGGTGTCAAATATAGAAAAGTATTGGAGAATAGTCTTAACTGAAAACCCCTGAAGGGACCGTCAGGTCACCAATTCTGAGGTACAAGGGTTACGTCCCTCGTACACAAGTTAAGGACCAACCCCTTGATTCTAGAGTGTACGTTTGTAACTTCGATTTTTAATTTTAATTTTTTTTTTTAATTTTGTAACCGAAGGGTAGGGAAGACGGTATAAGATAAAGACTCTTCCTTCGTTATTAAAGTCACATAACAGTTCCTCTCTCCTAACGTGTCCCACATTTATCATCCTCCTTCCCTAGGAACTCCCAAAAGAGTCTCCGACGGATGTGAAAGGACCACCGAGTCACCATTTTTTAGAGAGACGTCACCCCTCGACGTCCTCTGAGACTAAGTTAGGGACCCAGTCCTTCTAAGGAACCTCTTCCTTTACCGTTGGGTGAGGACATAAGAACGGACCTCTTAGGGTACCTGTCTCTTCGGACCTCTTGATGTCAGGTATCCCAACGTTTCTCAACCTGAGTTGACTTCACTGAATCGTGTGAAGGTGATAATTATGTTACATACACTCTATTTTATAACGAGATAGTAAAGGAGAAAGGTCACGTAAAAAGAATTCTTAATCTAAACCATGTTTAGAATAATAGGAATATATCTGAAAAAAAAAAAAAAAATCAATAAGTAACGTAAAGAACAGATTCCACTGAAATGAGTGTGTAAAGTTAAAACCTCAACCGATGACGGATAAAACAGATCCCTCACAATCGACGATGTCAAGTAGAAAGGGGGAGTACTAAAATAAGTATATGAACATCTGATCTGACTTGAAGAAGGACACGATCAGAGTACTCCCAGTCACGAAGTCGTCCACTCTCCTCTTTGGTGTTCCTGTGAACCCTAAATCCGAACCCTGAGAGCATTACGGTGAAGACGTCGTAGGATGACCAGTTTGGGTCAGTACACCAGTTTGGGTCAGTACACCAGTTTGAAAGTTCTTCAGCTCTTTTTCAGGGGTAAAGGTGACTTTACCCTTTGAAGACCGGTACTTTAATAGAAAGTGTGAGAAAAGGTATCAACGTTATAAAATATAAAGAAAGTACATATTTTGTATAAGTGGGAAAGAGTTCTAAGGAAGTTTAGAGTATGATACCATTATAGTCAGAACTTTAGGTGTCAAAACGATTGACGAAGTTCAGACCGACGGAGACTCCAAGGAACTCATGTCTAGGATTTCCCACCAACGTGAATAAGGTTTCTAAATTCTTAATTTTTACGTTTAATGGACGTTGAGTATCTCGGTTGTTAGGATCACTTCATCACTGTCTAATTCGTATTATTTGTGAACAGGTTTTTCCCCTGCTTGTCTTCCATGTGTTCGTACCTGATTCTGTTAGAGTGACGATACGAACCGTCAACCCTGACCAAAAACCGACTCGGTGAGAGAGGTTCACCGGAAAGAGGTTCTCCGATTAACCCAAAGAAGTGTAGTACCAACGTCCTAAGGTTTTCCCGTTCTCTTTTTTGGTGTTTCAGAGAACTCCAGTTTCAAAGTTTCGGTGTATGCTAATAAAGACGGTGTAAATGACCGGTTACGTTTAGTGTTCCATTTAGATTTGAAGTCAAGTCAAGTCAGAGAGTCAGCACAAACTGAGGAACGCTGGGGAACCTGACGTTGTGTGGTCCTGAGGGACAGGTAGTGGTTGAGGGTCTCAAATGAGTCTGAGTACAGGAAACTCAACCACTACGGTAGGTTGGTAGAGTAGAAGACAACAGGGGAAGAGGAGGGTGGAAGTTAGAAAGGGTCGTAGTCCCAGAAAAGTTTGCTCAGTCGAGAAGCGTAGTCCACCGGTTTCATAACCTCAAAGTCAAAGTCGTAGTCAGGAAGGTTGCTTATGAGTCCTGACTAGAGGAAATCCTAACTGACCAACCTAGAGGAAAGAAAGGTTCCCTGAGAGTTCTTAGAAGAGATTGTAGTGTCAAGTTTTCGTAGTTAAGAAGTCGAGAGTCGAAAGGAATATCAGAATGAGAGTTTAGGTAAGTACTGATGACCTTTTTGGTATCGGAACTGATCTACCTGGAAACTACTAGTTCATTACAGAGATGAAAAATGATACGACAGATCCAACCAGTATTGAAAAGAAGGTTCCTCATTCACAGAAAATTAAAGGACCGACGTCAGTGGTAGACGTCACTATAACCTCGTTGCTTTTCATTTCAGTCGGTGACAAAGGGGACAAAGGGGTAGATAAACGGTAATTCACTACCCTGGTCTACGGTACTAGAAGCAAAAGACTTACAACTCGAAATTCGGTTGAAAAGGTGAGAGGAGAAAGTGAAAGTAGCTCTCCGAGAAATAAAGAAGAAGTGAAAGACAATATTCCCACCACAGTAGACGTATAGACTCCAATAACTATAAAGAGGGTCGTTAGAACTAAGGTCAAACACGAAGGGGGTCGGGTCGTAAAGAGTACTACATTAGATGTATCTTCAATTTATTCGTCCCACTGTTATCTGTCGGAACTGTAAGAGGAAAAGGATAAACCTTGGTCAGACAACAAGGTACAGGTCAAGAGTGACACCGAAGGACTGGACGTATGTCTAAAGAGTTCTCCGTCCAGTCCACTAGACCATAAGGATAGAGAACTTCTTAAAAGGTGTCAAATAACACTAGGTGTGTCAGTTTCCGAAACCGTATCAGTTATTTCGTCTTTATCTACAAAAAGACCTTGAGAGAACGAAAAAGTTACTAGGTCACCTACAACCGTCAAACTAGAGACCAAGGAGACGGAAAAGATTTTGGTCGAACTTGTAGATCTTCAAGTGTCAAGTGTATGAGAACTTCGGACCGAACTTCTGAAAACTCGTAATGAAATGATCGTACACTCTACTCACGTTAACACACCATTAAACTCGTAAGAAACGGTAACGGAAAGAAACCGTGACCTTACTTTTGACTGGAAAAAGTCAGGACACCGGTGACGACTCAAAAGGTTTAAACGACCGTATAACTCACGTCGTGAAAGTGTCGTAGTAGAAAATCCTAAACTTTATCGAGTTGACTTTAAGGTAGTGTAGGTGATCGAAACAAGTATTACTACGAAGGATTCCGGGTGAACTGAAGTGTAAGGACGTACAGACTGAGATTCACTTACTAGTGTGGTAGTACTAATAGACCCAGGACTTCTAGAAAAAACATGTCAAGAAGACAAATAAGAACGGTGGAGAAGAATTATAGAAGACGAAGACAATCCTGGGATGGTAAAGTTAGATTTGAATCCCTTTACCTTTATGAAGTTTTTTTAGTGACGTCGATAGAAACGTCTAGTAACTTGTTTTCTCCGATGACCGGTAGAGATAGTGTCAAATCACGGGGTCGAATTGTTCATTTTACTCTTAAATTTCTCAAATGAAATCTTTAAAGATCATTAATTGGTTATACAGAGAAGTATCAAGAAGATGGACATATAATCGGACCACAGTAGAACTCTTTACGACCCGACCTACTCAATGTTTGACCTTAGTTCTACTCGTTCTCTTTGTGGTTGTTGAAGTCTATACGTCTTCTATGGTGAGATTTCCGTCTTTCGTTTCTCCTTGATTTCTCGGAGAACTACTCCTACTTCCTCCTCTTACTTTTTCGGTCGAATTTTGATTTATAATTTTTTTGATATTAGTATGTTAGACTAGGAGAATATAGTGCCGTTGATCTACCCCTTTTTCACCTTCGTCACTGTCTAAAGGAGAAGAAACCGAGATTTTAATGACACCTACCAGTGACCTCTGTACTTTAGTCTTCTACTAACGGAGAACTGTCCTTTCGATGCTGTTTGGATCTGTTATATAACTTTTCGTCTGTAGCGAGACAACTGACTCCAGACATATCAGTTCTGATACCAGAAGGGCCACCAGTGTATACTAACAACTCTCGACTTGACATTTCTTATGTCTCGCGGTATCTTAACTATAAAAGTTTTATACCACGACCTCTTCTGAGGACTCTCAGGGAACCTGTCACTCCTCTAGTTTGGTCAGTTAGGATTTCCTTTAATTGGGAGTTAAAAGTGACCTTCCTGACTACGACTTCGACTTTGAGGTCATAAAACCAGTAGACTACACTTGTCGGTTAAGTAACCTTTTGAGAGACTACGACCCTTTCTATCTCTTAGCTTCCTATGCTCCTGTAGTCTCCTACTTTACCGACCTACCGTAGGGAACACGTTACCTGTACTTGTACCCTTTTGAAGTCTTCTACCACTCCTTGTACCTTCGGACCGTACGACGTCAGGTACCACAGAGTTTCACAATCTGTACTATCCCACTGAGTTGTCCTTGTTGTTAATCGGGTCAAAAGAAAAGGTGACCCTACTACCGTGTTGGTGTATGTGGTTCCTTCCCTATGTTCCTAAAGTCTCGTATATCGTTTTTTTCACTCTACCTACACTTATAAGAGAGTTGGAAAGACAAAGTAGATTGGTACTGGAACAGCTATCTAAAATCTGTTGTTACAAGATATATCGAAATCTGAGTCTTTATACCCTTGTCTTCTTTAGTCAAAAGACCGACATTAGTCAAGTCAAGTCAAGTCAACGAGTCAGTACAGGCTGAGAAACACTGGAGTACCTGATGTCGTGTGGTCCGGAGGGACAGGTAGTGTCTGGGGATCTCAAATGGGTTCGAGTACAGGTAAATCAACCACTACGGTAGGTTGATAGAGTAAGAGACAGTAAGGGAAGAGGGTGGAAGTTAGAAAGTGTAGTAGTCCCAAAATACTTACTCAGTCAAAAAGTGTTATCCACCGGTTTAATAACCTCAAAGTCGAAATCGTAGTCAGGAAGGTTACTTTTAGGTCTTGACTAAAAGAAATCCTACCTGACCAACCTAGAGGAACGTCAGGTTCCCTGAGAGTTCTCAGAAGAGGTTGTGGTGTCAAGTTTTCGTAGTTAAGAAGTTGCGAGTCGAAAGAAATATCAGGTTGAGAGTGTAGGTATGTACTGATGACCTTTGTGGTATCGGAACTGATCTACCTGGAAACGACAGTTGCAATACAGAGACGAAAAATTATACGACGGATCCAACCAGTATTGAAAAGAAGGTTCCTCGTTCGTAGAAAATTAAAGTACCGACGTCAGTGGTAGACGTCACTAAAACCTCATGGGTTTTTATCTCAGATGGTGACAAAGATGACAAAGGGGAAGATAAACGGTACTTCACTACCCTAGTCTACGGTACTAGAATCAAAAGATTTACAACTCAAAATTCGTTTGACAAGTGAGAGGAGAAAGTGAAAGTAGTTCTCCGAGAAATCAAGAAGAAGTGAAAGACGGTATTCCCACCACAGGAGACGTATAGACTCCAATAACTATAAAGAGGACCGTTAGAGCTAAGATCGAACACCAAGTAGGTCAGGTCGTAAAGAGTTCTATGTGAGACGTATGTCGGAACTACATGAGGAAACAGCTAAACCTTGGTCAGACAATAAGATACAGGTCAAGATTGACAACGAAGAACTGAACGTATGTCTAAGAGTCCTCCGTCAAACCATAAGGGTAGAGAAATTCTTAAAAGGTGTCAAGCAACACTAGGTGTGTCAGTTTAAGACTGACATTATTAGGTAATATTTACCAACAACCATTAAACTTCCAGTTTCTTTGTTTTCCCTTCTCCGAATCGTAGGGTTTAGACCTTTTTTGGACAGTGCATGGTATTGACCAAAGAGTAGGTGTAAATGGATGTCTCGGGTACAAACAAGTGTAAATAATTACATACAACAACTTCTGTTTTTAGGTGTTGATTGTGTCATATAACTATTATAGTTATAATTAATCACTGAAATCGAATACAAAAATTTTAGGAAATGTACTAAATCATTTTTAAAGTTTATGGTTCACTATGGGGTATTCTACTTATCTGTCTTTAAATGACAATTTTCATAAACATCAATAATTAATACTCCTTTACAAACTACATAATATGATTTTTTTAGTTCCTTGTTTTATCTTGTGTAATGAAAGAAATAAAAATATAACGTCGAAAAAAGAGGTTTAAAAATTTGTGAGGGAGCTTACGTCGAGTCATATTTTCTCTTTTTTTCTTGAAGAATGAAACTAACATGCCAAACGAAAATAATTAACTTTATAGTTATGTTATCTTCGTTGATCTTATAAGCATATCAACGGTGTAAAGAACTATACAACCTTAATGGGTGACACATAAGTCCAGACTTTTTTTTCGAAAATTTCTATTATATATTCTTATGTCTTTTCGATTACCTTACACACCCTTAATAAGAAGGATTCTAATCCTTTTGGATTCTTGTTTAGTCCCTCCTCGTCTAAGTTTATTGAACGTTTTAAGTGGGAGGGGTAAGAGTGGGAAAGTTATCATGTAAATAAATAAATAATAAAAAAAAAGGACTCTCTCCCACCCTTTATGTAACTCGTTATCGAGACTCGGTATTGGACTCTTCCCTCACCCCTGAATCTTTGTGTTCCGCCGTGGCTAGTGTCAGTATGTCGTAACTCGGATCATTTCTGGTTTCGTTAATGAGTCTTGTACTTGAAATTGACTTCACTCTGGGTTTTTTCCTGTGGTGAAGGGTCCACCGTGATCACCATTTCTCGATTGGACGGTTACGTCCATCTTCATTTCTCTGTGTCAAGGTAGGGACCCAGTCCTTCTAGAGGACTTCCTTCTTTGCTGTTGGGTGACAGGAACGGACCTCTCAGGGTACCTGTCTACTCGGACCGTCCGACGTCAGGTATCCCAGCGTATCTCAGTTTGAGTTGACTTCGTCGAATCATATGTACGTCTTATAACGAGTTTCAGTGTTCGTTCAATCATAATTTCGTCGATCGTTCCTCTTTGGGGAAATGAAAGGTCATAAGGGACGTTACGTGCCGTCAGTTGTCGATGGGACTTAAGGGGTCCACAGAGGTATATACTAACGAGAAGATTGTGGGAGAGTGTGGAAGGGTCTAGGTTCGGTAGTTTAGAGGTCGTCCGTCAGGGGACCCAGTCAGGGTGGGACGAGACGAAGACGAAAATGGAGACGTCGGAGAGTTCTTGACTCTCAAATAATTGAGTTACAGTTTCATTAAGGAAATTTTTTACTTCTGTAATTCGTATATTTCTAAATATGGGAGACAAACAGGTCGTCAGTCTTTGTACATCCATTACTGACTGTCGGGGAGTGACTTAGAAGTCTAACGAGGTTATCTGTCGGTGCTACATCGGTGTCTATCGGGTTACTTACTCTTTGTAAACTCTTTCCCTTTGTGTAAAGGCCAAGGGAGAAGTGTCGTCCAACGACCGATATACAACTGAAGAGGAAAAGGAAGAAGAAAAAAGAAAAAAATTTTAAAAAGAAAGAAAGATAAGTAAACTATATCCTACTAGTGGATGATACGAATGATCCCTCCTCTCTAAGACCAAGTCAACCCAACCTTGAGTACGAAGTACCTCTATTATATCAACCCAAACATTCTCGAGACCTGGGTCCCATAGGTCCAAGTTTGAGTCCAACTCGACGGATATTCGGTACGTTTATTATCATAATGGAATCACCCGACAAAACTCCTGACTTATTTATATATCTTAGAACATTATCCCGGACAACACTCAATCGACAAGATTAACCTTGATAATGACGTTTAGGGGGAGGTTTAAATCTGTTAGGGATTCCGACCTCGACCTAAGTCTGAACTCGACTTATCGAACGAACGACTCTAAGATTGTGACTTATCACTTGATTAGTGATGAAACCGACTGAAATGGATCTTCACTTTTTTTACCGTAAAAGTCAAGAATCTATCATAAACATAGTCTCTATCTATAATTTTACTCACCAGTCTTAAACAAAAGTTATTGAATTTTTGACTCACAACAATAGACTCAGATACTTAACACTTTGATAATGTAGGTGAAGGGTATATTAGTATTATTTTATATACTTTTGAAATAAACTTTCTACCCCATACGCCAAGAATCCGCTCTTTTGAAGAAACCCCCTCCATATAAAAACAACTTTGGTTTATTCTGATCCTTTCCTATGTACCGTCCACTAGTTCTGTCTTGACTACGGGAAACAAGTCCGGTTCATCACTTTCTCCTTAACCTTTAGAGATTTACCTGTATAAATCCGTTCCAACCTTCGGTATAGATCTTCTTCAATAAGATTCTTTGATTATAGTTTGACTATTCCTCTCCCGTCTATGTTTCCTTGAAGAGTTCAGACGACATCCCAAACCTTAATTGACTCTGACGTTACTCCTCAAATTCCCAGTTTGTCCTTTAAATAATTCAATAAAATTGAAATTTTATAGACTAAAAATAAGAAATGGAAGAGGAAAAGGGTTACCTATTGAGTAGAGAAAGAAAATGAACAGAAAAGAAAAAAAAAAAAAACGACCTCCTCTTATATGTTTTTCGTATTTTAATCTTTTTCCTTCTCCGTAGGTATTGATCATTTCTCTCTATGAAGGCACTCAATAAAAAATTGTTTTTTCTTGTACTTAGAAAAAAAAAATTAAGGGGGGTTAGGACGAGTTGATCACTAAATACATCCTTCAAATCGTAGGAAGTTAAAAAAAGGGGGGTCTTTGTTGAGGTTCCCTCGGTGACGGTCTTTTTTTTTTTTCTTTTAACTGTCTTTCTCTGGTTCAGGAGTCACTTTCTTTTCTTGAGTCTCTTTTCCCCTCCTTCTTAAGACGGACATAAGGGGTCACTTCTGAAGAGAAGGTCGAGACTGAACAAAACGTATGAGAGAATAGGAAGAACGGGTCGTAT
The DNA here is from genome assembly GCA_006410555.1 of Capra ibex. NCBI lineage: Eukaryota > Metazoa > Chordata > Mammalia > Artiodactyla > Bovidae > Capra > Capra ibex. The sequence goes on along the minus strand of SJYO01016970.1, from coordinate 24,129,255 downwards.
ATGTGTCTATGAAAAAAAATTTGTTTCGTAGACATTTTGTAATCCAATGGTCCTCTAAACTCAGTTCACTAACGGTTTGTCGAAATAAAAACGAGAGTATGAGATAGTCTTCTGGAACACTAGTAAGACCCTACTACTTCTCTTTGTCTTCCTAACTCCTGTTTGGTACTTCGACAGAGAATTAGGAGGTCGGTAAAGAATGAGATAAAAACTTTATAAGAGTATTTCTCTTCCTTTACCTAGGGAAATCCTTCCCGATCTTACTAAACACCGTTTATGTATTCCTCCACCTTTACCCATAAGTTTTGAATCAACAAGTCAAATGTAAAGGAACACGAAAAGTTTTCCTGTCTTTTTTTTCAGGAGACGTTTTCTTATTTTGCCAGTTTGTACCAGTTATCATTATGTTAAATTAATAGTTTGAACCTACAGATTCTGGCACGTCTTTGAGTACCTTACCTCTCCCTCCCTAGTTCTCGGCGAAAAAGACACATTGTTTTGGGAAAAGAAACAGAAGTGAGACGTAGTCGTGGTCTTGTCGGTCCTTGGGTGGAACAGAGTTCTGTTTCTGGGTACTTTTAGTTGACACCATATAAATTATGAGTAAATTTTACATTTCCTACGGTGACTATAGAATTACGAGAAATAAAAATTTAGACCTAAACCTCATATTTTTAAGAGAGAGTATAGATAAATAGGTAGATAGCTACATGTTTAAAAGTTTCAAAGGTCAAATTGGTTCGAGAGAGTTTGGATTAAATAGGTATTTTACACTGTAGTGAGCGGTAATCGAGAGATTAGTATCAACAATGTTCCACAGATTGAATGAGACGTGTTGAAACATTTAGGAGGGTTCCCAAAGTTCCGACAAGGTTACTCAGTCTAACGTTGTATACAATCTTGACTTCTCGGAACAGATCAAAAGTTAAAAAGAAGAGGGAAGAGGGGTATGTTATAATGTACTTTATAGTTCCGTTGGTTATATATTTGTCTATTTGTATGGTAACGAAAAGGACTTGGTCCTCCTTTCAAGATTTTAAGACAGGTAAGTCGGAGTTGTAGGAGTAGGAGTAAATAGTTCCTGAAGGAACGTAAAATTCCGTTCAGACTCCCTTAGACCCTGAAGGGGATTTTCGTGATTGGACAAAGTTGTGTGAGTAAAATGATTACTCCTAAGACTCTAGGTTTTTTCTTTTGACTACATACGTTGTAGTGTCTTTATCTACAACGTTGATTTTGGTTCTGAAACTGAGTCCCCGAAATTATGTTTTAGGACCGAAAAGTCCTGTACCTTCGTTCGATCTGTAGATAGTTGTCTACTTACTTATCTCTTCTACACGATGTGTGTATGTCACCTTATAATCGGTACTTTTTCTTGTTTAAACTCAGTCAACATCACTCCACCTATTTGGATCTAGGAGAATATATCTCACTTTATTCAGTCTGTCTCTTTTTTTTTATAGTATATGACTACGTATATATACCTTAAATCTTTTTACTATGACTATTTGAATCATCCCTTACCTGAACACTTGTGTTACCCCCTTCTACTCCCATCCTACTAAACTCTTTCATTGTAACTGTATATGTGTGATAGTACATACATATCTAATACCCTTTAACGATATATTGTGTCCCTCGGGTCAGACCACGAGACATTACTGGGTCTCCCCATTCTATCCCCTCCCCTCCTTCTGAGTTCTCCCTCCCTTATTAATACTGACTAAACGTAACAACACGTCGTCGTTAGGTGTGTTGTAACATTACGTTGAAGGGTGGTTAATTTTTGTTTTTTAGGACCGAAAAAAATCATATTCCAGTATCTATATTTTTGATACGGAAAATAAGTAAAAGTCAAGAGAAGGAAGGAGTTTAGTTCTACACTCCGACTGTCTCTGATAGATGATTAATCAACTCACATAGATCGTTTAGTCTCGTCTAGAGTCACTTGGTAATCTCATAGTTCATAGTGCCTAAATCTAAAATTCCTCTGTTGACACACTACCTCACTTCCTTCATGTCTCACTACTTTACCCCTGTATCTTGGATTTCACTCTTTTACCCGACGAACGTTTTTAATAGATAATTATGAAGAGTTTTACGTGATCGTAACGGATATAAGTTCGACTACGTAATTTAAAGTTTATTTTATACGGGACTTTATAACATAGTGAGTGACACTCGATGATGAAACATTATACTGAATTAATACGATAGGTTTCAGTACTCTTACGGTTATTGACGTCTGTATAAGTGTAAGGTTTTTGTTTATCTTTTGTAACGATTCAGTTCATATGTACGGAAAACTTAATAGATGATAAAACCCCAATAAGAGTGTAACAAGGAGGAGTAATCGTGATTACAAGTTTCTGATTACCGTCTTAATCGACTTCCCTTTATTAGTGGACAATTTATTTAAGAAGGGTAGAAAACAACGTTTTTCGTGTAAACTTACGATTGAGTAACTTTCCATCCTTAATATCTTTCGATGTTAATGTAAAGTGGTTTTTGTAGTACATTTATGAGTAAAAATGTGTAGATATAGGTTCACGAAATTTTTCTTTTATGTAATTTTTTTAAGTTAAAATCTGTATCATTATATTTAAAAATGACGTTTATTAACAAAGATGGATTGAAAAACTACACAGTATTAATGTTTATAAAACGTTAGAGGTACCATGGTAAACTTTTAGTTGAACCCAATAATGATAGTCCCGGTACACAAAACCTAAAAGTTCTTCTCAAGACTGTAAATCCCGTCAGGACTAACGGTTATAGGACAGGACAATAATCCCGTACACAAGGTACTTAAAAGTTGGTAAAAAACTATCCTTTTATAAGTGACTCTAGGGTCAATTCAACAAGACTATTATCCAGTAGTAAGGACAAAAGGAGAGAACCTTCAGGTAAGTTCGTCTCAAAGAAGGTTTCGAGTCTACGAAAGGGGATCGTGTCCCTCCTCCCGTTGGACTTGTAAGGTCAGACATACCTTCTTTATACTCCGTAAGTAAAGTTTGACATTGTTGGAATCTTTGAGTCTTAAGGTGTCCCATTCTTCTCGTCTGTGTCTCGGTAAAAGTTTGGTTCCAAACGGGAACAGGTTTCCATTCAACAGTCATGTCGAAACCAGAAAGTGACTGGGATTAGGGACCCTACCACGATCTTTAGTGAACCCAAGGGGATTCCCTCCGAATAATCACGAAGGGAGGAAGGGAAAGAATGAATTTAACGTATTTTTCCGGTATCTAAGGTTTGAAAGACCACACTACTTACATCACGTCTACCTTTTGTATTCTCTCCAGTTTCAGCCAACGGTAGCCCGAGTCCGACAGGATAAAAGTACGTTCACTTTTTCTACTGAGTCTTTTTATGTTTTGATAACAAGTACGCCTTGACTACAATTTGATTGTTTTGAAGAAATTATTTATTGTCTTGAACAGTCACGATTTCGAGAGTAGATCGTCAAGTGTACTGAAATTTATGACAAGTCGGTGGGTGTACAGTATTCGTTATAGTCATCTTCACTTTTTAACAACGTACAAAAAGAGTTATTGTACATACACACACACACACACACTAAAAGAACTCAGACTGATCTTTACTTGTTCATATGTAAAAGACATTCGATTACTTAATTTCATATAATAAAAATAATAATTTAAATAAACATTTAAGGTGAACTATTGTCCCACCCCTGTATTTTGTTAAGATCTTAAGTTTACCAATGAACTAAACCTCATAAAAGGTCACACAATTTAGACGAAACCGGAACTACGAATAGTAAATCACCGTTATAGTAACCGACCCTAGGACTACTTACTTATCAATGAAGGAGGTACTCAATCTGTAGGAGTTTCCACGAGATTGACGATACCTTAGAAGTTCATGGATGAACTTTAGAACGGGTTCACAAGAATACTAGTTTCTCGGAATCCTGGGGTATTTGTCCTAAATAGAACCTGACACCGATACGTCGACCAATGTGTCGACCCTTTGTTCTGTTTTATTGTCAGTTAGTTAAGTAAGACAGGTAAAGGTACTAATGGTGATTAACGAGGTCGACGTGACTATACGCCACTAGTTATAAGTAACATTTCTACCGTTTTTACCTGTCATACCTACGGGGAAACAGAAAAGTAAAATATATACAACTGGAATGTGTGTGTCTTATTAAGTAAGTTGGGTGTCGTGGATCGAAGATTATCAGGGTAACGTCTTACGGTGGTATCGTTTACGGACGATTTTTGTTCCGATTTGTTTTAGGAGAGTGTTATATTTCGGAAATTGATCACGTTTCTTATCAAAACCCACCCCCACTTATCAATCCACCTCTTCTACCGTTTCACGGTCCCAAAGTTGTAGGCGTCATAACTCTACGAGTTTCAACGTAGGATCGTGTCGGTCAACTCAGGAACTTGAATGGTGTTTTTCCTTTCAACCTTAAGATTCTTTTATTGATTCTTTCACCTGAGGTCGTCCTTGGGTTCCTTAGGCAGTGTTATGTCCTGTCATTCTCTACGGTCAAACGGGAATAGGAACCGAAATCGGTGCGATGTGATAACTCCTTGGTGACAGGTGAAAGACCCAAGGAAAACCTGTGAGAGAGTCGCAACCGAGAGATCTTCAATACACTCTACGGTCGGAGATTTTGACCGTTCAGATGACTCGGGTAACGGTCTGGTGAGTCTCTAAAATCTACAAAGAAAACCGGTTTTTACCTTTCTTATTGAGAAGGAACCGTAGGAACTTTAGACGGAACTTTGAACTCGTGTGAAAATAGGAGGGAATCTCCTTTTGTCACTCAAGAAGTTTGTGTCGAGTAACAGAGGATAAATTCTTGAGAACCCGTACGACTTACCTTCTTACTTAAATATTATCTTCTAAACATTTTCAATCTACCTACTCTCTTACTTACCAACTATCGGTACTCAGATTGTTTTCAATATAGAGAGACATTCTTCTTTATATTAATTTATAAGGAAAATTTTTATTTTATACCTAAAATCAATTTCAAAATTGACAGAAGGACTTAATTTTTTACGAATCGGTACGGTTGGATTGAAAGAAAAAAGGGGATATGACAGAAGTCAAAGGTTGTAAGTCAACGATTATACAAAAAAGAAAAAAGGGGCGATTCGTCTTATGGGGTAGTCGTAATCCAAACCCAAAATTGAAACTGGACCTAAATCATATATAAAATTTTGTTAGTCAAATAGTGAGATCCGAAGTCAATCAAGTAAGTATGGTTTCCAATTCGAATATTCGAAGTGAATATTCCATCCCCTATCATTAAGTAAAACACAACTCTCGAGAATCCTGTACTGAGAAAGGACGAGGGAGTGAGGAGAAGTATTACCTTTAGAAGATGATATCATATGTGCAACAAATTGTGGTTCATACGAGTCGTTTATCGATAGGTTCAGTTAAAAAATAAATTTTTTATGAATAAAAATTAGTTTTCTATTAACGAAATGACATAACTAAAATAAAGACGGTATGTAGCTATACTCAATCGGTGTTCTCATGTATACAAGGGAGGTAGAACTTGGAGGAAGGGTGGAGGGTGGGAAAGGGTGAGGAGATCCAACAATGTCTCGGTGTCAAACTCCAAGGACTCAGTATGTCGTTTAAAGGTGAACGATAGATAAGATACATGCCATATACGAAGGTACGATGAGAGAGGCAATTAGAGTGGGAGATAGGTTACGTTAAATTATTCCCACGTAACTAATATCCTCTTCACGTACTATCGTTGGGAGTACTAATGTATGTTGAAAGAATATGAAACGATAGTGAACGTAATAGTCCAAACGTAAGAGTATCTTGGAATATTGGGTCAAATGATCTGATCCAATACGGAATACTAAGAGCGGGACTCATTAGTGTGCAAATCACTGTTTCGACTTGGTCCACGACGGACAGTATAAGAGGAATCCAATCACAAAAGTCTTCTCGACCACAAACCGAGGTCAGGATTTGAGTCTCTTCACCGTCTCGGGTTCTGGTCCCGTCTCCCGTGGTCCCTGACCTCGATCCTTTTGTGGTCTTAAGATCGGGGTCGTGGTGAACCCTCAGGAACCTCAGGTACAGTGAGGTTGACCCCGTTATTTTTTCCCTTTTAGTCCCGTAAGGTTGTCCCACACTGAACAAATTCTTTTCTAGAAACCAACCTTTTTAGAGTAATGATAAATCACACCGACCCCACCCCAATGTGAGTTAGACACACTTTGTGTTAGAATCCCTAAAGTAGATGATATGTACGATGGATTCTTCGGATAATGTCAGGGGGAAGTAAATCAACAAGTCTATTCAGAGACTATACGAATAATTACAAAGATAGAATGTAAGAATATATATCCCTTTGTCTCTGAGTCTCTTAAATCTAATGAACTGTTTTCAGTGTACCGATTACTCACTACCTAGATCCCAAGTTTGAACACACATTGACTAAGGTTTCAATTACAAGAAGTACTAATGGATTATGACGAATGGTTCTTTAACTTACCGGGTGTGTTCGTGTACACACGTTTGCACACGTACGTGTGTGTGTGTGTGTGTGTGTGTATACACGGTATCTTTTGCACACGTAAGAATCAAAGAGTCGTATTTTTATTTATTTACGAACTACTTCTTTACCTAACGTATCTGTGTATGTCCACTGTCACAGGGATACCAACCAGTACGGAGTGTGACCAAGGTTTCACAGACTTGGTTGAAAATACTTGTTTTTGGACCGGAGATCGACGGTTACTCAGTAAGGTCCAGTTCAAACGACTGTTTTATATTTGAAGACTAATCGACGGTTACAGTTCAAAGGAAGGACCCAATAAAAAAGTGTGGGAAATGGAGGTACGTCACGTTGTGTTTATGTCTCCACTCTTTACATAAATCAGGTAAAACTTTTACTGACAGTACGTTTCTTTGGTCATATTTCATCTTACCATCAGTTTTGTACTTTTCACAGTGATACTCTCTCAACTATCGAAACCATTGTTTAAAATAGATATTAGTCCACTGAAGTGAGTTTATCTATAAGGAAAAAGTTTCTTCTGAGGGACTGATAGGTTATCTTTTCCCTTAAAATAAGTCTTGTCATGAAGACGCACTTATGATAGTAGTGCGTTCAGGGGTCGGGTTCTCAACTAAAGAACCGATTGATCTCTTCCCGTTAGTCTGAAGAAAAGTGTCAAACACGTAACGTGACTTAAAGGGGAGTTTATCTAAAGGATACGACTTATCAATATTGGGTATCTGACCGGTCTTTGTATAGATAGAAAGACAGAACACTGTACCGATGGTAAAGAAGAGAAAGTTTCTTCTTTTGAAACAAAGTAAACCTTCAATAATGGGGAATCTACTGGTTTAGGACGGGGTTCTACGGATTATAAATGAACGGAAACTTCGTATTATCAATTTCAATAAAGGGGTAGACGTACTAAAAAATTTTTTTGAAGAATTTGGGACAGGTCAATACTGTCTCTGGTTCTAAGGTGTTACATTTACATGGAGTAATTAGTTGAGATAATATACCCCCTCATTACTTGTAAAACGATAAACTGTAGACCATCACTAAATGTCATTGTCTTTGTCCTTAAGGATCAAATGTTTTCACGTATACATACTAAACTAAAGAAAATCACATATATATATATATATATATATATATATATATATATATATATAGGGGATGACGAAAAGAACCGGTTTTTCTTTCCGTCCTCGTCCCCTCGATAGACTCACCCCAATCTGACATTTGACGTACATCTAAATATTGATTGATTGGTCGAATCTCGTTTTACAACACACTCGATACATTACACATTTTAGACCACAAATACATCGAGAACTCGACCGAGTTATGGTCAATGATCACTCACTATAGATTTGTATTTTATTAAAGATATATTTGACACCCAAACATTTTTACATTCGTGATATAAAAACACATCAGACTTTCTTCCATAAGAAACTTTATCTAATAATTACATCCCTTACTAAGGTGGGTGATATAAAAAATCAAAAAAAAAAAAAAAGAAAGAAAGAACCTTCTGACTAATCCCTGAACCCAGAAATGGTTTTTCAGTTGTACATGAATATTTTTAGAACTATACACTATGTGACTGATTTTACTTCAAATACTAAATGAAGTCCAACTGAAACGATGACACGTTACTTTCGAAAGTTACTTACATATCAGTAATCCTTACACATCGGAGGTTGATTCGGTAATCGTAGGTCCGCTCAAAGAACCACCCTAGTGGAATGTTGGTTGTGACTACGATACAATTACTAATTTATATCTACCTTTTTTTTTTCATGAGTCGACCTCTGCCTTTCTTTTTACTCTAATCTTTTCTAAAAGTTTAGTACCCTTAATTCGTAATTACCCACCAACAAATCTAAAGTCTTTACATTATGAGAGAAGATATCACCTGATGATGTCTTAATCGATAAATAGGGAAAATTGTTTAAGGTGTACATTACTTACCTACACAGTCACCACGTTAATACTACGACTAGATTTCTCGTGAAAGTTCTGAGGAAATGTATAAGTCTGGAGAAGTATTAGGAGAACAGTCAGTGAAAACCAAAGTTTCTCTAGAAACTATAAGTCTCTTTCCGGTCAACTTTGGTCTTCCGGTTTTATCCCTACCCACCGACTTACCACCATCACTTTTTTCAACGGTGGGTTTCTACCGAGTCTTAAACTCAGATTTAGGTCACCCAAAAGAGATCAAGGATAATGGTAGGATGTTTTCGTTCAGGTTCGACCGTACTGTGAAGACCATCAATCACAAGACCTTTCTCTTATCAAAGGTTGATCTAGTCAACATTGAGAAGAGACAAAGTGTACTGTCACAAGGTAGTTTTTTACCGAATTCTTTTCTTTCTGTTATATAATAGGGTGGTTTACTTCTAAGGTCCACATATAGACCTTACCGTGGGAGTCCACGGCACCTTAAACCTCAATTATGTAAAAGTAGTACCAAGTCAAAGAGTGGTAGGTAGGGGAGACGGAAGCTGACAAAACCGAAATAGAATCTCGAAAAGTATTTCTAAGAGTCCGAGTGTACCTTATATAAGGTATCTGTATCCGTTCGGCACTAGGATAGGACGTTCGTACAAAACACCTAGATTTATGGTGTCTATACTCTTTAGAATTGAAATAATTTCCGTCTCTACGAAGACAGTAAACGTCAGGACTTGTCTCGAGACGGTGTCACGTGAGATATTGGATTTGTAGAGAGAAAACAGATTTAGAGAAACGTACGGTCCCTTTACGAAGGGGAGTAGTGGAGTTTTAATAATCGTCAACAAATGTTTCCGACACAATGTAAACATCCGACGCTCTACGACTACCGCGTCCTTCACCTGTAACGGAATCTCCCGTCCTGATAAACTCGTCACCTTCATGAACCACTCTCTTTTTTTTTCTTTCTTTAGTAATTGCACAGTCTAGGAGAGTCTGTCGTCCTCACTTTATCGAAGTTCACCACGATTCATTAGTAAAAGAACGAAGAGAAATTTAGGGTTAGGTACCAAGACCTTCTTATGTACTTAATATATATTATAAATACTCTCGACCTGTATCGCTGACTGTCTATAAAACGTTATAATTGGTTAAGTGAATAAGAATTAAAACATGGATCTAACTCCGGTTTGTCTTATTTCGTACTATATTTAAAAAATGTAACCGTCGATTTAACTGTAATTGACGACCTTATCATTTGTTAAAATAACATTTGTATAAATTATTCTAAATTAACGAAGTTTTAACCCATTTCGAAGTAAATTTATATGAGTAACCACACAATCAGTGAGTCTACACAGGTTGACAAACACTGGGGTATCTCATATCGAGTGGTCCGAGGAGACAGCTACCTGAAAAGGTCCGTTCTTATGGCCTCACCCATCGGTAACGGAAGATGTCCCCTAGAAGAGGTGGGTCCTTAGTTTGGGGTCAGAGGACGTAACGTCTGTCTACGAAATGGTAAATTCGGTGGTACCTTTATAACTATCTATAAAACTTGTAAAATCTGTTTAATAAAACCTTTTATTTTATTTTAATATATAAACATATTAAACTTTTAAATGAGGTGTAAAAACTACTTTTATATGAGTCGTTTCCTATGTTTTATAGAAATTATATAAAACTAATTTCATACCAGACTAATGTCAACGTAAAATAAGAATCGGAAATTAACTAACTCTTACTCAACTTTGTTAAAAAAAAAAGGTCAGTCATGTTTGTCATCGTGTGTTACATAAAAATTTAACAATAATAATACTTTCATATAATCCGTCCTATCCACCGATATTGTATAAAGTAAAATGGTAAATACGGTTCATATTGAAATTTTATACAGACTTCACATGTAGGGGTAAACACAAGAATCGGGTCCGAGAGGTCAACAAGTCCTTCAAAGACGAATGTGTTACGATTGTGGTTCAGGTCGTCTTCTTCCCTAAGGTCCTTCCTTACCTTCTTCAAAATGAGTTTGTCCTTCAGGACGTTAACTCAATATAAACATGAAGACCGGAGTAGATCAGGTTAGAGACAATAACATATGGACGACTTCTGTACTAATTACGACGTCACTCTCTCACCTTGGTTGTCTACTAATTTAAAATATCTGACTCCATTTACATCTGTAAAGATTGTGTATTAAAATCCTTCTTTTCACTTAAAACTACTTTATAACACTATTTTTGTAATTTGACGAAAGTCCATAGTGCACATCTCTAAATAAAAGTCAACTTCAAGAGAACAAACAATATGTTTTCCCATTTATCTCTAATTCTTGTTTCTTCGATCTTTACAAAGAATATAGAATTACCAAAGTAAATGTTGAAAGAGGTGTCAAGTAAAAGACGGGGTTTCTAACGGACTGACACACACCTGTGTTTTGGCACTCGATCTACAAATGTAATGACGTGTGTCTTAGTGTAATAGAGATTTCTTCATTTTAGGACGTTCATGTGTTAAATTTTGTCAAAGTATCCTGGGTTTTAGTTCATTTTTGAACTAATATTATAACATAATATAAAACCTTCAAAGTATAAAAAAGTTTTACAGGAATGTAGGTAGTAGAGTAAACGACTACTTAAACCTGTTACACCAGTTGGTGTGACTGAGTAAAAGGAAAAGTTTATTATTTTAATACACGTTTCCATCTACAACCCTTAAAAAGGACGAACGAGACGACAAAACCATCAAAAATGGAAACATTTATAAATATTTACGAAACTAACTACACTATGGGTGTCTGTCTGATCTCTAGAAAAATTCTTTTAATGTCTATGGTTCCCTTGTAAAGTACGTTTCTACCCGAGCTATTTCCTGTCTTTACCATACCTGGATTGTCTTCGTCTTCTATAATTCTTCTCCACCGTTCTTATGTGCCTTCTTGACATGTTTTCTCTAGAAGTACTGGGTCTATTAGTACTACTACACTAGTGATTAGATCTCGGTCTGTAGAACCTTACACGTACTTCACCCGGAATCTTTCGTGGTGATACTTGTTTCGATCACCTCCACTACCTTAAGGTCAACTCGACAAAGTTTAAGACTTTCTACCACGACACTTTCACGATGTGAGTTATAAGGTCGTGTAAACCATTTGAGTCGTCACCGGTGTCCTGTCCTTTTCCAGTCAAAAGTAAGGTTAAGGGTTCTTTCCGTTACGGTTTCTTACGAGTTTGATGGTGTGTTAACGTGAGTAGAGTGTACGATCATTTCATTACGAGTTTTAAGAGGTTCGGTGCGAAGTCGTCATACACTTGGCACTTGAGGGACTACAAGTTCGACCAAAATCTTTTCCGTCTCCTTGGTCTCTAGTTTAACGGTTGTAGGTGACCTAGTACCTTTTTCGTTCTCTCAAGGTCTTTTTGTAGATAAAGACGAAATAACTGATACGGTTACGGAAACTGACACACCTAGTGTTATTTGACACCTTTTAAGACTTTCTCTACCCTTACGGTCTAGTGGACTTGACGGAGAACTCTTTGGATATACGTCCAGTCCTTCGTTGTCAATCTTACCTGTACCTTGTTGTCTGACCAAGGTTTATTCTTTTCCTCATGCAGTTCCGACAGATAACAGTGGGACGAATAAATTGAATATACGTCTCATGTAGTACTCTTTACGACTTGACCTCCTTTGTGTTCGACTTTAGTTCTAACGGCCCTCTTTATAGTTATTACAGTCTATACGTTTACTGTGGTGGGAATACCGTCTTTCACTTCTCCTCGATTTTTCGGAGAACTACTTTCACTTTCTCCTCTCACTTTTTCAACCGAATTTCGAGTTGTAAGTCTTTCGTTTCTAGTACCGTAGACCAGGGTAGTGAAGTACCCTTTATCTACCCCTTTGTCACCTTTGTCACAGTCTGAAACTAAAAAACCCGAGGTTTTAGTGACGTCTACCACTGACGTTGGTACTTTAATTTTCTACGAATGAGAAACCTTCTTTTCAATACTGGCTGGATCTATCTTATAAGTTTTCGTCTCTGTAATGATTCCAGACAGATCAGTTCCGATACCAAAAAGGTCACCAGTACATACCTTCACTCTCAACCTGACACTTCTTCCGACTCACGACTTCTTAACTACGCAAACTTGACACCACAAGCTCTTCTGAGAAATCTCAGGGAACCTGACGTTCCTCTAGGTTGGTCAGGTAAGACTTCCTCTAGTCGGGACCCTAAAGAAACCTTCCTTACTACGATTTCGACTCCGAGGTCATGAAACCGGTGGAGTACACTTCTCAACTGAGTAACCTTTTCTGAGACTACGACCCTCCCTAACTCCCGTCCTCCTCTTCCCCTGTTGTCTCCTACTCTACCGACCTACCGTAGTGCCTGAGCTACCTGCACTCAGACTGACTTGAGGCCCTCTACCACTACCTGTCCCTCCGGACCGTACGACGCTAAGTACCCCAGCGTTTCTCAGTCTGTGCTGACTCGGTGACCTTACTTGACTTGACTTGACTTGACTTCACCAAAATCGTTGTAATAATAAAAAGAGTCTATATGTGTATATGTATTTATTTTGAAAAAGAGTATATATATATTTCTTCTCATGTTCTACATGAGAAAAAATTAATTCTCTATTTACAATCATGGATTTGATTTATCCGATTCGGTCTTTATTCCTCTTTATTATTACAAAGGGGTAATTTTGGTTCCAAAGAATTGAAATGTAAGTTTCTTCTTATCTTAAATGGTGTATCTTGGTGTATCTTATCCATTCTTTAACTAGTTTTAACTTTGTTTTAACTAGTAAAACTAAGTACTGTAGTTTTATTAATAATTTCAGAAAGAACCAGTATAGAACACAGGGACTACTAATTCATCTACTTTCGACGTTTCTCGAAACTTTCTTGAATGATCACCAACAGTCATTACTTACAATGGTTTCTAAACGGTAGTGGTACTGATTGTAGTGAGAAGTTCTAACTGTTTATATAACTCGAAAAACCGAAGACTTAGAAGGTTCTGTGTAGTCATGTCAAGTCAACGAGTCAACACAGACTCAGACGGTCAGGTACCTGACGTCGTGTGGTCCAAAGGGACAGGTAATGGTTGAGGACCTCGAACAAGTTTGAATATAGGTAACTCAACCACTACAGTAGGTTGGTAAAGTAGTAGACAGTGGGGGAAGAGGAGGACGAAAGTTAGAAAAGGTAGTAGTGTCAGAAAAGGTTACTCAGTCAAGAAGAGTAGTCTACCGGTTTCATAACCTCGAAGTCGAAGTTGTAGGTAGGAAGGCTACTTATAAGTTCTGACTAAATAAAATCCTAACTGAACAAACTAGAGGAACGTCAGGTTCCCTGAGAGTTCTCAGAAATGGTTATGGTGTCAAGTTTCCGTAGTCAAGAAATCACGAGTCGAAAGAAATACCAGGTTGAGAGTGTAGGTATGTAGTGATGACTTTTTGGTAACGAAATTGATCTGTCTGGAAACAGTCACTTCATTCCAGAGACGAAAAATTATACGACAGATCTAAACAATATCGAAAAGAAGGTTCCTCGTTCTCAGGAAATTAAAGTACCGACGTCAGTGGTAAACGTCCCTAAGTTTCGTGTATCAATAAAGGTTATTCGTTTCCACCAATATAGTGACCATATTGATCCAGTGTACCTAAATATTTTCAAACGAAGAAACTTACCGTAACCATAAGTAAGTAAATGAGTAAGAAAGATCTTTAGAAATACTCGTCGTTAAGGAAGTCACTTCTGATGGAAAAGAGTCATTCAGTATGTCCGATTTCGATCTAATTCTCTCTTGGTAGGGTAAGACATCTGTAGAATGAACGGGAATAGGTTTTGAAGTCTGAACTCTTCTTTCGTTTCTGAAACCGACTCCGTACTACAAGACAACTTCTACTTTGACTGAATCACACAAAACCCAAAGAGGTGAGAGGATCTCCGAAAGTAGTAGAGAGGAAGGTGGAGAGAAAACTAGTAAGGTTTCTTCAAATACCCCTATGAAGGTTTAGAGTGTGACACTTATATGACAGTTAGTAGAACAGGATGACACGTCAATCGGTTGATGGCTGTACTAATACTCCATTTTCCTTTTAAAAAATTTAATTAAAAATAACCTCATGTCAACTGAATGTACAATACAATCAAAAACGACATGTTGTTTCACTTAGTTAATATGTATAGAAGAGAAAAATGTAAGAAAAGGGTACATCCAGACCTCTTCCTTTACTGTTGGGTGAGGTCATAAGAGCGGACCTATTAAGGTACCTGTCTCCTCGGACCTCCCGATATCAGGTACCCTAACGTTTCTCAACCTGTACTGATTCGTTGATTGTGTGTCTGTGAGTGAGTACATCCAGTAATATCTCTTAACTCATCTAAAAAGACACAATATGTCATCCAAAAATAATCAATAGGTAAAATATTTATGATCACACACATACAGTTAGGATTAGAAGGTTCCCTTTTTTTTATAATAGAAATCTAAAATTTACAGTAAATAATAAATTTTATTTTATAACATCAACCCATAAATTATACACTTTTCGAGTTACTTCTATTTGGAAAATGGGTCAAAGAAATAAAAATGTAATTAATAGAGTTAGACAATATAAAAGACGTCCGATGTCTTTGTTTCAAAGAGGACATCGGGAGTTAAAGAACTATATTGACGATATTTAAATTCATGGTCCTACTAACGGATAACGTATGGGTGGTGAGTCGAATTCGGTCTATACCTTCAAAGAGAAACTTGAGACATTACCTTTAATTCACAAGTAATAATTTGGAGTTTTAACAAATAATTTTACTGTACTACTATACTGTTCATATTTGGAATTTTCGTCACAAATATTTCATCCACTGGAGTGTGGTTCCATGAAGTAAAGAGTCTAGTAAGACTCGATGAAAGAAGTGTCGGTGGTGGTCGGGGGACGTGAAGACATAGACCTCCGTACTTCTCATACCCTATACACACCCGAGGTCTGTACAGTTTTGTCCCCGACATAACATTTACATATCCTTACGTTCCATATAGACACACAATTAAAATATAGGACGTTGAAAGATATAAGTAACTAATCGAGATCATTAAAAGACCACCACAGAAATCCCAGAAGATGTATCTCCTAGTACAGTAGACGTTTGTCACTCTTAAAATGAAGAAGAAAAGATTAAACCTAAGAAAAATAAAGAAAAAGAAGAGACTAACGACACCGATCCTGAAGGTTTTGATACAACTTATCACCACCACTTTCACCCGTAGGAACGGAATAGGGACTAAAATCTCATTTACAAAAGTTGAAAAGTGGTAACTTCTATTACAAACGATACCCAAACAACATATACCGAAAATAATACAACTCCATGTAAGAAAGATACGGACGAAGGACCTCTCAAAAAATAGTATTTACCTATAACTTAATGCAGTTTCCGAAAGGGACGTAGATAACTCTATTAGTATACCAAAAAATAGAAAGTTAAACAATTATACAACATAGTGTAACTAACTGAACACTTATGACTTTTTAGGAATGTAGGGACCCTATCTCGGGTAAACCAGTACTACATACTAGAAAATTTATAGAACAACCTAAGACTAAACGATCTTAAAACAACTCCTAAAAACGTATATACAAGTAGTCACAATGACCGGATATCAAAAGAAAAAACGTACCTTAAAACCGACCAAAACAATAATCCCACTATTACCGGAGTATTTTACTCAAACCCGTAAATGGAAGGAGACGTTAAAAGACCTTCTCAAACTTATCCTATCCATAATCGATAAGAGATTTAAAAAGCATTTTAAGTGGACACTTCGGTAGATCAGGACCCGAAAAAAAACAACCTTCAAAAATAATGTCAAAACTAAAGACACGAACACTATCTAGACAATTGTAAAAGATAAAGAAGGACAGAGTCAAAACCTTCCGCTGTGAAAAGATTCTTAAACAAATAACCTTTATTAGGGTAAATGGTGACGTTGTTTTTCTTATTTTATGAATCCTTATTTAAATGGATTTCTTTGTTTTCTGGATATATATTTTTTGATATTTTATGACTACTCTCTTCAGTTTCTCTTGTGTTTGTCTACCTCTTTATATGGTACAAGTACCTGACCTTCTTAGTTATATCACTTTTACTCATATGATAGTTTCGTTAGATATCTAAATTGTGTTAGGGATAGTTCGATGGTTACCATAAAAAATGTCTTGATCTTGTTTATTAAAGTTTTAAACATACCTTTGTGTTTTTTGAAGTTTATCGGTCTCGTTAGAACTGATTCTTCTTACCTTGAACTCCTTAGTTGGATGGACTGAAGTCTGATATGATTTTTCTATGTTATTAGTTCTGTCATACCATGACCGTGTTTCTGTCTTTATATCTAGTTACCTTGGTTTATCTTTACGGACACCTGTGGAATAGTAATTGTTTCCTCCGTTTTTATATGTTACCTCTTTTCTGTTAGAGAAATTGTTCACCAAGAACCTTTTGACCAGTTGGTAGATATTTTCTTACTTTGGTCTCGTGAAAGATTGTGGTATGTGTTTTTATTTGATTTTTACCTAATTTCTAGATTCGTATTCTGGTCATTGATATTTTGAGTATCTCCTTTTGTATCCGTCTTGTGTGAGCCTGTATTTAGTGTCGTTCGAGGAGATACTGAGTGGAAGGTCTCATCACCTTTATTTTTGTTTTCATTTGTTTATCTTGTATTCTGATGAAGTTTCGAAAACGTGTTACTTTCCTTATATTCGTTCCACTTTTCCGTCGGAAGTCTTACCCTCTCTTATTATCATTTACTTTGTTGACTGTTTCTTAATTAGAGATTTTGTATGTTCGTCAATTACGTCGAGTTACGGTCTTTTTATTTACTGGGTTAGTTTTTCACCTGGTTTCTTGATTTGTCTGTAAAGAGGTTTCTTCTGTATGTCTAAAGATTGTTTGTGTAACTTTCTACGAGTTATAGTCTCTTTACGTTTAGTTTTAGTGTTACTCCATAGTAGTGTGTGGTAAGTCTTACCGATGGTAGGTTCTCAGATGTTTGTTATTTACGACCTCTCCCACACCTCTTTTCTCTTAGGAGAATGTGATAACCACCCTTACGTTTGGTCATGTCGGTGGGACCGATTGTCACACCTCTAAGGAATTTTTTGACCTTAGACTTCTTGACGGTATGTTGGGTTGTTAGGGTAACGACCCGTATGTGTATCTCCTTTGGTCTTAACTTTCTCGGTGTACATGTGGTTACAAATGACGTCGTGACAAATGTCATCGATCCTGGACCTTCGTTGGATCTACAGGTAGTCGTCTACTTACCTATTCCTTCAACACACGTATATGTGTTACCTTATAGTCAATATTTTTACTTGTGTAAACTCAGTCAGGATTACTCTACCAACTTTGACCTCGGATAATATGTCTCACTTTATTCAGTCTTTCTCTTTGTGGTTATGTGATATAATTGTGTATATATATACCTTATATCTTTCTTCCATTGTTACTAGAATATAAGTTCTGTCGTTTTCTTTGTGTCTACATGTCTTGTCTGAATACCTGATACACTCTCTTCCACTCCCACCCTACTCAACTCTCTTATCGTAGTTTTGTACATATAATGGCATACATTTTATCTACTGGTCATGTTCAAACTACATACTTCGTCCCGTGAGTTTCGACCACGAGACCCTGTTGGGTCTCCCTATCCCACCTCTCCTTCTACTTTCCCTCCAAGTTCTACCCCCCTGTGCACATGTGAGTACCGACTAAGTACAGCTACATACCGTTTTGGTGGTGTTATGACATTTCATTAATCGGAGGTTCATTTTGTTTATGTAATTAATTTTATTTTTTGTCCCCAACATCTGTGACCGACTGGTGGACGGGTTCTACCTCCGTCGGACCTATCTAGCAGGACTTTCGACCTACGACAACCAAACGGTCCTATGGGACTTCATGAAAGTCCTTCGAAGAAGATACACGTTCCTACTGGAAGGTAGTTCTTTTAAAAACTCACTTTGGAGGGTAATAAATGAAACTTAATAGAGTGTTACATTCTTACTCTACCACTATTCAGTTACAAGTCGTCGACGTCAGAGGATTGATATAGTGTTTTCAGAGACCGTGAAACAGAACAGGTTTTGTCGAGATGTTATTACTGACGACGAGAGAAATAACAATATCCTCCTCTGTGTGACACCCAACAGAAGAAGTAGTCAAGGGCCCTTAACCCACCCACGACTGAGTGTTTTTCACCCACCACACCCCCTTTTACCCATTAGATCAATCCGAAATTGCATAAGGATAAACATACCATCTAGATTCAAATAAAAAACTAGAGGTAGAAAGAAGTCAGGTCTGTTAAGGAAACGGGGGATGCAAGTAGAATATTGTGTGTGCGCGTGTGTGTGTGTGTGTGTGTGTGTGTGTGTGGTGTTTGTTGTTGACGGATGGATCGATTTGAGGTAGTCCAAGACAGAGTACATAGAGGGTATTTACAGGAACGTCGGTATTATATAGAGCTCTAGGTTTCACAGGGGTCCGAACGTCCTGTAGTGGGAACGTGTAAGACAACCCATTAGGGTGACTGGGGTAGGTGTAATCTTACTGTGTCTCCTACTAATCTAGTCACAGGATCTAAAAGTGAGTCTATATACGTTAAAACAACTTTTGTTTTCTGGGAAAGAAATCACAGTTATCTGTGTATTCATCCCTTAACAAAAGAGTTCCCACACTTGGAGACTGGATAAATCCGTCCTCCATTCATTTGTTTACTACTTTCTTTTCAGACGTACGGAGAGGTCCGGACCCCCTGTCGGGTCTCGATCTTCGAAGAAACTCCTCGGTTTGTCGACACACATGTCCTACACCCCCTCCCCTCCAACCTTTCGATCCCCACCCCCTGAACGAGAAGAACAAAGTCACGACCTCAGGACCGTAACCGAAACTGAAATGAGACTTCGAAACCCGGGTTAAGTAGGTTGGAGGTAGTCGACGCCTAGTTAAAGATTTAACAAGACCCTTTCGGTGCATTACTTTTGAACAGTCACTTCTTTTTACTCATCGCAGGCAACATCGGACTGAGTACTAGTCAATGATCACCCTCAAATTACAAGTGGTTCAGAGGGAATCACCTTATAATATATGTGGTGGAAGCATTACACGTACCACCACACTTAATCGAAAAACTTTGACGTCCTCTCGGACATTAAATCCCTGAGCCCCGGTATTGGTGTCGTTTCCTTTCCTAATCCCAGTTTTTATCTTAGTAAGTTTTTATAGTAACCTTCGTAAAAATGGATCACACTTCGAAAACGGTTTTCTTTCTCGTCCGCCGTACGAGAATTACGGAGGAATCTCTTACAATTTAAGTCTTCATGCCAAAACTTAAACAGTTATACTATGTATTTTGGGTTGTAAGATACCGGTATTAATTTAGTGAAATTTTGGAGTTAGATTTTGTGTTATTGTGAAAGAAGATTAATGCACCAAGATACGTTTCCTATACTTGGGAAGTTCCTGTCTATAAACCTTCAAGACACAAACTCTATAAACCATTTAAGACGACCACCTATCCATTTAAAAAAATTTCTACGTTAAGATAACATACGTTTACTTCAATAAAGATTGAGGATTTATCAACTGATCTTTTACAACTTTCTCAAATATACTTGACCCACCCCTACACAAGGTACGTAGACAAGAGTAATAAAGATTTTGTATAATACTTTTAGTTTAGTCAACAAACGTACAAAGGGACTAACGTCTTTGTCTTCCGTCCCGACCTTCTAGGTTCACAGAAAAACGTATTTTTAGTCGGTATTTAGACCCCAGAGGATGACTTCCTCTTCTTAATAAGTTTCCAATGTTTAAACTAGAGTTCGATTTATCTCGTTGTTGTTATATTCTATGAGGTCCATCCTAATCCTCCGGAGTCAATAGGACTAAACAAAGCCTGGACCAAAACGGATGATTTATAACCCAACCGGTTTTTAAAACAAGTCCATAAGACATTCTACCACACGTTTGGGCTTACTTAAAAACCGGTTCGGTACCGTAGGATAATTTAAATGACGAATACCTATGAGACACGAATTAAGTGTTAATACGGTGTTACACTTAACGTCATTGGAGGATAGAGTTTTTTTATAAAGAAAGGTGGATCTTTATCTGGTAGTGAAAGATGATGAGTCACAATAGGTCGAAGGAATTGACTCAGAACAACACGGACGAGACCGGGGACGAAAGGAGGGTTCATTTAGAGGGTCGGGGAAGAGAAGTTAGGGACCCGAAGTAAGTAGGACCGGGACTCGACAGGGATTGTCTACCGCTCGAGAAGACGTGAAAGAAAAGGAGACAGACTTTATGACAAGGAGTTCGTGAAAGAGTACTGAAGAAAAATAAAGTAAATGCAGGACCGGGTCAACAATAAAAGAGTCTCTACAAAATGAACTGATGGATTTCTTTCTCGGTGAGACGTGGGAGTGAGAGCTTGTCGAAAAAAGAAATGTCGTGAATAGTCATGATCTGGAGGTTCATTATTTACATACACGGTAAGTTATAACAGAAATAGAGGTAATCTTACAGTTCAAGACCTTCCTTCTTGGTATAGACACACAAAAAACAAAAACAAAAAAAAAAACAAAAATTAAGTGACGATATAAAAGTAGTGGATCTTAACATCATCTAGTTATCTATAAAGAGTTATATCTCTTTACGGGTATTTCTCATCTCCTTTCTCTTGAGACTTTCTTTCTCCATGTGTGTCCTTATAAGTATTCCTATTATTGAATTTGCATCACGGAGGTTTTAGGTGGTCTAGTATTATTAGTAAAGTTTACGACTTTTGTACGTATGTGTGAGGGTGTGTGTGGGAACGTGTGTCTAAGAAACCTAGGTAGAGTCTGAATCATTGAATCCTTGAAGTCTCTTATCGGGACGGAATTAGACAAGTCCGACGGTATCGTTTACGGTATTCGACCCACAGAGTTTGTTGTCCGTAAATAAAAGACCCCCGATCTTCACGGATTACTTCTACGTACGAAAGGAGGATCGAACGTCTTCCGACGGAGGAACGACACAGGAGTCTATTGGAGAGGACAACGGACCCTTCTATCTCTTTAGAAAACACAGAGAAGGAGAAGACTATACCTGGAGTCAGGATGGTCGAATGTCGGGGTGGGAATACTGAGTAAATCGGAATTAACGAAGAGATTTCAGGGGTAGAGGTTTATGTTAGTGTTATACCCAATCTCTTCTGAGAACTCTCCTCTAGTTTGGTCAGTCAGTATTTCCTTTAGTTGGGACTTAAAAGTAACCTTTTTGACTACGACTTCGACTTCGAGGTTAGGAAACCGGTGGACCACGTTTCTCGACTGAGTAACCTTTCCTGGGACTACGACCTTTTCTATTTCCCTTCACCTACTCTACCAACCTACCGTAGTAGTTGAGTTACCTACACTTAAACCCGTTCGAGGCCTTCTATCACTTCCTGTCCCTTCGGATCACAAGACGTCAGGTACTCCAGTGTTTTTCAACAGTGTTTTTCAACCTATACTTAATCAATGACTTGTTTTTGTTGTATACTTAAAACTCCCTTACTGTAAGACAGGTATTTGTGGGGATCTTTGTATAAAATTATCGTAGGTTTCAAGACATATTAAGACTTCGGGAGCCTTCAGACCCTTCGTCATGTCTTCTTACCTGTACTGAAAGACCGACATATTTCCTGTGACGGTAAGAATCGCCAACTTACACAGATTACTATGCCCCTGTGTAGGAATCCGTTTCTAAAACTATCATTCGATTCCAAATCTCGTACAACTTTCTCTTTGATGTTCTATATCTCCTTGGTTTAAGATTGGTTCGTAAAAAATTTTAACTTTTCAAAGACACATCTCAGTTTAAACGAGGAGTCAGACTACCTCTAACTGGAATTATCAGATAAATAACTTGTCAGATCTGCCTATTCCCCGTTTTCCACCCACTTCTCCTTAACATAATGACGAAAGAAAGTAAAAACAGAAGTTCGTACAGGACAGTTTAGAGGGAAGAGATTAGAGACACCGTCTCGAGTCTCAAACGATCCCTTCAGATCCATAATACCTTCGACCCGGTCGAATTTTGAACTTGACGTTTAAGAAAAAAAAAAAAAAACCAGATGGAGGAGGACCAGAGACCAAAACCTCCACCTTTCCCAACATCAACGGGTAGTGGAAAAGAGTAAGAGAATAAAAAAAATCGAAGAGTCCCAATCCTTCTTACCACCCTCTCTAATTTTCCTGTTTTGATAAAAGGTAACTCACCTACAACACTAGAAGGACACCGGTAGTTACGGGGAGATCCACCGTTATTTGAAGCATGGCCGAAAGACAAAACTTCCTTGTATTCACTAAAGACAGTCTCTTCCGTTACCGTTGGGTGAGGTCATGAGAACGAATCGTTTAGGGTACCTACCTCCTCGGACCAACCGACGTCAGGTACCCCAACGATTCTCAGGCTGTGTTGACTTACTGAAGTGAAAGTGAAAAGTGAAAGTACATAACCTCTTCCTGGACCTTTGGGTGAGGGCACAAGTCCGGACCTCTTAGAGTCCCTGTCCCCTCGGACCACCCGACAGTAGATACCCCAGTGTGTTTCAACCTGTACTGACGTCACTGAATCGTCGTCGTTCACTAAAGATATTCTCCGGGTAACACACTGTAGAAACGAAGTTTCGAGAGATGACCTCCCTACGACATAAAACTATAGAAAACTTTAGAATCGAAGAAGATACGACCATTTCTTAGATGAACTTTACGTCCTCCAGACCCAAACTAAGGACCCAGTCTTACTGGGGGACCTCTTATCTTACCGATAGGTGAGTTCATAAGAACAGACCCTATAGGGTACCCGTCTCCTCGGACCACCCGGTGTCCGGTATCACAACGTGTCTCAATCAGTGTTTACTTCGTTGAATCGTACGTCATACATAACCGTTATAACCCGAAGGACCCACCGCGTCACCATTTCTTAGGTGGACGGTTACGTCTTCTACGTTTTCTGCACCCAATTTAGGGACCCAGTCCTTCTAGGGGACCTCATCATTCACCGTTGGGTGACTTCATAAAAACGGACCTTTTAAGGTACCCGTCTTCTCGAACCGTCCAACATCAGATCCCCCAACGTTTCTCATCCTGTACTGACTCACGCGCGTGTGTGTGTGTGTGTGTGTGTGTGTGTGTAAGTGTACCCGTCATAACCTGGATGACTCTTCCGTACTCTATTTTATCGTCTAACTTTGTCGTCTAAAGTCTCATGAGTTTACATTATAACGAAGTATTTCGGGTTAATGATATTTAAAATAGGTTATATCAACAATTTTACTAACTTTATTCGTGAGGTCAAGACATCGTAAAGTTTTTTTTAACGTGTCGTCTCAAGAGTCCAACCCTTTTTCTTTGTTAGTCTTTTGACCTAGAAAGTTGTGACTGTAATGGACCTGTTCGAGAGATTATCTAAAAAGGGGAGTTGGAGGTAACAATCATGAGAGTTTTTTAAAGGTTATCGGTTTTCAGGAATTGAAGTCGTCTACCGGAGAAATACCTGTAACCTGAAGTAAGTTTAAATTGGAAACTCCTGTCACGGTCGAGATACAAAGTAAACTATAAATTCGTAATGGAAAACAGTTTCTGATCAAAAGTGAGGTCAGACCTCAGACAATACAGTCTCCCCCTGTATTACACACTAAAAGACGAAAGTGGAATTGACATTTCCGCTTGAAGTTTAAAGTTAATATTCATTATCAGATATTTGGTGGTGTATTTTTACATGTTACAAGTAAGACTTATGAACCAGCATAAGAAAGAGTAATCTCTCGGTATAACTTGTTACCCTGAAGCGAACGTGTACAATTACTTTCACGGTACGGACATTTTTCAGTATTTTACCCTCGGGTTTTGTTTTCCGAACTCTTTAAATATATTTCTAAAATCAAAAATAACATTAGGGGGACTTTATTATGATATGTGTCACGGAAAATTTGAATACGGTACTGATTTCTCTCGTTTTAACCCTTTATTATCTGATAAGGAAATAAGTGTGTGAGAAAAATGGAGGAACGTGGGACCGTGGTGGGTTGGAGTAGTCGATTCTTAAGTTGACGTTGTGATTAATGTTTTAATCCTTAATCTTAAACCTGAAAATGTCTCATCAATATAAAAGATATTTTTTTCTTAAGGTGTCCGTACTTTATGTTTCTCGACTTATTTTCTATTATTATCTTTTAATTCTCACTCTCTCTTTTACGGTCTATCATTAGAAGTGTCAAAATGTTATCTAACACAAATCGACGTTTCTTGTCTTTTAAGATCATGAAATACATTTCCTTTTAGAACCTCTACGTCGTACCATACTACGCACCGAGTTGTCACAGGAGTTCCTGAGTCCAAGGAAAGTTGAGAGATAAGTCGGTAAACAGGAGTCTCCGATTAAAGGAGTACCAATATTTTACCAACGTCGTCAAGGTCCGTAGGGTAGGTCTAGATACCTTCTTTCTGTTCAGACTAAAAAAAAAAATAATAAAAACAAAGAAATTTAGTCAATCCTTTTGTAAAAGATCTTCCGGGGATCGATTGAAGAGAAATAAAGAGGGACCGATCTAAACACAGTGTATACGTAAAGACCTTGTCACTAATCGGTTTCTTCATCCTGGTGGTCCTCACTTAATCTTTTAAAGAACCCTCGACGGTTATTTCGGTTGAAGGATTACTTTGATTTCTGACTCGTCTCCTCCTCCTTTTAGACTTATGGAAATCCCGAGACGTTCTTACTTGTTCCGTCCACCCCCATCCCTTATCATCAACCTAAAATCCAGAGGTCATATACAAGACATAAAGAGTAATATAATTTTTCTTTCAAAGTAAAAAGAAAAATTTCTAAAACTCGATATTTTACAAGTTGAATACTTTGATACAACAGGTGAAAATAACTTGTGATATCTCCACTCCGGGGTCAAGTGTACGATCCCTTTAAGTTACGGATGACAGGTATAGAACCACCTATAACTTCTTCCTTAAAGTTAAATCAAGAAGATCGACCCAGGTCGACAAAACACGGTCTGGAGTTCGGTTGGAGGAACCGAAGCCATCGTAAAAGTGACGACTGGAGATGGAATCAGTATAAAGGAGGTTAGAACTTTAAGAAGGAAGAGAATCGTAAATACTACTAATAGAAGGTAAGAGGGAAAAAAGAAAGAAACCAAGATAAAGTAGTTTGATACTAGCAGAGAAGGACTTCTGGTTCAGAAATCTAGTCCAAGAGATGGAGATAAAAACGAGGACATTTTTAAATTAGATGAAAGTCCTACGTTTATCAGTGGAGATTTATCGTATCGAGTCTTTATCGATGAGGACACAAAATATAAAGGGATCTCTTCAAGAGAGTTTAACTTGTATTGGTTTAATAAAGAGTTCAATAGTGGTTTAACCAGAAGGGTTTGACCAACCGAGAAGACTTGTATTGTCGGCCAGTAGTGACCCCGTCTTGAGTCTGAGTTTTGAAACATAGTACTAAGTGATCAAAAATGAGACGACAAAACCAACGATTCAGTAACAAAATCAGACATTCAACACTGGTTCAGAAAACACTGGGGTGGTTCGAGGAGACAGGTACCCTAAAAGGCCCGTTCTTATGACCTCACCCAACGTTAAAGGAAGAGGTCGTGTGGAAGGACTGGACCCCTAGCTTGGACGTAGAGGACGTAACCGTCCTTTTAAGAAATGGTGACTCGGTAGACCCTTCGGAGATCAAAAATGTAATCGAAAACCTAATAACTCGTCTAAGAAGACAGAATTACAAAAGATGACTCTTCAGGAAGTGTAATTGAAGAATTTACTCTATCACGTATATTTTATGAATTGTCGGTACGGTCGGTTTTTCACTCTTTACTCATGTATTAATAAGGATAACAACAATGTTAATATATCTTATAGTATTGACCCAATGACCCTTTAAGAAACTTCATAAAAATAAACACAGTGTAGAGGAAGACGGTCGTGAACATGGTATAATTGAGTGAATACTAAAAAAAACTAAGAGATTAAAGACAGACTAAATCGTGATTGTAGCCGTTATGAGATATATTAGAATATAGGGTTCCAAAAGGATAACTGAATCACGTTTAGAGAGGATATCTTAGTTAGTTAAAAAGTAAAGAAGGAAAGAACGAGAAGAACGGACGAATTGAGATGTAAGTCCTAAATCATATTTGACTCTCAAATTAGATTAACACAGTCACACAACTACACTTTTGATTCGTGGTGTCTCAACAACACCCAGTTCACCAGTGACTCGGACCCGAGTTTGGGTCTACGAAACAGAGGGATAAGTTTCGAGAAACATTAAGTGGTTTAGATAATTACGTCGTGCTATAACGACGACTGTATAATTTAAGTACTAATTGATTGAGATGACAAATGAATATGAACTTTCACTTTTTCAATCAGTGAGTCAACACAGACTAAGAAATGTTAGGGTACCTGAGATCGGGTGGGTCGAGGAGACACGTACCCTAAGAGGTCCGTTAGTATGACGTCACCCAACCTTAAGGGAAGAGGTCCCCTAGAAGGGTCGAGGTCCCCTCGAAGGGTTGGGTAGTTTAGGTACAGAGAATACAGAGGACGTGACCGTCCACCAAAGAAATGGTAGACTCGGTGAAAAATACATCTACTGACGTTTAAGTAAAAACGACTACAGGAATTTGAAAATTGAGTTTTATCCCTTATAATTGAATCGGAGTTATTTAGGAAACATAATAAATGTCGAGTCACAGTACCAGTTGTTTCTAGTGTCGGAATATAGGTTAGAAATATATAAATGACGAGAAACTTTGATTTACGATATCACCTGTTTTTAAGAAACGTGACTCATCCTAAGGAATTGGTGGACGGTTGAACTACAAGGGGGTCCTGTCTCCAATTCCAAGGGTGAAGACAATCAGTGTTTACTATATTAAAACGACATGAATATAAATTTTATCTGATCACTTAGATCGGAGTTTATCGAATTACGTTAAAAATGGACTGGAGTACCAGTCTTAACACATATTACAACGTATATCAGTGTATTCGACAGGGTTTCCGTGAAAATGGTACTAAGATAAAATATTTGATCCCCCTTTCTCCTCTCCAACTCTTTGCTATTTCTTAGTGTGTGACTTAGATGTTAGATCCTGTACGAGTAGGTCTCGAAGTACAAGTTTTATCTACATAGATATCGAAACCAGAAACCGAAAGGTGTTTACTACGTTTCTGATTATTAATCTAGGGACAATAGACTTAGACATGAAAGGATGGTTGAAAGAGTAAATGTAGTATCAGAAGGATAAACTTTTTACTCTTACCACCAGTCAAATTGAGAGTCTTGGTTTCCTTTTCTCTCTTTCCTTTTACTCCAATTCTCTTGACCGTCCTTCTCGTACGTACTAGAAACAAAATTTTTCAAAATACAACATCTTGTAGACCTACTTAAGTCTGGGATATATACTGAAATATAGTCTATGACTATGGAAGTTGGTTCTCTGTCCTTTATATTCGATAGTTCTTACAACAGTTATTTCAGAAAGGTTCTGTCTTAGTTTTATCTTTGTTCTGGTCCTTCTGTATTTACTTTGTAGAAATAAAAGTTAAGGGAAACCGTTATAGATGTGGTGTTTTAAGAAATAGTCGTCAGAGAGTGTCAGTACGAATCTACAACTATGACTCAGGTACGTACCCCTACTCTCACTCCCGTCGGAACCACCCTTACTTGGTCGGTTGACACTAGTCGTCAAACCTATGTCAACGGGGTCTTACTACGGTTCACGTTTTAGTCAAACGTTTTCTTTTTAATCAACATGAATTTAGTTCTTCTCTTAATGTTTAATCGGTAATCAGGTGTAAAGACTAACGTGACATGACAAGACGACCATATGAGTCATAGTACACCCATTCTACAACCATAGGAAGAAATTCAGAAGTATGTAATAGACCGAAATAAGAAGGAAGTAAACAAATCCTTATAAACCGATAATTACTTTTGTTTTGACAGAGGTCTCTGTCTTTAACAAAAGTTTGTCAGAGATTCGACTGAGACTGAAAAATATTGACGGCGAAGACAATAAGTATAGTGACTGGATAAAACAAATTCACGTAGTAACGGAGTTCCCTTAATGAGAAACAATAATACTGTACTCTAGGTTAATAGGTTACTCAGTCATAGTGGGGTCTCTAATATATATATATATATATATATATATATGCGAACCGTACGTTGAAATCTTTCTTACTCAATCAAAAGGAGACTTTCTAAGGTTTACCTAAGAAAATATTTTCATTAGTAAGTATCGTGTTAATTAAAGAATGAATTTAACATTGGACTGGGTAGTATACAAGTGAATCAAGTCAAGTCAAGTCAGCGAGTCAACACAGGCTGAGAGGCGCTGGGGTACTTAGCGTCGTACGGTCCGGAGGGACAGGTAGTGGTTGAGGGCTTCAAGTGGGTTTGAGTACACGTAGCTCAGTCACTACGGGAGGTCGGTAGAGTAAGAGACAGTAGGGGAAGAAAAGGACGGGGGTTAGGGATGGTCGTAGTCCCAGAAAAGGTTACTCAGTTGAGAAGTGTACTCCACCGGTTTCATAACCTCAAAGTCGGAGTCGAAGTCAGGAAGGTTACTTGTGGGTCCTGACCAGAGGAAATCCTCCCTGACCAACCTAGAGGAACGTCAGGTTCTCTGAGTGTTCTCAGAAGAGGTCGTGGTGTCAAGTTTCCGTAGTTAAGAAACCGTGAGTCGAAAGAAGTTTAGGTTGAGAGTGTAGGTATGCACTGGTGACCCTTTTAGTATCGGAACTGATCTACCTAGTAACAACCGTTTCATTATAGAGACGAAAAATTATACGATAGATCTAACCAGTATTGAAAGGAAGGTTACTTATTCACAGAAAATTAAAGTACCGACGTTAACGGTAGACGTCACTAAAACCTCAGGGGTTTTTATTTCAGACTATGACAAAGGGGTAGATAAAGGGTACTTCACTACCCTGGTCTACAGTACTAGAATCAAAAGACTTACGACTCGAAATTCGTTTGAAAAAGTGAGAGGAGAAAGTGAAAGTAGTTCTCCGAAAAATCAAGGAGAAGTGAAAGA
Organism: Capra ibex; assembly: GCA_006410555.1. Lineage (NCBI taxonomy): Eukaryota > Metazoa > Chordata > Mammalia > Artiodactyla > Bovidae > Capra > Capra ibex. The sequence continues at coordinate 24,099,604 of SJYO01016970.1, read as the reverse complement.
CGGTATTCCCACCACAGTTGACGTATAGACTCCAATATCTATAAAGAAGGCCGTTAGAACTAACGTCGAACACGAAGGAGGTCGGGTCGAAAAGAGTACTACATGAGACGTATATTCAATTTATTCGTCCCACTGTTATGTGTCGGAACTTTATGAGGAAAGGGCTAAACCTTGGTCAGACACAAGGTACAGGTTAAGATTGACAACGAAGGACAGGACGTATATCCAAAGAGTTCTCCTTCCAGTCCACCAGACCATAAGGGTAGAGAAAGTCTTAAAAGGTGTCAAATAATACACTAGGTGTGTCAGTTTCTACAACCGTATCAGTTATTTCGTCTTTATCTGCAAAAAGGCCTTGAAAGAACGAAAAAGCTACCAGGTCGTCTACAACCGTTAAATTAGAGACCAAGGAGATGAAAAAGATTTTGGTCGAACTTGTAAACCTTCAAGTACCAAGTGTATAACGACTTTGGACCGAACCTCTTAAAACTCGTAATGAAATGGTAACACACTCTACTCACGTTAACACACCATCAAACTTGTAAGAAACCGTAACGGAAAGAAACCCTAACCTTACTTTTGACTGGAAAAGGTCAGGACACCGGTGACGACTCAAAAGGTTTGAACGACCGTATAACTCCCGTCGTGAAAGTGTCGTAGTAGAAAGTCCTAAACTTTATCGAGTTGATCTTAAGGTAGTGGAGGTGATCGAAACATCACTACGAAAAATTCCGGGTGAACTGAAGTGTAAGGTCCTATAGACCGAGATCCACTTCCTAGTGTGGTAGGACTAATAGACCCAACACTTCTAAAAAAACATGTCAAGAAGACACATAAGAACGGTGGAGAAGAATTATAGAAGACTAAGACAATCCAAGAATAGTAAAGACAGGAAATAGCTCGAGTAGAAACGTACGTTACAGGGGAACCGTAGAGACTAAAAGAACTTCTCTAGAGATCAGAAAGAGTAAGACTACAAAAGGAGATAAAGAAACGTAACTATCGACTCTCTCAGAAAGAATAGAGGGGAACGATAAGAAACCTTAAGACATAAGTCTACGAATGTAGAAAGGAAAAGAGGTAACGAAAAGCGAAGAGAAGAAAAGTGTCTATAAGTATTCCGGAGGAGTCTGTCGGTAAAACGAAAAAACGTAAAGAAAAGGTACCCCTACCAGAACTAGGGACAGAGGATATGTTACAGTACTCGGTGGTAGGTATCAAGTAGTCCGTCAGACAGATAGTCTAGACCAGGGAATTTAGATAAAGAGTGAAGGTGACATATTAGTATTCCCTAAACTAAATCCAGTATGAACTTACCAGATAACCAAAGGGATGAAAGAAGTTAAGGTCAGACTTAAACCGTTATTCCTCAAGTACTAGACTCGGTGTCAGTCGAGGGTCAGAACAAAAACGACTGACATATCTCGAAGAGGTAGAAACCAACGTTTCTTATATTAGTTAGACTAAAGTAAACTAGTAGACCACTACAGGTACACATCTCAGAAGAGAACACAACAACCTTCTCTCACAAACGATACTGGCTACACAAGAGAACCGTTTTGAGATAATCGGAAACGGGACGAAGTAAGGTATAAGGTTCCGGTCTAAACGGACAATGAGGCCCACAAAGAACTGAAGGATGAAAACGTAAGGTCAGGGCATATTACTTTTCCTATAGAAAAAGCTTACAACAAAGATTTTCCAGAACATCTAGAAGTATCTTAGCAAGTTGAAGTCAAAGAAGTCGTAATGACCAACCCGAACCTAGTGGTACTATAACTTACCAAAAGGAACCTTTACTTGTCTCTAGTAAGACAACAAAAACTCTAACGTAGGTTCATGACGTAAAGCCTGAGAAAACAACTGACACTACCGATGAGGTAAAGAAAATTCCCTAAGGACTGGTGTCATCATCTATATTACCAGTATACTCATTTTAAGTGGGTAAGGTCGGGTAAAATCAAGCCACTAAGGATCTTACAGATACAAGTGAACACAGTAGAGGACAAACTGGTGAAGGTTATTCGGAACTAAATACCCGGATTGTAAGGTCCAAGGAAACGTTATAACGAGAAATGTCGAAACCTGGAACGAAGATAGTGGTCAGTGTAGGTGTTGACCCATAACGAAAACGAAACCGAGGAAGGGAAGAAAGAAAGACCTCAATAAGGAGGTGACTAGAGGACACCGTATAACCCGTGGATGACTGGACCCCTCAAGGAGAAAGTCATAGGATAGTAAAACGGAAAAGTATGACAAGTACCCCAAGAGTTCCGTTCTTATCACTTCACCAAACGGTAAGGGAAGAGGTCACCTGGTGTAACACAGTCTGGAGAGGTGGTACGGGCGGGTAGAACCCACCGGGGTGTCCCGTACCGAATCAAAGTAACTTAATCTGTTCCGACAAAAGGTACACTAGTCTAATCGATCAAAAGACACTAATACCAAAGTCACACAGACGGGAGACTACGTGAGAGTGTTATGGTGGCAGAGTGAACTCAAAAAGAATGGAACTTGCACCCCATAGAGAAGTACCGACGAGGTCGTTTCGTGTCGGTGACGAGGAATGGAACCTGTTCTAGTGGGGATGACTGGAACTCGTACCTCATCGAGGAGACTAGGGAGGACGTGGGTGTGTCGGTGACGAGGAGTCTGCACCCCATCGAGGAGATCCGGTGACGGGACTGGAGCCTGTACCCCATCGAGGAGAACCGGTGAGGATGTGACAACGTCGGAATCAAGTGAATCATGTTTCGTCAATAACTAGTTCATAATTATACTAATTTTCGTAAAGACGAAGGGATTAAATTATCACTTGATCATTTTAGTAAACACAAAATGAAAAACATCAAGGATATGAAGGACTTGAATCTCCTAGGTAATGAAATTACTCAAGTTGTCTTTTCTAGGTAAAGTCAGTATGACTACTACCAATCTATCGTAGTGGTTGAGTACGTTTGAGACCCTCTATCACCTCCTGTCTCCTCGTCCACACCATGTCAGGTTCCTCGGTGTCTCTGTACTTAGTCGTTGACTTCTCGTGTTCAGTATGACAGACACACACACACGCGTGAGTCAGTACAGACTGAGAAACGTCGTGGTACCTGACATCGGACGTTCTGAGGAGACAGGTACCTTAAAAGGTCCGTTCTTATGACCTCGACCAACGACAAAGGATGTCCCTAGAAGTACTGGATCCCTAGGTTGGACTCAAGGAACTCAGAGAACGAAACAGTCTACCTAATAAATGTTGATTACGGTGAACCCTTCGGGAGTATGACAGATTCCAACGTTATATAAAAAAGATAGGGACTCTTATATCCTAGTAAGATTAATGAAGTTAAGATTATTTTTATATTAATAATGATGATAGTCTTTTTGATGTATAGGTTAACAGATAAATCAAACTAAAGACAGGGAGAAGGAACAAAAAGAAAATTAATTAAAAATAGTCTTATATCGATTAAATGTTACAATACAATTAAAGACGAGATGTCGTTTCACTTAGTAATATGTATATATTATGTGTATACACACACATATAGATATATATATATAAGGAACCTTCCTTTCAATACTGGTTGGATCTGTCGTATAATTTTTCGTCTCTGTAATGAAACGGTTGTTTCCAGGTAGATCAGTTCAGATACCACAAAGGTCATCAGTATATACCTACACTCTCAACCTGATATTTCTTTCGACTTGTGACTTCTTGACTACGAAAACTTAACACCACAACCTCTTCTAAGAACTCTCAGGGAACCTGACGTTCCTCTAGGTCGGTCAGATAGGATTTCCACTAGTCGGGACGCACAAGTAACCTTTCTGACTACAACTTCGACTTTGAGGTTATGAAACCGGTGGACTACCCTTCTCGAATGAGTAAACTTTTCTGGGACTACGAACCTTTCTAACTTCCGTCCGTCTCCTCCCCTGCTATCCACAACTCTACCAACCTACCGTAGTGACTGTGCTACCTGTACTCAAACTCATTTGAGACCCTCGACCACTACCTGTCCCTCCGGACCGCACGACGTCAGGTACCCCAGTGTTTCTCAGTCTATGCTGACTCACTGACTTGACTTGACTATATATAATGTGTATATTACGTACATGTGTAGAGAAAAAAGATAAGGGAATATTTAGTGATGTCTGATAGTTCCTCTCAAGGGATACGATATGTCATCTAAGAATAATCGGTAGATAAAATATATGTCATCACATTTATACAGACCGAAGGGTCCACCGAGTCACCCATTTCTTAGGTGGACGTTACGTTCTCTTCAACCTCCACGACCTCTACGACCTCTGTACCTAAACTAGAGACCCAGTCCTTCTAGTGGACCTCCTCCCTTACCGTTGGGTGAGGTCATAAGTACGGATACTTTAAGGTACCTATCTCCTCGGAGAGTCAGATATCAGGCAGCCCACCGTTTGTCAACCTATGTTGACTTCGTTGACTTGTGTGTACGTTACACAGACAGTTAGGGTTAGAGGGTTAAGTAGGGGACGGGGGAAAGGGGAAACCATTGGTATTTTCCACAAAAAAAAAAAAAAAAAAAGAAGAAGATGTAAAGTATGATTAAAGGTGGAATTCTAGTAGAGATGATTAAGTTTTTAATAAACCAACATTTTAAAATATAAACATTTTATATATAAACTCTTCTTACGGAACGACTCATGTACACTGTGTCACTTGTTTTTCTACCTTCCTACCTTTAGCTTTCCCTCCTTCTTCCAGTAAGATACTACTTTCAGGAACCCTTATCACCAATGAATTTAAGTAGAAAAGTAAACGATGGAAGGAACCCCAGGAAACAAGACAATGTTAGAGGAACTTAACCTCTCATCGATGAATTGTAGAGACAGTGAAACACCAGGTTCTGGAATCTATTACCCTTCGTCTGTAAATACTAAGCAAATGTCGGACAAGTAACTTCAGTCAGTCTAAGATTTGATTTTAACGAAATAAAAAGAGTGACGGAAACATAGTAGAGACATTCTTGAAAAAAGGACTTTAAACGGTTATAAACGGTAAACAGGGTGTCGAAAAACCACTGAGAGTAAATACTTTTTAAGATCTGGTCTGATCAGGACCATTTTTACAGTTAGAGTATAGATTAAATATAAATAAAGGAACGGAAAGGGTTCGGGGTCGGTCATAACTTGTACTACTTGTATTCCCATTCCTATACCAGGTTCAACGAAGAATTGAAGAAAGGAGGACGATAAAAATCGAGAAGACCAGACTCCCAGATCCTCTTTCCATACCTCAGAAAAATTAATTTAACTCTAGTGTAAAATTATGACAGAACCCACATGGATGAAGGACCGGCCACAACTGACCATTAACCGTTCGATATTCCTATACCCAGTGATCACTCCATACACACACACACACACACACACACACACACACACACACACACACGCACAACGACCCGTAAATTCCCCTCTGATTATCCCTTGTCTCCGGGGACCTTATTATGGGACTAAAGTCTAAAAGGTCAGGTGATGGTGATATGTTCCGTGGAGGAGAACGTCGATCCGAGACTGTATCCTCCTTTGGTAAAGACAACTCATGTGTATTCTTAGTATGTAAATTGTTTTTACCTACGTTAAGAGACAAGAATCGCCGGTGAGAACCGGAACGGTAGAGAGGGATGAAGGAGAAAAATGAAGATACGTTTATCTATTCTCCGTCTATGTTTTAAGACTACCCTGTACTCTACGGTCACAAGGGAAGAACAGTAACAAAGGTACAGAGACACTTTCACTAAGAGATTCTCAGAAGAGGTAAACCGAAAACGGACCTCTTCATCGGTCGAGGGAAGATGGTGTTCTTTCCTTCCTTTCCGGTTCAAGTAAAGTCAACCGAATATCGATTACGGAGATACTAAGAAGAGAGAAAGAAGGTACAAAGGAGGGGAAATTTCTCACTCCCTTCTTTTCCTTATTTTACAGACGTCTGTCGTTTCGGACAAACCATTGGAGAATCATTAATGTGTTCCTTCATCGTTGGGTTAATAAGTAAGACAAATTTGGACGCTATAAACCACAGATAAACAGAAGTCGAGATGTGAGGTGAGTAAGGTCTCGTCATCAGTCTTAAGACAAGTTATAGGACTGTAGGTACAAAGTAAAATCAACGACAATACGAACAAGTGAAAAATTTTAAAATAACTTTATAACAACGAAACGTTACAACACAATCAAAGTCTATTATTGTTTCACTAAGTCAATATAACTTTTCTTGGAAAACTTCCAAGAAAAGGTAATATCAAATAACGTTCTATAACTCGTATCAAGGAACACAATATGTCAAACTGGAACAACCAATAGATTAAATATATATCATCACACACATAAAATTAGAGCTTGAGGACTAAATAGGGGAGAAAGGGAAAGGGGAAACTACTGACAGACAAAAGATACAGACACTCAGATAGAGACAGAATATTTATTCAAGTAAACATAGTAATAAAGTTCTGAGTGCATTTTCGTTACAGTATACTATAAAACAGAAAGAGACAAACCGAGTGAAGTGAGTCATACTAGGAGAGATACGGGTAAGTACAACGACGTACACCGTAATAAAGTAGGAAAAACACCGACTCATTATAAGATAACACCAATATATGGTGTAGAAGAAATAGGTAAGAAGACAACTACCTGTGAATACAACGAAGGTACAGAACCGATTTATCTCGATGACACTTGTGACCTCACGTACATAGAAAGACTTAATATCAAATCATGAAAAATTAAAAGGTAAGTCAAAACACTAGAACATAAAAAGGGATACCGACATGTCCTTTAATAAACAAACTCACAGTCTCGTAAAATTACAGTTAAAAGTTTATTTAGACTATGATTTTTTATTTTTATATTCCTTAGGTTTGACTAAGTTCATGTAAATTTCGAATTCCTGTTAACTACCAATTAGAGTAGGGGTTTCGTAGAAAACACTCATTCTTTTTTTATAGGTAACTTATATAAAGTGAAAAATGTGGGTTTAGGTATATTATTCTACAGTACTGGGAACCTTCTAAGGTCCTGTCCATTCTGAGTACTTCACTAAGTCAAAACAGACAATCTTTGTACACTCGTCAAATTTAAAAGATTACTGGCACAACAAAAAGGACCACCGAGTCAGTCATTTCTAAGACGGACGTTGTGTCCTCTGGTCCCGAGTTATGGACTCAGCCTTTCTAGGGGTCTCTTCCTTTACCGTTGGATGAGATCGTAAGATAGAACCTCTTAAGGTACATGTCTCCTCGGACAACCGGATGTCAAGTACTCGAGTGATTGTGAAACGTAACTCCCTGATTGTAAAACATAAGACATAACATTACTGGTACAATTTTTTCTTTATATACTTCAAGTCAAGTCAAGTCAGTGAGTAAGTACAGGTTCAGAAACACCGGAGTACCTGACGTCGTGCGGTCCGAAGGGACAGGTAGTGGTTGAGTGTCTCAAATGGGTTTGAGTACAAGTAGTTCAGCCCCTACGGTAGTTTGATAGAGTAGGAGACAGTAGGGGAAGAGACGCACGGGAGTTATAAAGGGTCGTAATCCCAGAAAAGTCTATTCAGTCGAGAATTGTAGTCCACCGGTTTCATAACCTCAAAGTCGAAGTCGTAGTGAGGAAGGTTACTTGTGAGTCCGGACTAGAGGAAATCCTACCTGACCGACCTAGAAGAACGTCAGGTTCCCTGAGAGTTCTCAGAAGAGGTTGTGGTGTTAAGTTTTCGTAGTTTAAAAACCATGAGTCGAAAGAAATATCGGGTTGAGAGTGTAGGTATGTACTGATGACCTTTTTGGTATTGGAATTGATCTACCTGGAAATAACCGTTTAATTACAGAGACAAAAAATTTTACGACAGATCCAACCAGTATTGAAACAAGGTTCCTCATTCACAGAAAATTAAAGTACCGACGTCAGTGGTAGACGTCACTAAAACCTCGGGATTTTTTGTTTCAGTCCGTGACAAAGGTGACAAAGGGGTAGATAAAGGGTACTTCACTACCCTGTCCTATTATACTGGAATCAAAAAACTTACAACTCGAAATTCGGCTGAAAAAGTGAGAGGAGAAAGTGAAAGTAGTTCTCTGAGAAATCAAGAAGAAGTGAAAGACAGTATTCCCACAACAGTAGACCTATAGACTCCAATAACTATAAAGAGGGTTGTTAGAACTAAGGTCGAACACGAAGAAGATCGGGTCTCAAAGAGTACTACATGAGTCGTATCTTCAATTTATTCGTCCCACTGTTATCTGTCGGAACTGTAAGAGGAAAAGGATAAACCTTGGTGAGACAACAAGGTACAGGTCAAGAGTGACAACGAAGGACTGGACGTGTGTCTAAAGAGTTCTCCGTCCAGTCCACCAGACCATAAGGGTAGAGAAAGTCTTAACAGGTGTTAAATAACACTAGGGTGTTAGTTTCCGAAACCGTATCAGTTATTTCGACTTTAACTACAAAAAGACCTTAAAAGAACGAAAAAACTACTAGGTCATCTATAACCGTTAAACCAGAGACCAAGGAGACGGAAAAGATTTTGGTCGAACTTGTAGACCTTCAAGTACCAAGTGCATAACAACTTCGGACCGAACTTCTTATAGCTCATAATGAAATGATCATACACTCTACTCCCGTCAACACACCATCAAACTCGTAAGAAACCGTAACGGAAAGAAACCTTAACCTCACTTTTGACTGGAAAAGGTCAGGACACCGGTGACGACTCAAAAGGTTTAAACGACCGCATAACTCACGACGTGAAAGTGTCTTAGTAGAAGGTCCTAAACTTTGTCGAGTTGACCTTAAGGTAGTGGAGGCGATCGAAACAAGCATCACTACGAAGGATTCTGGGTGAACTGAAGTGCAAGGTCCTACAGACCGAGATCTAATCACTAGTGTGGTAGTACTAATAGACCACACACTTCTAGAAAAAACATGTCAAGAAGACACATAAGAACGGTGGAGAAAAATTATAGAAGATGAAGATAATCCAGGTATGGTAAAGACAGGAAATAACTCGGGAAGAAAGGTACTTTACAAGGGAACCATAGAGATCAATAGAACTTCTATAGAGACCAGAAAGGGTCAGATAATAAAAGGAGATCAAGAAACGTGACTAGTGACTCCTTCTAAAAGAATAGAGAGAAACGATAAGAAACCTTGAGACATAAGTTTACCCATATAGAAAGGGAGAAGAAAAGGATAGAAAGGAACAAAAGAAAAGTAAAGAGAAGAAAAGTATCGATTAACATTCCGGAGGAGTCTATCGGTAAAACGAAAAAACGTAAAGAAAAAGGACCCCTTATATGCTTCAGTCGAAATTTATAAATAAAATGGGTAATATAATTTTATAATAAAGTTGAAATTTTTATACGTAATAATAATACTCTATCTAATGATATAAAAAATATGTTTTAGACTACACATAAAATGTAGAAATCGTGAAGAGGTACCGGTGGACACCGTTCACCCTTAGTACTATCTATGTGTCGTACCGAGACCGGATTAGACAACGGGTCAAGTGGTGACGTGAAGTTTTATGGTGGTTGTAGTGGGGAAAACTTAAGAGATAAGTCAAAAATAAAAACAAAAACAAAAAATGACTGTATTAAAAACCAAATTTGAAACCATGACTGTCTCGTACTGGTGTTATCTGGAGTCATTTATGTTCAGTCACTAATCTTTCTTCACACCAGATCGGAGTTATCCCTTCGTAAGGGATCGATAGGATGGTTGAATCCATCACGTACGTTTTTAGACTTTACGTACATACCTGTAAATGTGTCCAATCTTCAGTACATCGTTGACTTATCCGTGTAATTTGTGTTACTACCCATACTTGTTTGGATCTTGTACTCTTAGTCGATAACATGATTAGCATCTATATGACACCCTCCACGGACTGTATCTCATTCGTGAGTTATTTAAAGATTTAATTTTATTTAAATTCGTGGTTTAATAGAAGTAACTTCCTTCTTTAACCAAATGGGATTCAAACAGTTCCATTTGAAGTGTCTCTTCTTTGAATTACAGTCTTTTAGATTCATCTACACCTTGATCTGACAACGATTACGTTTCTCGACTGACTGACCTTTTCTGGGGTCACGACCCTTTCTAACTCCCGTCCTTCTCTTCCACCGTTGTCTCCTACTCTACCAAGCTACTATAGTGGCTGAGTCACCCCACCCAAACTCGTTTGAGGTCCTCTTTCATTTTCTGTCCCTTCAGACCGTACGACGTCAAGTGTCCAAGTTTTTCTTAGCATGTGCTGAATCACTGACTTATTGTTAATATATCATCACTAAAGTAAGAGAAATCCTTAATAAGGTCACCCCCTTGATTAGTCCCTTTTTTGAGCCCTTCAAAGATACAAGAGAAGGAGGAGGACACCTATGTTCCTTGTATGTGTGTCTCGTTAAAGAGATTGTCACTAGGTCTTTGATCACCTCAAAGGGGATGTACAACCTGTTTACTCTTTTGTGTGTGAAACGTTACTGTCCGTGATCCACGAGGGGTCTCCGGTCCCTTCGTTCTCTTGTGCTAACGGAAGAGGAATGTTGGATGGGGTTTGCGGTCGTAGAGGGACCTTACTCGTACACTGACACGGGGTTTAAAATACCGACGAAAGGGTCTTCACTCAAGGGTCTACCGGACTGACCATCGGTTTCCCTGAACGTAAGTACTCAGGGCATCCTGTCCTCACTGACATCTTCGTTAAGAGTTGGTCGAAAGGACGGTCCCGAACGTCTCTTCCTTCTCCGTTTTAGTGATAGAAGGTCACAAAGGGACTTTCTTCGAATAGACATATGGCATTTTAAACGAGGTTCCCGATCCGAAGATTAAATTATCCGTAGAGACCTGTCCCACTCTAGAAGGGGTACTTATCCCTTTGACCATCTGTTGAGATTGTTAAATAGAGAGAAAGAACGAGGTTATTATTTTGGTTGAGTGGTTATAGAGGGACTTCATTAAACGTTGGGTAGACCGTTGAGTCAAAAACGTCGTCGGTGGGTTTTTACCTACGGGATTCATCAGAACGAGATTATCGGTTGCCTCTAACGTAAGTGACATAGTTTGTTTCTTTGTTGAAAATAGTCCACAATCTTTTGGGGAAGGTGATATCATTTTATATACGTAGAGGGTCCTTCCCGTAATTGATATATGAAAAGGTCGACGACGTAATATCTAGTCGAAGATCAGTCGAAATAGATCTAGGACTGACGTCAGGAGGAAACCCTATGACTGTACGGAATCGTGTAAGTGTTGATGACCCTCAGTGTCTCTTGTTTCTTTTTCCGAACTCGTCATGGTCTCAGACTCTCTGTTGATTCTCGAACCTGATTCAACTAGTTGTTCCAAGTAGTAGAAGATGTGTTCCGGTAAGACAGTTCTAACCCTTTCTATACACAAAATGTATTACACGTCTTTGGTTATACTTCACAGTTGTTTTTTAATTGTCTTATTATACGAACTTTGTTTTATCGTTCTATTTATAGGTCTTTATCTAGAATTATTCTAAGTTCTGACGGATCTCTTTATAGTCATTGGAGTCTATATGTCTACTGTGGTGGGAATACTGTCTTTCATTTCTCCTTGATTTCTCGGGGAACTACTTCCACTTTCTGCTCTCACTTTTTCAACTGAATTTCGATTTGTAATTTTTTTACTTCTAGTACCGTAGGTCAGAGTAGTGAAGTACCGTTTATCTACCCCCCTGTTACCGTTGTCACTTTCTGAAATAAAACCCCCCGAGGTTTTAGTGACTTCTACCACTGACGTCGGTACTTTAATTTTCTACGGACGAGGAAACTTCTTTTCGATCTGTTTGGATCTGTCGTATAATTTTTCGTCTCTGTAATGAAACGGTATTTGTAGACACATCAGTTTCGGTACCAAAAAAGTACACATCTACACTCTAAACCTGGCATTTCTTCCGACTCGTGACTTCTTAACTACGAAAACTTGACACTACAACCTCTTCTGAGAAACTCTCAGGGAACCTGTCGTTCCTCTAGTTTGGTCAGTTAGGATTTCCCTTAGTTATGACTTATAAGTAACCTTCCTGGCTTCGACTTCGACTTCGAGGTTATGAAACCGTTGGACTACGTTTCTCAACTGATTAACCTTTTTTGGTACTAGGACCCTTTCTAACTTTCGTCCTCCTCTTCCCTTGCTGTCTCCTACTCTACCAACCTACCGTAGTGGTTGAGGTACCTATACTTGAACTCTATCGAGGACCTCTACCACTTCCTGTCACTTCGGACCGTACGACGTCAGGTACCCAAGTGTTTCTCAAACTGTACTGACTCGTCGACTTGTTGTTGCTATAGAATTATTTTATATCTATTCGGGAAATACATTATGAAATCTTATGACCTGTATTTCTACAAATGTATTCAGTTCTCTCATTACGTACTTGTTTCACTTTTAAAGTTACATATTTATCTTTTATAATTTGGTTTTTAATTAGTATCTCGACTTTTTATGATAGTGACTTGACTTCTAAGTCACCTCCCTAAGTTGTTGTCAGATCTAGTTTACCTCATTTCCCAAACCGTTTGAGTTTCTGTTCCGTCACCTTAAATAGGTTAATCTTATCGTTTTTCTTCTTCGATCATTTTATTTCTATCATTCCCTGAGTACTCTTTAGTAGTTTACCAGGATATATATACGTAATGTTACCAGAGTCTCCTTTTGTTTTCTCTTACTCCGTCTTTCGAATAAATTTCCTTATTACTGAGTTTTGAAGAAATTAGACCCTTTTATTTTTCTGTACTTCGGATATTTTGACGTTTTTCTTTCTTAGGTTTCCTAGGTGTTACTCTTTATAATATTACTTTAACAGTTTTTAATTTCTGTTTCTCTCTTATAATTTTTGTCGTTCTCTTTTTGTTACGATAAACGTACCCTTTGGGTATTCTAATACTCGTCCACAAAAAACTAACAAAAAAAAAAAAAGTTCGTCCGAAATGTCAGGTTTCTTTCGCCGTATTATAATTTTCTTTTTTTAGTTGGTTACTTCTTATAAGATGGACCGTTTACTAGGAATTCTCAATTTTTTTATCTCTCGAAAGGTCTGTTTGTTTTCGTTTTTCTTATGTAACGGTGATCTGGTCGAAATGTTTTTATAATTACCCAAAGAAGTTCGACTTTACTTTACTATGATCAANTTATAATTTTCTTTTTTTAGTTGGTTATTTCTTATAAGATGGACCGTTTACTAGGAATTCTCAATTTTTTTATCTCTCGAAAGGTCTGTTTGTTTTCGTTTTTCTTATGTAACGGTGATCTGGTCGAAATGTTTTTATAATTACCCAAAGAAGTTCGACTTTACTTTACTATGATCAATGATTATCCTTTTGTATACTTTCATACTTTGAGTAACCAGTTCCATTTATATATAAATTTAAGTTTTATGAGATGACAACATTATCGTCACCTAAAATCATACTTCTAATTTTCTGGTTTCATTCGTATAAAAATTTTTGACTATGTTTAGTTATCGTTTTTTTTGTTAATTTTTACCCGTTTCCTGGACTTCTCTATAAAAAAAAAAGGTTTCTTCTATATGTTGTCCAGTTGTCCTTGTACTTTAGTAAAGTTGTAGTGATTAGCATCCCCGAGGGGACCACTGAGTCTCCAATTTCGTAGACGGACGTTACACTCTCTGGACCCAAGCTAGGGACCCAGTCCTTCTAGGGGACCTCTTCCTTTACCGGTGAGGTCATAAGAACAGACCTCTTAGGGCACCTGCCTCCTCGGACCACCCGATGTCAGGTACCCCAGTGTTTCTCAGTCCCTTAGCGTTTAGTGTTGGACTTATTTTATAGTGTAGATTTTCTGATCTCTATTTTTACGACCTCTTCTACACCTCCTTTCTCTGGTGACGTGATAACCACCCTTCAATTTGACCTGTCGGTGTTGATTTTTATCATGCCTCTAAGGAACTCTTAAATTTTTGTCTGGATGATGGTCGTTAGGATGAAGACCCATATATACGTTTCCTTTACTTCACAAGAGTTTCTCCATAGACATGAGGGTACAAGTATCGTCGTAATAAATACTATCGTTTCTTTGCCTTTGTTGGATCCACAAGTGACTGTCTATTTATCTATCTCTTTTACAATATATATATATATATATATATGTATATATATATATGTGTATATATATATCAACGACAAGTTACTGGGTCAACACAAACTGAGAAACGTTAGGGTACCCGACGTCGTTAGGTCGGGAGGGACAGGGAGTGGTAGTGGAACTCAAACGGATTCAAGTACATGTACCGTAGTCACTACGGCAGGTCGGTCGAGTACGAGCATATGTATATATAGTCAAGTCAAGTCAAGTCAAGTCAGCGAGTCAGCACTGACTGAGAAACGCTGGGGTACTTAACGTCGTACGGTCCGGAGGGACAGGTAGTGGTTGAGGGCCTCAAGTGAGTCTGAGCGTAGGTAGCTCAGTCACTACGGTAGGTCAGTAGAGCAGGAAACAGCAGGGGAAGAGGAGGACGGGGGTTAGGGAGGGTCGTAGTCTCAGAAAAGGTTACTCAGTTTAGAAGCGTACTCCACCGGTTTCATGACCTCAAAGTCGAAATCGTAGTAAGGAAGGTTTCTTTAGGGTCCCGACTAGAGGAAGTCTTACCTGACCAACCTAGAGGAACGTCAGGTTCCCTGAGAGTTCTCAGAAGAGG